>OX335797.1:14983067-16213350 GCA_946896805.1 Scutellaria galericulata
TAGAATTTAATTCTTGTAAGTTTTTGGAATATCTTGGTTTCACTAAAACGATAATGAGTATATCGAAATTATTTTTGACAAAATTGAACCACTTTACTTCTATTAGCTAAGTAGTAGTATGAAATAGTGTGTCGAATTTCAGTCTAATTATAGGTATATCTCTCGATTTGAACAAAATCTCAAACTTGAGTCCCCTGCCCTTAAATTGTAATTAAAAAAAAAAATCATTACATAAAAGACCCCTATCCTTAAATTGTAATTAACAAAAAAAAAAAATGGTAATCATTACATAAAAGGAGTAAAAGAAATGTATTATTCCTTTACTTTCTGGAGAAATGTGTCCAAAATTGAGCAATCAACTACTTGAATCATATAATTATGAATTGGTCAAATAATTATTGGCCTCTAAAACCTTTATTAGTAGTATCTCTTCTTCTGATTTATTCAATTATGCACTTCTCATCATAATTAGGTTCAGTCACTCATGTTTCCATGTTACTCCACTAATCTTTTAATCATACAAAATCCTCTTCAACATACTCCATTGTCATAATGACCATCAAAACAAAAACAATCAGTTATGTAGATGTATCTATAGTGAATTACATCAAATATAATATTTACTTTCAATTTACACATATATACGTGTGTATATATATATATAATTGGATGTTAAAGACTGCATTCAATATAATTCACTAGATATAACATGAAGTATATAGTATATTATTAGTTGTAGAGAATTACAAAACAAAAATGGAATAAATATGACTCCAATGGCAAATGTTATGGTCCATACTAGATAATTGTGCTCCAAACTTTCATAAAAATGGGAACATGTAAGATAAATAGCGCACAACTATAAATTGAAAATTCTTTGTAGCTCTGCTAAATTTAATTGGAAAAAAAAATAAAAATACACATTTGAAATAAAATGGATTTCTCATTTCAAAATTTAGTCTCGGCCCAGGCCCACCCAAGTCCGTGAACTGGCCTGGCCCAACCCTGGTCATATGATTTAATTACTTTTACAAATATTACAGATACATATATGAAAATTATTATATTCCATATTTATATATTGAGGTTAATTTAACAGTATATGTAATTAAATTATTGAAACACTCGTAACATATAGTATCTTTTATACATATACACACACAAACTTAATTGACTAGAATTAAATGATAAATAACTATTTATACTTTAGTAAAAATAACTAACTATACTACCTTATACACCAACATAAAAAATTAAAAAAAGAAAAAACTAACTAACTACACTAGTAAAATAAATTACCGAACAATACTTCATGTACGATATAATAATATAGATCATATAGCTATGAATAAAAAAGAGGCCCAACGTAACTAAATTGGGCTACAAAATTTGTTTGGCCCAAATATCCAAATTTTGCAAACAAAAATAGGAGCATCAATTTAAATGATCTACTGATAAAGTATCTTCATTCTTCACATCCTTTAACGATGAATGTTGGTTTGATTATGTGTTAAAGAAAGATGAAAAAGACACATTACTTGTTCCATAAATGGAGTTAGAAATTAGAAGTGTCTATATAATTGATCGAAAATGAATTCTCTCTCTCTCTCTCTCTCTCTAGATAGATAGATCAAACTTTACATAATATATACCATCATTAAGTGTAACATTTTGTTAAAAATAATTTAGTGCCCAACATTTTCTAGCGAAAAGACCAATATGCAGCTAATCTCTTTCTCACATATATTTAAATTGTATTGTATTAATAAAAGGAGAAATGGAACTTGTTTAATATATAACTATAAGCACATTACGAAAAGTAGTTTTGATCCCATTTAGATATACTGTGGATAGTACAATTCAAATATGTATATTAACATTATTGAATGCATCATCGCATATGTAAATTAAAAAATTCAACAATAAAAAAATTTCCAACTTTAAATGTCATATGTCACTGATCATATTGTATATTCGTTAAATATATAATAGGCCATAATTAGAATAGTGATTTAATTTTCTAGCACATTAATAGATAATATATCTATTTTACCATAAGTATTAAAAATAATAATTTTATCCTTGTTGATAAGATATAAATAATAAAATAACATCTTCTATCATATCGGTTAATAATCTTACATTATATACATGTGAGTATACAAATTATTTTAAACTTTTTACGCAAATTATGGTACAAAAGTAACAAAATTAGATGTTGTAGAAAAATTAATTTTATTTGATTTTGTGGCAAAAAGAAAAAAATTATTACACAATACAGACAAAATATCTTGACATACCATTAAATCAAATAAATAAGATTGTTTACCATACAATATATTTACATTTCTATTTCAATTTTAGTGAATTGTTAAAAATAACCCTTGATTACATGTGGAATAGTAAAAAAAATGATAGATGTGATGGTAAATTTATCTTACCACCCCTACATTTACATCTTACCAATAAAGTAAAATTTTCATTTTATTGAGTTAAGGTAGAAAAATAGATTATTTATATTGTGTAGTGATATCACATACCATATATGTATATATATTAAATAAGAGTAAGATCGGCATTAATGATGATATGAGAACGTGTCATAAAATAAGAGGTGGTGCAGGAATCTAGAGGGACAGCAGAACCCAGACTCTCCAACAACATGTCACAGGTGTTCTTCTCTCACTCGTAGTCTAGACGCTTCGTCCTTCATTTCTGATCCAAGCTTCCTTTAACTACACTCGATTCACTTCACTACGCATCCTTCCACTACATTGCCCGACAGGTGAAAGGTCAAGCCCGCCGCGCACGTTAACTATCGCCACACTCCTCCGATGCCGTAACCAAGCTGTTTCGGGATTTCGCCGATCGATTAATTTGCCACTGCCTTTCTGGATTTCCTTTCACATTGTCTTCAACGCCACGCATTACGAGGTAATTGTAACGATTTTGGGTGGATACGTATTTGTATGTGTGTATATCTACGTATAATGTAAGTGTATGGACTATGCATGTTGGGAACGGGTTGTGATGTGATGTAATGTAATGTACGGATGCAAATGTGTTTTCGTATTATATCTCATTATGTTAAGATGCCATTTTGTGTTGTGTTGCTTTCTGAAATTGAATTAGTTATTTTGAGTTGAAACGTTTTCACGACGATCTCTGTTGTTTAGTAATTCTGGATTTTGAATTTGAATTTCTAAATGGATGATCGAATGAGAAGCTGTTGATTTTCCGACAGTGAAAATTTTACTTATAATTTTCAATTCTTAATCTATGATGTAGGGTTTTGAAATGCTCGGTTGAAAATTTCGTTATATAACTCTCCGTTGTGAGTTTGAGTGTGAGTGGTTTTTAAGTAAAATTGCTGGATTTTAGGTTAGAAAACAAATTTAGAATATTGTTCGATGATATATTAATATTTGAATGTAGCAGACTTTGTTTTGATGTCTACAGTATAATTAAATATGCGAGGACGCCATCCAGAAGCCTTCTCGATGCACAAGCGTGCATCATCTAAAGAACATCTCAGCATCAATGGCTTTGACAGAGAGGACCTTCAAGGTAGGCCACTTCATCTAAACATCCTGCGTCTAGTATTTATATAGTAGTTTGTAATTGACATTTACGATTCATGATGCTTATCTTACATTTTTTGTGTGTGGAATATTTTTTACGGTTTATACGTAGTGCCACTATGCAGCCTATGTTTCACATCATTACTAGTAAAGTATAGATATCACATTTAAATTTCCAGAGAAAAAAACATGTTATGTCCTTATCGCAAATGAAGAAGCTCCACCTGTTTTGTGGTTTTTTTCTGAGAGTTGCCTGATATCTCTCAATATATGAGCCCTAGAGCGGAATTTGAGTTGCCACAAGAAAACAATAATGTGGCTTTAAGAATAGCATGAATGTGCATTGGTTCCCCTTTACATGGAATTTCAGGTTATTCACAAAGTGGTGTGTTGAAAGATATTGGCAATCCTTCATGGAAGCGTCCTTTGCCACATGTTCTAGTGGCATCTATGTCATCATTTTTATTTGGCTATCATCTCGGGTTTGTCTGATCTCTTTGGAGTCTTTTTCTCCTTTGTTTTGGCATTATGGTCATAGTTATTAACAACTTCTCATATTTGTTGGCCATTTATTTGGAACTATTCAGGGTTGTTAATGACACGTTAGAGAGCATTTCAGTGGAACTAGGCTTCAGTGGTAGCACTATGGCCGAAGGTGCTTCTAGTTTCAATGTTGTAAATAAGATTTTCATTTGTTATATTCATTACATCCTGCCTGATGAGTCTTTTATTGTGATCTGAAGGTTTGGTAGTGAGTACATGTTTAGGAGGTGCCCTTCTTGGTTCCTTATTCAGCGGTTGGATATCTGACGGGCTTGGTCGTAGGAGGGCATTCCAATTATGTGCTTTACCAATGGTCATTGGTGCTTCCATGAGGTAAACACTTCTGTCTCCAAAATTTTCCATCTTATTTGTAAGGACGAACTTATAGAACCTTTAACCTATGAAGGGCGTGAACACTTTTTATGTGATTGACTTGTTGCTTTTCTTCTATCTTAATCTTATCTGGCTACTTCAAATTTAAGTGTCTTTAATCAACTTTCAGTGCCTCAACAAGCGGTCTGGAAGGTATGCTTCTAGGACGGTTCTTTGTTGGAACTGGCATGGGTCTTGGTCCTCCTGTAGCAGCTCTCTATGTGTCAGAGGTATAAACATGACAGTCACCTTTCTGTCATAAAGAAACTCAGAATTGCCTAGCATGTCTGGTTAAGAATTTCTGGCTTATGCATCATCTATTTTAACCAGGTTTCACCATCTTTTGTGAGGGGCACTTATGGGAGCTTCACACAGATAGCAACATGCTTGGGACTTATGGCAGCTCTCCTCATAGGGATTCCAGCTAAAAATGATCTTGGCTGGTAAGGGGGAAAACATAAAGATGTAAAAGTTGATTATAATGTCTTCTTCTTTGAAATAGTACCTGCACTTAAAGGCATATAAGTTACTTCTAATAGCTCTGAAGCAGCCAAATGGAATATTTATCTTGCTTTTAAAGCTTCATTTTTCTGTGGTTTGTGAGAGCATACAAGATTTTGTTGCATCCCTCGTTAGAGGATCTTAATTAAATGGTTTTTACAGGTGGAGAGTTTGCTTTTGGGTATCTACAATTCCTGCTGCACTGCTAGCTATTTTAATGGAGTTCTGTTCTGAATCTCCACATTGGCTTTTCAAGGTGCTTCTCACATTTCACTCTTTCTTTTGGCTTTTACTTTTGCTTTGTTCCTATTGTAAGAGCTAAAAATTCTTTTTTTTTTGTTTATACTGCTTTTAGCGTGAAGTGAGAACACCTAATTGTTTTCCATGTCTTCACTTTCAATCACGTTTTAATCCTCCATGCATTTTAGTTATGACAAATTCTGTTGGTTGCTATAATAATGATAATGTTGCCATCATCATTTGGCTTGTCTTTTATCTGCTCATTTCCCTTTTCTTAATATAATCAGAAGGGAAGAATTGCTCACACTGAGGAGGAACTTGAGAGGCTTTTTGGAGCACAACATGTTAAATCTACAATGGCAGAATTGTCAAAATCAGACAGAGGGGATGAGGTGGATACAGTTAAATTTTTAGATTTACTCCATGGGCGTCATTTTAAAGGTACGTATTTCATTGAGCACGCATATTACACATTTTACTCTTTTTCTTGAGGTTGTGACGTTCTTCCTTTTTCTTTGGCAGTGGTGTTCATTGGGTCAGCCCTATATGCGTTTCAACAGCTATCTGGCATAAATGCCGTATTTTATTTCTCTTCAACAGTCTTTAAAAGTGCTGGAGTTCCTTCAGATATTGGAAACATATGTATAGGACTAGTAAACATATCAGGTAGAGTAGAGTGGCAATCTGAAATATATTCTGGTTTGTCCTACTCCTATAATGTGTTTTTTTTGTCACTCTCAGGATCAATTGTTGCAATGATTCTTATGGATAGATTAGGAAGAAAGCTGCTTATTCTTTGGAGTTTCTTGGGCATGGCAAGTAAAACACTCACCCTCCAACCTTCTTGTTCTGATTGGCAAAAATATCACCATCCTTTTCAAATATGAAAATCGCATTATAGAGATTACTCTCATGAGATTAAGTGAAGTTTTGAATTAAATTCCCAAATAACTGTCCAAATTTTTAACTGGATATTTTTTGGTTCAGGCAGTGGCTATGGGTTTTCAAGTTCTAGCAGCAAGTGATATTTTTTCTAGCTCTCAAAATTTATTTCTATCTATTGGTGGAATGCTGCTGTGAGTATCTTACTCAATTTAGTTAACTCATCATATAACATGTGGAGATAATCTACCTGAGAACATAAATTTTATACTTCATGTAATGATCTGTTGATTACTTTCATCTTTTGATGCAGATTTGTCCTGACATTTTCTTTAGGTGCTGGGCCTGTCCCCGGTCTCCTCCTCTCAGAGATATTACCGAGCCGAATTAGAGCTAAGGCAATGGCTGTCTGCATGTCTGTACATTGGGTAATTGGACTCCCAACACTTTTAATTTTTTCATGCATTTCCTCTCTTCGAAGATGAGATATAATATCTGTGCATATCAGTTCAACTGCAGAGGACTAAATACAGCTATAGGAGGTTATTTGTTTTGAGCTTGCCCTCCCATGTTTCCCAATCAGCCTCATAACTAAAAAAGAAAAGAAAAGAAAGAAATACAGACACAGTTCTCCCTTCATCACTAGATATTTGATTTTATAAGACCTTAAGAAAGTTTGATGAATAAGTGTTTGCAGATTATTGATTGTTTCTAGACATAGAAGAACAGTAGCCATACACAAATAAAGCAAATAACTCTTATTAATAAAAGTAGAACACAGTTTGTTAAATCAATCTCTTTTATCTGGCATGTGTTTTATTCAGGTAAAATACAGTACTCTGTATTCTCCATTTCTCTTGTTCGAAATTAGTCTCAATTTAGTCCATTTCCACCCTAAATACTTCTGCATTTGTTTCTTAGCTTTCTTTGTGCAACGAAGTAGCATCTTTTGATCATCATCATGTCATTAGGTTATCAATTTTTTTGTTGGGCTATTATTTCTGAATCTACTGGAGATGCTGGGGCCACAAATTTTGTACACAATCTTTGCCACTTTTTGCTTGATGGCTGTGGTCTTTGTGAAGAACAATGTCGTGGAGACTAAAGGGAAATCGCTGCAAGAAATTGAAATGGCACTCATTCCAGTTGATTAGCAGCATTAAGCCTATTTTCTTGCCAGGTACACATTGCTGCAAGGGGATTTTTTTTCCCCTTCACTCAAAGAAACATTCTTTTTGCTCAACTTAAGAAAACACTTTCTTGTGAGGACTGCCAATTTTTGAAAAACATTTAGATGCATCTGTTAATTTCCCTTTTTCAGCATTAGCTTATTGAAATTACTTAAAGATGTTTAACATTTGTTGCTCATCAGGGGGCTACTCTCTATTGACATCTCCATTGTTTCGTACCAATTTGAATACATGTATCGCAATTCTACAGTGAGTATAACTACTGGAGAAAAGTCGATATAATTTTCATCGAGTGCTAGGTTAGAGACGACCCTTGATGCTGATGATCATATTTGTTTCTCCTATGGTGTTCTCTGGATGTGCCTGAGGCATGGAGTTAGGTGTAGCTTCTTGGCATTTTGTGATGGAGCCAATGGAACAATATTGGAAGTGCAAGTGATTTTTGGAACATTGTTATTTGTATTCTGCATGAAAAAACAACTTCTTCTTCTTCCACTTTTTTTTTTTTGGATACCTCTTACAAAAAATTAAATTGAACAAGTATGTGAGGTATTTGATGTGATATAAATTTAACCGGCTGGTAAGAGCAAATTGATTTTTCTTACATGATTTTTTTCTACATATTTAAGTGTGGTTTTTTGAAAATAGATTCTCATACAAAAGTACACACGTATCTATGTATAATCAGATAGTAAGTATTGTCTATTTTACAAGGAAGCAAATCTCAATTTATGCACTGCAAAATTTATAAGCTTTCATTTATGTGGAAAGAAAGATGGGTCATCATATATTCCTTTTAAAAAAGTTAAAATAAAATAATGTTTCAGAAGTTAATAGCCTTCATCTTATTCTATTCCAATTATTTTATAGAGTAACATTATGCGATCTGGAATAGCAAGTTAATTTAAATTATCCATTTTTACCAATAGAAATTATTAAAAGATAGAATTAGTTTTATGAAATTTTGATGGTAAGAAAAATACAAACCCCATACATTAACGTAATCGAACTACTTTTCAACTTTATTATTATTTTGAGAAGGATTTGTTTTTTTTTTTGGAAAGGAGAAGGAACTACTTTATCTTAATGGACTAGCCCAATACATAGCAGGCCAGCCCAATATATGGCAGGCGAGCCTAATATGTCAAGATAACCCGGATTAAGGTCACCGGGTTGTACTTGTTCTGCTAAGGCTTGCTTCTAAAATGGGTTCTTAAACCTCAGGGCATCTCTTTTCGCGCAAAGTCCCTTCATCGTCTCATCGATTTTTCCTCTTTCTGCAGATTGCTCCTGGTTTTCAGCTCTGTATCTCAGGCAATCTCTCTCTCTCTCTCTGGTTCCTTCAATTTTGTATTTTCTCTGTAATTTATTTAAGTGATGCAAATTCATTACATATGAAATTTGTTGCTTTCCTGCTTATTGATTGATGAACTAATTTAATTCCAGCGTTTCTTGCCCGATTTTTAATTAAATTCATCAGCTGGTTTACATCAATCTTGAATATTGTTGCATTTATCTCAGCTTTCAATTTGGAAAGCGCACTCTCTTCGAATTACTACGTACGAAATTTTTCAGAATTTTAAACTCTCTCGAACTGTGCTTTTAGAGCATGGATTGTTGGAATCTGCCAAGTGTTTAATAAACTGCTTAGTTGATGCTCACTACATTTTTATTGGCGTTTGTGCCTTCGGTATAGTTTAAATACTAGTGTTTGATTATAATTAATTGTTTAGTTTCTTTAATATCAGTGGAGCTGTAGTGTTGGGGTTGCAAATCTTGATCAAGGCTAAGTTTAAGGAGAGGGTTCATGGAGAACACAGAGGATGTGAGGAGGGAGCGACTGTTGGAAGCTCGGGCCAAAAATATAAGCCACAATGTGAGGTGCACCGAATGTGGTAGTCAATCCATTGAAGACTCACAAGCTGACATTGCAATTCTCCTTCGCAAGGTGCCTGTTTTTCCTGTGCTTATTTTTCTCTTAGAAAATATTATAAGATGAACGAATGGTGATTTTTCCTCTGGAGTATGATGCCTTGTCGTTAGGCTTGTAGGTGAAAATGTGGATCATATTTGTCAAGGTTAAGTCGTAGCCCTCTTCTTGTGTTGTGAATCAGAGATTGCTAATAGTATACCCGCTGCTTGTGATAATGGTCACTTGTTGTGAATTGTTTAATTAGTAAGGAGGGTGATGCAATAGGAAATGAGGAAAAGTAAGCCTGTGGATTTCTTGCTATGGTGTGTGGTTTGTGATGCTTCTTGAATTATTGATGATCAAATAGTATTATCTGTTCCATTTTTTGTTATTTGCTTTCATTGCTAGTATAGAATGATGATAATGTAGTCTCTTATCATATGTATCAATGGCTATAGGACTAATCTAATCTGTTTATTGATATTCAAATCATAGAATACTTTTTTCGCCTTATACATGAGACTGAGACCTCCACTACTTTTGTTTACTTAAGTGTTCTCTTGGCATCCTCTCTGATATCTCTTGCATTTGTGCTGAAGTTAGTACGAGATCAAGTTCGATCTGGGAAAAGTGATAAAGAGATATACAAGAAGCTAGAAGAGGATTTTGGTGAGTCAGTACTTTACACGCCAAAATTTGATTGGCAAACTGCTGCTATATGGCTAGTACCGGTTAGTAAAACACGAAACTTATTCAATTGGTCATATTAACCTCCCACTCCAGTTTCCTCACTTATATAGTTGATAATGGAAAATATGAAAACAGCTGACGCTGACTGGGGGTGCTGGAGTAATGTGGGCATTCAACAGGTACAGACGAAAGAATAATGTGCACATTATGGCCTTAGACCTCGTTAGAGGAGTCCCTTTAACGCCAAAGGAGAAGGAGACCATGCTTGAGATTCTCACCCCACCTTCTACTACTTGGTGGAGAAGATGGCTTTCTCTGTGAGTTCAGAGTATTCTTGCAATACTATGCTGCTTAGACACAAAATTGTGATACGAATAAATTATATGCACTATACTTTGTTTGCATCTTCTCTTTTTTATCATCTTCTTGTTATGATTGTCTTGAAATAAATTTGTCATTGAGTTCCCATTTTGTAGTTTGCCAATTAGCTGAATTCGAGTGGGAATTTCGATTTCTACCATGTATTCAATGTAGAGGCTTCTGCTGTTGTCTTACTCTACTTAGTTCAGACTGTGTGTCTGTATTCTTGCTTTTATTGTTATATATTTGAAAGATAAGTCCTGAAAGTGCAATAAACATTAAAAAAAAAAAAAGGGATCTTGAAAGTTGGAACTTCTGTTACATTATGGTGGAATGTTGAAAAGTATCATGTGTTTTGGGTTGAAACTTAGCTGGGATTCTCTCTCTCTCATGTCTTGATTTGTCAATAATATGCATTTATATTGTATGTAAATGGAATGAAGTAGATGATTAGGACATGATTTGAATGAAGGATACCAGTTACAAAGATAACGATTATAATGATATCTCTACATATGAAATTGACATAAATATAATAAAATAGTTGAAAAATCAGGTGTTCACATTGTGGGCCACCTGTCCAAACTTGAATCGTTCAGCGACTTTACAACTTAATATGCGGCTGGGACTTATTTGCTGTCTTCATTAATGTTTTTCCTAACAACAAAAGTATTAGACCGACGAAATTAAGTCATGTCACATGAATTATTAATCATGTAAAGTTGTCTCCAAATATGACATCAAATAACTCTACAATTACAATAACTATTTACAAATAATGTATATTGTTTAAGACAAATTGTATATTTGACTAACTTTTAGTCAAAAATATCTCTATTCTATGAAACTGCAGTTTGGTCATCATCATGTTCTTGTTACAACTAAAATTACAAAACCTCAAAATTATTATTTTCTTGATTTTGTAAATGAAATTCTTTATCTCATTTTCCTCTAATAAAAAAACCCGGTTTAATATATACAGATTATTTTTAAAAACCAAGAATGTCATTGAAAACTAGACAACTAAACAAATCAACTTCCTACTATATTCATATTTAATAAATAAAAAACATTATATTCTTTACTATATTAACACATATGGAATATAAATAAATTAATAAATGAGTTAAAATATTTTATTTACATAAAAAAAATCAATATAAACTTAAAATATTTATAAAAAAAAAAAACCTACAAAGTGGAAGGGACTAGGGAGAATGAGAGAGGATTGGATCATTGTAATGGTCAATTTTGACATTGACACGTTTCTAGTACGCTATGTCGCATTCTACCTAAGCAAATGAATGCCCCCAACCTCAAAGCGCAACCTACCCTTCTCAGCGCCCATCAAGAACCCCACCTAGATAGATGCGGTGGGTCACCAATTTACTACTATTCTAATACGCAAATACTTGACGTTGTCAGCGATTTTAGCCGTCAGCTAATTTCATGAGCATATTTAATTCCACCCACCACATGCTGAGATGGAGAGTCGTGCCGTATTGCACCTCTTGCCCCTGCCTTCAACATCATTGCTCTTCTTATTCGGCCTTCGCTTTCTTGCATTCTTTGCCTCTGTTTTCACTTCAACTTCCCAATTCTTGCTCCTCTAATTATCGCTTGTTTTCTTCTGGTAAGGTTTCTTGGCTTTTCTGTTGTTTATTTGACTGTGCAAGAGGATGGATAGTGTTGTTGTGCTGTAAAAACGTAATCTTGACTTGTGGTTATTGAGTTCTTGATGGTTTTGTGATGTGGGTTTGTGAGATGAGTTATTGTTTTTGTGGGTTTTGTTTATGTGATTGTGGAGTGGAGATGGGTGCTGATTGAAGCTGTTGAATTTGAGATATAGCTTGTGATTTGCATCTCGTATGAATGGATTTGATTCCTCAGTTTTGAATTAATTGGCATGTCTTTGTTTGTGGAGGGTTTTTTAATCTTTAATTACTTAAAGCTTCTTGATTGTAAGTTCTTGCTAGTTTATAGTATGTAAGAATATGACTTGAAGAAGAGAAACAAATATAGCTATGATCTTGTGTTGTTTTTTAGTTTAGCAGACATTGGATGGAGCTTTAATCAGTTGGGCCCATGTAGGTGTTAGGATGAATTCTAATAATGTGAAAGTAATTTTGATTGAGTAATATTATTCATACTTCTATTTCTATCTCGATTAATTATTTCAACGATCATTATTGAAGTTATAACCCTTGTGATTTCAATCAGGTAAACGATCTCCTTGAGTTTCATGAATTTGTTTGGTTAGGTGGTTTAGGACTTCCATGATTTTTAACTCCTTCCACTCTGAGGCCTTCTGGTGTCTTATTTCTGCTCTCGATTTTACAGATACACATAGTATACATATGGAACTGGGGAAAGCAGTTGCCGAAAGAGGAGCTACATCTCCAGAGAGTATTGCCATAAGAGTTGATCAAAAAAGTCACACTTATCATCAGCTGATCTTATCTTCTAGGAAGATATCCAACTTGTTGAATGCTAATGTAAAAGTTGTAATTTGAAATATTGTGTCTGCCTAAATGCCATTGTATAACTGTTATAATACCATGAACCGGTGCTTGTTTTGTAGGTTAATGGCGTCGGAAATAATCTTGGTGGAGCCAGGGTTGGAATTGTGGCTAAACCTTCTCCCGAGTTTGTGGCAGGAGTACTTGGAACATGGTTCAGTGGAGGTGTTGCAGTTCCCTTGGCCCTCAACTACCCAGAAGCAGAGCTTCTCCACGTGATTAATGATTCGGTTAGTCTATCACCATTCTGTATCTTCTGTCTTCTAATGTGTTGTTATCTAGACTATTCTTTAACACACTCGTCTCATTCTGAAATTGTGAAAAAAAAAAAAATTAATGCTGCCCTATCAAGTAATCAGGAAACTCTTTAGTATTTCAGAAATGATAGTAAGGCATGTAATTGTTAAACATGTCCTTTTTGGTATGCTTGTTTCTTGTTGTTGCAATTACTGAAGAGTTGTAATAGCTTGGTTTTGAGGTCTTGGGTCTTCGACAGTACTTGTCATGAAACAGTAAAACAGGGGACGGTTGGTGTTTCTACCTATTATGCATAACAGAAAATGAAAAATATCCACTTAGTAAAAACACGAGTTTTATACCAAAATTTTAGATCAAATTACATAACTACCCTTAAACTTAAGTAGGTCCTTTTGTTCATACTAAGGCATAGATCACAAAGCTCAAATAGATCACGATGGTGAAATAGATAACCCAGGTTTGATCGGAAGTTAACATCGATCACGAATCTAAAATGGCATTTAAGGCATCTGAAATTTCTTTGGGTGAAAACTTGTTTTTTTATGGCTATAGGTTAGAAAGACACATTTATACCACTGCGAGCAGATATGTAAATGTAATGTACTTATAATGCCTTTGTAATCTGGTCTCATGTTTGTATAGGATATCACAATGATTCTGAGTACAGAAGATCATCAAGAACTAATGCAAGCTGTTGCAGCGAAGACTTATGCGCAATTATCTCTTCTTCCTGCCGTTCCAAACCTAGATACAACGTCAACTGGCGTTGATCACACAAGTAATGGAAAATGTGATGAAAATAACACCGAAATTCCTTATGAGATAAGTGGTGGGTTGCCCGTTTGGTCATTCTGATTTGTTTTCCTTTTCACCTGCCATTTATTGCTTGTGGGGCAGTCTTTACAATCTGCACTTGGTTTCTTTAATGTAGGAGATGATGCCGCGTTGATCATATATACAAGTGGCACTACCGGAAAGCCTAAAGGAGCTGTGCACACACATAACGGTGTCTTAGCACAGGTTTGCTCAAACTACATTTCTCTCTTAACAAATTGATTGATATTGTTCTATGAGTAAAATAGTGCTTAGTTAGCTCATTTCCACTTGTCCATTAGTTCTATAAATTTTACACCATGAACAAGTTGAATTTCCAGTTGCGATCATAGATTCTAATACCATGGCGATTTCAGGTTCAAATGCTGACAGATGCTTGGGGATACAGATCCAGTGATCAATTCTTGCACTGCCTGCCTCTACATCATATCCTTAAACATGCTTAACTTTTCTACTGTTTGGTGTACCGTTCTTTTTGTGTCACGTTCCATTTATTGGTTGATTCTGAATGTTCCTTTGTTGATCTTAACTCTCTCTATACATGTGCATGGTCTTTTTAACGCCTTGCTTGCCCCTCTCTATGCGGGTTCAACGGTAAATTCCTTAAATTTCAATTTCGTTCTGAATTATGAAGTCGTGGATATAGTTTCTGATGGTTGCATCAGTCTGATGCTATTCTAATTAGTTTTTTCTGTAAAAGGTTGAATTCATGCCTAAATTCAGTGTGAGGGGAATCTGGCAGAGATGGAGAGAATCTTATCCCAACGATCAAACTAAAGCAGAGGATGCTATTTCTGTGTTCACTGGCGTAAGTTATGCTATGTCTTTGATATAATCAAGTAAAAATTTCATTTTTCATTATGCCGGAGCGATATACTTTCTTCTTAGTTTTTACCTGTTTTTTATATTGATGTGTGTCGACATATTTTGAGCTTCAAAGTCAGCATCTTCAAAATGGTGAAAAGGAAAAACACTTTAATGATATGTTATTTTTTTCCTCTGTTTTTTCTTCATAATCAGCAAGTCTTCACAGTTCTTAATGACATATCTATCTGGTTTAGATTCAGTGCTTTAGATCAGTACAATCTTATCGTCCTTAGCTGAGATTATCGATTTGATTACGAACAAATCAGTGTGAAAATCTGTTTCACTATAATATTCTCTGTCTTTTACTTCTATAGGTTCCAACCATGTACACACGTTTGTTACAAGGGTACGAAGCTATGGATCCAGAATTAAAAACTACTTCTGCTGCAGCGGCAAGACAGTTGCGTCTCATGGTAATTTGACCCATCATGATTTTTGTTATGAAGCAATAAATAAGAAACATGAAAATAGAATTGCACTCATACCTACTAGTTATGATATTTCTAATCTGATAGAGGTTATCACAAGAACCCCTATCAGTTACGTGTGCCTATTAGATCCTTTAACTTAAAGGTTGTACATTGCAGATGTGTGGCTCCTCTGCTCTCCCTCTTCCAGTTATGCAACAGTGGGAATCCGTCACTGGACACCTGCTTCTAGAACGATATGGAATGACTGAGGTTAGTGTGTTCGTCCATCTATATAAACACCTCTTTTTTCTATTTTGATTGACGATCCTGATGAATGTCTGTTCTGGCTTCAAATTTCTAGTTTGTGATGGCAATATCTAATCCCCTAAACGGAAAGCGGAAGGGGGGTACAGTTGGCAAGCCACTACTGGGTGTGCAGGTTAGTGATTTAAAGGATCTTCAAGAAAGCATGATGAACGATTTTCTTCTTAAAGCTTTTCATTATTTAAGAAATAAATTAACAACTTTTGTTGCTTGTGAAAGGTCAAGATCCTTGCAGAAGATGGTAGCGGCGAGGCTGAGGTCGGTGAGCTTTGCGTTAAAAGTCCTTCACTATTCAAGGAATATTGGAAGCTGCCTGAGGTATTTTTAATAATTCTAATTCTTGAATGTATCTTATAAGGCCTTTTGTGACAAAGACCCGATTTTCTTATTTTCTTGATGACATATCGTCAGGTGACTAAGGAATCATTTATCGATGGTGGGTTCTTCAAAACCGGAGATGCTGCTAAAGTGGATGAAGATGGATATTATGTCATATTGGGACGTAAGCACTTCAACTCATCAAAGTTCTCTATTCTTAACCATTGCTGATGCAATATGGTTTTGTAATAATGTGGTTCTTGTAATTTAGGTAATAATGCTGATATTATAAAGGTTGGTGGGTATAAATTATCCGCGCTAGAAATTGAAGCAGTTCTTTTGGAGGTTCGTTTCTCATACTTCCCAGTTTCTCGTTAATTTTTGTTTTCTCTTAGAACATTTTCGTTTGAAGAAAAGGGTCGATTAAAGATGTTTCTTTTCGCTTAATCAACTCTACTTTTGCAGCATCCAACAATTTCGGAGTGTTGTGTGTTGGGTTTGCCTGACAAAGCCTATGGTGAAGCTGTGTGCGCAATAGTTATACCGGATTCAAATATGAAAAGAAAACGAGAAGAGGACTTGAAGCCGGCTCTAACTTTGGAAGAACTTTCGACATGGGCTAAAGAGAAACTTGCACCATACAAGGTATGCATCACTAACTGAATTCTTGAAAGTGTTCTTTATTAAAACCCAAATAACTGAGAAATCCGAAAAAGAATCATCAAACAATGGGTTTTTCCAGATACCAACTCGTCTCCTGCTATGGGAATCACTGCCTCGGAATGCAATGGGAAAGGTAAATATTCTTCGATTGGTTTTTCCATTTTTTCTTCGGCCCATTTTATAAGTCGCACCAAAATGGTGTAACCGGGATTTGTGTTGCTCGTATCAGGTTAACAAAAAGGAGCTGAAGAAAAAGCTTTCCGATCAGTAGCCAGACGAAGGAACAAATTCTTGGTGAGGTGAATCGAGTGAAAGTCATGATTTTAGAATATTTGAAGAATCATAGTTTGGATGATACCCAAATGGTTGGTTTGTACTTTCATTTATATGAATGAGAAGTATTTTTGGCGTATGATAAATCACTTTCCAAACAATATTACACTTTTTTTTTTCTAAAAAAATAAAATAAAAAATCTCCACTTACATTTTCATCACAGCAGATTTGGTGTGCACAAAGAAATATGGCAAATTTGCAAGAGACGTTCATTCCAGCTAGAAGGCAATAGTAGCATAAATGGATCAAGAAAGAAATGATTTTGATGCAACAAAAACACAGAATCTAATGCAATAAATTTTGTTCCCAAAAAAAGAAAAAAGGCTTAAATCTAGTCATTGATTCAAATCTTTGTCCTTTCTTACTTTCAATTATCATGAATTTTTCATCTTGTCATTCCTTGATGAGTTTGTCTTTTGTGAGACAGTCTCACATGCGACGAGATTCAAGTACTGTCTTTTTCTGCTGGCCGTCGCATGTGCGACGGTCTCACATGAATTTTTGTATTCCTTCAAACGTATGAAATTCGTGTTCCTTAAAATAAAAACTAGTAATAGGAGTAGGTAAAATCAATTCAGAGGAACTATAAGAACAATTTCCTTATATTTATATTTATATGTATATAAAAACAATTTTCAATTTACAAGTGATCCACAACACAACCATATAGTGTATTTAATGAGTAACAATAACTAAGATATGATTGTTAGAACTATGTAAGAACTTGAATCAAATAATTATATTATAAACGCAATCCATCAAGCATCGCTGTCACATTCTTACTTTTCGAAAAAACAACTAAAAAACAAAATTTAAAAAATTTAGAAAGATTGAAACCCTTTATTTGCATAGCAAAATTGGACAGACAACCCATCTTATATGTTATTTTAGTAATTGATGATTGTATTGACCTATGTTTTGGCCACAAATTTCCCCCCATCCCCATCCAACCGACCCCCCTTGACAAATATACACAAAACATATATTATATTTACTCATTAACACAAAAACTAAAAACCCTTTTGTGAGTGGAAAACAAGTGGATAATCAAAAGGAGAATTATAAGTATTTTTAATGAGATTGTGGGGGTGATGAAATTATGACGTAAGGGTTACGTAAGCAAAAGTAAGTAAAATTTGTCAGGATCTTACAGAGAGTGAAAATGACAAAAAGGGTCCTCTAAATAATAATATTTGTAATTATTATTATTGTTGTTGGTACATTTTTTATTTTTTGCACTATACCACATAACGAAATAACCTGAATTTTTTAAGTTACTTCACGATCACGATCTTTTATTTTATATTTTTATTGTGTTCAATACATGTCACTTGTTAATTAATAATATATATATATATATATAATATTGTAAGTAGAAATATTAAATGAATATATATTGGAATTGTGGGCATTAATGGTTTGATTATTTAATTAATAGAAAGAGATCGAAGAGGAAATTATTAATTATGATGAGTAGACTGAAGCAATCAACTTGGGAGCAATGGGAAGTGGCATCTCAGTATGTATATTTTAACCTTATTCAGATGACATCCCCCCTACATAATTAACTAATTACACGTGTCACTCTGTGGTTGGTGAATTGCAATTCAAGTAATTTGTAGTATTATCATTGCTATTTCACCTAATATAATCTACCTAATTAACTTGTCATTAATTATGATGCAGAATACAATTTACATATGCCATCAATCTCTATTTCATCTACCTACCTAATTATTAACTGAATAAAAATTTGAGTAAAGGCGAAGGGAAAAAAAGTACATGTCACATGAGTTAAGAAAAAATAAGATTTGCAAAATATGCATTTTAATTTCTTTTATGAAAATGCAAACCTTTTATGTTTATGATTTCATTTTTTGTTTTTGTTTTAAATTAACATATATAAGTCCATATGGTGGTGGTGGGAAGTGGTTAATCTCTATATTTAAAATTTAAAATTATGTATTGAAACTTTTTATTGGTTAGTTTGGTTGACTTGGAAAGTTAGGCTTACATTTATGTGTGAACACTTTAAAAATACTGCTAGAAAAGTGGTGTACATTTATTTCCCTTGTTTTCTGAAGTGAGTGCTTTATTTCTCACCGTGTATTAAATTAAACTCTTTATTTTTTCTTTTAATTATTTTAGTTTTTGTTTAGTTACTATTTTAATGAGTAAAACTTTCAAATCTTGAAAAGGGATTGCTTACAAATATGTTTATTAATAGTAAAATCTTATGTAATTATCATATTTATTAGAAAAGATGATTGATCAGTAGTAGAAAACTTAAACTGAGGACAACAGCTAAGAAATGTTAAGAGTAGTCTGTCTCACAGATTTAGATATATGAGATGAGTCAACCCACAAATAAAGATTAACTTATGAAATTAGATTTGGGTTATGTATGATGGGATTTCGTCTCATAAAATTAGATTTGTTGGTGGTATCATATGAATTAATGTGAAATGTTATTGTAGTGTCATATCTTATATTTAAGGATATGGAAGAAGTTAGATTTAATGGCAAAATTCTCAGATCATTGAAGTGAAGTTTAAATTTGAATATTGATAAATTTCAGAAGAAATGGACTGATTACATTAAACAATCACCCCCCCCCCCCAACCCCCAAACCCCACCTAAGAAACTTTGACCTAAATATCAACTCTTAAAAACGATCCAAAATTGAAATTAAATGATTGTTAAAAGACTAAAATTGAAGTATAATATGTTTAGATTGAAGGATGAAATTTGAGAATTTTCCAAAATATTATTTCATTTCTCCTAGAACAATTCATGACAATTTTCTCAGAGACCAGTTATTACAAAAAAAAAAAAAAAAAAAAAAAAAAAAAAAAATATATATATATATATATATATATATATATATATATATATATCAATCACTCTTAGGCTGGAAAACACACACACACACACACACATATATATATATATATATATATATATATATATATTAAGGGGGGAAAACAAATTCTTGAAATCATGAGGAATAATATTGACAAGCTAAACATATATAGAAGGTGCAATTACATGCATGCAATAAATGGCACATTATTTAGGTTAATTACAGAAAAGGGCCCCAACAATTAGTTTAATCGATTTCTTCCCCCCAAATCAAGAATTACATGCACATAAACAACAACAAGATAGAGAGCTAGCTAGAGAAGCTTGTGGCATCAAGAGCAGTCAGCCTTTAGTTTGGGAGAATGACTGCTTCTGATGTTACAGCAGGAGAAGAGGCCGCGCCACCGCCGCATATTCAAAAGCCGCCGCCAAAGGCCGCCGGAGCCCAGTAGTCGGCGCCGGTGTCATGGCCCACGTGTTGAGTGCATGAGATCGGAACTAAGCACAGACCTCTACTTCTCAAATCCTTCACCCCTGCAGATCCATCTTCTAGATCCTGCAATTTTTTATTTTTTATTTTATCAGAAAATATATATACTCTTTAAATCCTATAATACATATATCAAGAATTTCCGGCAGCCATGTCAACAATTTTGGAAACTCCGATCAAAATTGAACTAAAATCGAAAAAAAATTAAAATATAGAGAACCAAAATTGAAAAATGCCTACTTCATTGTCAAAAAATAGAAAGTGTAATACATACATGATTAAAATTGAAATTAACCCTATACATGACGTGCATGCATCTATTCATTATATAAGACAATTTAATGTATATAATTTTTTTCCTGTGTTAATCTAGTTTTCACTTAATTTATATTGTATATATATTATCATTACAATAAATTGCTGCAATTAAGAATTAATTTTGACAAAGTTTTTTATTGTTGTTGACAAATTAATGACAAGCATTGTTTTCATTAACTTAATATCTACGATATTTTGTGAAAATATTGATGTTGTCATTAAATATTTAGTGTTACTTATAATTTCTTAACGTGTAATGTGTATATGCCCTAATTGTACTTTTGTACCATAAAAAGTCCAAGGAAAAATAAAATAAAACTCGTATTATTAAAAGGAAATTTTTCTTAACAAGATATATATTTAATTTAAATGTAGCTAGTTTAAATAACAGAAACCTTAAGAAAAGCAGCAATTTATCTGGCTTTCAAGAAACAACGTTATCAACAACTTAATCATTAATTATCTCACTATATGTAGTTGAGCCGATTGGTTACATAAATCATTTTTTACAATCGTGTTTGGTAAAAACACATACTTTCATTTATATTTATTTAAGTAAAACACATATTAATTTCTACTAATTTTGCTATCTGACTTTGAAGGAAACTTAAAAAGAACATAATCTACAAGAATTGCATGCATTTGATAATTTAGGTATCCGTCTTAACTCAATTTCATGATACTTTTAAACTGGTTTTAATTTTCTATCCACTGAAGCTTTTAAGCAAATAAGTATAAAAGTTTTTGCAACATTTTCTAACTAAGGCAAAATTCATCTTCAAGTTTCTAAACTATCAAGTTTTGTTTCAAAAGGTCATAAAACTATTAATTTGTTTTAAAGAGTTCTTAAACTATCAAAAATTGATATCTTTGAATAGTAATATTGAAGTTTCTAGCCTAAATAGATACGGTTATATATCAGTGGTACAAACAGAATTAGAATATGTACATTTGTCGATTTGAAGGAAGATATACAATTAATATTTTTTTCTCATCAAATCTTAATTATCAATCAAAAGGTTTTCAAAGTATATTGTATATACTACTTCTTTTGTTTCAAAACAACTTTCGCTTTAAAAGTAAAATTTGTTTCAATTTATTTGTTGCTTATGGATTACCAATGTAGAAGATTTAATGACTTTTTTTTCAACCTTAACCTATATCATATTTTGTACTAAAATTTTATTTAGTATTATGCATTAATTATGTTGGTTAAATACTAAGTAATATATTCACTTTATACATATAATTATAGTTATTAAATGTTGGATTTTTTTTTTCTTTTTTCATAATCAAACCAATAAAGCAAATCTTGCTACCAATTAACGGTAAAAAAAAAAAAAAAAAAAAGACTCATTTACCTGCTTAGAAGCTCCTCTTCCTTCCATGCCAATTTCATTCAAGAACTGTTTGAAAATTGAACCAAACATTAGAAAAAGAAATATCATCGACCTGTAACTTTAGCTATGTATTGAAACTAATAAACAATCTTTAATAATAAGTACTTTGATAAAAGGTGAAAATGCCTATTTCAATACAGATCACTTTGCTTAAAAAATATACTTTAACTAATTTGATTAAAGCCTCTTTTTATGAAGTGATGGATCCAATAAAGCAATTAGCATAAATAAGTACCTGAGAAGGCTCTTCGGGAAACAAACAATTCCTTTCTTGAACCTGCCAAATTGATATTTTTTCTTGATTACAATGAATTTATTTCTTCATTATATATAAAAGTAAATTTAATTTGAAGGGGATAAAATGAGCTTCACATTTCCCCATATATATACATGTGTGTGCTCTGTGTTCTGTCTGATATAATCTTGGTCGTGCATGGGAAAATGTGTAAGAAAATGCGCATGTATATATTTATGAATACACATATATATAAATATAATATAATATATCCCTCGAAATTAAAAAAAATTAATATATATGGGTACTTATTTACAGAATGTTGGTGATGTCCTGTACTTCCTGATCCATTGCGCATGTAAGGTGAGCTCAGTGCCTGCACCTCAATATATACAGAGAAAGAAAAAGAAAATAAAAAAGAGAATTTCTTATAAAAATGAAGGAATTAATATTCACTGTTTCTTTTAATTTAATTTAATTTAAATGTCAAGTTTGCAAAAAAAAAAAAAGCAAAAAAAGATTACCTCAATTTGACCCTGAAGGAATCTAATGTAGCCAATGGCTTCTGACAAGACAGAAGCAGTGTCAGTCTGCAAAAGAGAAACATAGCACAACACTCTCTCAAACTCATTTTTCTCAAAGTATATCTTCTTTATTTAATCTCCAAAAAATAACTCAGATCAGATGATAAAGTAAAGAAAAGTAGGGCTTTTCTTTTTCTCCTTTTTGCCTTCTTTTTTTGATGCTGTTTTGCTCATCAATCCTTGATGGATTTTATGTTTTAGAAATAAACCAACATAATGTAACATTTTATGTCTCTCACTCTATTTCAAACTTGTATTTTATTTTATTGTCGTATGTTATGATGTTGTTTCATTGCTACACCGATATATGAAACTAAAACAAGAAATAGCCATTAATATTGTATATTGAGTAGAATTTATTTACCTTCCCAAAAGGAGAAACAAGTTGGTGAAGAGCTGTTATTCTATCTCCTAACTTCTCCTTTCTCACCTGTGTCAATTTCAAGAAATACATTGGGAAATTTATCTACTCAAATTTTTATGTCATTAATTAAATATTAAACCCATAAATACATGTCTAAGAATCTCATGGGTTAAAAATTATCAGAAAGAGGGATTCCTGACCTTCAAAGCTGGTTGGGCTGAAGTTTGAACCCTAGCCTTCTTAGATACCCCACCAGTACCTGTGCTATTGCACTTTTTTTTACAAAAGAAAATAAATAGAATTAACAAGAAAATAAATTTACTCAAAACAGCTAGAAAAACAAAATATTCAAACTAGAAAAAAATAATAATAATGTATCAGAGTAAAAAATCTTCTTGTGTCTGATCATTATTCCATTGTGGCGTGCCAAGAAAATTTCAAATCACTTTTGTGTTGTTCATATAGTAATAATGAATTACCTTAGAACATCAATTATTATCCTAAGAAATGATTCTTCCTTTTTTCTTTCTTTCCCATCTTCTTCTCTTTATTCTTTTTTCTAAGAAAAAAAAAAAAGAACAAAAAATCAACTTTAAGATCATTTTCTTGTACCTCAGAAGAATGATCTTGATTGTGGCGTTGATTTTTCCGGTGGGTGGTTGTGGCGGGGCTTCCACCGGAGAAATTCAAGATGTTGTTGTTACTCAAAGATGTGATGCAAGAAGTTGGTGATGAAGATGGGATATTGATATGTGAAGGCCAATTAGAATTGGGTTGAAATTCATCGACATGGCTATTGTAAATTTGGCAATTAGGTTGCGAAATTTCTTGCTTCACGTCAGCAATATGAACCCTAGTAAACGCCGGGTTCAAATTCAGGACTTGCTCTTCCCAATTTTCCAACTTCTTTTGTTGTTGGAAAAGACTTGCACCAAATGATGATCTCTCTTCTTCACCACCACCATTTAATCCACCCCTATTATACATCAACAACATATATATCATTCATCATGAGTTTACACATACAAGTGTGTGTGTGTGTGTGTTTTAGCTGCCAAGATTTACATAACTTCTTTAATACTAGTATATGTTAGAGCATGAGAAGACAATATATCCATATGCTAGGCAAGATTAAAGAACAACAAAAACCCCAATTAAACCTTGCAACAAAGAGAGAGAGAGAGAGAGAGAGAGAGAGAGAGAGAGAGAGTTACAGAAGCAGTTGACTCCAAGACCTAACTGGAAATTCCTGGTTGGGAAGATGATGATGATGATGATGAGGAGGAGAAGGGTTTGAAGAAAGTGGAGAAGTAGATTTGTAAACGAACTGAGAAGAAAGCTGGTGAGATTCATGTGGATGCATGTCATTCATGCTCCACCAATTAGGGTTTCCAGCCATCATTTGTTACTCAATATTCCAAGATTTAATTCTCTCAAATAACTACTACACATAAGTTCTCTCTCTCTCTCTCTCTGAATTTCTGCAAATTATAAGGCCTTTTACTCTCTCTCCAAATAAACTTGAAAACTACTTTGCCATATTTCCTTGTTTGAGAGCCAAAACAAGGCTTTGCTGAAGCTTTCAAAACTGAGTTTGCTTTCTCAGAAGAGGTAGAAGAGAAGAGAACACCAATTAATATATGTCTTTATCAACACAAGAGAGTATTTTATACTTGTGGGGTTCAGACTATTTGCCCTTTGTATTTCTTTCTTCTCCCTCCAACTTTAATTCTCTTTATTTCTTTTAATTAAAGTTAATTTATCATTATATTATTCTTTATATTCTTGCTTTACCTTTATTATTGACTCGACAGAAAAAGGTGATGTTGACTGTTTAATTTCAGGCCAAAAAACAAAATACTTGTGGAGCTAGCTTGTATAACTTCCCGGATTATTCATCTCAATTTTCATTTCCAAGTTTAGGTCACTTTTTTTTTTAAATCTATTTTATTTATAAGATAATAGTCTCTAATACACCATTTGATATAATATAAGAGATACATCATTTGTGCTTATTCTACCCCAAATCAGAAAATTTGACAAAATTATCCCTTTGATATAAATCAGAAATGACAACACCGACCACTCGCTGAGTTACACACAATTTGACAAAATTTATTTTTGTTAGCCCTATGATTTTATAGGGTTAGGAATTAAGATTACACGAATTTTAATTAATTTTCATGTAACCCTATATTTTATAAGGTTACACGAAAACTTGCATGTTGATGAGTGTGCCGTCACTTCTGATTTTTTTCAAAAGAGTAATTTTATCAATTTTTTTGATTTGTGGTAGAAAA
Source organism: Scutellaria galericulata (assembly GCA_946896805.1). Taxonomy (NCBI): domain Eukaryota; kingdom Viridiplantae; phylum Streptophyta; class Magnoliopsida; order Lamiales; family Lamiaceae; genus Scutellaria; species Scutellaria galericulata. Next base: position 15,008,419 of record OX335797.1, read on the forward strand.
GGCACTAAACTATCTTTAGTGGTAGAAAGAAAATCTCTTATATCTATTAGTATAGTATAGTCATCAAGACCTTTTATTTCTTTCAATTTTGGTTTTTTAACAACCCTTTTCATTTTGGTTTCAATTTTGATTTTATTTAACTCGAAATATGAATTTCTACCTATGCGGACACATGAATTGAATATCGATCCATGTCAACAGTTTCAGCATCCATGTAAACAAAAATCAGAATCCTATGCAAAATGGGTAAAAATTTGAGAAAAAAATTTGATAAAAGACCAGAATTAGAATTGGTGGTAAAAAAAGTGTAGAACGCCTAATTTACAGAACCAAATTTATTGCAATTTTCGGTTTATATATATCTTTTGGCTAGTATTTTTTTGAACAATCCAAATTTTTCTTTTTTCATTCTCTTTTTATCTCGTGTTTTATTTTTATTAATTTATATCATGTGTACATGATGGAAGATTAATGCACTCGTTGCATTAATAGTTTTGAAATAAAATTTGAAATAATTAAACATCAATTTACAATTTAAGTTCCAATACATTTTTGGAGAGCTAGTTTGGGGATCGTTAGGGTTAGGTTGAGGGTATGAAGGTTGCGTTGTCAATTTTTTTTCCTTATAATGATAATTGATAAGTACTAATTAAATTGGCCAATTAGATGTCAATACATGCATCCCATAGATTTAGCTAAGTAAAAATGACAAACATTTCTAAAATTAACCAAAAGATGATGGCTTTGTACTTAGAATTTATTCTTTCTACGAAACGTCATTCGTTGATAATAACTTTAGGGAAAAAGGAATTAATAGAAAGATTTATTTTATCTTCTCAAAAAAGATGCGTACAATGGATTCCTTAAAAAAAGTTCAACAATGACGAATTTGTAAATTTTTTTATTTTTATTTTTTGGATTTTTATGCAAATTTACCTATAAAAGTACTATATATAAATTAATTTCTTCAGTCATCTAATTATTAGATATAAAAATTCAAGGCTTGCTAGGAACCAAATTCTCTATATAGATTACAATTATGAGGTACCTATAACATGGTATGCAACCTAGCTACTATATGAATTATATATGGACTAAAATAATCATATTAGCAATCTTCCTCCTATCAACTTTGAATAATTACCATTTACCTTTAATAGAGATAAACATCAAGCCCAAGTCAAGATTATAGATATTCTAGGTCAATGAAGAAAATATATATGCTGAATTGATTTATTTTTTTAACTGTCTTAGACAACGGATCTAATTTTGAGTTGTGATTAGTGGGGTTCTGTTTCGGAATTATCAAATTTATCTCATATAAATTTGTGTATATATAATACAAATGGTTATATTCATCTGGAAAATCTAACCATAAACAAGTTTTATTTATAAAATTCGAGTTGAAAATTTTAATTTCAGGCCTATAAGGGTATGTGTGGCGGCAGCTAACAACACCTTTTTACTTAATTATTAAGAGTACTTCTGAAGTTAAGAAAAAACAAATCATAATTAGTTTGAAATTTCATAATGAATTAATATTATCTTTAGTGCAAATTGGAAAAATAAAAAAGCTTGGCTTTATATTTTTCTATGTTTTTGTGGCAGTCATTTTCTTGTTGACCTTATATATTAAACTAAGTAGCAAAAAGTTGTTGGCAATCTACTGCATTTATTTTTGTATATAAGGCATAATAATTTATAAAAGGATTGGAAGATTAGTTTATGATTCCAATTAAAGCCATCTACACCTGTCTACTTAATTATTACTCCTAAGTTGTAATAAATACTCCTCTCATTCTATTTAAATTCTAATCTTATTTCTAACCATTTACTCCTATTTTTTAGTTATAGAACATAGAACATTAATGTTGCTTTCAAATTTGACTCTCTATATAACTAAAGAGATTCCTTATTTTTCAATTTATCATGTTTGATTTCTTTCATTTTTATCTCATCCTGAATAGGGTTGTAAACGAATCGAATCGATTTGAATATCATGATATTCTATTTGTATTCGTTTAATTTAGCGAATATTCGTATTCATATTCTTTTATTATTCGAATCAAATATGAAATTCTTATTCGATTCGGATAAATTATACGAATACATTCGAATTCGAAAATGTAAACTTAAAATTTCATTTTTTTTTTAAATCTTCTTTTTTCAAAAGTCTGTTTATTTTCAAAAACCAATTAACATGGAAATAAATGGGAATTGAGAAGTAAAACGATTATATGCATGTGGCTGGGAATTGTGGTGGTGAGAGTAAATAGGAAGAAAAAAAAATTATATGTATGTGTGTATATATATATTATTTATTAAATAAATATTTTTAATAATTCATTAAAGTTATATATATATATATATAAGTATTCGAATATATTCACGAATACTCAAATCGAATATGGTTATACTCATATTCGTATTCTAATAATATTCGAATTTAAAAAAATATTCTTATTTGGATTCTTATTCTGATTTTTCGAATTTGAATCACTATATTCGAATTCGAATATCAAATCGAATTAAAAAATGTCGATTCTTTTACATCCCCAATCCTGAATCACAGAATTAATGAGTTGAGAGAGGGGGTTGAGGGATTATTTAAGGGCATTTTTGTTCATTTTTAATATTATTTATATGATAAAAACTCTAGAAAAAATCAACTGAATAGAATTGAAGTATATAATAATGGCTTAAAATTATGTTTCTCTACCTATTGGATCTTCTTTATGAAATTAGTGAGTTTTTTAGATAAGTTCATACTACCATTATATTTGTCAATTTCTTTAGAAGTTACAATTAGGGTAAATTTCTCAAACTAGCATGTTTTTATTTAATTAAAATTAACTTATTCAGGCTCAAGGGATGATAGGAGTACCTAAAACAAGTTTTAACACAATTAATTTTGGGACTTCATAGAGTCTTAAATAAATTTGACGAATTAAAAAAAATTGAAGAATAACACAATAATTAACTCAATTAGATTTATTACATTCCACTTAATAAAACTAGTAAAAGAATGGTAAAAAATTAAACAATCAACATCGGAAAAAATAAAATACGATAAACGGAAGAAAATGGCTTGACCCCTGCCTCATCCTTTAAGTGATCGCGTCAAAATTATTTATCGAGGTTCTCACTTTAAATAAAAAATATATATTTCTTTGGTTCATAATTGTTGCTAGATTAACTTTTTTTATTATTTTTTTATTAGCTAACCTTTTTAGTGGGATTAGACAAAACTTTAGTTTTAAAAAAATCATTGTCCTAATCACAAATGAAATTAGAGCGTGGGGTGGTTCCATAGGATCCTATCTTTTGAAGATAAATAGTAGTATTTGTCAAATAATTTGGGGTCAAGAGAGGGAGACTTTTCTTCCCTTTACAACAAAAATATTAGAACAAACTAAAATCATGATTACAAAGACATATAAATTTATTAAAGATGTGTTTGAATTGAGGAATTTGAAATACACGATTTAAAATGAATGGATTTTGTATCCACTTAAATCAAAATTATTAGACTTCAATCATATTATTTAAAAAAAAAAATTAGTTCAAAATAATAGATTTCAAATTCATATTAATCCAACACCACAAGTGAACTTGCTATTATGAAGTTCAAATCAATGCTTCTCAAATCATTCCATCCAAACACAACCTAATATTGTTGATACTCTTTTTTTTTTTTGGTAAAAATTTCGAAAAGACTGTTTTATGGGTCATATTGTGGGAGATGAAGTTTCATTCAATTCATTTTATCTTATTATTAAATTAAAGTACATCATTTGTATTTGTATCTTTCAAATGTGGTTACGTTTTATGGAACAAGGTCCGTAAAAGAGTCTCACAATTTTTTTTTTTAAGTATAAATTCACTTTTCGTTCGTATAACATATACTTTAAAATATATTGAACCGAGAGAATAATATAAATATTCAGTATACGTTTGTTAATTTTACCCATACATGGGTGTGTGTGTCTATATATATATATATATATGCCTATGTGATAATATAAGTGTAAATTTAAAATATAATACTGCATTTAAGCACATACACACCGATTAAAATAGTGTCTCAATCAAAATAGATCAAGGTTTGTGGTAAAGATAAATACGTTGAAAAGCTTGCTCAATTTTCATTAAACTAAAAAGATTCAGTTATATATCACAGAGTTAATTTCATAAACTTTAATTTATTTGGATATATAAGACAAGTACAATAATAATCATGAATGTGTTGAAGTTTCCATATATAGTATTAAACCAATGCAGAGTTAGACAAATACCCTCGACTAATTATTTGCATCCAAACAAAGACAAATGGGACAAAACATGAATGTTAAACTAATTAAGTCATGCACTCCAAAATAACAGAAAAAATAAAACCACTCTAAATTAATAATTTGAGTCAAGCAAAAATTATTAATTAAAAGGGTATTAGTTTATTGATAAATTAATTGTTAATTATTTTATAGAGTGAAATATCTGAATCAATCAACCAAATTCAATTTTCGGATGCTAATATAGTTATTTTTCAAAGGATTAGTTATATAAAAATTCGCGAATTTCAGTTCAAATATCAATTACAATAGTAACTTTTATTTATTATAATATTGGAAAGTTTCAATTACAAAATCCACTCCATTTTTCGACATCTCAACACTAACGCCGTCACCATTCTAAATCATTACCGTCTATTTAGGAAGAAAGTTAGATTTTTCACAAATTTCATTCTCAAATTTATGATGTCGATGATGACTGTTAATAAACTTGATGGTACATTCAAGACGATCTCATCAGAATGCATCCAAAAATGATGATATTTATATAATTAGGTGTCATAAAATGAAGTTGCTAGTTGTGATTGGAATATTTCAAATTTCATAATGCATCAAAAAAATTTAGAGATCATGAGACTCAACTATGTTTAAATAACAAGAAAATACAAGTTCCGAAAGAATCATATTTTAGTAGAGGGGCATAGTATATAACTTTAGTTTATAATTTTATTAAATTATTATTTGAATTTATCATCTGGATCATAGAGTTATATAAAGGGTTTTCAAAATAAATATTATCTTACTATATTATCAAAACTATCAATTTAGTTTCATTTTCCAAAATACTATCAAGAACTCGAGCTTTGCTAGAGAAGCCTGATAATAAGTAATGAGGCCCACTTGTTAATTTTAGTCCAAGAGGGCTACTACCTGGGCTATAAAAACTTCAGCTGGCCTGGTCCAAATAAAAATGTAAATGGGCCAATCAATTTTATCCAATTCTTAATATCCACGCCCCGGTCCAGTCGACAAGCCCAAAATATTTAACTTTTTTATTTAATTTTGAATGCAAAAATTTAATTTTTAAACATAAGAATAATTTTTAAAAAACAAAAAAAAAACGTCGACAGCAGGATTCGAACCTGCGCAGGCAAAGCCCAACAGATTTCGAGTCTGTCTCCTTAACCACTCGGACATATCGACTCATTGTCTGGTCTTTCTGAAATTATGCTTCAAATTGTAACAATTCTCTAATTAATATTAATAAAGTAAACCCTAATCATCTTTTTTTTTTTTTAAATAGAAAATAATCGCCTATTTTATATTATCAATCTGTATTAAATGTATTTGAATAGATTCATTTGTTGGAGTTGACATGTACTTCTGAAAGCCACTATCTATTTGGATCTTATTACTTTCCCTAAACTTGATTGATGATGAACTATAGTTATGCAACACTCGATCAAGCCTAAAGACTCTAGTTCATACCTCTCATCTCAACTATTAGAGTTGCTCTAACTTGAAGAAAATTTGTCTTACAATTGGTTAGCTTGTCACATATCCTAAACGTACCACGAGCACATCAATTTTAATAAATAATTGTACTAAATTCGAATGTTTTTATAGAAACATATATATATAAATACTTATTCAAAAAAACTTGGAACAAGAATATTAAGCAAAAGGTGTGACTTCCATATTCCAAATGCTGCTTCAAGTCAATCTAATTGGCCTTCTATTTTATTTAGTGCTCATCCCACTCCTTCCAAATATTCCTATCATAACCTACATTAATATTTTTTGCAATCATGCCATGTTAAGAATCTTGAATTTTCTTTCTTTAAAAAAATAAATAATAATAGCTGAAATAGAAATGAGTATATGTATTAAATTTTGTTGATAATTCAACATGATCGATCGATATTATATATATATATATATATATATATATATATATATATATATATTATATATATATATATATATATATATATATATATATAATCAGAGAACCATTGAAAATACCAACAATTCATGTAACATTTTAAGAACCATTGAAAATTAGAATCATAAATTTCTCCTGTAGATTATCCAAAAATATGTAACTAATTAATATTATTTGAGGATACTAAAATTCATATATAAATATTTCTAAAAACATCGCATACGTTTACAGTTTACTTTGATATATTATACCAAAAAAAAAAATCTTTATCTACATTATCTTAATAAATAAAACACCAAATCACAAAGTTTTTCTTCCCTTGACTGTGAACACTCATTTGATGATTCTTGAGAATTATGGACAATTCTCACTTCAAAATCGGCTTGAAAACGAATTCAAAAACATGGATCGCAACTTGACGAAAACGCGATTTAGCCAACCAAAATGTCATTTTCCTTTAAAGAAGAAGTTAGATGTGCACATTATTTCTTAACAACGATTTTGGGTGGATGGGAGACACGATTTTTGACTAAAACCGCACTTAGTTTCGTCTTGTCAATTTTCATTGATTCGATCTTGTGGGTCTAAATGCTGTTGTTGCTTCTGCAAATACGATAAGCTTTAGTTTTCCTTCAATTTTTTCCACCAACTTACCTTTTCCCATTTTCTTTTGTCACACCTTTCATAGTATACTGCCATACTTAATTTTCAATTTCTATTAATAGTTACGACAAGAGTTATGGCAATGTGTTAAATATATTAGATTACCAATTTAACAACATAGTTTTTATATGTTAATTAATATACTATTAAAGTTTATTCTCATTGAATTATATTGAAAATGCGTGGAATAAGTAACAAGTTAAATATATTTATAATTTTCCCCAAACCTATGGCAGAAATTCGTTTCACCTCCTTTATAATCCTAACTAAAACCATATGAAAATTCAACGAGCATGAGCCCTCGAACAAGACCCAATAGTCAAGCACACAATGCTCACAAATCTAAATGAATTGTTGTCCACTAACAAACGTAATTCCAAAACACTGGTGCAACCATCATATATAGTAGACTTCATTGTTATAAGACAAACCTGAGTGTTGTAGGTTATATGTCTCTACCACCATAATCTAGACTTTCCCCTCAACTTGCACCGATAGACCTCATGTGTTTAATCACGAATAGATCCTCCATCTCATTCGACCTGTAAATCATCAATTCCCGAAAACATCCACATCCAATACGAATATTCATTGGATTTATTATCTACAAAACGTGATTTGATATTAAAATATATTAGATGACTATTTTTCTTTTACGAAAACTTACATGAGATTGTAATATAAAAAAGAAGGAATTTCATTAATCACAATACACATACATTTTTTCAAGTCAATATCTATATATATTGTTGGCCATGAACTATGATTTTACCGATTCCAAGGATTTATATTCATAAAATAACTCTCACAATTTTTTTCCTTTTATGTTGTACTCCCTTATTTAATTATAGGGCTAAATATAGGCAGTCTAAGTCATCAGACTCATCACCGAAAAGCTTCGTATCGGAGAGTCAAAGGTTTTAATTATTACAATTGACTGTAGTCAACTCAAAGTCCGACGCCGTTTTGTTCCCCAACAACACCAACGATGACGTGTACGGATTTAAGCCGTTAGATTGAGTCCAACTGAGTATTGATCGTCGGATCGAGTCCGCACGCTTGTTTGCTTTTAGGATTTACCAAATAATGACAGTAGATACAGGCATGGTAAAAAAATTTGCAAAAGAACCAAACACTCTGTGAAAAAGCTTTAATTTCCTGTCAATTATGGTAAGAAGAAATAAAGAAAAAGTACAATCTGTCTTCTTAAATGTTTTGTCTGATCTATATGATTATTAAATTTTTTCTGCTTTTAGATTTCTTGTCTTGCCCCTAGTTCCATAGCAAATAAATGCAATCATATTCGTACCTTAGGTCTTTCATTATTAAAATTATATATTCGGTGAATATTCATTTGTTGAATTCAACTATAGGTCTTTTGGATTTACATTTATTTCATTATATTGAATGCATGTATATGATTTTTTTTATACTCACAAACATTATACAATTTATTAAATAACAGTGTTTGTGGAATCAAATTGGTAATTGATCTAATTTGACTAATGTTTCACGGTTCAATCATAGTCCGACCGATTACATAAAAATGAATTGTGTTTTTTATTTGACAATTTACTCAAGAATAATATTATGTAATTTTATGTGTATATTTTATGTAATTTAGGGTTCATATCTTTCTCCTTTAAAAATATGTTTAGTATATTTAGGTTGTGTGTAGCCCTATCTTATCTATAATATTCCCCTAAAGTGAGCTGAATATAACGTCACAAGAACATCAATTCTAGTATTATTATTATAAGAAAATAAAAAGGGAAATTGATAAATGATTTTTGCCTAAGATTTAGGTGTGGTGGGGACAAAAAAGAGTCGGACACTTGGAGTGGTGTCTTGTTTTTATTTTTTAAAATTATTTTTTTACAATTTGAAGTGGGGTCCACAGACCCTGCTCTCCTCTGCTCTTGATTGTTATACGTTTGAGCTTTTGTCCCAGCCTTTTGCACTTCTAAAATTATTTTTATTTTATTTTTCTGTTTTTTTTTTTTTTTTTTGCTTCCAAATCATTTTCTAAACCATACATGTGAGTTGTGAGTCTTGAGTCTTGTGACCACCCCAAATATCCCTTTTTTTTTTTACTTCTTCTTACCCCAAAAACCCATTTTGATTAAATATTACCTTTTAATAGAAATATAAGTTTTCTTCTGTTCAATACATGATTTCTACTATTAGAATATCAATTTTAAAGATTAATTTACGTGAGTTTTCACGTGGAAATATCACCATTTATATAAAGTTTCGATAATTTTGCTGTCAAACTTAAGTAGGCTTTTCAAGCAACACATTTATTGGGCTGCATCTCAAAATTATATATTTTCTTCTAAAATAAGTTATTTTTCAGAGACTTAAATAAGAGCTCTCATTATTTAAGAAAAATAAAATCATAAAATGTCATCCTGTCCAAATTTTATGAAAAAAATATAAATAAAATATACTATGAAAATCCAAACTTGTACTGATAATCCGGAAAAGAGTTATTATATTACAATTCTTGAAACCAATATGTTCACCAAAACAATATAATTATTCCATAAAATATTGGAGAAATTAACAAGATTTATGTTGATTAAGACAGATGAATTAGGGTGGTAACTAGGTAAAGAATGTTTGTCTTTGACTGCCCAAATCTGATGAAATCTTCCAACATATTTTCCCTGATTCTGCACAGAATAATATTTTTCCATCTATTTTTTTTGAAATAATTAATAATTTTCTGTATTTGTGTATTTATTGAGTCGGAGTCGATTAATCACTATCCACCTACGGTTGATCCCCCCTGCTTTTCCCTCTGCTTTCTCTATCGTTGGGTCCGTGCGGTTTGGCATTTTCTGACTCCCTTAACCTGCGCTTTGTCTCTCTTTGCGCACGTTAGAATCACTTGCTTTTAATTTATTCTTTTTACTTGCTTCATATTTCTCCAATTATATTTCTAAGTGCGCTCATAGTTTATATATGTTAAAACTCTAATTTTGATCCTAGAAAATAACCTTTAGATACATTTTTAAGGAGGATAACACTCATTTTCATCACAATCAGGACAGTGAATTACTTTTCTACCATAATAGATAATAAATATATATATTTTTATTTTAAATATAAAAAAAAATTACAATTTTATTATTGCAATACACATGTTAGTGCAAGATTATTTTCGACTTTTTCATTCCAATTGTGGTAGAAAAATTAATTTTATTTGATTTTGTGATATAGAAAACTATTATATATATTTTAAATGTTTGTAAATGGTACCAAGTGTATCTCAATCTCATGAAATTATATATATATATAAAATCTTTTTATATGAGATTTTCTGCAATATTTAATATTAAATAAATATAAGTACGAGAGTGGTAATGATGAAAGGAGGGGTGGGACTTTTGTGTGTGAGTTGTCGGGTAATTTTAGTATTTTGCCGGATTGGAAAAGGTGGCAAAACACATTATCATGTCTCTATGCTGGGCCCTACTTTTTTACACTTGTCAATTATACTATTGCTTCTCCTAAATTTATGCTCATTGCTTTTTCTCAAACTTATTAAAAATACCATTAGTTCCGTGGCTAAAATTGATTGAGAATATTTATATATTTTTCGTTAATTTCAGTCAAGTAATTAATCACTTTTCTGTGTAGTGAAATGTGAATTTAGATCATCTGAGACGGTTATAAAATTATACTTTATTAACAATATTATGGATATAATGATATCACTATTGTTTATACACGTGGATTCGATTAAGTATAAATCAATATGAAGCCGTTATTTCAAAATACTATTACATCATACATCAATGCCGTGTAGTAGTAACGATAACATTTTATACGTAATTACTATACATGAAATGTTTATTACTTGAAGATAGTAAGGACATCTTTGTGCAACATTTCTAAATACCAAATAGGGTTTGCTATTTCAGCAATTAAATTGACTGGTTTGAGAAAAGCAGCAGGAATAATTCTTGTGTACTGGTTTGAATTAAATTTATTCGTTTTTCTATTTTCATGGCCTTCATGCCAATTAAGATATTAAACTTTAAAGCCATGATTAATTTGTGTAGGGAAAAAAGGAAAAGAAATTGAAAAAAAAAGCTACAGAAAGGCCAAAGAAGCTTCTTTTCTGCATCAACAAAAACCAGACCTCTTTTTTTGAGGTACCCAAAGCAAAGGAGAAAAACCTCTCTCTCTCTCTCTAAAACATTCCAACTGCCCTTCTTCCATTCTTGTTTATTTTTTTGAAACAGTTTGCAAGATTTCAAGATTGCTGCCAATCTTTGATGTCTATACTTCAAGAGCATGATTATATAGGCTTATCAGGGCCTCCACCATTGGAGAAAAGCTCTGATAAAATCACACCACCTTCTTCTTCATCTTCTTTGCTGCATAATTCCTCTGAAGTGAAGAAAAATAGTGTCTTTAATCATAGAGAAACAGAGCTGAGGCTTGGGTTGCCTGGCTCTGAAAGGAAGGATGGAAGTGGGGTTTCTATCTTTGGGAAAGATTTGAAGGATGAAAGTAATGGTGGGTTTCCTCAGAGCCCTTTGAAGAGCTTTGTTTCAGGGGCAAAAAGGGGATTCTCTGATGCCATTAATGGTGCTGGGAAATGGAGTTTGTCTATTAATGGTGGATCTGAGGTTGAGTTAGGGAAAAATAATACTTCAAAACCTGTCAAGGAAATTCCTCATGTGAAGCCTGTTGAGGAGAAGAAGAATGAACCTTCCAATAATGCCCCTGCTTCTAAGTACCCCTCTCTCTCTATGATATTATCTATAAGAACTGATAAATTGCTTTAATTGATTTATTAAGTTATGTATGTTGTTGATATTTTGTGTAAATTGTGTGGATGAATTTGTAGCTTTATTTTGGACATGATAAGGTTGGTTCTTCACTTAAAGTTGATGAACAATTTTTTTTTTTGTAATTATTTTACTATTTTTAATTGCTCTAATTTATAAACTATGCAAAGATTTGTTCAGATTCTGTGTTTAAGAAAGCATTTAGAAAAGTCTGCTTTGTGTGTAAGCTCTTTACAGTGTATTCCCATATTATGCTATTCTTTGGTTTAGTGGATGCTAAGAATTTTCTTTAAAGACAAGTTTTTGACCTTAGATTGTTTTGGATTCTATTCTGCTTTCACTCATGTACTTAATATACCAAATTGTTATAAGTTTGGATTCTATTCTGTTTCCACTGATGTAATCAATACACCAAATTGTTGTAAGTTTGTCTATGTTTCATGGTTTTCTTGAATGTGTTATTTTACTGCTTAGTAATTCTAGCTTTGTTTTCTCTAACAGGGCACAAGTAGTGGGATGGCCACCAATTCGATCTTTCCGAAAGAACACTCTAGCTACCAATTCCCCAAAAAATGACGAAGTTCTTGGAAAATCAGGATCAGGTTGTCTTTATGTTAAAGTGAGCATGGATGGTGCTCCATACTTGAGGAAGATCAATCTCAAAACTTATCGTAGCTATGCTGAACTTTCATCAGCTCTCGAGAAGATGTTTAGCTGTTTCACGATCGGTACAAAGCAATAGTTCAATGAGCTTGGCCAAATTCATTGTCTTCTTCTTGGTTTGGTTCTCATTCTTGCACGGGCTTTGCAGGGCAATATGGGCAGGGACTAGCGGAGAAAGAAGGGCTTAGTGAGAGTCACTTGATGGATCTCCTACACGGCTCCGAATATGTGCTTACGTATGAAGATAAGGATGGTGATTGGATGCTCGTTGGAGATGTTCCATGGGAGTATGTTCTAGTCCCTAATTGCATGTTTTATATGGATACTGCAAAAATATGGCACGATAAGAATTTTTGTTTTAATTTTTCAGGATGTTCACTGATTCATGCAAGAGACTGAGGATCATGAAGGGCTCCGATGCAATCGGATTAGGTATTACCAACAAGTAAACACACATTTGAAGAAACGTTTCTTGAACTTAAAACCAATTAGAGAAAACCAAATTTAAGCATAATCTTTTCGTTTTATGACTTGTAACATGTTTAATCGTCTTGGTTGCAGCTCCAAGGACCATGCAGAAGTGCAAGAGCCAAAGCTAGAGAGTAAAGAGTGAAAGATCGATCATGTGATGACCTAAATCCGGTTAGGGTTGTACCTCGTTTTTTCTGTCTTGACTATGTTAGTAGATCTGTAGTATGCCATCGATGGAAGACATCCAAATGTTTTGCAAGTAATGTGTAATGTCATGTGTTTATTTACTCGACTCAGAACTTGTATGTAAATGAAGTCGTTGTAATGTCCGATTGCTCGGATCTTTGTCGTCTCGTCTCATGTTTTCCTGTCGTCAAAATCAGACATGCCAACCAGAAAGAATAACTAGCTAGCTAGCTCAGAGAAAAGTCTTGATGAATATGTTTTGATTTGATTAGATTATATTAGTTTCCTAACACACTAAACAAATTTTAAATATCCATGTTTTGTGATTGTTATTATTTTATGTAATGATCTTGAATTTCAGACAAGATTTGAAATCACATTGTCGATTAGCGACAATTTTCGTGTAATAAGTCAAGGAAATGGGACCTTCTTCACTTTAATAATGTGGTGTGTTGCCGTATCTGAGTGAAAAAGTAGGCTAACTTTAGTGGGTTCATCTTCGACTAGACTCTTTCTAATATAAATTTTATTCCACAGAACTATAGTAATAAAATATCAGTCAAATATTCACTATTTGCTCATATTATTGGTGATTGAGTTGAACTGATTTATTAGTTCACTTGAAATCCATAAGAACTCACATTCGACTCAAAGAAAATCTAGTCAAGCTTCTCAAACCTGCTCGAATAGCTCAAGCTCGTCTGAAGTCAACAACAACATCATGTGTTTAGATTATACAAGTAATCAAACCGGTAAGTCAAACTCGAGCTTATCAAGTTTGTGTCAAGTCTAAGCTCAACAAATCATTCCAAAATAGAAAATAAATGAACCATGAGAAATACCTAAAAAAAAAAAAGATGCTCAACAAAGGGTCAGAATCATTCTACAATAGAAATAAATAGAACCAAGAGAAACACCTAAAACAACAAAAAAGCTCAAGAGGTTTTCAGGGGCAACAATGGAAAAGTCTGATGAATGAAAAAGAATATAAACTGGAGTGAGCAAGAGAAGCAGCTGTATAACATTACATCATTCTATTCGAGTTACGAATGAAGAGAACATTTGAAAGCCAGCGAAACTGGAGGTACTTGTAAACTGAAGCATCTAAAGAGCCAAAAATAAACGGCTGGGGAGAATCGTGCCAAATATTAACAAGAACCAAAATTACACAAGCTGAAAACCTACCACGTTCGAGAAGATTATGTATTGGGTTTAGATACCTGAAGATATACCATTTGTGTGTATCCATTAAATACAGAAGGGTCTAGCTCTGATAGGCCAAGCCTTCGGAACAAGCCATATCTACCATCTTCCACAATAGGAGTGGGTGCACGTGCCGGATCGTACCTCGTTTGATGAGTAAGTGAAGGGCCAGCGACTGGGGGTAGCTCCCAGTAAACATCGAGAACTGACTCCACAAACCTACTGTTCTGAAAATGTTCGGCATAAGTGATTGCCTTGTTACTGTGGTTAAAATCGTCACGCATATGCCCTCGTACACCCCACCATGCCTCTCCTGGTCCACATAGCTCTTCTATGTCAACTGCTTTGTCCCAGAATTTCCTTCTCCTGTACCTTATCCTAGCTTCATCACCATCTTCGAAGCAGCTATGTCCACCACCTGTATAAAATAGATAACTCCAATTGTAAGCATATAATATGTTGATCTTATTTACTGGTTGGCTTGGCTTAAAACAGATAGTATGCAAATTTTAAATGAGCATTAGGAACATTCTGAGTACTCGCTCTGTTGCATGCAAAAAATGCTTGCTATTATATTCACCTATTTTATTTCTATACTAGTTTCTATATACTAGTTCAGTAATACAAAACCATGTGTGGGCGAATCAGTTGATAACAGAATGTAATAGGTTTAGCACAAAATAGACTAGGTCATCCAAATTCTGATTCTGTAAAAATGGAAGAAGAAAAAATATCATTAGGCAAACATATATGACTGATACAAGAAAATGCCGCAGTAAGATTGAGCAGCTCTGTGGACTGTGATGCTATCATGCTAGGCTACTTCATGTTCACCTGGAAATATTAAACCAGAAGTTTTGCTGGATTCTACCATAACTATTCCTCTCAGTTAATTAGTAGCTTCACAACTAGTGAAACGACAACCACTCAAAATTCCTTAAGCTCTGTTTCACTTACTAAGTCGGATCTCCTTTTGGAGATGTCCCAAAAACTAACCATCTAAAGGTTGGACCAGTTGCCTCCACTAATTTTACTTCATCAATTAAAAGGACAAGTAGAAAACTACAAATTAAAGCAAAAGCAGATAAACATATGAAGAGCATATATACAAACAAGTAAAGACAATGCCTGTCACGGGCTTCCCATGAAGAGACTCTGAGTTGAGACTAGATTGAAAGGACTATCTAACAATATTCAATCCTCGAAACTTATTAATTTTTAGGGCAAGCAACATCCTACTTCTACTTTAAATGACTTGTTTTGCAGCAACTAGCAAAGAGCTGAGGGTAGGGGGACGGGGGACCCTCAAATTCATCCATGCGCTCCATATACTTTTGCAAGAAATTGCTTCAATCAAAATATTAGCATGAAATGAGAAACTTTTCAGAATTATGGAAAGAAAAAAGTGTCTAAGCATTCAAATATACATCAAGTCATGGTGCCTTAGGGATATAATATAAGAACGTAAGACAACCTTAATGTAAATGCTGCATTACGACTCATGGCTTCAAGCATTCAGTCACAATGGAAACAACATATTGACTAAACATAATAACCTCATCTAAAAGAGAATAGGAAAACAAAATAGAAAGAAAACAGCAATTTAGCATATCAGAGAAGGCACATAGCCTTGGGGAGTCCCAAGTTGGTAATAAGTCTTGTTGATGCCATATCTTTCCAGATGCAAACATTATCTACATTGCCTAAACTCCACCAGATGGGCTTCGTTTCTTCTGGGGTCATGGTTTATATAGCTAGCTAGTCGATTATAATAATAAAAGAGAATGTACCTCTTATATAAAATTGATCACATATTTGTCTGAACGAATAATGGTCCCCTGTACCAGTATCATAGTTGTCCTCAAAAACTAGATGCTTGAAATCAGCTTTGAGTGCTTGCTTTAACCTACACATCAATGCAACAAATTAAAACAGAAAAAGGGAACTCTGAGAATTTTATGTACAAGGAGAAGATGTAAAATGCATGGGCAACGAGCTACTGATTACTTTGATTTCTCACAATTATTTCTAACATTCGCCGCATAGGCTATTGAAATTATCGTTGCAGTAATGAAACTACAACTAACCTCTTTATTTCATTTTGGTGGTCATCAAAGAAGACAAGAACCTGACTACGATCTTTAATTCCATGTTTTCTCATTACTTTCCCCCACTCCATGCTTCCAAAATCAACAAAGTCCTTTCCAGCAAAGTATGTGCAGTTTCCATCAACATAAGCAGGGCCCTTCTTAAGGTACTTCTCAGGATGACGAGGTGAAAGTGACACGATAGGTGTATCTGGCATTGCTTGTCTCAAAACCCACGTAGAATGCCCTTTAAAAGCACCACTCTCAATCATTAAGTCCGGCTTCAACCACCTCGTGATAAACCAAAGCCCAAAACTGTGGTCAAAACCCATCCCATACATGTTGTTCTTAATAGGTCTGGTCTCATATATTGGCACGAACTCCTCAAGACCAGCGAGTAAATCCTTGGTTGTCCATTCCACTTCTTTTCCATGTTTCGATCTGCCTTTTGACAATGATAACTATAATATGAGTACAAAAATGTCTACACATCTTATTCTTTTACAATATCACCACATTAGATGGCAGCAAGTTAAACATGATGAAACAAAATTGGCATACCAACAAAACTAAATTCAGCTAAAACAATCAGAACCCGAAGCTAGCACGATGCAATTCATAGCAACATTTCAGGTTAATTTCATAACTCAGAATATTCCATTCATCATCTTTCCTGTAAAAGAATTCAAGCTGCAAGTAAAGCTAAAAATCGCTGCTTCGATGACAATTAAAGAATATTCCAGCTAGCTGAAAGCTGAGACTCAGATCTCAGTATTCATAACAATGCGGCTTTAAACATTACTACTAAACGCTAATAACAAAAATAAAAAAAACATGGATTATTTACTTCAAACGTCTCAAGTACGATTCATTAATGAATAATTTACTTAAACATTAAACCCAAATTCTCCGAAAAACTAAGAAAATAAAACAAAAGTGAAGCAAAATTGATTTGAAGAAACTTACACCAAGGAACCCCTAGGGATCCAAAGTCCGATTCCAACCCATCAAAACCAAAAAACCTTAACCGCGAGATGTGATCCGAGGTGGAAGCCGAGATGCAGACCAAATCACGCGAATTTGTAATCACAGACACGATAATCACGATAACTAGCCCTATCACGAGGATGGGCCATAAATACCCGGTTCGGGTCAAGTAATTGGTTACACGCATAGCGATGGATATGTGTTTACGAGTCTTGGACTCGTCGCCGGTCTCATCGCCGCCGTCTTCGATGAATCCGGCGTCCTCGTTAGCGTGAGGCGACCGCCGTACGGAGAGTGCCCTTTCGAGTGTCATTTCACGCCCACTGTGTGCTCTCTGTGTGTGTGGAGAAAAGACGAGTCTCAGCTGGACACTTCACTGGGCTGAACTAGAATTTTAATTTCATTTTAGCCCCTTTAGTTTTCAATTATTATGAATCTGCTCCCCATTTGTCTCAAATTCACCTCTGGCTTAAATAAGTTATATTTTGAATGAATTATTCTATTTTGAAAAATAAAATGTCACATTCAAACGAATTTAGAGTTCATTTCACATAATTTGCTCAATCTTGAGGGAGCCATCTGATTTGACATTAGAAAGCATTTAAGATTTATTGTCCTTAATTTTTTTGCTTTTTTTTTTTTTTTTTGTAAATGATGTGATGATTTTAAATTCTAAAACACGACATCTTTTTCAATGGAAAATGAAGTTTGTCACAAATCATAAATGATTAAATGAGATGATATTTTAGGTTACTTTAAGGTAGGCAGATGTGTTGCACGAGATTTTACAATACATTTTTTTACAATACCTTTATTTAGAATTTCGGAATCAACTTTCAAGTTAACTCTATTTTTTATTATTTTACATGTTTGAGTAATTTAAAACTGATATCACTCACATCAAAAAGGTTTTGAACAAAATTATGGATAGATTGTATTGAATATTGAACAAATCCAATATTTACTTGGAGTTGATCCGATCGATTTCCTCTTTACCCAGGAGTTTGTTTCCAATATATTTTTGTGCTGACTGTTTTTTTTTTTTCTTTGAAAAGATTGTCTTTTTTTTTTTTTTTTCTTTTTTCTGTCACACTAATTTTCTTTTGCATTTTCATGCCGAGATTTTATTATTATTATTATTATTATTATTATTATTATTATTATTTTGAGTAAAAATATTCATGTGCGCCTACGACAAGTTGAGAATGAAAAAAATTGGACTACATAAGGGGTAGTAATATTAATTATAATAATTAATATTAAAGCATATATGTGTATCATAATATTGTGGTCCATGAAAATAAATATTTTTAGGATTTATTTGGATATTGCTTTTATGTACGTATTATTGTTTCTTAATTACTTTAAAAGCGCCCCAGAATTTGAAGGCATTATTTGGGTTGAAATTAAATAGCTACCACTTATTCTAATATTATTAACTATATCTATTAATGAATATTACACAACTATAATCTAATAATGAATAATTAGATCTGCAATAACACAACTACACAAGCACACATTAATTAGAACCCTGGTCGCAACCAGTTTTTTGTTTGGCTAAAATATTCATAATATATAGTCTAAATGTTATGTATGCAGCATATAACCAATGAATGTAATATAGATTATAAAATATTTCACACCATAGTTGCGTGAGGTACATTGTGACACGGACCATGATGGTGTAGAGATGCCCAAACGGTTTCCCGGTTCCGGTTCGAACCGCCGGTTCGACGGTTCCGAAATGATGGAACCGAAACCGAACCGTGGAAGGAAAGGTTTCGGTTTCGGTTCGAAACCGCCGGTTCAACCGGAACCGGACGGTTCGGCCGGTTTGAACCGGTGGTTTTCGGTTTTCCTTTTTCTTTTTTTTTTTTTGGGTTTTTTTTAATCTATGATTCTATGATCCAAATTTAAACTTTAATGTTTGTTTTGAAGTATAAAATATCATGAGAAAATGCAACTCGGAATAAAAAATATATTGAAGAATTGTATTGATCAAACTTTTTCAATAAACTTGTCAATATAATATAACTTGGAAAATTATTACAAGTTGGAACACTTAGAACTATATATAATCTATGATCTAATGATTCTAATCTATTACAAATGTTTGTATATATTACAATTAAACTTATCAATATAACTTGGAAAATTATTACAAGTTAGAACTATATAGTCTATATCTAATCTATGATTGAATGATTCTAATCTATTACAAAAGTTTATACTATATATTACAATTACAAAAGTGAGCATAAAAAAAATGAAAGAGCTTGAGTTTCATTTTAAGTTTGGAATTGAAATTTCAAACTTAAAATGAAATTGCCTACATATCCTTAATTGAAATCGAATTAAGGAATCAAAGCTCACATAGTTCACTTACCTCAACTTACCTTTTTCACTCGTCGAGGTTGACGCCACTTCCGTCGGAGGATGTTGTGTTTGAGTCGTAGCCATACAAATCTTGTCCACCGTCCTCCATGTGTGACAAATCGAGGTTTTGTTGACGTTTGGCGGCTTTGACCCAATCGTCAAGAAGCATAAGGTTTTGGACATTTTCGACGGCCAACTTTGCTCTCCTCTCACTCAAAGTGTGGCCCGATACGCTAAAGGCATGTTCAACCGAAACCATGGAGGCGGGACATGCAAATATTTCCTTGACAATAATTGTTAGTATAGGATATGTGGTGATCCTTCGTGACCACCACTTTAATAGATCCAAATTGTTCTCAAATGCAATTGATTCAAAAGTAACACTAAAATAAGAATCCAATTCTTGTGATGAATTAACACCTCTAGCTTTTTTTTGAGTTCTAATATCATAAAAATTATAAAATTGAGAAAGAGTATCACCAAAAGTAGACGAAGAACTACTAGAACCTACATTATGATGTCGAACTACATCTTCACTACTACATGATTCACCATACATTGTTTTATATTCTCTAAATAAATCATACAAATAATTTTTCGCCCGTTTAACCACTTCACTAGGATTAGGCACATATTCAACTTGATCATAATCACTAATATAGCCAAAGGGGAACAATGCATTATAGTACATAGTTAAAAGTTCTTCTAATCCATCTTCTCTAATCCTAGGATCTAATAATTTAGCACATAAATATAGGGGGGGTATCTCATGATAATATTTTAACCATTTAGCTTTCATCATAATAATGACATCACTTAAAATAGGATCATCTTTATAAGAGTTCATTATCAAAGCAATTTTAACACATTGATCTAAAGCTAAAGGAGATGTAGGATAATAACATCCACTTATTTCATTAGTGCCTTCTTCAAAAAATTTTAGCATACCAATCATGTTTATACAAGAATCCCAAGAATGAGCAAATAACATGACATTACTATCTCCAAATTCCATAAAAAAAGCACATAAAAGTTCTCTATAATTATATGAATCTTTAAGCATGTAATAAGTAGAATTCCACCTATGTTCCACATCTTTCACAAATTTTTTTACTTCGAATCCATTCATTTTACAAAATCTAGCCCATCTTTTTCGCATTTGTATGGTATGACAAATTAAATTAATTGCAACTCTAATTTTGTCTATTTCCTTTTGTAAAGTTGTTAATCCATCTTGAACACATAAATTAAAAACATGACACATGCATCTAGTATGAAAAATATCACCATTTAATGAAGGTTTACAAAAATCAATTAACGTAGCCAAGCTCGCTTTATTATTAGTTGCATTATCTAAAGCTATAGCAAATACTTTTGTTAATATACCATAATCATTTAAGCTATGTATTATTTTTTGTGAAATATGTAAACCGGTATGACTTTCATTAAAATCAATAAAAGCAATTAAACGTTTTTGAACATCTCATGCATCATCAATCCAATGACAAGTAATGCCCATATAATCATTCTTTTTATAAGGATCTTTCCAACAATCAACACATATTGCAACTTTTTGTTTAAGGTTAGCTAAATCTTGCATAAGATTATATTTTTTTTCACGAACTCTTTTATCAATATCTCTAGTGGCCGTGTTCCTACTTATCATTCTAGCTGGTGGTTGCAAATATTGACTCACATAATCTTGATAATATTCATCGGAAGCCCATTGCAAAGGCAAATGTTTAGAAGCAATAAAATCGGCGGTGCCTTTCCTAAGTTCAAGTTGGCTAAATTTAAACATTAAAGAATCCATACCTTGTGAAGACCCGGTGAATCCTCGTAGTTGTGTTTGAGAAGGAGCCAATCCAACCTTGTCGGGATGCTTCTTCGTGACGTGGTTGTTGAACGTTCCATATCCTCCTCCATGCTTGAACTTGTATTGCTTCCCACAATGATTGCACGTTACTATGTAGTCAACGACACTATTAGGCACGACCTCCTTCTTGAAGTGAACGGAGAAGATATCACTTCGAAGTGAAGAAGGTGCTCTACTAGAGGGGGTACTCCCTTGTGTGTGTTGCACGGTTTCTTCCTCTTCATCATCATCGGCTATGGCTTGGGCGATTTGTTCCCCCAAATCGACATCTTCATCAAGCTCGTCACACCATCGATCAATTAGCTCGTCTTCGTAGGATTGTGGAGGTGGCATGAGACTCTTTCCCCTAGCATGAGACGAGGAAGCGGAAGAACCTCTTCTAGACATGATGATAGCAAATAAAAAAAATCGAAGTGGAAGTAGAACTACAAGTAGATGATAATACGAACTAAAAAATGAAATTTGAGAGCTTTTGAACTTGATATATTAAAGTGAGCAAGAATGCAAGAGAATTGAGAGAGAGCTTGAGAATTGGTGTGAAAAAATACAACATTTGAACCCCTATTTATAGATCTCAAAAATAAAAAAATCAAAAAAAGGGACGCTCCGGTTCGAACCGCCGGTTCCGGTTCGGTTGAACCGGCGGTTCGGCTGATCTCAACCGTCCATCTCCAACGTTCAACAGATCTCGGCCGGTCGATTCAAATTGGCTCCAAACCGCCGGTTCGAACCGGCGGTTACGGTTCGGTTCCGGTTCAGCCGGTTTCCAACGGCTATTTGATCTCCTCCGTCGATCCGCAACGGCTAGTTTAGTTTAAACATGAGCCATACACGTGTCCAAGGCAACAATTAAAAAAAAAAGCATAAACCGGCGGTTCCAACCGCCGGTTTGCCGATTTTTAAACCCCCAAACCGAAACCGAACCGTGATATGGCGGTTCCCGGTTCCGGATCGGAACCGAAACCGGACCGCCGGTTTGCCGAACCGCCGGTTCACGGTTTTTCGAACCGGCCGGTTCACGGTTTTTCGAACCGATTGGGCATCTCTATGATGGTGTGCCTGTGACATTTTTGTTATGTGAGAATGAAAACTTATTGTATTAAATTATTTCAATAAATCTAAGTCTGAAGATATAAGTTTAGTGATCCTTTGAGTTTGTTTCATTTGATTTTTCATCATTTATTTTTAATTATTTTCATATTTAAGAACTGTCATTTCTTTTATTTTTTACTTTAACATGTTATAGCAAGTAAATGTCGCATGTTTATGTCTTGTTTGTTTGATTTGATGCTTTTTTTAGTCACAAGTATATATATTCAACATAAACAAATTTGACATTTTCACATTATTATTATTATTTTTATATACAAATATAATGGGAATTTACATTGTCTTCATTTAACATACCTACTTCGATATTAATAATTAAAAAAGTTTAATTTACATCCTGATGCATGGGTTAGAGTTTTGTGATTGTGAGAAATAAAACATTTTAGCATAAGAATTGAATTAGCTAGGCATTTAACAAATTTATTTTTCACAAATTGTATACATTTTTCGGGTCGAAGATGGATGATAAAAAAAATTAACAATTTTGCATTGTTCTCTCAATTAATTGTTTTTAATGTTAAGATTAATTCTGTAATTTATAAAAAGATAAAAATCAAAAAAATGAAAAATAAATGATGAAAAATCGATGAAATAAATTTAGAGGAAAAAAAATATTTTTTTCCCCCAACTACTGTAAATTTTTACTATTTAAAACGCAATTTTGTGAGCTGTGGCCTGTGAGATCGATGTAATATAATATTAGGAGAGACATGCAATAGGACCATTTTGGTATTAAATTTCTAATTTATTAGTTGACAAAATTTCATCTTTGATTCATGAATTGAATGCTATTAATTGTGTACAATGATCATCACACCTATTAGTCTCCAAAAGTATAAATGAAGAGCCATAGCCACAACAATTACTCAACCACCATATTCTGATATTTCCACTTCACACTATCCCTTTTATTTACTTCAACATTTCCTCTCCACTTTTCTTCTTCTCAAAAACACACACTCAGAGGAGATAGAGATACATACACACAGAGTGTATATACATCTACACATAAATGGAGATGGCTTCATCCCTAGAGGATGGCCCTCCCAATCCATCTTTCGACATGAGAGGATCAGCCGCCATTAAATTCCCCAGAAGCGTCTCCACCAAGGAGCCGCCGCGCTTCGACGCAGTCTGCGTTCCTCCCCGCCTCAGCGCCACCACCGCCGCCTCCCTCTCTCTTCACAACTCCCAGCCCTCCACGCCTCGCCTCTCGTTCACGACGGACGCCTCCAAGCTCGACGGCGTCGACCCCGCCGCCTACCGCTGCATCTCCTCCGTCCTGAAGAAAGACGGCCAGATCCTCTGCATCGCCGCCGCCAACGGCCTTATCTACACCGGATCTCAGGGGAACGTCATCCGTGTGTGGAAGCTGCCCGAGTTCACCGAGTGCGGGCAGCTCAAGACCAGAGCGGGCATGGTGGTTGCTTTGCAGGTCTCCAACGATAGGGTTTATGCCGCCTATGCTGATTGCAAAATTAGGGTTTGGCGTCGCACGTGGGAAGGGGTTATCAAGCACGTGAGAATCGCCACCGTTCCCACCGCCGTAAGTTTTTTCCGGGGTTACATCGCCGGCAATGATAAAACGGTACTACATCACCTTCCACCTTATATTTATTAACTCCAATTACTAAATACATCCACTTTAAAATATTTAACACTATCAAATTTCTAAATACACCTCACAATATTACCATTTTATCCTTACAATATACATCATAAAATAAATAAATAATAACTAGTAAGAATATTTATATCTTTTAATATATACATATTTTTATTTTTAATGGACGTGATGTATATAGTTATATGGCACCCTTTAATTATATTCGATTTTATATTCTATAATAACCACCACACCAAGATATAAGAGAGACATTTTATTAGCATTTTTAGGTTTTCACTTATTACCCAGTGGATTATTAGTTACCAATTACAAAATAAAAATCACAAGATTTGCACACACAATACAAAAAATTTATACTACACTATTCCATAAAAAAAAATACTCAGTTTCATTTGTTTTATTCCTTTATTAATTTTTTTTGGGGATGTTTTGACGATTTCATATTAACCATTTTATGTTTACCACAATTAAAAATATTAAATAAGGACAGTACAAAAATTTCAAAGTACATTAAATACATTTATCTAATCTATTTACATATTAGAAATGAATTACCCTCCTGGGATTGGAATAGTTTTTTAATTTGATAAGACATTTTCTTCAATAACTTGATTTTATGTCCATCAAAAGTACGCGCGCACACACATATATATATAATCGATTTTTTGTTGATTTGATGATGTCTTCAAGAACTACTACTTTTATGATTGTACATAAATGTATGTTACTATTTCATTGACACACATGCTTTCAAAAATACAATTTACTTTTAACTCATTTCAGAAGATTGTGACAATTGGTGCACATTTGATTTCTCAAAAGTCAATTTCGTTTGAAAAGTAGTAATTATGTCATACTTTATAATTTTAGTTCATGTCATCATTTTTGTTACATATGGTATGTATCTTTATAATAATTGAGAAGTATATATAAAAGAATGGTATATTGCCATACATTTATGAAGCAACAGAGATAACAATTAAAGAGTTAGTTGAGAAGAAACTGAATAATAATGGATTCTATAGCCTTCTATGCCCCAATAATTATTTTAAAATTTAATTTTGACAACTTGCACACAATAATTTTATCTAAACAAGCATAGTTTTTCCAGAGTGAAGCTAGTATTTATTGATGATTCCCCTTGCTCATTTAGATAAGGTTCTATCTTGCATTTATCAACCAATACATGCATGCAAAGTGCAAACATAAAACTCCTCGAAAATGGCAAACCAACTGGCCTCGTGTTACCTATTCAATGTATGCCTGCCTTTTCTCAGTACCATTTCTCATCAATCTCATGTTTCATTTTTTCAGTTGAGAAACCATTCTTTTTGGGAGTGGCTAAAGGCACAACACTGTTTTCTAAGAGCACCACACAATTTTTTTGTTTTTGAAAATTCCAATTTTACCTTTAGGGTTGGACAACCAACTACTTCCGTTTGGTCATTACGACCGAACGTGCTTCATGGTGTTCGGTCAAGTTGACCGAACGCCCTTCTAAGTGTTCGGCCAGGATGACCGAATATTCTTCTATGTGTTCGGCCAATCGGGGCTGAACGAAACTGATCCGGTTCAATCGTTTTTTTACGTTTTTTTGCTACGATTTTCACACATTTAACAAATTTGTGGAACTTTCATCATTATGTTGGCATTACAATCTTCAAAAAATTAAAATATTTAACATAAACATTAAAAAAAAAAACGCAACCCGTCACCCATCGTGCGCGCGCACACTGCGCCTACCGTCACCCGTCGTCATTATGTTAAACTTTTTTTTAAGAATGTAATGCCAACATAATGACGAACATTCCACAAATTTGTTAGATGTGTGAAAATCGTAGGAAAAAACGTAAAAAAAACGATTGAATCGAAGCAGTGTCGTACGGTCCCGGGTGGCCGAACACTTAGAAGTGCGTTTGGTCACCTTGACCGAACACCGTGAAGCACGTTTGGTCACCTTGACCGAATATCGTGAAACACGTTCGGTCGTAATGACCGAATGGAAGTAGTTGCCCAACTCTAAGGGTAAAACTGAAATTTAAAAAAAAAAAATATAGTGTGGTGCTCTTAGAAAACAGTGTTGTGCCTTTAGTCCCTCCCTTCTTTTTTTTGACTTTTTTATTCTTTTTGTTCTAATTAATACGGGAAGAATACAAACAGGTACCATAATAATAGGTGTGTGGTAAATTTAGTTTTTGCTATATATTTTATTAGTGGTAAAATTAGTGATTTTTCATTTTAATTATTGGTTTTTTCTCCTAAAAGTAGTCAGAATTTTGTATACTACAAACATCTTAGATGACATGGTTGACCTAATTGAGATGATATAAACTTGATATGATGCTTCATACGATAAATAATTGACAAATTTGTGTAAATTGTCATGTGTGGTGTAATTTCAACTTCGTAATTAATATGTAGAATTCCAACTAAATTAAAAATTTATAGCAAAAAAAAATGATAATTGAAATGAAAAGACTAGTTTTACCACCACTCTATAATTATAAGATCAATTTTTTTTATTTTTTTCAACTTTAACATCTACATGAGTTTGTACTTTCTAACTCAAACCATTCTCTATCTAAATTGTACTAAAAAAAAAAACAAATCGTTTGACTTATCTAAACATGCACGATGAAAAAAGATGAAGTTGTTCCATATTAATGAAATTATCATATGTAACGTGTATTAAAAATCAAATAGTGCGAAAGTGAAATATTCAATGAATAGAGAAACGTGAATGCTCTTGAATTTGCATGAAGTATTACTTAGAAAATTGTTGTTAATTTACAGATGAGACATTTAGGACCAATATCATCACTGGCAATCAACACCTCAGACGACATCTTGTACTCATCATCTCTGGACAAGACAGTGAAAGTGTGGAGAATCTCCGATTTCAAATGCATTGAGACCATCCAAGCCCACCCCGAGCCCATCAACGCCATCGCCCTCGCCGACGACGGCGTCCTCTACACCGCCTCCGACGACGCCACCGTCCGCGTCTGGCGTCGCAACTTCTGCAGCGGCGCCCGCCCCCACTCCCTCACCGTCACTCTCCCCACCAAGTACTCCCCGGTCAAAACCCTCGAGTTGACCTCCGACGGCGCCGTCCTCTACGGCGGCTGCACCGACGGCTACGTCCACTACTGGCTGAAGGGATGGTTCTCCGGCCAGCTTCAGTACGGCGGTGCGCTGCCGGGCCACACTCACGCCGTCATGTGCCTGGTCAGCGTGGCGAGCTACGTGGTGAGTGGCTCGGCTGACGCGACGAGTCGGGTCTGGGTCAGGGAGGTGGATGGGTTCCACTCCTGCATCGCGGTGTTGCAGGGCCACCGGGGCCCGATCAGGTGCGTCGCGGCGTTTCCTAACCGTGTGGACGAGTGTGTGGAGGATGGGTGCACCGTGTGCACCGGAAGCCTTGATGGGGTTATTAAACTGTGGCGTGTCAGGAATAGCCTTGTTCAGAATCAGGATTCTTCGTTAAATGCTCGTGAGTATTTCGAATTTACTTGAGGTCAAAGTTGTAATTTCAGTGGTGTTTCTCATTTTTATAAAAATATTAATTGATATAGAGATTGGAATTAGAGTATACTTCTTGTTTTGTATTTCAAATGTATAGCTAGATTTGGTTTGTCAATTGTTATTGTAAGAGTTCAATATGCCTGCAAATTTTCTGCAGTGAAATGTTTTATTTTAAATTTGTATTTAGCTTGTTTGTTATTTGAGTTGTTGGAACTATTTTATTGATTGTCAATTCCCGAATTATAAATACAAATATGACATGAAAAGAACAAATGCATTGAGAATTGATTAATTATGTACCTGACAATTGGGCCTCAAAATGGGCCAGCCTGAAACAGTTTTTGGGCTTATCTTAAGCCCAATTACGTCTGGAATATTCCACGCAATCTCTTTCCATTATTATAGAAAGAAACATAACGAACTAATTATCGTATATGCTCGCCGTGGCTGCCGTCATCGCCGCCGGCGGGAAGTCGCGGATGATAGCCTGTAGGTCTCTTTTCAGGTGTTTACAACAACTCAATTTTCCCCTATTTTGTTTTCTATTTGCACTATTATTATATCCATTCGAATCTGCTATTTTCAGAGTTAACCTTCTGGTTCGGGAAAGTACAGACAGTTACGTAAAATCAAAGCCCTTGCAATTGCTCTACGTTCAGGTTCGGAGATTGTGAAAGGATGTTTTTAATAAATTTTCTATTGAATCAATTATATGTTTTCGTCGTTTTAATCTCAATTTACTTTGATAATTCATGTCACAGAAGTACAGGTTTTGGCGTGGTTTTAGCTGTGAGTTGAAAATGGATGCTAGAAAGGGACGGGGAGATGGTATTGATCGGAGAAAGCAAAAAAATGTAGCACAAACTTGGAGGGCAGTGTCCACTCAGCCTAGTTCCTCTAAGGGTAGCCGTTTTGTTTTTCTCCTTTGCGTTATTTTGAATTTCCGTCATTTTAGGGTGAAAAATTAATTTTACATCTTCATGAATAGGATTTTTGTTCGAATAAACTGATTTTCATGAGTAGTGCTGAAGAATACAATCATTGGTTGTACCAGTTTGTTGTTAGTTGCGGAACTTGACAGGGCAGGCAAGGGGCATCTCCCTACAAATTATCGTTATATGAAGATGCAAACTCTAACAAATGCTGATGCTGATGCTAAGATTGTGAATTTATAATCAATTATTGATAAAAAAAAATTTCCAAATTGGACTATTTATATTGATTATTTGATGAATGGTTTGAAAAGCTCCATGCTTACAAGTGATGGTGATAGGGGAAGCTACTTAATCAACTGGAAGAAGTACATCGTGCTATTTCTCTGACTGTTTTGGTACCCAATTGTGAAATTAGTAATTCTGAAGTTAGATGTCCCAATGTGCCTTGTTACAGAAGGTGTCAAGATGGATGTAGCTTTAGATCAAAATATAAAGCGTCCTGGGAAACATTCAGTATCGATGGAGGTGAGGTCTTTCATGTGTATATGAGAGTTACAATTATTTATCTTGTTGGTAATAGACATTCTGGTTTATCTAATCTTGTGTATGTTTGCAGATAGGAGCATCTTTAATGCGATTTGTCAAAGGGAATGGGTATGGCACTGGCATTTTGTCATGTAGAATTGTCTTGACAATAACTTATATATATTAAACATTTTGGACAGGGGAGACATTCAGGAGAAAATTGAGGGGGAGACTGGAGCTAAAATTATATTTCCATCATCTAGAAACGAGGATTCGATCAGTGAGTCTCTTGTCAAACCTTTGTTAAACCTTTTTTATCAAAATGCCCTTTTTCCAAATCATCTTGGAAATGTCTTGGTTTCTGAATGCATATATTCTTGAATTCAACACATCATCTTTTGCGAAATGTTCATCTTTTCTGTTCTGGGACTTTTATTCTTGTTTTACCATGTCATTTTAGAATCAAATATTGTGAATGGTATATAGATAATGGAATAAGTAATTATGTCTTATCAGTTATCCCTTTATATGATTTAACTTATCTGACTACTGTATCTATTATTCTAGTCATTGAAGGCAACTCTGCTGAAAGTGTTACTCAAGCATCTCAGAAGATACAGTGTGTAATTGATAAGGTCACAAAGCTAATTTTTGTCATTCATTCTGTTCTATTCATATAATTTTTCATCTGCCCTAAATTATCTGATAGTTAATCGCCAGTATAGTTTTCTGTGTCTTCCCCCCCCCCCCCCCCAAAAAAAAGTTTTTACATGAATTGGAAGAAAAAAATAATTTTTTTGGTAATCATATTTTCACCAAAAAAGTCCTTTTTTTTTTTTTTTTTTTTGCGTGATGGGTGTGGATTTAAAATAAATGCCAAAAACTATGTTGATTGCTGACAGGAATGTTTAAAAATATGTGCTTACAATCAAAAGGGTGTGACCTCATATTCTACTACTGGTCTACTACTTAGTTAAGATATTGAAATTGCAGTGTAAAGTTACCTGACCTTGAAAGTATGTATGAAGATAACTTTTAATTATTGACATTTTCATAGTTGTATCATTTGATTAACATATGCTTGTTTTTTAACAGGTTGTTAATAGTCGAGATTTCGATTATTCTCACTTTGTTTCACTTCCATTGGCTATTCATCCTGGACTTGTTGACAAACTAGTCAGTTTTCAAAACACCATACTTGGCATATCAGCATCAGATAAGAATGTGCACAGGAATGCTGATAGACATGTTAAAGTAAATGTATCAAGTATTCCTCTTGTCAGTTACCATCCTAAAGAGGCAAAGGCTCCTACCTCAGAGGCCAGTTCTTCTAAATTAATAGGTATATAAAACTTATATCTCCTTTGAGTTTGAGTTTATGCTTTTTTTTTTTTTGCTTTTTGGAGTGGGCATTGCAGAAACTACATAATATTTACTCTTGAGTGTTTCATCTTGTAATTGTTTCTGAGCATTGATAAGATCGATCTTTTACATGCAGAGTTAGGAATTGAAAAGTCCATATTTATCAACCCTAAAACATTTCACTTAACTGTTCTCATGCTGAAGTTATGGAATAAGGAGCGAGTTAAAACAGCTGCAGAGGTTTTGCGGGTAAATTTCTTTTAACGAAATCATATGTGGCTGACTGACTGTTGTTTTATGTTAACAATACAACTTTCGTACCTTGTAGAGAGTCTCATCAAAAGTTATGGATGCCTTAGAGAACCGGCCAATTTTGATCAGACTCAAGGGACTGGTATGGTTTCCTTGGTTAAAATTTTTAGTTGGTGACATCGTTTTATCTCACTCCTTTCATGGGTTGCTATTACTGGAGCCTTTTCAGAAAATAGTAAGGAATTTTTGTTACAGTTTTCTCCAGAACTATTTGTATGATGTCCCATGAACAAATTGTGGACTGAGTAGGGTTGGGATTTATGAAAGTTTCTGGCAACACTATGATAATTATTCTTTGGGAGAGATGTTATTGGGGCCTAATGACTCATTTTAGTTCTGTATTTCTTGCAGGATTGCATGAGAGGTTCTTTGGCCAAGGCTTACGTCCTTTATGCTCCTGTAGAAGAAATTGGTGGAGAGGGACGGCTTTTGCGTGCCTGTAGTATCCATAATCTGCCATCAGTCTTACCTTAGTGTTAACTTCGATGTTCTGGATTGATGAGTTGCTTGGTGTTTTTTCGTGTTAATTACTTGAAGAATTACTGTTTTCTTAAACTTTCTTAGAAGTCATTACTGATGCATTCGTTGAGGCTGGCTTGATCATGGAAAAAGATGCGCAACATCAGTTAAAGGTACTCTCTCTCTCTCTCTCTCTCTCTCTCTCTCTCTCTCTCTCTCTCTCTCACACACACACACACACACACACAGAGAATACAACTACTATTAGAGACTTAAATCTTCTTTATTTTATTGTGTTGTCCTTTTTCTGTTTGTGGTCATATATGTATTGGCTCCTTACATTTGTTTGCAAGAGAGCAGATTATTCTTAGTGCCACCAAAAGCCAAGTACTGTTGTTATTCTTTTCACACATTATGTTCTGTAGAGCACATTCCAATCACACACAAAAAAAACTGCTCCCTTTGGCGTACACATTCTCATTTAAGTATTGATGATCAGTAATCTTCTCCTTTGGTGCAGTTACATGCCACCCTTATGAATGCACGCCACAGGAAAAGGTGCTACTCCTGTTCTTTTCTTCATTTATATATCCCCATGCATAGCCATACAACTATCCACGGGGTCAACCTTTCGCATCTAATGATCATAATTGCGTTTTCCAGGAAGACGAGAACAAGAAAGGTCGACTCGTTTGATGCCAGAGGCATTTTTGATTTGTATGGTTCTGAGGAATGGGGCAAGTATCCTATAAGCGAAGCTCATCTTTCTCAAAGGTTTGTGTTTGATGAGAATGGCTACTACCATTGCTGTGCTTCAATTCCTTTCCCGAAAGCATGCAAGTAGAGTGATTTGCTCACTTTTAAGATTTTACAACCTTAATTTCTTTAGTGGGAATAATAAACAAGATATGTAGAGTTCTGTGTCCATGTCATTATGTTTCTTCTGCTATGCTGATTTTGGATGTAAGATATACTGGGAAAGTATTCAAATAAATATGTATGTATGCTTGTACTTGTACTATTGTACATATATGTATATATAAGTGAGAATAAGGTTTGAGACTCGAACATAAGACTTTTAACTGTTTTCTTCAGATTCTTGAATGTGTAAAAAGGTCTCGCTAATATGAATGATATTAGCATGTCACGACTCTGGCGGCTCATTTTATGTGAATCTTATACGAGCCGTTAATGCACGACTCGTGTAACATGAGCCACACAACCAGGAGGCTTGTGTGACACGAGCAGTCTCATCTCTGAAGCATGGCTCGTGTAATATGAGCCGTGTGGCTGTGTGACTGTCATATGACAGAAGTAGTAATATGGTTTCTAATGTTGCCCCCTAGCTGCAATTGAATCCTTATTTATTTCCTTTGGTCAATAACTCAAGTACAACTTTTTTTTTTTTTTTTTTTTTCCAGTTATCTAAAACAATACATACAAGTAAAAATGTCTATTATACTAGTTTATTGAAAAAAAGTCATTTATGGTCACGGGCATAGTTTGTGCACAATCATAGGTGGCATTTTATACAATAAATTATTATGAATGACATTTTTGCACAATGTTATGGTTAGATGATACATTTGGTAATTTTTCTCTTTTTAGGGCTATTCAGCTCCCCCCCCCCCCCCCCCAATTTATAGTAATCTATCAATATCCTACATGTGTTGGTTAACATGTGAATAAATGTTGATTTAATATGTACTATAATGTTGACATGTCACACCATGTATTGAATTATATAATAATCTTAACATAAAGTTAACATATCTGTTAATAAACGACCAAAATGACTTAAAAAAAAAAAGGAGTACAACAGACCCAAATAAAAGAATAGAAATCAAATTGCACTTTCAAACAAATGTTAAAACCAAATCCTTACACTTGACAAATCATTACATATCGCCTTGTTCTTCACTTGAACTTTTCTTGTTACCATATTTCAATTTGGAGTCGCATTTCATTATAGACATAATGTGCATTATAAATAAAATAAAATAAAATAAAAACGAGATTGAAACATGTTACAAGTAGATCACGGGTGATCATCGTATTCGGATCCATCGATAGAACAAATTTTGACTCTCCAGACCTTGAGAGTTTGATCTAAGCTACCACTATAAACCAGCAACACCTTCTCTCTTACATTCATTTCCATGGCTGCAGCTAAGCATTTCACTGGTCCATGGTGTCCATCAATCACCGCAACACTCGAATGGAGTGATGACGACCCCTTCTCTCTTCTCCATATCCGTACCGTTGCATCCTCTGAGCCACTCAGGATGAACTCTTCCACTGTCACCAAACAGAGAACTGCAAAATGATGGCCCTGCAAGGACCCGCCATGGCTGTATCTTCCTGAACCTCTTTCCTTTTCCCAGAAGTTTATCATCCCATCTGATGATCCTGAGTACAGGTAACAAGCGCCTCGCGATTGGGATAAGGCCATGGCGTTTATCGAAGATGGTTGGAATTTCAGTATCATCATCAGAATGTGAGAGCTTTCTCTCGAAACCCTCCTCCATATCTTCAATGTCCCATCGGAAGAGCACGTGAATACGCACCCATCTTGTTGGTTGATCACGATCGCGTTGACGCGGCCTTCGTGGGCGACGAATGAATCGATGTGTTTCTTCTCCGTGATTTTCCACACGCTAACTGTTTGATGAAATGCCCCAGTGAATAAAAGCTTTTCTTTGTCGTTGTACGCTAGGCATGAGATTAAGTCTCTCTGTTTGAGATTGTTCTTCTTTGTATATGAGAAGAACAATGATCTTCTTCGAGGCAAAGTCATCGTCTTCTTCGGCTGGAATTTCTCTGTTCCAGGCATGAATTCCCATGCACGAATTCTGCAATCACCATGTGCAGTGAAAAGCAGTTTCCCACAAGCTAACATAGCTCGAATCTCACCTGTTCTAGCTCTGATGCAGCCCATCTCTGCACAATCAGGCTGTTTCCATGCATGAATTCTTCTGCTCGATGAAGCCGTGAAGAGTAAATCTTGTGTGATAGTTATTGAAAAAATGTCACCTTGATCGCTTTGATGAAGAGATGCTAAGCATTCATACAGAAGAGGTGGCATTGGAGAGGCACTGTGCATCGGAGACCTCATCCATGGCGTCTCTGGGCTCATCGGAGAAACGGAAAATGAGGCTTTCGAAGCACAAGAGGTTCTGGCGGATGTAAGCTGGTGAGGATCATCATCTTCATTGCCATCAAATGAGAATTCTTCAGGTAAAATTATATTGTTTCTTGTTTCTTGTTCAACATATTTCCAGGGACTTTCTTCATGATTGAACTCCATTGAAATGTGGGTTGAGAGATTGTGGCATGTTAGTTTGTAAGAACTGGGGTTGCTTATGTGGTCCAAATTAAGGTTTTGGAATTAGTTAATGCGAGTAATTGATTGCCTTGTTTAGCTTGATGGTTTAGTAGCACATGGTGAGGTTGGTGATTTCAATAACTGCACTTGCATGGCTTAGTTGTGTGTTAGTTTTGTAGTAATAGCTTCATCTACCTTCCTTTTCTCACCCCTTCAAGATTATTGTTAGTATTATATGCTTATCACCACGTATTTTATTTCATCTCGTGTTTCATTTCACTAAGATACGCTTGTTAATGCTAAGTAGTATGAAATACAGGGAGGAATATATATTGATTTGCAACAAATTAACCAAAAAATATAGAAACCGAAGATCTGTACTATTTGACATGTCATCTTGTATTTCCTTTAGAACATTGTGTATAATGTGCATACTAATAAAACAACATTGGATGTAAGAAAAATCTACTAAATCTTGTTGTTAAATGTTGTGTGTATATGCATATTAATTAATAGTCATGGGAAAAACCAAGCAATGTAGCAGTTAGAGAGTAATTTCACAAGTACGAGGAAATGGCAACTTTGGTAAGAGTATGGCCCAGCAGTGACTAATTGCCTACCAAAATTGGTTTTAAATTTGGTTTTTTTTTTTTTTTGGATTTTATTTTATCTTCTACTCCATCACATGATATATTCTTAAATCTGTGCCCTGTTATATATATAATAATGAAAAGAAAATACAATGAAAGAAAGTGAGATATAATACAACATTTCCTCCATTTCAAAATAAGTGTCATTATGGAGTTTTTGTCATAGATTAAGGAACATAAAAATTGGACAAATATACCCTTAATTAACTAAAGAATTTATGATTCAAGATTGGAAAAAGAATCAAATTAATTCCATAAAAAGGAACATATTAAATCCCTAAAATTTAGCTAAGGAAAATTAATAGGGATAGTTTGGGAATAAAAAATTGTACAAAAATCTAAAACGACATTTAATTTGAAAAAAAAAAAATTAGACTTATTATGAAACGGAGGGAGTATATAAGAATAAAAAGATAATTAATCAAAAAAATGAATTATAGTTATTTTTGAGTTACAATAACCAGAGAAAGAAACTCGATTTTGAAATCTTGAACAAGTGAAATAATGTCACATTAACTTACCATTTGGTGGAGAATTTAATCTATCTACTACAAGAAAACTTGGATGTATAAATTAGTGAGATCAATTATAATTTATCCATATAATGACAACCAGATATTTAGGTCCACTAAAAGCCCTTGTTTGCCCATTATTCCATTTATTAAATCCTATCGTGTTCATATCAATTTAAACGATTCATTAATTGTGTTTCCATTTTTGCAGCCGACCAAAAATGAAGGTTTAAAATCTCAAGCTGGGGATTTTTTTTCATGGTTATGTCGGTTTTTGTTTTTGTTTTTTTTTTTTTTGGAATTATTATTATTATTATTTTTTTTTTTGCCACTATGATGGAAGCAAGATTATTGCACAAATTGTAACGATTTATCTTATATATGGTAACAAAATTAAACCTATCTTGTGTAACAATTAAGTTTAACTAATGTTATTGTAAAAATAAATTTTGTGTTATTAATTTAATAAACACGAATAATGTGCAAAAATTGTATTTATTCAGATCAAACAAATAACTCTTAACAATTTTGTTAGTTACAATTTCCATAAAATTTCTGATTTTCTTATCTCCCATTAAATTTTTTGATTGAGCATAAAAATTTATCAGCAAGGTACGTAGAAATTGTATGAGAACTAGAAAAAAAAATGGTTATTGGATGTATTAATAGGTCATCATATGTTAGATAACTTAGATTAGACTAACATATCATCGAGAATTTACGTGGTTGTTAATAATATTGTACGGTACTAGCACTTAAATTGAATTTCTTATAATTAATTATAAAATTATATATTGATATTAGAAAACGTTATATACGAAATTGACCTAGAAACTACTCTTCCTATTTGCATGTATTTTTATTTTTTAGGAAAAAGTAAATAAATGATTGATTCCTTGATGGAACAATACTTATATAATATTTTTGGAGTCAACAAGCTCCTTTTTTGTTATCTTTTCAGTAGTAAAAATCATTAATTTACAATGACCTTTTCGCTAAATGCCATATATATTTCAAATACTTTATTGGTTTACCTTACACAATTAAATTGTTTCTTTTATATTTATATTGCTCATAAAAAACATCCCTTTTTCAGATAACAATTACTCACTATTGTGAAAATACATGTCCTCGTATTTTGTATTCCTTTTCGATTTCATCTAAAAATGTTGTCAACGCGAAGAAAAGTGAGATTATAGTTATAAAGATAATAAATAAATAAATTGAGCCTCTAAAACGATATTTAAATGAAATTGAAAAATATTTTACTTGACATATGCTTTAATTAGATACATCATAAAGATGCATATATATTAAAAGCATTGATTTAGTGACATCATAAATACTTTTTTTCAATAGAGGAAAAGTTGGGTGCCGAAAAGGTAATTTGGAATGGCATAAAAAAGTAAATAGTCCAATTATATATTGCTATAATGTAATTTCAGATGATATATTAAAGATCTTGACAAAAACAGAAAAAGAAAAACTGCAATCGGATTTTGGGAAATTCTAGTGATTTTGTAGGAAAGGAAAAAAAGGCACTTTCGATTCAGCTGCTATTACCAATCAATTATTGTACCATTCATGTGAAAATAAATAGTAATTTTTTTGTAAAATTGTCTCACGAGTTTAAATTAATAAAATCGATCAATATACAATTCAAACTCATAAAATAAAATTATATTATGTGAAAACATGTATTCCTAATCGCTGATAGTAAGATTCATTTCAAGAAATTATAATATTAATGAAAATATCATATAAATTTGTCCTTTTTAAATCACCTGATATAAATTTAAATTCACTACTACGTACTTTTCTAATTTATTCCATATTATATTAGAAACTGGAGAGAGATATATTTGGTAGAGAACTATTGAAAGAGAGAAAAAAAAAATTGTAAACACGTAGTCCATAACATATTATCCAAATCATAAAATCAATGTATTTTCTACAAAAATTCATATGAGATTATATAATTTTGTGAAATCGAAATCATACTATTTGGTATGTTTGTTTCAGGTTTCACGAATTTAGATTTGGGATTTTAAAATCTAAAATCTTCGTTTGTTAGGAGATTTAAATTAGGATTATAAAATTCACTCAAATACTACTTTATTTAAAGAAAACATAATAATTAACCATACACTCTAACCTATTAATACACAAATTTCAATACACACTTAAATTTCTACTATTACAATCATCTAATCATTAATATTATATCAATTAATAATATAATATTACACTCATTAACTTTTTCCAACATCAATTTGACATCTACAGTAACAATCATACCCTATAAAATCTCATAACAAATACAGATTTTAACTATTCACCTTTATTTACAAATTTCAAAATTTCAAAATCGGATTTCCACAATCCTATATAAATCCGAAACAAACACCGAACGATTTAAGGAAATAAATTGGCGGCCTTTTGGGATATCAGCTGTCAACATCAGAATGATTAATTTAACACCGTCCATTTTATGATGTTTGACACTATGCATAAATATGACCGCCCACAATCATTTTCTCTTCATAATAATGCTTTTTTTAATTAATTGCCTCCATCCATAATTTGATGTATCCAAAGTTCTTTTTTTTTTTTCTGCTCGTGGGTTGGAGTTGGAGAGCGATAGATAATCATATTTTTTATTAATTACATCAATAGATATATCATATATGAAAGTAATAATAATATTTTTAGTTTTCCCAAGAAACAAAAAATTTTAAAGGATTAATTGTCGAAAAATCACAATGTTAACTTGAATTGTCATTTTAATTAAATTTTTTATTGATCAAAATAACATAATTTGTATAGTACATTTTTTAGACAAAGATATGGAAAAAAAAAATTCATAATACACAACTTTTCACCCAAGTTTTCTAGTCTTTTTTATCTTGATTCCCTCCCCTCCCCCCCCCCCCCCTAATCTTATAAAAAGAAAATACAACTTTTTCAAAGTTGATTTCAGTGTAAAATATATATATATATATATATATATATATATATATACTATTTATAAAAGTATGTTATTTTGATCAATAGTGAAATGTTTGGTTAAAATAGCAAAAGTTGAAACCTTTTATAGCAAATTAGCAATTAACTCATGTTAAAACGTCCATTATAAACAGATTTATGTCCATTGATGATGTGTAATGATTTTATCCTTTTAAATTATGAAATGTTAAATTAATAGAAATACTAGATATCCGACTCATCAACCA
This sequence comes from Scutellaria galericulata, assembly GCA_946896805.1. NCBI lineage: Eukaryota > Viridiplantae > Streptophyta > Magnoliopsida > Lamiales > Lamiaceae > Scutellaria > Scutellaria galericulata. The sequence continues at coordinate 15,047,548 of OX335797.1, forward strand.
TGAACGTATTAATATGTCCATAATTGGTAGATTAGTAGGACTCTTTTAAGAAAATAAATTTACATGGACATACATTTCGGAGTGCGGATAATATTTCAGAATTATGACATGGCATTACATACAGAACATTAATAAAATAAAGTGTACGTACCAAATTTTTCCAAAGGTCAAATATGAACATACAACATACTGTTCTTGTCATTGATAAATGTTTCATGTATGTTATAGTAAAAATCTGGCAAAAAATCATGTCGGTAGGACTACAAAAATCTTTAGGTAACTGTAACTTGAACTGATTTGATTCTTAAAAGATTTTGTACTGATAATAATTGAATCTAAAGCAATGAACATACAAAATACACACATCAACATGATATATACAAATGTTTCCATATATTGCTATTTACACACACATGTACTGATACACACACACATATATATAATTACAAATCACGTGATGTTATGTAAGTTATGAATTGTGGATTGATCTATATTACATAATTAAAATTGTGAGATGATTTCATAAAAGTTCCGACTGATTTATCAAAACTCAATTCCGTAAATGGACCGATAACAAATCCTTTGTCTAAATGCAGCTTTCATTGTACAACGTTCCTCCAACCAATTGTTTTGTACACCAGAATTTTCAACCAATTTTGTTGTACACAGGGCAACTAAAATTGGCAGCAGAATCAATATTTATTTTATTGCATGTATATATTGATTATTACTCTATACTCATGATATGTGTTAATACTTAATAGTATGAAATATTATTACTATTTTAAAGTGACCTATCATTAATATTCAAAACGCTATGTAAATAGGGGAAAATTAACGAATTATAATAAATTTATATATATATACATATATTAAAAAGATTATTTAGGTAAAACTAATTGGCCATTAGATTATTGTATGCTTGAATTTTCATTTTAAAAATGCAAAAGTTTTGAGTTCCAATTTTACCATGAGTGAGTCTTATATGAGACCGTCTCACAGATCATGTCATGTGAGATGGGTCAACCCACAACCCATTCTTCACAATTCACATGTAAATTAGTGAAAATAAATTTAGTTTATGAGTAAAAATGATCTGTCTCACGGAAACTATCTGTGAGGCCGTCTCACGCAAATTTTTGTGTTTTAGCATATGCATAAAAACTTATTTACACACACTTTTACTTTATGCAAACTAATTATATCTAATCAATACTTAAAAGTTAAAAGTCCATTAATGTTGGTACAATTAATTTCATAATTTTGAATGAAATGTTAATATAGGCAAAAACTTTTGTGCACAACAATACTGTTATATTATATGAGTGATAGTGTTATATTATATGAGTGATACTGTTTTATATGAAGTAATACTGTTATATTATATGAGTGATACTATTATATTATATGAAGTAATACTGTTATATTATATGAATGATACTGTTATATTAATATAACAGTATCACTCATATAATATAACAGTATTATTGCACCTTGTGCACAAGAGTGTCACTCGTTAATATAATATTATTACTTCTAGAAAAACCAATAAGAAACATAACTACTACAACTTTGAAGCACAGCCCAAACATATATTAATAATAATAATTAAAACCCCACTCGACCTCATATCGAGAGAATACTTTGATATTATTTACTTAAGACAACTCAAAACTTAATTAAATCAAGATTCCCCTTATAACAATAATTAAACCGTAATTAATCTAATTCCCCAAACAATCAATTTAAATTAAATCGCAAAATTCTATAGCATTTGTTTAAATATTAAAGTCCACTATAATCCTAACGACAAATATATTTCCAGGTAAGGAAAGGAAAAAATAAACCACGAAAAAGATAGAATTGTGTAGATGGTCGGCGCACTATGTGGCCCAAATTAAGTCATGCTTTCCTCACTTTCCCTTTAATTTATCATTTCATTTTCTTCACTATCAAAAGAAAAGAACCTACACTCCTTTTAAAATTTAACTAATAATAAATCAAAATTTTTGGATGAGATTGCTTTGCAAATTTCATTTTATGAGATGAAGACTCGAATTCTACTAATAACTGTGAAAAAATGAGAAGAATTTTTGTATAATTATTTGTGAGTATAATAATTCACAAAATTATATATATGAGATGCTCTTGTAAAAGCATTATTCAAGAGAAACATAGAAAATTACAATTTGAATTAATATTGTGAAAGTGGAAAAAAAAAAAAAAGATGAAACACTCATCAAATTTGAATGAGAGAAATGATTTATCTTTCTTAAAACTTAATTGGATGAAATTCGAATATCTACATACGTTCAGAAAAAAAGGGTGAAATACAAAATCACCCTAAAGGTTAGGTGAATTTACCAGAAAAATCCAATATTAATAAAAAAAACTATAAAAAATTAATATAAAAACTCAAGCAACATTTCAACTAGTTTCTATAACAATTTAATTTAGATTAAAATTGTTTCATGCATTTTTATTGATATCATATCATATTATCATATTTTAAGAGTATTTTAAGTTTTAAGGAGATGATATATCAAAAAACTAATCAGTAAGAGCCAAGAGGGTTGGTTTGTATTTTTCACAAACCTTAACATCTATGTAATAATTTGATCAAATTTGAAAGATAGCTGGTCGGCTCACATGGACATATATTATTGAATAAGTTCCAGACAATTCCACAATGTCACGTCCTTGACAGCTACGCATTCACCTCCACTTTTTGATTCCATATATTTGGCACTAATATATACTCCTATTTTTTTTCTTTTTTATATATTCTCTCAACAATTTTAATTTTTCTTTTTTATAATTTAAACAACACTTCACCACTCAAAAATTAAACCCAAATACACCAGTTTCTATTAATTAAAAAATATTCTTAGATTATTCTGTGATTGGTATGTCACGTGTTGAAATTAGCACGTATTAGTCGAACGTTTAGGATTTTACTATGTAAATGTATGGTGAGAAGTTTATCAATGTGATCCTAAAAGCAAGTAATTGACCTTTATATATTTGACTAATCATTTGTCTAAAAAATTAATTTTAACTTTTTTCTTTCTGAAAATTAATTATAACTGAAAAGTACTTTACTTGAAATCACATTATATATGTATATATTCAGTTTCTAAAATAAAAATTTATTCATCATCATTATCATCATCCCGCGATTAAATTATTGAATAAAAAAGGATAGCATAGAATATAGAGGATAGAATTATCCACGTAGGATGCAAATAATACATGTCATGACAGTCACAGACAAATAGTATTAACTAAAGTGAAGTAATAATTGCAATTATATCTAGACTCAAACATTAATTCAATATCTGGGATTTCTTAGTATATATATGTGACAGAAACTGCCCTTTCTTCCTCATCAAAACACAGCACACTATTATCTTCTTCTTCTTCCTCTCTCTCTCCTCACTCCCTCCTTTCTCTCTCATCCATATTCTCATCTCTGATAAAAAAAAATGGCAGGAATCGCTTTCGGACGATTCGATGACTCGTTCAGCCTGGCCTCTGTGAAGGCCTACATCGCGGAGTTCATCTCCACCATGCTCTTCATCTTCGCGGGCGTTGGATCTGCCATTGCTTACAGTCAGTATATATTATATCTGCATTTTCAATTTCTGAAAAACAAAAAAAAAAAGACAAGAATTATTGGTTAGAACAGCTTAATTAAACCTGGGAGCCATGCATGCAAGCCCATGCAGATTAACTTGTCTGAATTTTTGAATTAAGATTTGTTGATTAATTTGTTTTTGAACAGACAAGTTGACGTCGGATGCGGCCCTGGACCCACCGGGGCTGGTGGCGATCGCAGTCGCCCATGGATTTGCTCTCTTCGTGGCGGTGTCCATCGGAGCCAACATCTCCGGCGGCCACGTCAACCCCGCCGTCACCTTCGGCTTGGCTGTTGGCGGCCAGATCACTATCCTCACCGGAATATTCTACTGGATCGCTCAACTCTCGGGCGCCATTGTAGGATCTTTCTTGCTCAAATTCGTTACCGGGGGCTTGGTATGTCCAAATTATTTTAAAAATAGAAATTTAACAAATTATTTTCATTATGGATCCCAATTATCTGGTATCGTTTTAGGGGTCATAGTTTGTTTAAAATTATGTTTTTAGACTTTTATGCAATTTTCCAAATTATTTCTATAAATATTTATTAGCTAGAATTTAGAAAATTGATATATTCATTAATTCTGGAATTAATTTGATTTTTTTTTTTCCAAACCTTGAATTCTAAATTTTTTAATTAGTTAAGGGTATTAATAGGACAACTTTTTATGTTCATTAATTTATGTTAAAAGCTCTAGAACGATAAGTTTATAGACTTTTAAGCAATTTCCCAAATCATACCAGTAATATTCCTTTGTTGGAATTTAGGAATCTGATATATTTATTTTTTTCTGGAATTAATTCGATTTTTTTTTTAATCTTAAATTTCTTTATTAGTTTAGGATATACTTATCCAAATTTTATGTTCATTATTTCTGACAAAAATTCTGGAATATTCTTAAATTTGATTTGGAAATGAATTATGATGCAGGCTATTCCTACACATGGATTGGCAGCTGGGGTTGGAGCCATTGAAGGGGTAGTGATGGAAATTATAATCACATTCGCATTGGTGTACACCGTGTACGCCACCGCAGTGGATCCCAAGAAGGGCTCTTTGGGCACAATTGCACCAATGGCAATCGGCTTCATTGTGGGGGCCAACATATTGGCGGCCGGCCCCTTCTCCGGCGGATCCATGAACCCGGCCCGCTCCTTCGGGCCTGCGGTGGCCGCCGGCGACTATTCCGGCCACTGGGTGTACTGGGTGGGCCCACTCATCGGCGGCGGCTTGGCCGGCGCTATCTACAGCAACGTGTTCATGCACCATGACCATGCTCCACTAGCCACCGAGTTCTAATTAGGCTAGTTTGTGGGTCTGCTTCTGTAATTTACCATTTCTTGGTTGTCCGAATTGCAAAATTGATGAGTGCTTCATTTTGTTGGGAATAAAAGGAAGGGGAAATTAGTTTCTTTTCTTCCTTTTTCCTTTTTTAATTTGGTTTGAACTTGTAATTGAAAATCCATGTTCTAGCTTGGTGAAATGCTTTCTTATGAAATGATTCAATGGATTTGGTCCATCTGGTCCCATTCATCACTGTGTTTTTTTGTGTGGCTTCTTTTGATGCTTTTCTCAATCATGAAAGATGTTATACAATCTATGACAAATTCAGAACTAAACAACAAGTAATTATTATTTTAATATAATACGAGATCAAATATCAAATATGACATTTTGTTAAAATTGTAATTTATCTTGATTCTAATTCTGAGGAGGAGGGAGACGATTCTAATTTCATTGGATTAAAATCCTTTTTATACAATGCATGACTAGTAATTGTCGAAAAAATAATTTTTTTTGTTTTATTGAAGATAGATAAAAATTATTTAACTTCAAAAAATGGATAGCTAAAATATAATAACCGCATGTGGTTTTTTGTGTTTTGATATCTATCAATAGTCTCACTTTTCCCTCTTTTAATTCAATTATTTTCCCTTTTTTTTTCCCTTCAACTCTCTGGTAATGGACTAAAAAGGTGTCATACATCAACAATTTCGTCTTCAGGAGGAGGGTCTTTTCCGTAATTCCATTGATGCGCTTTCCATTCAGGAAGTTGTTGGATGACAACCTGCCATGTTTAAGAACATAAAATTTGCAATAATAACTTTATGTGTGATACTGATGGTTCATATATAAATATTGAGTTCATAGTTTTTATATTTTTATTTAAAACTAACAGGAAAAAAGAGTTACTTAGTCCTCTAATTTAACTTTTAAATTGTTAGTCATTTATCTATCCTTTTTTTTCCTTAAAATTTAACAACTTTTAGATTTTTGTCTGATAATTGACATCCTAGCTACAGATAATAAGTGAATAGATTTCTTTTTTTTTTTTTTTGAAGGAAGTGAATAGTTTTCTAAAATAATTAAAGAAATTCATTGACAAGTAAAAAGTGTATTAATTCATTTTAAATTTTATTTTAAAATTATTTTAAAAAATAGATAAATATATTATAACTCTTTAATATTTAGAGTTATTCAAAATTTCAAATAGATATCATGTATATTTTGGTCACTGTGACCTGTTATAGTAGGTTAACATCACTAAAACATAAAAGTTTTTAGGCCAAAATATAAAAAAGAATAGAGAAAAGATTGAAAATCTGAGAAAACAAAGATAGTAAACTGAATAGCTATTTTTTTCCTTAATAAAAATATAAAGATGCAATTCAAGAAAATAAAAGTTGTAGGGACCCAAATATCACTTTTTGTTAGAAAAATTATGACATCTTGAAAGGTTTGGTGCCATTTTCTAGTAAGGAACAAAAGTTTGGGAAAGATGAAATTTTGTGTGACATTTTCATAAATTTGATTTCGTGTGACATATGAAACCACAATTCATAATTTATAGAATAAAATTTGGTTTGTGAAAAAGAATTTAGATTATTTGCAATAGGCTTGACTCGTTTCATAAAACTATTTTCTGTGAGGTGTGATTTTTTGTGATTGGGAAAAGGGTAAATGACAAACCAGTCCTCTAGAATCTGGTGTACCCACTGTGGCCCGACAAGCAAGTCTCCAATTCTTTGGTTTCTGAAATTGCAATAAAATTGAATTGTATTTTTTTTTTCAAGTAATATTTTGGAATATTAATAAATTTAACTATGAAATAAGATTTACCCTTTTGAGCTTTTCCTTTTCTTTATCTGTGCGAGGGCTTAATAATTCACTCCCTTCAACAACCTGCAGGGGAAAAGAACAATCTAAATTAAGAAGAAAAATGATATAATCAATATTTGAGATTTTTCTCAATTCTACAAATTGCACTTGCCAATCATCTAATTTATGAAAAAAAATAAAATTATCACCAAAACTTCCATTTATGATTAATTATAGTATTTAAAAGAAGGAAATTAAATTAAATTAAATGACTAATTTTCATAAAAATATCTCATTTAATAGTAATTTAGTTATATAGAACAATGATAATTCATAAATTCTGAAAATTAGGGTAAAAGGATCACCTCAACCATGCAGGTGCCACAAGTCCCTCCTCCTCCACAGTTCAGCAGAGGTCTAGACTGTAACATCAACATACCAATATAGATATTCATAAATTGATCATATTTCCATTAAATAAAATATAAAATAATACAAATTTCTAATTACAACTAGCAATTTGTGGCCCGGCCCGTTGGAGGTGGAAATTCTAGCCACCAAGGTCCAGCCCAGCCCGTCAGGCTAAGAGAATACTCGGGCCGGTAGTTATGCTAAACCCTCATTGGATTTGGTTCAGGCCCGGCGGTCAAATAGGGTTATGGGCCAGACCAAATGGCCTGATTATTTTCGGGCCAGGCCCAACAGACCAAATAGTATATAACTCGAGCTATTAGGGCTGACCTATTTTTCCACCTTTTCGGCCTACTCATATATTAAGAGACTCAATTCTAGACTGTCAAGAAATGCTTCAGCCTAGAGATAATTAAATGAGACAGTACAATTCATGAATTTATTCGAAATCGATTTGAGAGAAAATTGAGACGAGTTATTACTATTCGAACCTAACTGGACATATGTTAAATATACAAATTTGCAGCTTAATATTTTACGTTTTTACATCAAAATTTCATTTTCAAATTCTTTTAACGAATTTAAGGTTCTTCATAAATATTTTTAGGTACCGTCTTGTGCATTAAAAAAAAAAGTTTGATCGAGCTTGAGCTTCGAGTTTTAGAATCAAGCTCAAGCTGGAGCCTCAACTTGGCTCTTATGTGATTCAATTTGCCACCTCTAATAGTAATACCAAGAAATAACTATAAGTGATACTTAACAATAAAATGCAACTTTCTAAAACATATTAAACATAGCAATGTGAATTTACTGAATTAAATACATTGATAATCAGACAAAAAAAAAAACTGAAAAGGGCTTACATATGGTCCGTACAATTCAATGTTATGATCCAACATGATGTCCCTGAGTTTGACCCCTCCACATGCAGTACGATAATGCACATCCGGTGTACCATCGGGCAGCAATACAGACTACAAAAACTCCGCACAATCATCATCAATTAATCAACGTTGAACTTTGATACATATCAAAACACATTTAATCGTACGCTGACGAATGCGAAGTTGACCCCTGGGTTTTCATCTGCTGCTGCGGGTGCAGCTTCCGCTTCCGTGTCGCCCACAGTTTCGACGGCTCTGATTTTCTTGATCCTGGAGAAACTGAGGTGGTTAGGGGGCTTTGATGGTCGCAATGGATTGTTGAGAATGTGGGGTTTTGAGAGTAGTATCGAAGCTGAATTGTGAGTGTTGAGGTGAAGTGTTGCCATTATTCCTTTGAGCATATTGTAAGAGATGGATTGAGGGATAGTGTGTGTAGGTGCATGTAAGATAAGTTGGCCTATGTATGGTTCTAATTCATCTTATCAAATTTTGGGATATGGTGTAACTGAAAGGGGCAGTTGAGTAATTCAACAAGAATACAAATATGGGAGTATCTCACTTGAAAAATCATGTGAGATTAGATTTGTGAAATGGATTTATTACAACTCATGATAACTAATAAAATAAGGATTGATTTCTAAAAATGAATTTGAATAGTAGGCACGTTTATTTCTAAAATTACAGTTGTTTAAACAAGTTAGGCCCACAGGGTTGGCCCGTCCCGTCACTCCAAAACGAGGGTTGAATTGAGTAATTAAAGACCCGCGAAAAGGTGGGTCTAAATAAGTATGGTCCGTGGTGGGTTGACCCACCTCTATCTTTTTTAATTATTTTTCTTGAAAATATAGATGATAAATAAATAATATTGATAAATATTTTAGTGTCACTAGTGATTTGTATAGATAAATGTTATTTATAGGAATTAGAGTTGTCAAAACGGGCTAGGTTTGTGGAGTTATGGGTCGATCCGCCCTGTCAAATGATGGGTTGTGGATCGGTCTGCCTCGTCGATCCGTATTGATAAAATATTAATGAAAGAACTATGTTTTAGAATTTATTTTCATATAATATATGCAATTGCACGCATACAAGGCTTTGTAAAATGTACACATATAAGTTATATATATAGTTTTTAAAATTAAAAAAAAAAAAATATTTGATGGGTTAGCCCGCCAAACCCACAGCCCACTGATGGGTTGGATTGAGTTGAGATTTGATTGTCTGCTACAATTAAGGTTCGACCCGCTAGCCCCATTAGTGGGTTGGATTGAGTTAGAATTTTGGTTTCCTACCACAATTAAGTTCCGCCCCTCTGGTTTATATTGACAATTCTACCTGAAATAATCTATGATATAATTAGAACAATTAAATTGAATTTAATATGAAAAAGGGCACTTGTGTAGTTAAATTAGGATCAAGTTTTAGGTAAAATTGAAAAACATTTGGACTGGGTTAAGATTTTGGTTGTCCATCACAATTAAGGCCCGTCGTGGTGACCCCGCTGGTGAGTTGGGTTGGGTCAGGATTTTGGCTGCCTGCCATAATTAAAGTCCGTCCCGCTGGCCTAAATTGACTGCCCCACATGAAATAATGTTTGATAATTAGAGCAATTAAATTGAATTAGAGTAAAGGAAAAATGATACTTGTGTAATTAAATTATGATCAAGTTTTGAAATAATCTTGATAACTAGAGCAATTAAATTGAATTAACGTGAGGGAAAAATGGCACTTGTGCAATTACATTAGGATCAAGTTTTGAGTAAAATTTTAAAAAAATAAAATTGAAAAGATAAAAAAGTTGAATTAAAGTGACGTAAAAATGACACTTGTATAATTAAATTCGGATCAAGTTTTGAAATAATCTTGATAACTAGAGCAATTATATTGAATTTAAGGGAAGGAGAAATGGCACTCGTGTAATTAAATTAGGATCAAGTTTTGAGTAAATTTGAAAAAATAAAAATTAAAAGGGCTCTTCGCTAGAGGAAGGGGTTGAACCTTCGACCTTGTGGTTAACAGCCACACGCTCTAACCAACTGAGCTACTCCAGCTTTTGTTCACATATACACTCAAAATTTATATATTAGTATAATTAATAATCCTTCTAAAAGAAAAACTAGAAAATGAAAAAATAAGAACAATTGAAACTTGAAAGCCTCAAAATAATTGTTTTTTTTGTCCAACTTGTCGACAATGTCATGCTTTAGCTAATTGAATAAGGATTTTAGCAAAATTTTCAGGATAATGAATATTAACCGATATGTTCATTAACATAGAAAATCCATCAATCTAATATTAAAATTTTCGACACATGATTGGCGTTGCAATTTGCAAATATTAGTCAAATTTGACACATTTTATCAAGATGATATTAACCAACGTGTATAGATACATTATTTGTTAATTTATCAAAATATTGTTTTAAAATTTAAAAAAAGCTCAAGGCCTAGATAATTTTTATGTTTCAACTCATATTTGCATGCCCCTTGTAGATATTTAAGAAAAATAAATAATCATAATATATATCCCTGTGAAAGTAATTAAATTAGGCAACTGCTGTGGCTAAATTTACATCATCAGGTTCATCAAGAATCATCTCATCTCTAAAGAGAAGTTTGAGATATGGAAAGACTTTAGGAAGAACATGTATATCTGCCATGTTTACACTCATCATGTCAAAAGCTATGCAAGTTTTGTGCATATGGATTTCTTCGAAAACTGGAATCTTTGGGTATCTTTGGCTGAAATGAGTAAGAATTATGCGATACGCCCCAGCTAAATCGCCTACTTCCACCGCTTCCTTTGTCGTGCTGTGATTTCGCGCTATGGCCTCGTCCATCATACCGTCTTCAAAAGTCGCCTGCAAAGGAACCAAACAACACTCTTTCATCGATAATTGTTTCACTTTATTGCAGAGCATGGTATGAGAATATAACACAATATTCATTTAACAGAAAAATCTCAATTTTACGTATTTCAATATTGGTTCTCTAACTTTAACTTTTCAAATTTTGATCCGATTTTGGTCAGAATGTCAATTTCTGCCTACGTGGACGCTAGAATAGAAAAATCTATGTCAGCAGTTTAAGCGTCCGTCCATGTAGGCAAAAATTGAAATTCCAAGCAAAATCAGATAAAATTGAAAAAAAATTGATAGTTGGAAGATCAAAATTGGAATACGAAAAATTGGATGAAATTGCAATGTACACTTCAATTACGATTAGTTTGATGATTCACTTGCCTCGTGAATAAGAACAGTGGCGCCACGAGAAGCCCTGACGAGTTCTGGGCAGGGCCTCGTGTCGCCCGAGTAGACGATTTTCCAACCCGGAATGGTTTTTCCGACTCCGTTGATTCTATTTGCGGCTTGCAATGCGACACCAAATGCTTGTGGACAATGAACGACTGGAAAACTTATCAACGCTTCTAAACCAGCATCCGCTAGAACCTTCTTCAATGACTTGATGGTTGGACTAATAGCAGCAATCTGAGTAGGACTGGTTGGTCTTTTCCAGTTGCGTTGCATACGACTTCCTCTAGAAAACAACGTAGAATCAAGATTCTCGCCTACTTGTCTAATCGTGTTTCCATTCTCACCGTTCTGAGGACTTGTAGGGTTTCCTCGTTCATTTGATTCAAAAGCCTCCAACGATGCCTCTGTTGTGTAGAAACAATCAAGAAACTGCATGTCTAGATCCTCGAGTCTCTGGTAGGCATCAAGGAACCTCTTGAGCTGCCTAGGGCCCACGACGATAATTGGCTCGTGCGGTGATCCCTTCAACAGGTCTCGTCTCAGAGCAAGGATTCTTGCCAAGCCAGTGTGATGATCAGCATGGATATGTGAAATCCAGATACATCTTAAACCTTTTACAGCCTCGTCCGCACCTTGGACACCAAATCTACGAGCAAGATGACGCAAATGGTATGCTTTAATAACACAACGTGAAGTGAAAAAAACGAGGGATATTGATATTTGTGCTTTTACCTTCTTTTCAGCTGTCCAAGGGTTCCTTCACCACAATCTAAAAGTAGACTTCCTTTTGAGAATAAATTGATGAAAATGGAACTAACATTTCGATACTTTGAGGGCTGAGAAGAACCGGTTCCAAGAAGAACGATCTCCATATCTTCTCTAGTTATGTCTTCAAGACAGCTAGGCAGAGCACTTTCAGGCAACCATGGTTCTTCAGTTATAACTTCATTAGCCTCATCTATAGTGGTATCTTCATCATCTAACCAGAACTTGGTCACTTGTTGAGAGGCTTCTTTAACCTCTGGAATCTCGGATAAAAGCTCTTCAATGACCACCGAAGAAGATGAAAGACTCGGGATACTAGACTTGTCGAGTCCAAGAATTGCGTAGGGACGCAGATGGAACTGTTAAACGTGTACAAAAATAATGAGTTTGGATATATAATACAATAGTGAACTTGTAAATATTCAATCTCATCTTTGATAACTGATACTATCATGGGACATTTTGTACCTTGAGAAGATTCTCTGCAGGAATCAATTTATTAGTTCTTGAAGAGAGATTCTGGCATGACAAAAACCAGAATGATCAGTAAATAAACAGAGAACAATATGATTATATTATAAGCACTATTTTGATTTAATGTAAGATCATCTAGAGTGTGTTCAAAAATATTTTTGAAATAATATATTATCCGATGCTCTCACCTCAGATGGCAAACTCAAGTTAGGCAGTGTCCAAAAACCAGGAGACGGGAAAAACTGAGGACACAGATAGTTAAGGCGTGCTGCAATTCTAGCGCTTGCTTTTAAAATTGGCACCTCAATATTTTTCCTGAAAATATGCACGACAAAGCAATCAAAGTGACGAAGATCCAGAAATTACGAGAAAAATAAAGTAAAAAAATATATTCAAAGAAACCAACATTTCATGTCCTGCCATTATATGCTGAGCTGCTCCAAATCTTGACATCCACTTTTGATAATCATCTGTCTGAGTGACGTTTACAGGAGTTAAATGGATCACACAATTCACAATCTTGGAACCTTCTGGAACATCATGAGCTGTATCTATATAGTAAGGGGCAATACATTGTAAACACGATAACTCCCGGAAATGCAATAATGTCGGGCAGTCAACGAGCAACACAATAGGACCAGGAATAGAAGGACCTAATACGTCACTTGGGTGCACCTGAACATCACAAGGGAAACGAGGCATGGTTAAAAAGAGCCAATTGGGTGCTAACATGCTGGAAAGGTAACTCTTAAGCATTGAGCAATATCTACCATGACATCCTGATGATCAGACTGAACGGAATTTCCAAGTTGTAGTTCACGAAACTTTGGGCCGGGTCTCAGTCCAAGAGAAGTAGCCTTTTTGGGGTCGAATTTCCCCTTAATTTCTGGCAATTCACAAATATAAACAACTGAAAGATCACCAGGCTTAGATGGGCTGACACCGGGCTCAGGAGAACCCGATTCATCAGATTTTTCCCTCATCTGCTCGGAAACTTCTGCATGACTTGGTCTTAAGAGTATTGCTGATAGTTTAACCACTTCATCATCAATAAGAACAAACGGATCATCAAACCTTGATGGGATGCTACACGGAGATCCACTAGAATCAAGTGTTGGCCCAAAGCTACGTGTATGAACCATGGCAGCATTGGGAATAAAAGACTTCATAGCATCAACAAAATATTTTAAATCCGACGGCCCCCACACATTGACCTTCAGCACAATGAAGAATTACAGTTAGAATTTCACAAATCATGATAAAAATAAAAAATTAAAAAAATAAAAAGTTCAAATTCAAACTAATACTTACAGACATTCCTTCATCTCCCATCCCTGCCAGAGTCAATAAGAGACCTGCGGTGAACAAGCAAACATTCTAACTTCCTTGAGCAAATATCACTAAGGTCTAAAAACACATGTATTGTAACACTTTGACCTATCAAAAGAAATATCGAACTTTAATGGTATACCTGGAAGTCCACCAGCAGTTTCAGAGCAGACACGTGAGAGAAATATGTGATCAATCTGGAGAAATTTGAGCAGCAAAAAAATATAACAATCTGCAGGAGTAATAAAAAGAGAACAAACTACATGAATGTTTATTCACAACATACCTTAGACAATTTGATTTTATGCTCACTGCAGAAGCGTTGAAGTCCCTAGAAAGATGAATTACATAAATAGAAATAAGTCCAAAAGGCAAGAAATATTGAATATTCTAAAAGTATTCCGAGTTCACAAATCCAAAAAGGCAGAAAAACTCCCTTTGCTATCTTACTCCAATGAAGATGATGCTACATAGTAACATAAAAACACATTTTGAACTAAAATTTTCATATAAAAATTAAAAGCCTTTCTTTTAAGCCTCCACATATCAATTAACTATTTGAAATTAATTGATCTGTGGAGTAGCCTACAAAAAATTAATTGAAATTAAGCAAGCTCACTTCTCCAGCATTAAATATAAATCTTTGCTTGTCAAAGAACAGCAGCACTGATGGTGATGTGTCTTGTGTATCCATACCAGTCCCAAGAACCTGCAAGATAAACAAAGCAATTGATCTATCGATTAAGCTTAAAGAAGAGAAGGGAGAAAATGAGTGAACGAGATATTGATACCACATCCTAAATAACATCAGCACTGAGAAACTGATTTGCAACTAAGCATAAATAAGGAAAATGAAGTGAACAAATACTGCAACAATATCTTTAAAAATCAATGCACTTTCCACATGCATGGCCATGGACCCTTCAATTTTGCAGAATATTTATATAAACCCCAATCAAGGAACAAGAAGTTTCCACTTGAACCACTTCTCTCCAAGTCTTTGAAGTGCCAAACTCTAAAAACTGTGAGGATAATCTCTAACCTCATTTTATTATACTTAGGCCTTTTTTTAGGATCAGAATTTTTCTCCATACTCTTTATTTCTAAACCCCTCCATCTCTCTCCCCTGCCTAACGAATTTTAATAAATGCAGTGTTCTCAAAACATACAGGAAAAATGGTTGATGGAAGGAACAACAATAAATTAAGGGTAAATTCTGAAAGGCGAAACTAACTTATATCAATTAGTAAAAAAAAAAAAAAAAAAACACAGAACAAATTAAAGATCAACAACAAAAAGCAAGAAAATGTTCAAATTAAAAACACTCTCCTAACCTGAACATAGGAAATGGTATTAGCAGGATTCAGCTTTCGAACTTTAAGCTGCAAATTCTTTTTGGGCCTGTCACTCTCATCTCTACCTTCAGCCCTCTTTCTGTTAAACCCAAAACCCTCACTTCCACCTTCTCTCTCTTCCATTGCCAAAGGACCGCCTTTATCACCACTCTTATCCTTCTTCACAACAGTCTCTCTTAGAGTACTTCTGTTCCTATTAAAAGTGCGCGAATTCTTGCTATCGTTGGCACCATAATGTTTCTTCGAATACGACGAAAAAGTGGCGAAGAGGAGTGGGGATTTCTGGTTCTTGAAGTGGGTTCTAATTGAAAATTGGAAGGAATTTGAAAAGGAGAAACCTTTGGGGAAGAGAAGAGAGGCGGCGGAGAAAGGGTGGCGGCGGTGGTGGTTGGCGGAAGAGAGAAGGATACGGAGGTTTGTGGTTTGGGGCATTCTTTATTTATTCTCAGAAAGATTTGAAGGGTTTAAGGAAAAAAAGGGCACCAAACACAAAACCCATTTCTCCATTTTTCTTCGATTTTCTATTATCATTTATCATCACTTTCTAGGATTTGGATTGGATAGAGCATCTGCATTTCTCACCTTTTTTTTTTTCATTCTTTTCTTTTATTTTAGGAGGAAAAAAAATTAAAGTTTGTATTTTTATTATGAACATCTTCTTGATAGGTGTCATTCTTAAAGTAGAAGTAAGTATCAAAGAATGCATATATACATAATACACAAATTTTAATATTTTTTTAATAACTAGATTATGTACTTTAATTATTAGAGGATCTTGCATTTGAGATGCAAATTATATATTTTTTAGGATTAAAATCATTTTTCCTTCCAAAATATACATAAAAGAGAATCATAATTTAAATGAATTGTTTGTCCCAGAGAAAAGATAATGTTTCACTAGTTTCTAATAATACCCTCTTATAATTAACTTATGATTACTTATAACAAACTTTGAATGATTGACTCAATAAATAAATGAAGGGATATAAATGAGATTACATACAAGGTTGTACATTCTTGAAAACAAAATGTTGTACTTTGGTAAAACATGACTCACCCAAGTAGTGTAAGATTATTGGTAATTTGGCTAGAAAAATAGGTGAAGAAGAATATGTTATAGAATCATAATCTCCCACTCAAATCCCTAGCTCTAGTTCATTTTGAACACATACAACGCTGGGATATACATTTCCTCAAAGAATGCCCCTTAAATTTGCATTTCTTTAAGCTCAAAACCCTTCTAGTAACAACTATTAATGCACCTATACACACAAAATGTTAGTTTTCCAGCAATGTCAATGTATTCAAGTCCTGTATTGCTTAAGCAGCTTTAGAGAGAGAGTCATCCACATTAATGCGTTGAACTTCCATCTTCTTCGTCCTCTTGAGTTGCTTCACTAAGTTGATCCGTTCGTCTGAGTAGGGAGAAGGAATCTAGGCCAAGAAAGACTATATAAGCAACAGCAAAAACTCCCAAGAAACATGTAATAAGAGTATAGCATCTTCATTACCAGAAACGGAACGTATCTCTTGATTGCAGCAAACATGGCTGCATGCCCCACAGCAGAAACCTGATGGTTAATCACGCACCCTTTTTTATGTCAATGCTAATGTACTAACTCAAAATTCTATTACATTATAGTATAAAAAATATATCAATTTGAAGGATGATATGAACAAAGCTTACAGGAATTAGCATGAGTATCGTTACAGGGATGAGTGTGGCAAGGTCGAGGAGAGTCCTTTGAATCTTTCGACTCTCCCTTTTTGTGACCTTATGGCCAGAAAATCTCTTTGCAAGAAACCTCAGTGTGTCTGAGATGTCTATGAAGAGTAGCTGCGTGCCCATCCATACGTCCTTTAAGATACAATTCGGGCTCAGATTATATAGCAAGCAATACTAACTCTGAGTCCAAGTAGATATTCAGGATTATAATATTGGACTTACAACACTTGCAGCTATGATCTTCATGGCAGACTTCTTCAGAAAATTTGGTTGAGTGGATTTTGAAGTAGAAGTATGATCCGATTCAACCAAGGCTTCCGCTTGAGTACCAGACGAGCTGGTTGCCTGTCATTAATAAAACTTGGTTTATCATTTTCCTTACTAAAATTTACTAACTAAACTTTCTAGTATCCATCTAGTAGTGGTACCTGTATCTCTGGAGAAGCTTGTTTGTGTTTCTTTTCTCTATTTCTAAACTCATCAGGTTGCTGCCATGCATCCATTATTATAGAAGGATTCTTCGTGCCCTTAATCAGAACCGATGGGGCTGAATCAGGTCCATTTATTTCCCATATTTTTGGCAGGTCACTGCTCAATAAAGTAAACAGAAGAAACATAATGAAATCAATCTTAGACAAGTTTCGATTGCCTCTTATGATAATTAATCTATTCCAAAACTTTACCCTGTTCCATCATAAGCGGCCCAGTAGTCCTCCAGACAAGCTGATAGCAAGCCCTGACTAAGAACAGAAATCAAATCTGAGCCATAATAAAAATACGAACGCTGAAAAATCATCAGAATAGAGGAAATATCACCTCTGAAGCAAGAATTCTAGCAAATGAGAATCTAAGGTTTGCTGTGTTGAACTAGTGTAGTGAGCAAATCCCGAAATCACATCGTAGCATATGGTGAAAACAGTATAGAAGATAATCTCCTTCTCGGCCTGAGTTGGTTGGCTCTTAGATCTCCTCCCTTCTTGACATAAGTTGCAGTTGTATGCAGTGAATAAGTCAAGCCATCGTATCTCATCAACGATCACCTGTCAGAAACAAATTTGAGCACCTGGTTCACTATATTTTGTCATTTGTTGGAAGTGTAGGCTAACTAACCTCCATTAAGAGCTGGTAGACTGATATGGTTGAGAATTCGGGATATATGAAGAGGATACCACACTCTAGATAACTGCAAACACATGAGCTCTTCTATTTTAACAGATTTAATCGAAGTAAAGATGTTAATAAAAAGAGATACCTTAGAAAATTTTGGATGTGCTCATCAGTATCCTTTATGTTGTGCCTTGACAAGAATAACCGAGATTCTCTACCCAGATAAGAAAATAGTGCAAGAGTGGCCAAACTGTTTTCTTGAACCTGCAAACGATAAAAGAGCCACACCCTGTTGAAATATGACAAAACAATGGATACACTAAAGTATTACGCTGAAGAATCCATCTGATTCTGATGATTTTCAAAATTTGAAGAATGAAGTGGAAACCTTGTCAGAAAGATTGTGTCTGCCTTTGGTAACACTCTCTCTTTCCAGAGCTAAAGAGAGTTTTCTATGAACGAGTCCAATCCAAAACTCTATATCGTCAAGATTCTTACTTGGGAGAACTTTACTTCCAAAATGGGACAAGAAATCCTCCTCAAATCCAGCCTCAGTTGCTAAGTGGTACAATTTGTCAAGAGAAACTAAATCGCGTGCCATAGTCATGAGTTCTATCAATGCTTCATCAATTGCGTCTAGAGAACATAAAGTTTGACCAGAACCTAACTTTCCAACAGCAGAACAGCATGTGATGGCCATGATCGTCCCTGCAATGCCACTGAGTAGTGTGTGTATTAGATTTCTCTACACTAAATAAAATTTCGAAAAAACTTTCCATCAGTGCCATGATCGAACCTTCCAGCATACTCTGCTGACCATTCCTTGAACAACGGCATAAAAAACCCAGCTACCCGTGGAAGCTCCACCGTTTGAAACCATTGAACCAATTTTGAGTTCCTTGTGTTTAACTGACTTTCTATGTGGTCTCGAAGAAAATTTGTACATGGAGAAAGGCTGGTGAACATACAAGAACAAAATGTCATGACCTGGCTGGCACTGCCCGTTTATTTTCCTAATGGATAGACGAATGAAAATGCACTATCTTGAATTCAAACCAAAGATTGAAAGACATACAAAACAAGGTATAAATTTCGGTTAATGAATGAATACAAGTTTACATTGAGTCCCTCGACTTACATCTCAATTACAGGAGACGGGTTGTTGGAGCGATTATGAGAAAGAAGCGTTTCCACTTCAATTGCTGCTTTCAGCAAAGCATATGCTGCAACCTGGAAAAGGAAACTTGTAAGTCAATCTCCATCCTGTTTTTCTCATTCAATATTTCAACAACTTCAAGATTTCGACTTCTAATTAGCTGTAAATATACCTGATAAGCAATGCGTTTATGCCAAGCATGAACATCCACTCCGTTCCACGCCATTGCAAGTGGGGATCCCGTTCCAGACAATTTAAGCTTCTTCATTGCATCGGAGAAGCTTTTAGAGGATTCATGCAATACCCGTACAAGATTGTTCACACGATTAAATTCCGGTTCGTGACTTGGAGACTTGGCCAGAGAGCAATCTTCCCCAATAGTGAAGTCTGAATTTGCTGCCATTGATGACAGAGCTCCAGGGGGAATCCGTTTCGAGGAAGATACATTTCTAAGAAACTGCTTTGGAAGGACATTTTTGGCTAGCCTATGCTTATCTGCCTCTTTCACATTTATCTTAGATGCAGATTGTGAATTAGTCTTGAAATTTAATCTCTCCTCTGATAGAACAGCTTTTCTGCAAAAATAATGCATTGGGTTCTTCAGATCTTTTCCAGCACTTGAATGAAAATTACAAACATGATTTTTATCTACAGAAATCCCCAATCTTAAGAAATCTTAGCTAAATCATACTCAAACGCGTTATCTGGATAAAATATAGTCAACCATAATCCTCAACTAAATTGAAACTTGATTTAGTACACAGATGAGTATTATAAATGTGACGAGAGAGGGGGGGGGGGGGAGAGGGAGATTACCGATGAGAGAAGGTGGAGGATCGGAGAGAGAAGTTGGAGGCCATGGAAATGCAGAAGAAAAAAGAAAGAAGAAGAAAGGGAGTTGGTGAAGTATATAAATAGGATGATAAAGAAGCGAAGGCAACGAGGGAAATAAATTATAAACAAAATTCAACTTGAAAAGGATGCATTTTTGCTTTTTTGGAGTATTATACTTTTCAAGCACTTATCCTAGTAATATGCTCCCCGCCAGCAATACTTTTCACCATTTTTGGACTTCTTATCCCTTTTTCTTGTTTTATACAAGTATACAACACAATTCTCTCTCTCTCAAACACATTTATCCATCTCTTTTTCCAATTCCACATCTTTGCTTGTCACCACGTGTGTTTTAAAATATGATAAAACCATCATTGAATCGATCACGGAGAGGCCAAGGATAGTTACTACTTTTTGGCATTATGAAAATGTTGGGAGATAAAAGACATGATACATATCATTAGCTATATATCAAATAAACAAAATGAGTGTTTGATGTTTTCTCCATCAAACTACAGCAGATCTCAGACCAGACATGGCTGTCAAATGTTAAAAAGGCGATCTTTATTTCTGGTATGGGACCCATGTTTACAGGTCTCAACTCTTGTAAATCGAATGTCAAAACTTGAATCGTGTTGGAATAGCGTTGTACAACTCTGCTTATAGAGCGTTAAAGGTCAGTAGTAGATGTACTCTGGGGTTACTGCAATACAAATTTAGTGTGTTTTCATGTTGCAGGTGAGAATAAGTTCTTCATTCAGACATCCTTCAATCTGTCTGCAGAAACTTGTGATTCCTCTTCCTTTCTAAATCCAAGTTCAGACATATCTTGCTTTGCCATCAGATTCCTGCAAATGTCCACCTCTTATTAGCGTCTATAAGTTCCAGATTATTGAATACAGTTGCTAAAATCAGAATTGTCATCAGGGTTGATGTTCTAAACTCAAACCTAATACAGTAATACCCTTATCTGAAAGACACATAACGTGTGAATTGATGAAACCTTTGAAATAATTTTCGCTATCAGTTCAGAATAGTGGAAAGACATGATGAGACATGAAACATCACAAACAAGGGAGATCTTAACCATCAAAGACATGTAAATTTACATCTCTTCTTTATTTTAACTTGAAGGGCTAATCCTATGTCTCGACTAAAATCATGTAAGACTAGAAATTCTCAGAGAAAGGAAAACTTCAACTAAAAGCAACTTCACCAACATACAAGGATGAGATATCTACAATCATCAAATATTACAAGAAGTGCTGCCAATCAACGATAGTGTCACTTACTTCTCCATGCGACATTCTAAGTACTTCTTAGAGAATTGTCTGCATTTCTCAGATTTATGACCCGCAGACTTCAGACAAGTAATATAATCTTTCTTTTCCTGCAGTTACCAACCTCACCAACTGAGCAAATAAACGTACACAAGTATAAGTTGAACTTTTTTTGTGAAATCGAATAGCTCAAGATACTAGTTAATCTTCCATATATACATATTACCATCACATATCTGTTTAACTAATTATACCAGATCACATTGATGCATATGGTCCAATGGGAAAACTCCTTTCTCCGGTGGCACCGGTCTTGCCCCTCGATTTCCACCAAATGCCCCTCCTATACATATTCAGCAAACAAGGAAAGTTATTATTGAGAACTCAAATCCAATCACTAGAAGATCGAAAGGATGTGTTTCGAACCCATACCAACATTTGCATATGAACTTTCATAGAAATAACGAAACCATCGGAAGAACGTCACAATCTAATTACAAGTTAAAATCAACAACTTACAAGTTAACAATGTCACAATCTAATTACAGAAAGTTCCAATTTTGAGTATGCAATTAGTCAACTAAGAATTCGCTCAACTACTGACAACAGATTATGAATCAGACAGTTGATGAACCAATTGTCACCAAAATTTCTACCATATGCCCTAATCTATCGCTTACTTCCTAACAGAAGATATCAATCGATGATTTAAGCATCCGAGTCCTCAGATTTTCTCAAAATCATAGCAATACTTCTTAAGTTACACAAAGATATGTAATTAATCAAACATTAAAGCGAACTAAGATAGAGAAATCACAGTTCCAAATGAAAAACCCTAAACCCTCACTGAGTCGGGGAAATCTACTACTTACCTGCACTCATTGCTCAAAATTTCAATTGTTTTTCATCCGTGGAGGCCTCCAATGCTCTCTCTCTCTCTCTCTCTCTCTCTCTCTCTCTGGGTATGTAAATAAGGCCCACGTATAGAAAGAGGCCCACTAAGAAAAACGCTGCACAATTGAATTTAACTAATTTATTTCCTCAAAAAAATAATATAATTAGTATTTATAAGTTTTTAATTAATTATAATGTGTAAGCATGTGTCGTAGTTGATTACCATATAAAAAATATATAATTATTTTGCATCGAATGCATTAGTTTTTTTTATTTTGTTTTTTTTATCATTGGTTTTTGAATTTAGTTATGCATCTCAAAATTAACTTAAGTTTTCTTTATTATTATTTTTCTTTAAACAACTTATAAGCTCGTAAAATATCAAACATCTTACAAATTTAAAACACAAACCTTATTACAAGGATTATTAAGTAGTACTTTGATTTTATTTTAATTATATAATTCATGTTACACTGATTAATTATATTGGATGCAGATATCAACTTTTGTAATAAAAAGTAGTCACTTCCAAGATTGTGCAATCATAATTCTAAGTTCATTTTGGTGTTAAACCAACTTCATCAAGAAGCCATATGTACAAGAACTGAACAGAAAGAAACCAGCATGGAGAAGGAAGATGAATGTACAATTCCCATTAATTAACTATCTATTTACATAAATAAGCTTCATTTATGAAGCCACAATGTCATAATCCTGACATTCTTTTGTATCTCTATAATATGTCATCTCAAGTTTCAACTTAAGCAAAATCATGAATCAGAAACTGTAAATGCAGAAGCTGATGTGTGGTCTACTGCTCGAGAATGTTGATGACATTCAACTACCTCTTCTTGAATGAGTTCAACGAGATCTTGTTCTTCGATATTTTCTCAATGTTTGATCATGAACCCGGATTCTCATCTGGATACATAGGCAGCCATTTAGTATCGTCAGGGTATATGTGTTAAGAGTTGCCCCGTGAGCTGTACGTATGAGGTTGCTGAATTACGACAAGTATCGAGTCCTTTGAGCTTCCCTTATGTGGCAAAGTTGGCTACAGATTGCAATATAAAGATTTAACCAAAATATAAGGAGATAATCTTTAACTTTTAGATGTAAAATCAACCCAATTTTCTACTTAGCTTACCACTCCAATGTGCCATTCATGCCTTCTAAATTCTTTAAAAGTCTCTGCATCCATTTCCTGCACAATAATCAGTGATAACGCGATTAGTCAGTGTATTTAAGGATTTACATAGCTTCAAGAAAACAGCCATTAAGAAAAAACAGATTTCAAGCATAATGAAGTCTAAAACTGGGAAAAAACGGATCTTTTGAACTTACAATGCTGTAAATGGGAGGTACTGATGCCTCCCCTTTAGACCTCAAAACTGGCATAACTGAGAAACGAGGCGCTACTTCTTGAGACCTGAAAATCCATCTGCGGAGAAAGACCATATTAAATTACCATGTGCCATGATCATGTTTTGGATTTTATAGTAACTCATGAATTAGTGTGGTCTATTGATTACCCTATGTACATAAAGATGAAGAACTGAGCCCATTCTCGAACCAGCAACCGAATCCAATAACTTTCCATTGAACTATCCATACTAATGAAAATCTGAAAATCAAATGCACATTAACTGCATATACCAAATTCTTAATATGGTTAAAATAAATTCTTAAAGAAGCTCATACTGCAAGTTCAGACAGAGCCACAATGTGCATTGCACCTTGAAATCTCCTGAAAAACAGTAATCAGAGGAGTGATTTCCTGCAATAAATCAAATTTTCATAAAGGTGTGAGTGAGCAATCATACTTGAACATGATGTACTTCGTATAAACTGCATCGTGCATCGCTTGAACATCCTCATCTTCTATGATTCTCAACTGATCCCTCAAAACAATCAAGTTCTGAGATACATGGTTGAATATCACATAGAACACAATGAGATAATTGAGCAGCAAGAGCACCTGTTTACACACAGCAAAAGTTCACAATAAACACCAGAAATCCTGTTTTAAGGCATCCATATCACCTGTTTTAGGTTAACTTGTAGAAAAAGAAAACTCACAGAGAAATAAGGTATAGAAGCTCTGTAGCCAACAAGAGTCAAGTAGAAGACACACCCCAGAGAAGCGATTGTTCGTCTCTCCGACAAAGAAAGGCGATGGCAGGTGATGCAGTATCCATGAGAGATGAGAAAGAAGGATACAAATGTCGATGTTTGAAATAACACCCCCATTATATAAACCCCAAATGACATCCATAAAGAGCATACATTTGCATAATAACACGAATACCTACAAGCACGAAAAATCAAACACCATTTCCAACAGAATTGAAATTAATCACTCAAATCAATGGATAAACAATGGAGTACCAAAATAGGAAAGATAATGAAAGCTGCAAAGCCTTAATCCATGGAACAGAGGCAAGCATCCACTGCAATTTATTCGGCTGAATACAAATTACACATAATTAAAACTCCAGAGAGAGGGGAAATCGAACATCTTAGATCAAAACGCTGAAATTGAAGAAGAAACTAGCTACAACTCAGAAGCAGATTCACTGATTAAATAGAACCTGAAAATCGCGGTTTCTGTAGGTGTTAAAGGTCCATGAAACGGCGGAGAAAATCCAGATTGTCGTGAAAGCCAAGTAAAGCGGTGGCAGAGTCTTGTAGCAGGCATCTACGCCGTCACCGCCGGCGCCGGCGGAGGTTTCCATCACGCGCACTCAATTCAACAATGAGATTCTGAGAAGTAGTTTTTCAGTTTCAGAAAATGGCAACGTACACAGATGATTCTGTTTCAGTTATATATATATGCATATATACCACGCACGCACGATGATATTCATGTCTGCCACGTGTCTTCTCTCCCACTAATTACTTTTAATTAAATTAATAACACCATAATCACTAATCACTTCCATAATCAGTTACCACTTTTTTTTTTTTTTAATTATTACAATCAAATGTTTTATGCATTTTCACGCACCTATAAATTTACTTATTTATTTTAGCCGACCTGTGAATCTATTTTTAATATTAACCATACCTTAAGCTTTTCTTGAAATTGACTTAATTATTTCTAATTATTTTAATGCACATCGATTAGAAAAAAAATGCAAAGGTCATGGGGGTCAGGTCTTGGGGGAAATGCAGTTGTTGTTAGTGCATCATTTTGTCATGCTTATTTCTGCCAACTGATCCATCAAAAAATAATATATACAAGTATAGATAGATAAATAAATAAATAAATTTACCTATATATATATATATATATATATATATATATATATATATATATATTAGAAAACAATGCCGATCTTTTAGAAAAGATCTCTGATTTCATTACAGATGTACTGATTTTAAGTTAAATATAACAACCATATTCCGATATAATCTATGATGTCTATATGCGGACAATACATATTAGAACAAGATATCAGATATATTGACTCAATTCGATATATTAGTAAGTAATAAATTAATTGAAAGGTGAAAGTGAATGAATGTTTTACATGCACCAACTAAACTTTTGAAAGGAAGAAGGGTTCAAGCTGTCCAACTACCAGCTAGTTTTAGGGCAACTGACACTGACTTTGAAAGATGCAAATTATATGAATAAATAGTAGTTGGATCAATTTAGGCTTTTACTAATCCACATTAGATTAGGTGAACCAACTCATTTTATAATTAGCTTTGTTCATCAATTCCACTGTCACACATTTTAAATTGGAAAATGAAAAGAACCCCATGGTTTTAAATAATATGTTTCTTATATCTCTTGATGTTACATTATATTATTCTCTTAAGAATGAAGTGATTAATAAATTATTGTATTGGTTATATAAAGTATTATGTTGTGTTTGGATCCAAGGGTTTGATGAATGGCTAGAAATTTATAGTATATTCATCTGTGATATTTGAATAGGCATGAACTCTGAATCCAACACATTTATTTTGAGCTAATTTTTAGGAATTTTGGTGAGTTTTAAGTGCAGCAAATTTATTTCAAATCATTTGATCCAAACACAACCTTATTATATTTGAATATCAATTAAAATAACATTTGGAGTAATTTATAATTAATAATTATCTATAGAAAAAAAGTAGCAAACAAGAAACGCTCACATTTATATATGAATTCCTTTGCTCCTAATTTGCAATTAGTCAATTACCAATAGTACAAAGAGACTTCACAATGCCCAAACTACCAATTTCATGGGCCTTTTGAGATCCAAGGCTTGATTTTAATTTTAAATATCTAGGCCCAAGTGCTTTATATTTTTTTAGAGAAGGCCCAACTACTTTATAGCATTGGAAATAAGTCCAACTTTCTTTTTACCAACTCTGAATTCTATTTTACATTTTGATATTTTATTTTATTATTTTTTATATACGTCACAATTTAATTAATAAGAGTATGAGATCATCTCACAAATTTAATTATGTGTGATAAATCAATCCACAATTCACACTCCACATTTTTAATATGAATTTACGAAAATAAATTTTGTTTATAGATAATAAGGATTTGTCTTACAGTGAAGCTTCGGTGAGTATGTTTCATATAAATTTTGGTGAATTAATAATATTAATATGTGATGATATTTTGAGATTTCATATAAATATATATCGAAATAGATGATGGGGTTCTTTTAGCCTTTTAAAGATTGAATCTCTTTAAGATTCTTCATATGTCACAGATACTGCAAGGGTAAAAACTAAATAATAACCTCGTCACTTGTGATTGGTGTGTGGTAAATTAGTTGAGAAAGAAAAGTGGTAAATAAAGGTACAATACAATAAATAAAGAGAAAAAGGTACGTGTACTGAAAGCGTAGTACCAAGGTACAATCAATAATGCAGATAGCCGACAGTGTATGCGTGAGTACTTCTATTTTTAGGTAGGCCCCTACGTACATCTCTCATCCCAACTACTACATTTTCATCATTAAGTAGATTTTGTTCCATTTTTACTCTTCTGTTTTTTCATAGCAAGGTACTATGTTTTACTTTATCTTTTTTTTTTCCTTAATAAAAAATTAGTATATATTGTAACAAAATTTTTAATTGGAATAGTAAATTACTTCTACATCATAATAAATATTATTTCTTTTTATCATAAATATAAAAAAAATGACAATTTTATCATTGTTAATAAGAACATAAATGACATTTCTCATTACATCAGTCAATAATCTTGCAATTTACATATGTGAATGCAAGGGTTATTTTAGATTTTTCATCCAAATTGTGGTAGAAAAGTAACAATTACTATTGTTGTTGTAGAAAAATTAATTTTATTTGATTTTGTGGTATAAAAGACTATTATACCAAAGTTTAAATATATATTGGTTTTTTTTTAATGTTGATAAATTTCATAAAATACCCAATTTATATATTAACTCTCAACCCTAGACCCAATTTTTCAATTTAATGCTTCAAATTAGATTGAGTTTTCAATTCAAGAATAGATAACATATGAAGATCATTTCAAAAATTGCACTAATTTAACTTAATTTATCCAAAATATAAATAAAACATATTGAAATATGAAAAATAAAATATGAATTTTTTTCTTAAATTGAGAAATAAATCTAATTTGAAACCCAAAGTTAAATAAGCTAGTTAAATTAAGTCTCTTTTTAAGAAATTTCAAAATATTGGTCTAAAATTGAGAACTAATATAGAAATCGGATCTTATTATGAATTTTGCCTTTATTTTTTTTCCTCGGTAAGAATGTGACAACCTTGGGTTAATTTGAAAACATGTTTTAATGACAAAATTAAAACATTAAATTTGATCGTAGAGGAAATATAAAAATAGTGATTATGTCACATGTTGATGATGAATTATGATACTTGAAATAAAAAAATATAACTATAGATGGAAAAGATTCTGATATTTTACAATTCAATTACAAACGTGTTTTAGAAGATAAACTGTATAATGTTCTCCAATATTTCACTGTTGGAAACTTGGATGGAAGTATAAATTGCATCTATTGCTGTTTTTGTCGTAAGAACATCCAATTTCCTAACTAATTGAAGAAAAATATTATAACGAAAATTATACTATATAATATATGTGTGTTACAAATGATTAGAATTTATGAACAAGATGACAACATTTTATATATCATTCTGTTACTAAAATATTAACATCATTTATTGAGGTAACGGAAAATTAATATTGCTATAGCCTATTAATTACTATATAACTAGTTAAAATAGTGATCATAGTATATAAGTCATAGCTAGGTTGCACAATAATTTCGTTACTACAGTTTCAGCATCCCTAATTACTAGAATCATTGTTCAATATTTGTAGGTCAAAATCAAAATAAATATATAAGTAGTTTATGTAATCCGAACATAATTTTTATACATATTTTTATTTAAAAATCATATAGTGCCTATGTAAGTATATGTAGTAAATCCAAACATAAAAATTAATTAATACATATCAGATAATCCGATCCGATCAAACTTTAAATGAATGATACTTTTTTTTCCTTTTTCTTTTTTAATGTGTATGTCTTCCTATACTATTCAAAATAGTATTTCTATAACAAAATAATTTGAGACTGTAAATAAAGTGATTTGGAATTCAAAATTTTAAATGAATGCATTTTAAATCAGAATGAATTTGAAATCAACCTATATTGATCAAAAATTAATTTAAAATGAAAGTGATGGATTTTAAATCCACATCTATCCAAACACAGACGATAAATTTACTGTTAGAAATTTCGAACCCCTCAAAAAATCCTTCTATTTAATAAATACGTATATTTTCTAACATCATAAAAAATAGAAGATTGAAACTAGATTCTCAATCAGTATATTTAAAAAAAAAGATTGTACACATCAATTGCCAAATTAAAGATTTGTCAGTGAATGGAGAGACCCTAATAAGGAAGGAGCTAATAAGTGTCAATTTCAATAAATAAGTGGGGAAAGAGGTGTCCAAATTTGAACGTGTGATTTAAATTGGAATAGTAGTTATTGCAACGGACAAAAATGTATTATGAATTACATACAAATTGACCCCTCAACGGACATATTACATACGTGGTCTAAGACACCCCATTTCTCCTTTTTTATTTCCTTTCTTTAGTGGTTGCATATACTATTTCTCCTCCCATCATATTTAATTATATATTTTTTTCTTATTTCATTAATTTGATAATAGTGTTTCACCAAACCGGATGATTTGTTTCTTTCAATAAAATAAATCACTCTTTAATTAACTAAACCCACTTAACCAATTATATTTCCACTCCTTGTGCAATTCATCATTCATTTATTTAATATAGAAAGTACTCTTAGTCTTACTGTCCCACAAAAAGAATCTACTATTCATTTTTTTTATCTGTTCTACATTATAGTCATTTTCTTTATTTATAAAGTTAATTTCTCAAAAATATTCTTAATTAAAGTTAGCAAATGTTGGTAGTTATTTGTTTGGTCATCAATGTGTATAAATATTAAATAACGATATAATATGATTTTTGTGGAGTAAAATTGTTTTCAAGTAAGTTAAATTTGTTTTCTTGTAAGACTTGTTATGATTTCTTCTAGTATTTTAATTTAGCATTTTAATTTATTATTTGTACATGGTGATAGTGTATCCAATACTATACTGGACAAACAATAATTAAAATGAATATAGTATGAAATAAAGATAGAAACAATAATATAATTTGATGCCCCTCTACCATCTGTCCTTTAATGGATTTCTCATTGTCCCATTATGGGCTAGAATCAAGCCTAATAGTATTTTGAATTAAAGAATATTCTTCTATCTTAAAAAAAAAGAAGGAAGAATTAGAGGATATTCTTTTATTTTAAGAAAAAAGGTACTCTTTGATAAAAAGAATTAAATGAAATCGACAATGTGGAGCTAAATATAAATAAATTGATTGGTCAATGAGAATTAGTTAACATTTCAAATTATGAAATAAATTATAATTTTCAACGAATTATTTAAAATAGACAAAATTGTATGGAAGGTGTATGATGTAATTACATGTCACCTCTCTCTCTCTCTCCAAAATTTGTTAAAATAAACTAAGGGGTATTGGGGCCCATCACTATCAAACTCCAACGTACACTTTGATATTTTTTTGTCTATAATTTTCCGTGTTTCCCAATTTGCTTCAAAACAAGACACATATCACACTTCAACTAACTCTCTTTTTTCTCACTATATAAATTTCTCATTAATTCATTCATTTTCCATTACTCCTCTTAATAATCTCCATCTCTCTTCAATATTCTCACTCATATATTATCTGAATTACTAATTAAATTTAAAGATTTATTATAGATGGCTGAGCCACCGTGTTCAGCCACCGATTCCGCCGCCCTCAACTCGTCCTCCACCTCATCCGCTTCATCATCCACCGAGTCAACTCACGAGTCGACCCAGAACAAGAACAAAAACTGCAGAAAAAGAGCGATAGACAGTGGTGGAAATAAGCACCCAGTTTACAGAGGAGTGAGAATGCGAAGCTGGGGGAAATGGGTCTCCGAAATCCGGCAGCCGCGGAAGAAGTCGCGCATTTGGCTCGGAACT
This sequence comes from Scutellaria galericulata, assembly GCA_946896805.1. Taxonomy (NCBI): domain Eukaryota; kingdom Viridiplantae; phylum Streptophyta; class Magnoliopsida; order Lamiales; family Lamiaceae; genus Scutellaria; species Scutellaria galericulata. The sequence continues at coordinate 15,078,354 of OX335797.1, forward strand.
TACCCGACGGCGGAGATGGCGGCGAGGGCCCACGACGTGGCGGCGCTGAGCATCAAGGGCAACTCAGCGATTCTCAACTTCCCTCACCTCCGTGAGTCGCTGCCGCGCCCCGACTCGCTCTCGCCGCGCGACGTGCAGTCCGCGGCGGCGAAGGCGGCGGCGATGGAGGAGCTCAGCCCATTGTGCTCCACCTCCTCCGCAAGCCTGTCTTCGTCGAGCTGTGAAGAGAATGCCGGGTCCGATGAGCTGGCTGAGTTGATTGAGTTGCCGAGTTTGGAGGGGAGTTACGAGTCGGGGAGCGAGTTGGCGGTGGTTGACTCGGCGGAGGGATGGCTGCAACCGCCGTGGTGGGAGACGAATAAAGATTTCTATGAGTATTTTTTCGATCAAGTTGGCGGAGGCGGAGGCGAGGGCGGCGGCGGTGGTGGTGGTTTGATTTCATGCAGCTTTGAGACACTGAAATGGACTTGCTGAAGTTAGGAGAGGTGTGCCTCGTGCTTCTGTGCTTGTACTTTTAATTTTCACCGGACAACCACTATATTGTGTATGTATATAATATATTATATTTATACCCCTTTTTTTTTCCAAAATTATTTCCACTTTTTTTTTTTTTATCTAAAATTTTATAATTTTCTTTTCTAGCTTGTGATTCAGTTCATCACACTGTCCAATAAGAGTGTATACTTTTTAATATATTCTCAATAATTGGTACATGCTTGGTTTATTTTGTCTTGTAAAATTTACTTTGTGTTTTTTTTTTTTTTAATTTATCTTGAAATTGAAACTAAAAAATCAAATAAGTTGAGATATCTAAACTTTAGGTCAAATTTGATACATTTTTTTTAAAATAATACTAATCTATTTATGCTCTGATAAAAGCAAGAGTGTCGTTGGGTGAAGGGAATTTTCCTCCTGATTAATGAACTGGGAAATCAAGTAATCAACAACCACAATTAATATATTATATGACGTATTACAACTTTATTGTTGACATATAAATCATTTTTAGCTATACGTTTTATTCTAGCTAAAGAAAATTTAATCACAAATAAACTCTTTTGTTGCAACCTGAATTATTGCGAAAATGTTACTCCCTCCATCCCGGCTCAACTTGCCTACGTTGACCGGGCATGGAGGTTAAGGCAAGTTGAGCCGGGCACGGAGGTTAAGAAAATGCAGTTGATTCAAGTGAATATGCATTTTTGGATGACATTTTTATAATAATATGCACATCAAATCAAATTTTATGCACTTTCGGATGACATTTTTGTAATAATGTTGAAATATAGGGATATTAATGTAAAAAAAAATTTGTCATTTATGGGCTAGCAAGTTTAGTTGGGACAAACCGAAATGGCAAGTAGGTAAGTTAAGTTGGGACGGGGAGTAAAATTTAATGATGCTATTAATAATCTACCTTGTGGTCAAGAACAATATTAATTTACCGGAAAATGTCAAAATCAGATATATTAATTAAAAATAATGGTTTACACTTTCTTTTTTCTTAAAAAAAAAAAGTATTTGTCTCAATATTGGTTTCAAGAAATTTTTCTCAAAATTAATAAAAAGTAATTTTCAATAAAAATTCTTTTGTTTCAGAGAGAGTGAGAGAGAGATATTATGTGGGCAGCAAATTCATTGTTAAACCTTTTTATTTGCATTATTAGATCAAGGTTTAGTTTTTTTCTTTTGACTAAGACATTTACTTAGGATCCGTTTGCACCGATATTGACCTATTGTTTTTTTTCTTCATGTTGGCTTTGTCTAGTTTTTTCTTCTTGGCTTCCAAGTTTTTCCCATCCAAACAATTCCTATCTTTTTTATTTTAGTATTAATTGTCGTTCCAATTAAAAAGTTTGGTCATTGAAAAAAAAAACAGTTTTGTCATGTCACCCCCGGGTTGGTTGTCAAAATATATACTACATGTGCGCATATATATATATATATATATATATATATACCTCATTGAACGTCGTTTTCTAATCTAAAAAAAGTTAAATACTTAAATTAGATGATATCCATTTATAAATTATCTCTAATTGATGCATGATCGAAGCACATGTTGGTTTTATGCATAGTGAAGTAGGCACCAATTAGGCAAAGTGGAACAAAATGTTGTTGAAATTTATTTCACTCTAAAAACATTATTTGATTTTGTTTGATTACAAATTAAGTTGAACTCTATTTGAAATGAATCACATGTGTCTTTGGTCTAGTAATTTGATTGTTTCACACTTATTTTATCTTACATATAAATCTTAATAAATCTACAATTATGTTGCGATTTATTTATTATGTTTACTGATCGAATGGTGATTAAATAAGCTTACAACGATCTATATAACTTTACACAATATCTTATAATTAAACACTCTTCCAAAACCTTTCCCAAATGGAATATAATATTTCATACTTGTTTCACTTAATTAATTACCCTGGTAAAACAATCAACACCTTTTTCTTTAAATTGACACATTAATATAGCCATAATTAATACATATCATTAAAATAACTCAACCAATCCAAGAATTATTTTATAATATAACCTTGATCACAGCTAGATCCCTCGATCATAATTGTGGAGAACATTATTCTTTGTTTATTTTATAAGGTCTTTTTCAAAGAAATATTATGAAATGTTAAAGAATAAGTCGTTTCTTAGATGTCGATAAGAAGATTTATTTGTAGCCCTAATGGGTGATCATTGTGGGCAATGCCACTGCCATTTTCTGCCACGTACTTCTCTTACTTTTCTTCTAACATTATTGGCGAAGAAGACACTTTCCATCCTTTTTTTTTTTTTTTTAAAACTTTTTATCCAACATTAATGTAATTTAATTATTGACTATTTTTAGTCTTATCAATAGTTTTTATTTTGGTGGTAGTTGGTGATTTAATTTTTTTTTTAAACTTGTGTTATTTTTCTTTTAAAAATCATTTTAAAGGCAATTAAGTAGTATACAATATACATTATGATATATATATATATATATATTATAAGTGATATTAAAGTTATTCAAATGATATCATGACAAAGCAATTGTTTTGTGACTCTAATAATAATTACATAAAATAAAGAGCACGATTTTTATGAGACCTTCTCATAAATCTAATTTTATCAGATATGTCAACTTGTAATCTATAAAATAGAGATTGATTTGTGAAAATGAGTTTAAGCTGTAATTACTGGACACTGTCTTAGAAAATTATATATTCATCAAATGGTCATGTGATACAAGGAGGTAGTTGCGCTGAAGTTTAATTGGTGGTGACGGCAGAACCTCGGAATTGGTTTTAAGAGTTTTATAAGTTCTCATGTGAACTGTTAAGTAGACTTCTTTTGACGTAAAGTTTTTCACAAACGATTTAATTCCTTTTTGAAAAAAAAAATTCTATGAATCCTTATGATATTTTTTATTAATTGGAAAGTTAAGCATTATTTAGTGGAATTAATAACCCTACTAGAGGACGTTACATCTCACATAAATTTTCGTGTAAGTATTATTTGTAGCGGCAAATTCGAAACCCCTTTGTACTTATTTTTTTTTTAAGGGATTGATTTTGGGCTCAACTTTCGTTTTATTTATTAATTTACTTTTACTATTTTCTTTTATCTTGGATTTCCTTGACTTCTAATTTGGCCCGAGATTAGAAGTAATACGGACCTTTTCACGTTGTAAGCGTAAAGTACTTTAAAAGAAACTAGTAGTACTCTCGCGCAATGCGCGGTTTATTATGTATTATAACAATATATATGATTTGCAATAATATAATAAAATTGTTATATTAAAAGGTTATTTATGGCATCTTATTATTTCGAAATTTGTAAAAATCAATATTTTTTATTGATAACATCAATATTCAACAATTAAATATGAAAATAAAATTGAATATAATATAATAATAGTTTTGTGTTTGTGAGTTTTAATTTCTGAATAATTAAGAAGTGATTAATTATAGTTACTAATATGTTTTGTTCATATTTTTGTTCCTTTATATCTTATAATTATTTTTAGAATTTACAAATAATTTTCTGCATTGTTTTTAGATGGATTTGTTCAAAAAAACATTATATTTATTTCAAAAAAATTTAATTTATATTTATAAATTTAGGTTTCAAATTAATTTTAAATTTTAAAACAATATTTCTTAGATTTTTGAAACCATTTTTTCAGATTTTTTGGAACATATTATAGTTTTTTAAAACAATTTTTAGATTAATTATATCTATTTATTTGAAATAGTTTTGAATAAATTTTATCAAATATTTTTATTATTATTATTTAAAAAAATTTATTCAATTTATTTATTTTTATATCTTACACAATTAATATTACATGTATATTTGAATCAATTTTTAAATTTTATTTGTTGATTTAAGATTGTTAAACTTAATCTCACAACCTCCTCCTCCTTCTTCTTCTTCTTCTTATTAATTTCAGATTTTATTATTATTTTGATATTTTTTATAATAGTTGCAAACTTTTAAACATTTTACAACCCTTCATAAATGAAATTTAGAGTTTAAAACTTATATCATTAAAATATAATCATATTATTTAAGATAGTTTTTTTTGTTTCATATCTATTCCTATATATAAATTATAAGATAGTTTATTGTGTAAGATATATGTGAAGCTTATTCTATAAGATACTTAAAAGTTATTTAGTTTTTTTTTTCTTTTTTTCTATTGGTTGATAGTTTGAGAGATAAAATGGCTAATCTGTAAAATTTGTCAACTTCTTTCTTTTTATATGCAGTATAGATTAATAAAAAAATTGAGAGCAAATTAAACACGATTGATTGTATGGATCGTGCATAAATTCATCCGTCTATGAATAATACATGTAGATTTTCATCTTTTAATCTTTATTTTGTGAATTATAAATTGTATATTGATTTGTTTTATGAAATTAAATTTGTGAACAAGTCTTCTAACAGTCTTATTCTATAAATAAATACATTAAATAACGATACAAGATCAAATGTATGAATAAAGGAAAGTATTTTGAAAAGTGCTCTTACCATATTTGGGAATTTAATTGAGCAACCTAGCTATGTTCTTTGTTCTTTTATATACTAAACTAGATTGCAATGATCCTTTTCATTTATCAGAGAAGACATAAGCTGGAATTCTGTTAACCAAATTGAGGGCAAAAAACTAGAGGTAGCTAGCAAATAATAATTTTTTGCATTTTTCTTCAAAAGTGATACATTATTTAATTTTGTGGTATTAAGGACAATTAAGACTTAATAGTTGCAACGTTACAAAAAAACATGAATATTTAGTGATTTAAAAAAAAAAAAAAAACAAATAAAAGTAGTACGTGAAGGATTCTCTTTCGTCCACCTCTCAATCAATCGTTCTCACATTGCTGGCATTTATAAGGCTTTCAAGGGACACTCAAGAATTATGATACATTTGAAAGTGACAATTATTCTTTTTACTATTTCCATTTCTTTGTGTCTTCAAATTGTACTATTGAAACTAAAAAACAATTTGCTTAAGTATTGTCATTTTCTTCTCATCAATTATTTGTTTTTTCTTCTTTTTATTATGAATGTTATTGTAAAATTTAACAATTTTGAAGCTCGGATGGCTACATATTTCATCGAAATTGTTTAGTTATAATATATATATATATATATATATATATATATTCTATATGTCATTTTAATTGAATGTAGATATACATACACGCAATGTCTTGCTGCAGTTAATTATCATGTTATTTTAACATTCATAAAAATTTAAATTATTGATGTATTTATCATGTTCATTTTGTAACATTCAGAAGATATTTACTAATATATTTCTATAATAATGTTAAAACAAAATTATTTCTATATTCGACAAAACACACATTCTATAGTAATATTAAAAACAAATCATTATTCTCATAAATACATGCATCACACGGAAAGATTACTAATTAATATAAATATGTGAAATGAATTGTGAATATTACACTTAATTAAATACCGCATTAATTATATAGGAGTCAATCTTACATGTACCACATTATAGTTTTCTTTTCGTATACCAACAAGTACAAATTAGTACAATATTTCTCTATTGCCAGTAGCAATCGGTCTCTTACATTTTTTGAGAAATATTATTTGTTCTGTCACATTTGATTTACCTTGTCCTTTTCTCATATTTTATTTAAAATTGACCACTTTTATTTTTCAAAAAGGAAATCCATGTAAGACCTTGGAGGCTTGGACCAATGTTTCCTCTCAAAGGAAATTGAATTGCTAAAAATCATTTTTTTCATTCTATAATTTTTCACTTTCTTGTAAATGGTTTCATAAATATCTATTTCTTGATTATCTCATAATAAATTACTCGATTTTGGTTTGAATTTAATTGGAAATTGAAATATTCAACGAAAATATATATATATATATATATATATATATATATATATATATATATGTGACATGAAACATAAAAGTGGATGTTTCTAATAATCAGTGGATAAAGTTAGACTGACGCAATTTTTTTTAATTGAATATTTATTAATAGAAAAAAATAAAACTCAAAAGTTTAAAATTACAACTCACTAAATAATTTCCTCATCATCCATCCTTATTAAATAAAAAACCTACATCATCCATCGTCACCACCCTTTCCACTAGAGCGTCGTCTCCTCCGCCATCGGAAAAACTTAATTTTCTTTCAACCACTAATTTCCAACATATTCGTATCTTATGGGTTGAAAACAACAAACAACCGTTTCCCCTCTTCGATATTTATCCCAAAAGAACAATGGTCAAACATCCTCTGAATCACCGAAAAATTTCTGACTCACTTGTCAAAATTTGTCATATTCGTTCCTCCAAATCTCAAAATTCATTCAAATTTCAACCAAAATACATGTCTTATATGTCAAAATGTTCCTCTTTCCAAGCTCATTCCAAACCTCACATCATTATGACACCATTCTTCAATCTAACTTAAACATCGACAAATTATAGTTAACTTTTCTTTTGGATTAATTGTTCATAACAATTGTATTTGAAACCATCCATGATTCACCAAACCCACACTTTTACCCTTAATGTTCTTTTGTGTTTCCTCAAGCATCTTCACAACTAAAATGTATATAGATAAATCAAGATATCACCAAAAAAATCGGAATTGCAAGGTTTTATGGGTTTCACCTCATATGGTTGAATGTTCATACATTAAAATATTGAAAAGTTTAACTATCGTAATATTACAAGTTCTAAATTTGATCAATTCGATAAGAATTTTAATGTATGTGAATCGGATCGAATTGCAGTCAGTAAAAGACACTACTTCGAATTATTTGAATATTTTGATTTTTTATCTGGAAAAAAAATCGATTCAAGCCGTTACTCTATCATTTAAATTAATGGTTATATTTTTTTAATTGACCATGAGCTATTCAGAGTCTCAACCACTAACCAAACTCGACTTAAGTATTGTGGTCCAAAAACGTGGTTAATTTGATTTTGACTAATTATAATTATAAATTAAAATCTAGCCAATCAATTGCCATATGATAATTCAAATTCCCTCTTTCGATGGTAACTGTGATTACTGACACTTAACCATTATTTTGCCCATAACTTATAATTATTAGCTATCCTAAATTCCTTTGCGAGGATTTGCACGTTATTAACATAAATGTTCAAAATCTTGTCTTATCTATAAAGTTTTGTTGTTATTCGTCACCAAGGAAACATAAAAAAGTCTGATAATCTCAGTCTTTTTAAATAAATAAATAAATAAAATATTAATTACATTTGGGCAAATACGTACATACAACAACAACCATCAGTTGGGTAAAAAAAACACCCACCTCATTTCAAAATAAAAATTGTTTTAAAATTTTATTCACGGAAATTGATAAAAAGGTTATTCCATTCTTATTTAAATATATTTTTTATTATATATATATATATATATAATTTTCAGTAATTAATCATTTTTATCTCATTTAATTTAAGAGAAAAATAAATAAAGATAATTTTGGTTGTTTATGAATAAATGTTTCTTAAAATTCTCTATAAATACATTTATTTGGGACTCAAAAATTGGATTAAAACAATATTTATTTTAAAATAGAGGAATATATAAAAGATGAAATATCCATAACATGCGAATTTGATTTCAATTTGGCAATTCATGCTTAAATTAGCCTAAGTTTCCGAATATTTTCAAAAATTAAAATGTAAAATTGTCAACACAAAAAGTTAATATGAGAACTTTCATACCATATAAGTTATTGGATAAAATAGATGATAAACTCCAATTAACAAGACTATAATCCTATGAGACTAAGTGTAGAAATTTTTTTTGAATCCATGAAATTGTAATTATATTTGACAAATCGTTACCAAGTAATTTAATGGAAGAGTTGTAGAAAAATAGCGAATAGAATATATAAATATCTTGATGATGACTGAATCTTCTAACATTCAACTTGCACTGATTTAAATTATCAAATTGCACTGATTTAATTATCAACTTGCACTGATTTAATTATCAACCTGCACTGATTTAAATTATCAAATTGCACTGATTTAAATTATCAAATTGCACTGATTTAATTATCAACTTGCACTGATTTAAATTATCAACTTGCACTGATACTGTATTGTTAAAACATCACTAAATTATTACAAAATTCCCTAATAGCATTAAAGATTATAAGTTTAAATTTTATCATTATATTTTATCATTACCTAATTAATGTTTAATATATAAATCACTCCTCAAAGTCAAAGCCATTTAAAACCAATATATATATATATATATATATATATATATTTTTTTTTTTTTATGAAATAAAAAAGTTATTAGAAGTTCAGAAGTCAGAATTATAATTGGATTTTTTATATATACGAAATTAAGCTGTCAACTCCAATTGCAATTCATAATTGCATTAAAAAAAAAAATACAAAAAACAGCTCATTTGGCTCTTAAACTTTAATTTGCTCAACTACCAGATTTCAATTAGCTGGAAAAACAAACACTCAAGATTTGGCAGTCACCCCCAAAGATGAGCCTTGCGTGTACCTACATAGTGTTTCAATTTTATTATACTTTTTTTAGGACTATTAAAGTTTTGTTAGGACTTTGTTTAGTGTAAATAGGGCTTTTATTTATTTGCCATGGGAGTTGAATTAATAAAAACTAGAGTTTTTCCCCATTTGTTTATGTTAATAATTGGACTTCATTTCACAAATTTATATCTATGAAACTGTATCAATAATATATATATATATATATATATATATATATATATATATATATATTTGGATTTAGCACTACTACATATGTAGAGATGGGAGTGTCACAAGAGGCAAAATTGATATATATTCTCCCTCGAAATTGACAATCCTAAAATCATTGTTAGGATTAAATAAGACACGAATCTTTCGCATGCATGCATGTATCACTCATTCTGTTAAAAAAATTACAAAATATTGGTAAGATGGAACAATCACATATACAGTGGAGAAACGGGACAAATTAATCAATCAATATTTCCACTACTCGCTCAAACATTAATTATTTGTTAGTATTATATTTTAATTTTGCATTTTTTTTATTAATTTACATTATTATTGATTATACAACTAAAGTCCCACATTAACATGACATATATATATATATATATATATATCTTGAACTTATAAATATGGTCAATATTTCTATAAGCTTTATGTGACATGACATAAGCCGGGAAATTTAAAAATAAATTATTGCAAGCTTGAATAATTGAAAATGTGATGTCATATCTGCATAAAAGAATAATTAGACAAACAAGTACAAAACATAAACTTGCTTGAACTTATTATTATAAAATGATATAATTAATCACTTATCGTTAGACTGTCAAATGGGAAACCATAAATTGTCATTGAGAGGTATAGAAAATACCACAAATAGTAGTTTGAAGCTTTTAGGTGAGTTTTCTTGTCAAATGTCTTATAAGACTAATGAAGTAGCCCACTACCATTATCTTAGTGCAATTTCATTAATTAATACTTTAATTGCTCTTAATGATTTCTTGAAAAGACTATACTTTGAGCTACAAGCCACCATGTCTTTTTTTTTTTTTTTTTTTTTTTTAAATTGTAGTATCTTTTAACTTTTTGTCGTAATGTCCAATGGCTTCAAGTCTCAGTGTGTCCTTTTTTTTTTTTTTTTTGGAAAAACTAGTCTAAGTTGTCGGACAATTTTTCTTTGATTGATTAAATGTTTAATCTCTCGTATATAATTTTACTATTCCTTTTATGGTTCATATAATATTGTATTGCTTATTTAATAAGCACAGGTGCAACTATTCTTAGGAAATAACACCCCACGAACACGTTACTTACCAGACTTATTTAAATTATTATTGCCAAATTCTAGAATGTATATTTATATTTGATTTGATTTGATTATAATTGATGCGATTTCGAGTGAACTTGCATAATAATAATAATAATAATAATAATAATAATAATAATAATAATAATAATAATAATTATTATTATTATTATTATTATTTCTTTTAAAGCTTATTGAAAGATAAAATTGTTTTCTAGCTTGGTTCATCAAATAATTAAAATCTTGATGTAGAGATGAATAACGAGCAAACTAATTTACATAATTATCTCGTGTAAAGTATTATATTTTGAAATATAATTTTCATGACTTAATTTGTTAAAAGTATAGATGCACTGTTTTTTGTTCCCCGTAAGAAGATTGAAACCGGAATCATATATAACATTGATTAGAGTAATTTTATTTCTGATTAATTAATTGGGAGATTAAGATTAGGGCAGATGGAAATGAAGAGATGACAATCATGACTTGGCTTGTTCCATTGGAATGACAATCCCTTTTTAAAATTACAGATAGGATTCTCATTATTACAAGTGCTGATGGATAATCCAAACAAAAATAAATTGAGAACCACAAATAACTTGACTCTTGATCTGTACAGTATCTTATTATAAAAAAAAATGATGATGATGGTGGTGGTAAAAACAAAAGAAATTAGGATATACTAACAATATCATGTGACAATGTGGTAATAAATTATTTAACTGCAGTAAGTGGATTGATAAAGCATAGTGCACTAATGATTAATACAATTGTAAACACAAGAACAAACAGATATGCCAATTGGATCAGGGATGCAAGATCCAATTCCCTCGTATGTCTGCAAACATTGCTTTTTGCAAATTGAAACTTCACACCCTTTAAATAATACTCTGCATTTTTTGGCATCCACTTCAACAACTATTATTGTCAATATAACTGCAACACAAACTATTCATTGTTAGAATATATATATATAAATTAATGATGTTAATGGTTTCTGTAGTCTTAAAATTCATATTGAAAACTAATATATGAAAATGTAAACCTGAAAGGAGCAAAGGAACCCAGAAAAACTTGGCCATCTCAAGAATTAATTCTTGTTTTTTTTTACTATAAAATGTGGTATTGATGTCTAAGTAGAAGACTACTTATATAGCAGGGAATAGCTTCAAGACTCTAATTAATTAAAATGATTTTGTAATTTGTATTTGGTAACAATTTTATGTAGGAAATATCATGATGATTTTTTATTGATTCTTTACTATTTTTAATATTAATCTGAAGTTGCCCGCTTTCAATTATCGATACAGATCTCCTAGAGAATTATATCATAATAAAGATGGAGCCACAAAATCCCATATAAACATATAGAATTGTGTATTTCATTTTCACATTAATTTATATACAACTGATGCATGAAACTAAGATCCATACAATCCATGTCGATCTAATCTGAGACAACTTTCCACACGCTCAGGTGTTCGTGTTCACACATTTTCCTATGTGTCCATATTATGACAAATATGTTATACGTTTTAGTTATGTTAGTAAGACTTTTTAGTTATGTTAACGAGACTTTTATGTTATGTTAGTTATATATTTATATTATATTAAATAAATATATAATACCTTTTTAAAACCTTTATGTTATATTAGGTGAACATTTATGTTATAATAATATAATATTTATGTTAATATAAAAATATAAATAATATTACATAAATGTAAGATTATGTTGATATAAATGTATACGTAAGATCACATAAAAGTATATATCATATAGAAGTATGTACCAATTATGTCGAAATTGTTTTATTTTTTTTAATTATAGTATTACATAAAGATTATATTAATATAACATAAAAGTGAGCATAAATTAAAAAAAAATCAATATATATATATATATATATATATATATATATAATCCAAGCGGATCCGGATTGCTGTGAACCGTTACTTTTTTTTTTTCTTTCTATTTTTTTGATCCGGATTGCTGTGAACCGTTATTATTATTATAATTTTTTCTATTTTTTTCCATTCATTTTTTTGATCGACCAGTTGTCATTCTTATAGAATAAATTCAATAAGATGAACACTGCAACATATGCCAAAGATCTTACTTGAGTTAGAGAAATATAATTTTTTGAGATTTCGAGTCATTTTAAGAAAAAATGATATGCAAAATTATATTTGCACAAAAAGTTAAAATCATAAACAAGTAAATGTTTAAGCGACAATAACTAATTAAGCAGAGTCCACTTGTATTCTAATTACGATTTGGATATATAATTCATAAATTGAATACTATACATTTTGAAATATCACATGATCAACATACAATAATTGATAACTTGGATTGAATTAAGATAAAAAATCGTTAAACATATTTCTAATAAAACTTTATTCATTGTATTCAACCTTATTATTCGTTTGCATCGTCTAGGAAATTTGGCTGATGCAAATTAAATTTTGTTTTAGATTTGTTTTTGAGCATACCACGGAATTCAGTTGATAATACATCATTTTGATTGTACTTTGATACCACAGAATATTGTAATCTGAAATCAGTATCATTTCATTATCTAGGAAATTTGGCTGGTGCAAAATTTGGTTTTAAAATTGGTTTTGAACAAATTAGGGAATTCAGATTATTGATCAGTTAATAAAATATTATCTTTAGGAGTATATGATCTATTTGCTCAATAACTTATCGGATCTGAGAATTCCGGTTATTAACTTTTCGAACAGACAAATTTTTAATTTTTGAAATTCGGAAATATAGGTCAATATCGTTCGAGTGGTCAAATTTGGGCTCGATTCGCATGTGATTCACGTATGATCCCCTAATTTCAGACTATTCTGCCCAATTTGCTTTCCATTTTATATTTATGTGGAACATGCTTGTACACATCCCATTTAGCATAAACTTACACTTCAACATTCCACATATGATTGAAATCTTGTGATGGAAAATACAAATCATTAGGGGGTCAATTTTGAGATCAATTTTATCATTTGGTCTAAAAATTTTCGAATTTCAAAAGATAAAAAATAAAATGATCAACTCAAAAGTTAATAGCCAAAATTGTAAAAGCCGATAAATTATTCCATGGGTAGAATGGATAATAAAACTCTATCTTCAATTATTATAATTTGTTGTAAAATAAAAAACCGAAGGTCCGGAACTTTGATTTATTAATAATGCCTATTAAAAATGAGATATCACATAATTATTTTCAATATATCCGCAACAATCCTTATAGCTCATTTAATTACAAATGATAACATCTCAAATGTAGTAATTAATTATTTTATTGCAGTAATAAATGGATTGATCACTAATCAATCCTTACAATTGTAAACACAAGCACAATCTTGTAAGCCAATTGGATCAGTGATGCAAGATCCGATTCCCTTGTAAGTCTTCTTGCATTGTTCTTTGCAAGTTGAAAAACAACCTTTAAATATTACTGTGCATTTTTTGGCATCCACTTCATCAACTGCTATTGTCAATATAACTGCAACACAAACTTCTCTTTGTTAGAAAAATATATAATAAATAAATAAATAAATAATCTAAATTTCATATTACAAACTGTTCGAAAACAGAAACCTGATAGAAGGAGAAAAAGAACCAAGGAATATTTAGCCATCTCACGAGTTAATTCTTGTTTTTTCTCTCTCTATAAAATGTGGTATTGATGTCTAAGTAAAGGGGTGCTTATATAGCAGAGAATAGCATCAAGGTTCTTGTTTAAAATCATTTTATAATTCGTAATTGGTAACAATTTTATGTAGGAAATATCATGATCATCTTGTATTGATTATTTCCTATTTTGAGGGTTTAATATTTAGGAAATATCATGATTATTTTGTATTGAATATTTCAATTTTATGTAGGAAATATCATGATGATTTTGTATTGATTCTTTACTATTTTGAATATGTAGGTGTTGACGTCGATTTACGGCTGGTTCGTAATCTCAGTCAAACACTCGAATTGATTGTTTTTCTAGCACAACCTAATTAGCCAAGTTAAAAGAGCTAGGTCAATTGAGGTAGGAAGTTCAAGAGAATGTAGAACACTTGCCTTTTCTTTTCTCCCCAAAAAAAAGTCCCCCTTTCCAAAGGTTCGAAGGGTCTTATTTATAGACCCTTCACCTGGACAGCATCCCCCGAATCAGGGGATCTTGTCCCTATAGGGCCAGGGCTAGATGCTCCCTGTCCCATACTATTACAAACCGAGCTGAGCTCTTTTTATATTCTAATTTTTAGACATATTTCTAGGTAAGAAGGATCCCCTTGTCCCTATAGGGCCAGGGCTAGATGCTCCCTGTCCCATACTATTACAAACCGAGCTGAGCTTTTTTTATATTCTAATTTTTAGACATATTTCTAGGTAAGAAGGAGACTCTATCAACCGCTATCCGAGCTGAGATCAGGTCGGCTTTGCCTCTGATGGGATGCGGAGGGTCGGTCATTCTGGCTGAGCCGGTAAAATAAGGTCGGTTTTTGCTCACGTTGGTGTTTAGAAAGACTTGATTCAAGCTCTCCCTCCATTTTGAGTTCTAGGAAGCTAATTTCATTGAAGTATCAACAGGCCGGTTAAGGGGTTCCTGGACGGCCATGTTCTGCTCGGCTCGGCCATGCCATCCCTCTAATTCATCCGAAACATAGGTCGGCGAAATAACCGAGCCGGTCTGGAAGACCGGTCACAGCTGCAGCAGTCATATCAGTTCGAGTGGGGTCAGGCCGGGCCGAACAGGGTGACTGGACTGAGCTGTCAGGTGGTGGGGCTGGTCCTCTTCGGTGCATTGGGTCGAATGACCTTTAATTCGGATCCGAACTCGATCCTTGCGTGGGCGGCCTGATATTGGGGGCCCAACAATAGGAGATAGCATTCTTTTTATTTAAAATTACGGTTCCATCCTTGCGTCCTTACGTACCCAAAAAAAAAAAAAGGAGAAAAATTCACATACAATCTTAGTTGGAAATTAACTTAAAACATTACAAAGGGTTCTTTTAAGATTATACTCCCATTTCAAAATAGGCGTAGTGTTGTTTTAGACTTTAATTTTATTTTCAAATTATCCCTATTAATATTTTTTAATTAAAATTTAAGAATTTAATATGATACATATTTTTTATAGAATAAATTTGACTCTCTTCCAATTTTTAAATCTATATAAATTTCTTGATAAGTAAAAACTCCAAAACGACACTTATTCTGAGATGGATGAAGTAATATTCAATGTCCATCTAATAGCTAATTGATTAAGTGGTACTTCTACCTTTATAAATATGCAAATTGGATTGGTTAGGATTCGATTATGGATCTCCCAAAATTTCTAATCTTTATTATCTTCATTTCCTCATTTGCCTAGCTCATTAAAAAAAAAAAAAAAAAAAAACTATAACTGACAATATGGATTAATATTTAAAGATTTTTCTTAAACCCAGTTACAAATAAAATTTTATTAAATGTATATATATTCAACCTTAGTATCCTTTGCATTACAAAGGAAATCTAGCTTTAACAGAATTTTGTATTATAGATATATTTTGGATCTAGAGATTTCAGTTGATACAACATTTTATTTGATACTAATTTATTGTCCAATAAAAACTGAAGCTCCTGAATTTTGAGTTATCTCAAGCTAAACAAATAGAAAATGAAGTAGCAACTTCAACTAAAGTGAAGTAGCACTTTTAAGTATAATTGAATAGCACTTTATCCTTGATTATTAGTTGGTTTGTTATAGTTTGTTAAGCAGCTTAGTATAAACGAGGATTGTTCACACTACAAACACGACCAATAACATCTACCAAGAAAAAAAGGTTGTAGATTACAAAATAAAAAACAACCAAACTATAATATATACACATTCAGTTTATCAAAGTAAAGAACAGGTAACACAATACTAATCATCTCGGATTCATTGATTTGCTCAGGAATTGAAATTTCACTAAACTGCTTAAACTGGAAAACATTTCTAGGAAAAACAGGATCATGAATCTCAGTCATTCTTGTCCCATTGATAAAAATCAACATGTAACGGTTGTTAGTAGTTCGAAAACGCATTCGGCTGTTGGTCACAACAAAATGTTTCACCGCATACAGTCCTCCTTCAGCAAATTCAATGTTCAGTCTAGGCATGAGTTCCGTTTTGATGGTTGCATGAATCCTCGTATTCTGCATGGTTCACAAAACAAAATATAAGTATAACCACTACACTGCATGACAATACAAATAGACATATTTTTATTCGTATCCCTCATTACCTCAACATCATGAAAGATGCACTCGGTACTTCGAAATCTCATTGGATTTCCATATGCAGGTACACGATAGCAACGGATTAGCCTGACCTTCACAGCCCACTGAGTTTTTGAAGGCCCGATATCCCTCAACATGGTGAAGTAAGGTGCCATGCTGCACACATTTAAAATAGTGAGTGAAAAAGGTAACCATTATCACAATAAATAAACAAAAACACTATACATGATCACATGAACTCACATTATAAAACTGATTACAACTGCTTTGTGACAGGGAAGAAAGTGAAATGAGTTAAGAAAGTTAACCACCAAAAAACGTCTGCGAGGCCTTTTATAAGAGCCAACATCAACAATTTCCATTTTTCATTTAATTTATTTTTCTATTGGAGCAGTGCAAAAAGTAAAAAAATCATTCCAATTTTGCACGCCTCTTCATGTCATTATCTTAATTTTTCATTTTTTTAACCTCAAATTAAACTGTGATTGGCTGGGAATATGAGTAATATTTGAAAAATCTTTTAATTACTCACTAATCTGCATCCTAGGATTGGTTTGATGGGCGGTGAGGTGGAAGACAAACCAAATTCGGTAATTTTAATCCTATTTTGTGAGACAAATAATCATTGCCTAACCAAATTTTTTTGCATGCCATTGTATAATAAAAAAAAATAAAAAAAAAATTCATTGGCCGAAATATAAATGCAGCCGCCATTTCCATTCTCCATGAATAAAATTAATCCAAAATGAAATTTATGTGCTCAAGTATTTAACATAGAAATAATAAAAAAGTTGACCCACACATGCGAACTCATAAGCCATTTAAGATATGTTTTTTACAATGAAAATTACATAATATAAATTTTCACCCAAATTCCAACCAAAAAAAAAAAGATGATTTAGCCACCTAATGTGTAAATTTTGTCAACTTCTTTCATTTTATATGTAGTATAGATAATTAGATTAGCTGATTATTCAATTACTTTGTTATCTTCTTCTTTATCTTTCTTATAAACCAATCTTTCATCAATTCAATCTTTCTTCAAGAATTGACGATTCTTCACAAGTTATTAATTATCGATATCGAATGGAATATCATATATTTATTTTAATATCCGCAACAATCTTCATAGCTCATTGAAGGGGGAAAAAGGTTAATTATTTTTCAAATAAAATTAGCAGATGCAAAAATAACTAATTTTATTGCAATAACAAATGGATTGATCAATTATTACAATCGTAAATGCAAGCACATTGTTTAAAGCCCGTTGGTGCACTGCCCAGGCACTCTCCAATTCCCTTGTAAGAATTTAAACATTGGGCTTTGCAACTTGAAAGCTCACAATTTTGGTTCAATATTACCTGGCATTTATTGCCACTCACTTCACCAATGCTCATTGCCAATATAACTGTAACAAAATTATTTTTCACTGTTAGAACATATATTAAAATACATATATATATATATATATATATATATATATATATATATATAATTTGATGAAAATTCTATATGAAAATATGAACCTGAAAGAAGGAGAGAAAGAACCCAGAAAAACTTGGCCATCTTGGGAGTTAGTTCCCTTTTTTTTTGTTTTTTTTTTCTTTCTTTCTTTCTATAAAATGTGGCATTGATGTGTCAACAGAGGGGTACTTGTATAGTTGGGAAAATCTTCAATGTTTTGGTAAGTTGAATTCGTTTTATGTTTCGTATTTGGTAACAATTTTATGTTGGGAAATATTATGATGATTTTGTATTGATTACTTACTATTTTCAAGATTCAATATGTAGGAAA
This sequence comes from Scutellaria galericulata, assembly GCA_946896805.1. Lineage (NCBI taxonomy): Eukaryota > Viridiplantae > Streptophyta > Magnoliopsida > Lamiales > Lamiaceae > Scutellaria > Scutellaria galericulata. Next base: position 15,096,781 of record OX335797.1, read on the forward strand.
TATTATGATATTTTTGTAATTTACGTTTATGTAGGAAACAACCTTCTTAATTAAGAAGGCTATTTTAATATGGTTTCTCATTTCTCTGTATTCATATATTTCGGTATTTGATTCTTCCCATACATAATCTTTAATCACCATATTTATTCAAAAAGAAAGTCTCATTTATATCCTTTATCTTGAGTTTCAATTGTTGTTAGCATTAATTTTGCAAATTATCTGTTTGGGAGATTAATCTAACTACATTTATGAAAACAAAAATAATGTATTGTAAATTAAGATACTAAAAACATAGTTTAATATAATGTAATTTTAACAAAATTCATGACATTAGATATATTGTGCAATTTTAATTATCGGGAAGATTTTTACTTATCATTGTTGATATGTTTGGGCAACTCGACAGTCGACACATCAATTTCCAACATAGAAATAAATCATCTTATTTATATTGGCTCATGAATTGTAAAAAAAAAAATAATAATAATAAAAAAAAAATCCACGACCTTATGTTTCATTATGTATTGATATGAAAATAAATGACTTTCAATATAAATTACAATGTAGTAGAAAACTTAAAACCTTACGAAAGGTTGTTTTGAGATTATTAACGCTGCTATTTCCTTTTTTTTTTATTTTTTTTATTTTATTAGTGGCATATGACAGATCTTATATGAGTGAGAAAAATCAATTTTTTTCCTACACAACTAAGATATTTTATGAGATTTTTGAATCACATAAATTGGTGATCGACCACCATATTCAACATGACTATAAATAGAGACCTAGATTTTTTTAATTTATTAATTTTAATCTATACGCGATAAAACATGATATATATTATATGTACTTTAATATGCATCTCTATGAGCCTGAAAAAAATACTCAATAAAATTTGTATACATAACCTAATCAATTTAGTGGTTATAAGATGGACATTAAATTTTAATGAAATTCTCATAGTCATCATTTATAAAAAATTATTCCGGAATTTCACAATTAAGTTTTGATCAGTAGGTCTAATAGAGAAACATTAGAGTAATTTTTTTTGTGAGTATTTCTATATTTAAGTATCTTCTAATTCTACAAGCTGTCTCTTTATGAGAATATTTGCTTGTACTCCATTTATTTAGATCTTAATTAAGAAGGATATTTTAATTTAGTTTCCTCAACTCACATATTTATTAAAAAAAAAAAACTTACATTTATACCCTTTAACCTGACATTCGATCTTTTTTTTTTTTTCCAACCATTAAATTTAACTTAAGATTCAACACTCAAAAACTGTTAATTTGGCAGATTAGTCTTTTAACACTCCAGACATGAAACTATAATTGATAACATAACTAATATTTCAAGAATATTTTTTTTTACAAAAGAAATATGGCTGATGCGAATTTTTGTTTTAGATTTATTTTTGGATATAGTAGAGATTACAGTTGATACAACATTTTCTTTGCTTCTAATTTGTTGTACAATAAAATAACAATAATTTGTTCATACAATTATTCTAATATATCCCAGACAATCTTTGTAGCTCATTTAAGATTACAAAGAAAAAAGGGTTAATTTTAAAATAAAAATAAATTATTTTATTGCAATAAATGGGTTGATGAAGAATCAATTATTACAATTGTAGAAGCAAAAACATTGATATGAGGTCATTGATGCATTAGGGATGCACTCTCCATTTCCCTGGTAAGATTTATAACATTGCTCTTTGCAAGCTGAAAGTAAACAGCTGCTTTGGTTCAATATTATCTGGCATCTTTTGCCACTCACTTCACCAATATTCATTGTCAATATAACTGCAACAAAATTAATATATTCTCATTGTTAGAATATATATTAAAAAATATATAAATTTAATTATATGAAAACATTAACCTGCAAGAAGGAGAGAAAGAACCCAGAAAAACTTGGCCATCTTAAGAGCTACTTCTTTTTAAATTTTTTTCTTTGAAATATTTTATGATATTGATGTTGTGAGTAGAGGGGTACTTATATAGTAGGGAAAATCCTCAATGTTTTGGTTTGAAAGCGTTTTATATTTCGTATTTGGTAACAATTTTATTTATCGTAATGATTTTGTATCGATCACTTACTATTTTGAAGATTCAATATGCAGTAGGAAATATTATGATATGATTTTGTTATTTAGGAAACAACCTTCATAATTAAGGCTATTTTAATTTGGTTTCTCATTTCTCAATTTCCCGATACATAATCTTTAATCATCATATTTATTTCAATTGAAAAAATAATAGTATTAATTTTACAAACTAATCTAAGTACACCGTTTATAATAAAAACAAATATAATGAATTGAAAATTAAAATTGACTACTAAAATACATAGTTTAAGATAATACATAATCTCACAAAAAAACATATTACATATATAATTTGGAAATTCAAAAACAATAGAAAATAGAAAAATTAAGTTCCATTAAGACAGAAACATATAACTCAAATTTGTTATATTCTCTATATTTCAAAAAGTGATGTGAATTTTATTAAATTAAATCACAAATTCATACATTCTAGAGAATGCATCTAATTATTCAAATTCCATCTTAAAAAAAAAAAAAAAAAACTTATTCGGACATATTAACTATTAATTATGATTATATATATTTTCCAAAGTAAACGAAAGCCCAAAAACCAAAACTTAATGGGTTAAATAGAAGCCCATTTTGAACGAAAACCAATGAGGACACTAGATCCCCAATTCGAAAACCTAAATCCCTTCCACGCTGTTTCTGTACTAAAATTCATCGGGCGGTGGTGCTGCGTCGCAATTCCGACGAGTTCTATTCACCTGGTGTCGTCGGAGTTAAATTCCCCATCAAATTTAGATTCAATTGCATTTCGATTGACCTAAATCGAACATTGATTTTCTTAGATCACGGAAAAGGGGTGATGAGTAATCCAAGATGGAGTTATGTTAGGATCATTACTGGTACTCTAGTTGGTGCAACTTTGGGATTCTATTACATGGATCGTGCCGAGCTCAAGTACAAGGTTTGATTGCTTTGCTTTCACTTATCCTCGTCGAGATCTTCTCTTCTTCTTCTTTTTTTTTTTTTTCAATTATTTTTTTAAATTTATGAAGTTTGTAATATGCGTGGGAGATGTGGGATGAGAGATTGAGAAAATACGAAAAAGAATTGAATAAAAGTAAAAATCAAGAGGCTTCATCCAATGAGTTTCAGGAGTCCCTATAGTATTGTTTTTCTTTTTTTCTTTTCTTCTTCTTATGTGAGTTGAGAAAATTTCTGACCAAAATGTCAATCAAACAAGATATCTATGCAAAAATGTTTTTTGAAAAAGAGTATGATTTTTCACGGATTTCGTTTTTATGTGTTATTAATTGTGAACATCATTTCCATGATACATTCTCATGTAAGTTGTTGTTTTGCGGTATGAATACAAAATATATGACATGTTTTTTTGGACAAAAAATCTGTAATATGTTTTAAATGCATTTCATGCAATTACTTTCCAATATTTATTTATTTGTGTTAGGAATGTTTAAAAACTAGTTTTTCGATTTCAAGAACTAGTTCTAGTGTTTAATTATGCATTATTATACATTAATTTTCAATAGGTTTTATGAATCAACAACCGATCTTTTCTTCTTTTTTTTTCCCCTTAAAAATAATGGAGATGAATAGTAATTTTGAGTTGAGAAAAATGATAATAATAGAATTATATAATAAGAAATCCAATCTTTTTCTTTGGACATAAATAAAGAAATATCTTGGTTAAAGATCATTTTTACTATTATGTCATAACCCGTTAAGAATCACAAAATATTTATTCAATAGAAATTGTGTGATTGTGACTAATTATCATGCAACTTAAATAGATATATGTAACTAGGGCACGAAAGTAGATCATGATTCATGTCATATTTTATTAATGAAAATGAATTTGGTAAATACATGAATTATTATACAAATAATTCAAATGATGATCACCATATCTCTTCTTGATAATTTGGCATTTGAATTAAGCGCCACAGTTGATTGGAGAGTCATTATGGGTGTCTATCAACCTGACATAGTTTCTGTTGAAGTACCAATCTGCGATGGCCTTTGAGATTGTCTGCAAATTAGAAATTGGTAAAACTATTATTATAACATTAAAATTTTTTAATTGATATCATCAATAGAGATATTAAGAATAATTCATAAAAGAAAAAAAAAAAAGGACGAGTAAACTTACCTTATCTTCAATTTTGGGTGTTATCGACCAATTCACACTTTTATAAAGCATATCATGAATGTAGCAAGAGTTGATGAACATTCCTCTTGATGGGTTATCCCGAATTTGGTTCAGTGTTTCCAGGAATGCAAGTCGAAATTCTGAAATTGAATTTAAGCAAATTAAATTTAACCAATAATTATAATTAAAGATTCAATAGATATACTAAAGAAAAATGTGGATACCCTGTATAAAGTGTAGTTGGTGGGGTGTGCATTTTGATAAATTTTGGACGCATGTTTTCCAATCTTGCTCCAAACCGGGAGGAGGTGGCAGTGTTACTCCAATCTGGAAAAAAAGAAAAAAATTGTATAATATTATTACAACATTTACATATCTACAACATTAATTATTAGCACTATGGTAAAAGAGTTTACCTGATATGCATCAAAATCGGAATTTAATATGAAGAGTGGTGTTTGAATATCTCCAACCACATTTTCAGGAAAGAGACACTGCATGAAATAAAATTAACGCAGTGAGTATTTTCTATTAGAAAACCAAGTTTATATCTGAGACAACTTCACTTACCAAAGCCGGATCCATTCTTGATGTGCATGATGTAGGTAAAACATTGGCTATTTGCTGCACAAAGAAGATCTCAATTAATTTGAAAACAAATATATAAATGATGTATCAAAACTTATTCTTACATGAAATGCAGTTACGTTGGCATATATTATTGCCCTAGCATCGGCTCCAGGGAGGCTTTTTCTGTTGTTAAATAAGTATATATGATTAATAATAAATTAATAATCCCAAATTTGATGTGTTAGTTTATGAATCTTACCCATGGAGAAAGAAGCCTGAATCCGAAATACACTTGACATTACCAACATTAGGTATGAGTGTTCGAAAACGATCACAATTTAATATAGTTGCCAATCCACCAGCTGAATTGCCCATAAGTATGGCCTATATATAATTCATTAATAGCTTGTTATGAAATTTATTTATTGCAACAATATATGAACTAGGTTGTAATAAAAGCTAATCATACATCAGTCGCACTGCTCATTCCTTTTGCTAGCATTTCTTCTACTGTAGCCCTCAAAATTCTTCCACCTCGAAGATAAAGTTTGGTTTCCTGAAATAATATGAGAATATATATTGAGATTTTATGTCATGGAATTTAAGGAATTATATTGCATCAACTTTATAAAAATAAAATTAAACAGCTTATTTTATAATTACTTACAGGATCGACGGCTTCAACATCTGCCAAAAATGATGCACCATCACAATATCGAAGATAGACCTTGTTCCAGTTGTAGAAATCTGGAATATTCGAAAGACATAATTATTTATCGAACTACAAGTAGTATGAAATCATGAACTAATTATTTTAACAATCTTATTCAACTTAGAGATGCATTCTTGAATGTTCAATTATCAATTAACGTCTACTAAGAAATTGTAACATTCCTAGTATTATATACTCCTTTTCTCTTACAATACTTGATGTTTTTTAGACTATCCCTATTAATCAATAACATGTGTTCCCATACTAATTACTCACTTTCAAAATATAATTAATTCGTGTGTAGAAATTAATTAATTACCTGGATTATAGTCTTTGCGTGAGCTAAGTACCCCTCCAAAAAACGCACGTTGTGCAAGTTTGGAGCTCCCAAGTTTTTCTGTCGATCTTTTAAGACAATCTTCAGTTTTACGACACCATCCACCTCCCTAAAATATGAACTTCAGATATTTAATAAAACCAATTAATTAATTGCTTAAAAATGTGAGTGAAATTAAAAGTTGACCTCAAGATATAGAATCCATTTGTTGACTCCCTCTCCAGATCCCTTACTATAGTGATAATATGCAGGGCTTCCATCTAAGCAAACTGAAAAGAAAAAATATAGATAATATAATGAATTTAACTTGATATATATGACTAGATTATAATAACTATATGTATGAGTGATCATATATATATATACCTGCTCCTTTTATTTATAATAACTAGATTATCTATTTATTTATTTAGAGATCATATGTATATATACCTGCTCCTTTTGCCACAGCATCCTGAATAAATGTAACATCAACCATGTCTTGGCCATGAATTTTGGTACTCATCACAAAAACCGCAAAAATAAATATTTTTGCCCAATGATCAGCCATGGTCTGAATGTGGTTTATCATTCTAACATGAAATTAAAAAGATTAACAAAAATCATTGAGGAGTCCATTGTTAGTAAAATAGTTGCGGTAAAGACAAACTAAGGGAGAATACTACAATAGCTCACAACTAATTTCATAGTGTTTTAAGATTAAAAAATCTCTACATATGAAACATCTTTATATACACATATCTTTCTGTGAGTGTGAGAAATTGGTGATAGATCTTATACTCGTTAATTAGAGTATCTACCACAAAATACTTTGTCGATTTTATGCATAAAATGAAAACAACAAATGGATTTATATCTCAAAAGGGAGTTGAGTAGGACAAGCAGATATAAATATATAAACATCGAATCATAAAGGATATATACCTTATGAACCACGTATGATCACTTGTTTAAAGATCAAGTATAAAAATATTTATTAAAAAAAAAGAAAAAGAAAGAAGAGATCAAGTGTAGAGTAGTTCATGTGTGTTTTTGACATTTAAATAGTGCATGGTCAATTCATCTATCCGGATTTTTATATGGTTGGCCTACAATTTTTCCTCGAAATTCTCTATATTGTGACATTTGTCATCTTCTTAATTTGCTACGCCATCCATTACCTATTGTGTTGGGCTGGGCATAGACAAAAAATATGATTTGAATTTCTTTATTAAAAATATAAACAAATATCTGATTATTAAATAAGACTCCACATTTAAGCACTCTTAAGACAGTTTCATAGGAGAGCTTCTCCATATAATAAAATGATGTAGTGTTAAAATAGTAGAAGCTACCATTATATGTAAGAATATTGATTAGTTAGCTTAAAGTGATATTCACTCTTCCTCAAAAGTACTTGGAGTCCCTTATATTAGCTTAAAATAAAACCATTATTCTATGACCAATCAATTGGGATTCATTAATTAGCAAAATAATCTTTCATACCATATTTATACACGCACATCAATACAGGAAACATGATTAAAATTTGATTTTTTTTATTGTCACGTTGATCCATGTTAATTTTAAGATATTTCTCAATATTGATGTGTCAAGCCACATGTTGAATTTGTGGCAAAATTAATAAATAAACATATATATTTGTTAAATCATAGGTTAAAATAGAGACGTAAATGAGTCAAATCGAATACTATAGACTTAAGCTCGAGTTCAATTTGAATTCGATTGAATTTATATTTATTACATTACTTAAGTTTGATTCGACTCCATGCCTAAATAATATTTATAAAATAGTCTAAATTCTTAAAATATATTTAAAAAACTTAAATTTATATCACATTTGTAAATAAATAAACTATTAAGAGTCAAATAGTAAATTTCTTAAATATATGTATGATTAAGCTCGCAAACTAGTCGAGTCAAGTTGGAGCTCAACCTCATTATCTCGAGTGAATCCAATCTTTTTTTTTTTTTTTTTTTTTTCAAATCAATTCCAAACATTATACCAACTGTATCATCTTATTACAACCTAGCTAGATTAAAGTAATTGGAAATAAAAGGTCAAAAGGGTGTGCCTTTTGATTTAAGAATCAACAACACGTAAACTATGAATGAGACGTATATATATTCAACCACTATCAACTATAATATAAAACTCTAGGAACTAATCACAGTAGTAAACAAACAGCATTAAACATGAGTCTTCTCCATTCTATTCTCTTCAATCTCCTCATCTCATGTCTCCTCTCTCCCCAATTCTCTCTCCAACAAAACACAACAACATCCTCCAACTCCGACCAAATCATCGTATCAAAACCAAACTGCCCTTCAAAATGCGGAAACGTCACCGTTCCGTACCCATTCGGCATCGGAATCGGAATCGGGTCCAACTGCTCCCTCAACTCCTGGTTCGACGTCTACTGCGACGCCACCGTGGAGCCATCCTACATGCTGGTCTCCACCCGAGACGACTACCGCCTCGTTGACATCTCCGACTCACAAATCCGAATCACCACCCCATTCTTCGCCAGCCGGTGCTACGGCAACAGCACCATGAAAGGCTCGAACCTGACCCTGGATTTCTCCGGAACCCCCTACACGTTGTCCGACTCCAACAGGCTCACCCAGATCGGGTGCTCCGACTTGGCCGTGTTCCAGGGCTTCTCCGACCAGTTCCCTGTCTCGAGTATCACTACTCAGAATAATTTCGCCAGTGGCTGCGTCGCCTTCTGTTCGAACGGGGACATTTCTCTCAACGGGTCGTGCCCTGGAAACGGGTGCTGCCAGATTCCGGTGCCGCGTGGGACCCTGTTTCTCAACTCTTCCATCACGGGGCTGCAGGATCGGTGGAGGAACGAGGAGGTTAAGCCATGCAGCTACTCGTTTATCGGGGAGCAGGACAGTTTCTCGTTCCAGGCGGTTTCCGACTTGTATAGACCGCCCATGACTATTTCCAACTGGCTGGTGGGAGTGACGGTGGCCCTGGATTGGAGAATCGGAACGGAGGATTGCCAACAGGCTCGGAATTCCGGTAGGTTTGCTTGCCAACAGAATAGTGAGTGCATCGATGCCGATGCCGGAGTTGGAGGGTACCGGTGTAGGTGCTCCAGGGGATATCAGGGCAACCCTTATCTCCCCCCTGGTTGTCATGGTAAGTGCTAAGCTCTTTTTTACCCATTTTCCCCAAGTAATAATACTTTTCTATCCATTTTGGTCAAAATCAATATTCATTTTTTCTAAAAACCCTTTATAAAAACAATTTTTTTCCTGGGTTTTAGAATATTCATTGAGGGTAATTTAAATATTTAACCCTATCAAAGGGGTAGAAAAGTTATTTATTATAATTATAGGTCGAAAATGAAATCTTTTTATAAAAATGTGTAGTGGGAGACATTTTCATATTATTTATTTATTATAATTCAGTTATTCCTATAGTGATTTTTTTTTTGCTTATGATTGAATTATTTTGTTTGAATTACATGTAAAAAAAAACCATTTATGCATAAAAACAAAAAAAAATGTGTTTTTACCGACGATAAGTTTCAAGAATTTCGTGTTCAATCTGATTTTGAAGTTCGAGACTATGAACTTACATGCCGAAAAGATGAGCATCTGAAGTGGGAGAAGAAAAAATATTCTTAATCATTTGTTTAAATTTAAAAATATATATATATATATATATACTTTTTTTTTTGTTTGGTTAGATATCGATGAATGTAAAAATAATCCATGCCATTTGATGGGGATTTGCATCAATACTCCTGGAGAATATAGCTGTGGATGCTCTGAGGGGTATTATGGTCATGGGTGGCGAAATAGCAGTGGCTGTTTTCCAGTGATCTTGCCGACTTCCAAGCTCAGCAAGTTATCTATAGGTAATTTCAATCTCATTTTTCAAATGAATTTCATTTTCCAAATTACGGAGTATTAAATTAATATTGATTTCTAGACGGGGATCGACCTATTCTTGCTCTGCAATTCAACCTTTGGAAACTTGTATTAGACTATTAGATCATAGTCAATTCCCTTTTTTTTTTTCTTAAATAAAATCATCATTATCATAGACTAGCTAGTAATTAATTAAGAGGCAAATTGCGAAAGCATGACAATTAATAAATAGTAGCCGGCCTGTTAATTAATGTAAATAAAGGGGATAATTGCAATTTTGTTCTTATTAACTCTTCACTTTGTAATTTAGAAGCACTAAGTCCCAATTTTGCCTTAAATGTTACCGGGTATTTTTATCAACATCTCAGAGTCATATGACAAGTGACAACCAAACATACGATTTCCAATTAAGTAGATCCTGTTCTGTTCCACAACATATTTTATTATCAAATTGTGCAAAATTAAGTATTCTTGTTATTAAATAATCATCTTATATTTATACTGAACCAAAAATATCACCCATTAGTTACATGACCATTTATGCAATATTTTCATAAAACAGGGTCAAAAAGACCACATTCTCATCATTTTTTTGTGAAAATGCTTCCAACTGTTCATTTTTTTAAGGAGTTTTAACCCCACAAACTTCTTATTATATATACCCTTATTTATACACATTGATAACCAAACAAAAAAAGTCACCAACGTTTATAAATCCTTACATAAGTTTCTAACATTAAGTAGGAGTATTTTAGAGAAATTAACTCTACAAATAAAAAAATCAACTATAATTTGGGACAGACAAAAAAGGAACAAGTGAAAGAGGGATGAATGAAGTAATTATAGATAGAAAAGTTCAGTGTCTTATGAAAATGTGTAAAAAGAAACTTGAACCTTATTGTTTTTTTGTCTCATTTCTATGTAATTGTCATTTAAAAGAACTAATTTCCAGGTCTGATCTCTGGAATGGGCTTCATAACACTGTTGTCACTATCCTTATTATTAACCAAGTTTGTTCGAAAGAGAAAGAACAACAGTCAAAAGCAGAAATTCTTCAAGCAAAATGGTGGGCTCTTATTAAAACAGGGCCATGCATTAGGAAAAACCAGGCTCTTCACTGCTAAGGAGCTGGAGAAAGCCACAGACAGGTTCAACGAGACCCGAATTCTTGGACGAGGTGGCCAAGGCACTGTCTACAAAGGCATGTTATCCGATGGCCAGATCGTAGCAATCAAGAAATCACCATTAATAGCAGGCCATGATCACAACAAATCCAACCACATTGTCCAACAGTTCATCAACGAGGTCGTAATCCTATCACAAATCAACCACAGAAACGTCGTCCAGCTGCACGGATGTTGTTTGGAGACCAAAGTCCCTTTACTCGTCTACGAGTTTGCGCCTAATGGCACCCTTTTTGACCACATCCACGATGGAGACATTAATGCAAAGTTCCCATTTTCATGGAACATGCGTGTCAAGATCTTGGCTGACGTGGCGGGAGCGTTGGCCTATCTCCACTCCGCAACTTCTCTTCCTATCTATCACAGAGACGTAAAGTCGAGCAACATACTTTTGGATGAGAAGTACGTGGCGAAGGTGTCGGATTTTGGGACCTCGAAGTCGGTTGAAGTGGACCAGACTCACTTGACTACCAATGTGAATGGAACTTTCGGATATATCGATCCTGAGTATTTCCAGTCGAGCCAGTTCACAGAAAAAAGCGACGTCTATAGCTTTGGGGTAGTTATTGTTGAGCTTTTAACAGGGCTGAAGCCGATAATAGCTTCTAGCAAGGCAGAAGAAGTTGATAGGAGTTTGGTGTTGCGTTTTTTGTCATCAATGGATGAAAACAATCTCGTCTCGATTCTAGATAGCCAGGTGTCCGTACAGGGTGACAAGGAAGGTGTTCTTGCAGTTGGGAGGCTTGCAGAGAGATGTCTGAATTTGAATGGTAAGAAAAGGCCATACATGAAAGAAGTGGCCATGGAATTGGAGAATGTGAGAAGGGCTCAAATGGGGTTAAGTGCTGAGACCAAATTGGCAGAAGATTGTTCTTCATTTCATAGAGAGAGATCCATGGCTTTTTCAACACATAATTCTAACTATAGTTGGACAACTACTTCTGATTTTCCTACAAATTCATCTGATCTGTATCCTATGATGCTTGACACTGTTTGAGTGGGAGCTTTGTGCAAATAAATTGGCAGTTAAAGCAGTATGTTTTTTTGCCTGCTTCTGTTTCAATTCAGTTTGGTGCTATCAAATATGTTATATATTTTTATGAAAAGTACTCCCTCCGTCCCACTCAGATTTGCATGTAGGGACGGGCACGGAGATTAAGAAAAAACTGTTTTTTGGCACGGAACTCAAGAAAAAACTGTTTTTGTAGTGTTAAAATTGAATAGTAAAGGGCAATTTTGTAAATTTTATTTGCCATTTTTGGAGTGTGCAAATTTGAATGGGACGGACGAAAATGGAAAGTGTGCAAATTTGAGCGGGACGGAGGGAGTATTATTTTGTATGTCTGATTCTTATCCTCTTCAACCAATCCAATATCCAACCAAGCATCCCACGGCTTTCATAATTTTTGTAACTTATATAACTAACTCTATAAATATTAAACTTTAAGGATAATAAAATAATACATTATTATTTTTCTAAAATAATATTATTGATAATCATTACATATCATTGTAAATCAACAACATTTTTAAAAGAAAAAGAAGAAAAGTAAAAGGCCTAAATACAAAGTTGATAAGGGACATGTATCATGGGAAATTTACAAAAGAAATATTGATGAGTAAAAACATCAGCAGTCCTCAAAAGTTTGTAAGGTCAAGGGTTGGATTATATTGGGATATAGATTTCCAGTGCGAACCATCCTTGTCCCTGTAATGTTGTTTTAGTTGTGGTGAATTAGAAATATTCAACCTTTTCAACAAAGACGATGTGGCAGCGCTGTCAAACCTGGGCAATAGCGGACTTCCAATACGGTGAGGCAAGGCATTGTCGTGATGCCTGCAGATTCTTCTTCTTCGGTCGTTATTTCCTCCCACTCTTCCCAACTGGAAAATGAGACAAATCTCAGCTTCTTCAATTTCGGAAAGACAACAATATTGGTTGCGATTGTCGTTGTTATTCCCAAGAATTCTCGTCCCACAAATTGCACTCCTTGATCCAAGGTTTGGAGGGGGCTCGAGTGCATCTATTACATCCATCCTCACTTTCATCCAACTCATCCTCAAATCTTATCAAAACTTCTTCCATCTCCATCTTATTCCTCAATTCTGCTTCTCGGGCACTCTCAACCACTTGTTTCAGATCATCACTGGCTAACCTCACATACAGCTCTAGACATTCACTAAGATGGTTTAACTTGTTCAATGTAAGGCAAAATGTGAAGACCAGCTAACTGGCCCACTTCTTCAGGAAGTTTAAACAGACTTGTACAACCCATGATTTCCAAGGTAACTGCGTATGCTCTCTGGCAACTTTTGCAAAGACTCATTGTTAGTCGAGACGAGGTGTCTCAACTGAATCAAATTTCCAATTTCTCTTGGCAACTCAAACAGAGATCCATTCATACTCAAGTCAAGGCGTATCAAGTGAATCAAATTTCCAATTTCCTTTGGAATCTCTTCTAGGTTGCATTGTGTTAAGCCAAGAGTTTTCAAGTTACACGGTTGGAAAATGATTTTAAGATCTACCTCAACTTGTACAGGAGATAATTTATTGTCATCCAAGTTCAACAATCTTAAATGAATCATGTTTTTCATTTCCTGTGGAATACATTCTAAGTCATGTTTAACACCCTAAGACGTTTAAGACAATTACAAAGAATTAGAGAAGATTCTTCACTGACCCAAAAAAAGTTAGAAAATTCATTTATGGTGGAAACTAGTAGAGGGTCACAAGTTTGACAGGTTGTCTTATTCATTCATGTGTTCTCCACTTTACCACTCTTCCTAAGAAATTGAGCAAAATCATGCACTATATCATGCATCCTACAACTATTTATTCTCCCTTCCAACTTATAATCTTTCTCAAAATCTTGAAATAGAGTACACATTGCTAAAATGTTAAAGCACTCTTGCCCTTTAAGTTCCATGTTGTCAATATCAGAGCCTAAATAACCAAGTGCCATCCAATTTTCTATTAGTTTCTCGACATTAATCTCAAAATCTTTAGGAAATACGGCACAATATGAGAAGCAACGCTTTAAGTGTTGGGGACAATTCATTATAGCTTAAAAGCAAATGAGGAAAAAGGTCAGTTTTTGCTTCTTCCAATTGCCATATTTCACTTTCTAGTACACTTTTCCATTCTATTAAAGTATTCCCTTCCATTGCACTTTTTAGCTATTTTCTTACCAATATACTCAAATTTGACATTCTTCCTTTCAGAAAGGGCTATGCTACGCAATAGATACCAACAATCTTCATCAGAGAGCACTCCTGGACGATGAATGTTGTTATCCATTGTGCCCGTGATGTTAGCAACCTTTTCATTTCTTGTTGTTATCAAAATTTTACTACCAGTTCCACCACTTTTAAGGGAAGTTTTCAACGGATCCCACTGTTGGGAAAAACACGTAATTCCCATAATCAGATTAGTGGCAAAGCAAAAAATAATAATAAATGTAGAATAATAATGACACAATATTTGATAATGGAGTTTGGCCAATCTTGTCTACGTCTTCGGACTGTCGCATATCTGATGTTGAAAGAAAAAAGGATCAAGTGTATACAATCACTCTCTATTCAAGGATACCCGAAAAATTAGGGTCAATTTTTCTCACTTGAATTTTCTCTCACAATTTGATCTCTCTCAAATTGTGTGTACTTAATTAATGGATGATGGTAGCCTTTTATAGGCAATTTTAGCCATCATTTTCCATACAAAGAAGACTAATGCAATACACCATTTTTTATCACCAATCACCCACCATTTTTTACCACCAAAATGTGGCCTCCATATTTGACCAACAATCTCCCAGATTTCAATCCGTCTTCATACCCGATCTTGCAGCAGTTTTCTCCGATCTGTTATTCTAGCAAACCAATTGAATAGAATTACAGACCGGAGAAAACTGCCGCATGATTGGGTATGAAGACAGATTGAAATCAGCCTTCAAGTGGAAGATTGTTGATCAAATATGGAGGCCACCTTTTGGTGGTAAAAAATGGTGGGAGATTGGTGGTAAAAACTGGTGTATTGCATTAGTCTTATTTATTCGGCAAATGATAGCTAAAATTATCTATAAAAGATTCCCCACCCATTAGTTAAGTACACACAATTTGAGAGCAATTTGAAAGAGATCGAATTGTGAGAGCAATTTGAAAGAAGATCAAATTGTGAGAGAAAAAATTGAACCTAATTTTTTGGGTGTCCTTGGACAGAGGTTGAGAGTGATTGAATACATATTTGACCAACACCCACTTGGTAGAATCCTTTGTCCAAACATCGTCTAGGACAAGAAGAATTTTTTTTTCCTGTAATAGAGTTTTCCACCGAACGTAATAGAGTTTCTAAGTCACTGGTACTTTGAGAATCTCCATTTTTTACGCTCCCTATAATCCCTCTGGCAATGGCAGCTAGATCAAAGGGATTTGAAATACAAACCCATATTTTTAAATGGAAAAACTTGTCCACTCTGACTATCACCATAAACGAGTTGAGCAAGAGTGGACTACAGACACAACCTGTATGGAGCCTAATTACTCTTGTCTACCCATAAGTTTATTAACAAGTATATCCCTATCTGAATCTGTACTAAATCGGTAAAAGAAGTAGACGGATCTCGCCAAGAATTAAGCTGACAAAATTATATCGATCTTTGTCCTCCAAAACTTGATCAAGTCTTAGTATTTTCTTGGCAATATCATGAGGAACATAAACATGAAGATGAAGGGATGAAGGAGGATACCAGATTTTTCTTAGGAGCAACAACAGCATCATATACAGTAAGTCCATTCCTCCAAAACCGAGAAATCTGTTCCAGTATTCTACCATATAGTCCATTCTCAGCATCATCCAACACATATCTATCTGATAGTCGTAGTGTTGAGAACCTTCTTCTCAGCACCTCTCACCAAATTAATATGGTATCGAGCCTGCTCTGCTATCAGATTTATGATTAAATAATTCAACTTGCGCTCACTCTGTGCTGTCTACCACATTCATCTCCATCATGTCAACAGTACTTTATCAATTAGTTAAATGCAAAAATTGTCCAATTTTTTTGGAATCACAACCCACTCTATATTTTTTAGGATTAAATTAATTTGTTGAAATGAAATATATGATAAACTATACCGGTTCACATCTAAGGACACCTGCACCAATTTATTTTGAGGTGTTATTAATTAAAATATATGTGGTGTTAATTAATATGAAAATGTTTTTTAAGTGTGTGTTTTTATGTAAGTATGAGTATGTTAAGATATAAAAATAACATTCTTGTCTCTTTTTTAATTATTAGCTAATGATTGGATTGAGTGTGTATTAGTGGATAAAAATAATAGATTAAAAATTAATGGATAATGGGACTCACATGTAATGATTGCATTTGTGTTAAATTGATGTAAATGTGTGTTTTTAAAAAATAGATATTTTTAATTAGTGTGTTGGCATGTGGGTCTCATATTAAAATGGTGTACTAATAATTCATTAATATTGTTGACTAAGGAGATTAACATTTCGGACCGGCCGCCCAAACCACCCAAAGAGATATAGATACACCTCTTTCTACCCATTTACTATAAAAGTGTGCCCAAACTACCACAATAAGAATGCAAGGATGGAACCGTAATTTCCATAAAAAGGGTGCGATATATATAATTTACCAAATTAATTTATTTTTTATAAAGAAGATAATTGGCAAAAAAAGTTGGATGGCCTCATATGGGAGTTGTGGCTCCATCTCTATCATGATATAATTTCTTTAATTGAAAGCATGCAACTTCTTATTAATTTTAAAAATAGTAGAGTAGTGTTTCTATGCACCAAATTGGACGTGCCAATCAGATCCGGATCCACGCTCAAATTTTTTTTTTTTTTCGGTAACCTTTATATTAATATAACCTTCATGTACAAATATTATAACATCTACGTGGTATTACTTAGATTTTTCTCAGTATAAAAATTCATGTAGTATAGTTGTACTTTTATACTATAATAACTTAATATTTATGTTATATTAGTACAATTTTTATGTACAAGTATAATAACTTTTATGTTTTAAAATACTACATAAAAGTTATATTATTATAACATAAAAGTTTAAAAGGTATTATATGTTTATAATATAATGTAAATGTTAAACTAGTATAACATAAAGCTTACGCGTGTGGGATAAGAGTATAGGTGTGTGAAACCACCCCACAGATCGATACAGTCACACAGATAATGACCATGGACCTGGTACATAAAAATAATTGTGAAGAATCAATACAAACTCATCATGATATTTCCTACATAAAATTGGAAAGAAACTAACAATCAATACAAACATCATGATATTTTCTACATATTGAATCTTCAATATAGTAAAGAATCAATACAAAATGATCATGATATTTCCGACATAAAGTTGCAATTAGGATGTTGATTGGAGACCAAAGTCCCTTGGCCAATATTTTTTGGGTTTTTTTCCCATAAATTATATTATCATATTAATATTTTCATTTAATATATATAAAAATATATATTTATTTATATATATACGTGGAGATCAATTCAAATTAAAGAAATAAATAATGTGAATACCTTATATATTAGAGTTCTAATTATAATACGATTCTATAGGATTTTGAATTACTACTACAGTGAAACCTCTATAAATGAATACCCTTGGGACTAGAAAAAAATATTCATTTAGCGAAATTATTTATTTATCGATAAATGAATAATTTATTCATTTATCGAATTTTTATTCATTTAAAAGGATTTTTTTTTTATCATTACAATTATTTTACATATACATGCACCATGTATCTATAAGATTCTATGAATGGAATATTTAGAGTCTATATTTGGAATACATGCACCATATACGTATATAGACTAGGTACATGTATCATTAACTAATAAGATTCTATGTTAAGGACGTGATGTTTTGTTTGCACTAGAAAAAGTTAAGGATGTAATGCATTTTGGTGGAAGAAAAAAGCAAACGACATTAGACAATTTTTTTGTTAAGAAATGATCTTTTGTATTTGTTTATTGAAACACATGTCTTTTAGGGTATTTATACATACATATATATATATATATATCTTATGTATTTTAATGATTATTCATTTATATTTATATGGGGCCTTTAAGAATTCGAAAAAAAAAATTCATTAATGCATTTAGCGAGGTTATTCATTTACCTCATTGGCCCAAGTCGGGACCGAAGAAAATTATCATTTGTCGAGGTTATTCGTTTATCGAACATTCATTTATCGAGGTTTCACTGTATAACCTTAAATAATAATCTTTGATAAGAATATATTCGGCAATTCATATTTTATAAGAAACATCCACATTTTATATAGGTTATAGATAGATATAGATATAGATATAAATAATATATATATATATATATATATATATATATATATAACCTCAAATAAGATATTCATCTAAGGGTGAAGCATTAATATATGAAACTCAAAATAAAATATATCATCTATTGTGTTTTTTATTCATAAAACTTCGAATAAGATATCATTGTTGTATAAAGATGCTTTAGACCTTAAATATAAAGGTGAATTATTTTTATCATTATCCAAGTTTGGTCAATTGTGGTTAGACCTCAAGGTCCTTGAAAAGTAGAATCGGACTTTACAACTATGAAAAAAGTTCAAAAAAAGAAATAATCACTTCAAACTCTATAACTATGAAAAAAGTTCGAAAAGAAATAAACTCAACAATTCGATCAATTTTTATGAGTAATTTAACTATGTTATCACTATATATAGTCGATCGATTTTTTTGAGTAATTTAACTATTATATTATCATTATACATTACAAGGATCATATGTTAAAAATTTAATCATTAAATCGACCAACATTGAGGATATTTTCAACCTAAATAAACATATTATCCACACACATGAAAGAAAAAGAAAAAAAAAAACATGCAGTTTTCATAAAAGCGAATTCCAATACAGAAAGACAATAATATTGTAATAATGTAAAACACACAACAACAAGAAAGACCTTCCATGGACAAAGGCTATACTACAAATCTTAACTCAGACTACATCATACTTAGCTGAAAAACTGCAATACTAATCAAGCTACATATTAATGGAAGCAGCAACAAAAACTACATAAAATAAAACAATTTCCGGCATGAGCAAGAATGATCCTGCTCCCGACGGCGACGGCGCCGGAGAACCATCAGCTGGCTGCGGCGGCGATGGGTGCAACGCGATCACCTCCACCATTAATCTCTGCCCCTTCTTGCAGTGTTCCGGGTCACCGCTCACGAAATATGCGGGTCCGGGTCGCTCCAGATTGATCACTGTGTCCCCATTCTTGAACACTGAGGTGGGGTGGGTTGAGTTGCAGTGATAGTACCCATATTTGTCCACCACCATAATTGAGTCGTTCTTGTACTCGAAACCTTTTTTATTTAAAATTAAGATAAGAATTTTAAAAATAATATATTAATCGAGTGGAATTAACATGGAAAATTAAGTGCATGGGACTTACGTAGAGAATCTTCGACGTGGAATCTGGTGGTTTGGGCCCACCGGGAGTACATTTCGGTTTCGTTGGCAGCGGGCTGACGCCAGCCGTTGGTGCCGCCGACTTTGAATTCCTCCGCCGCGATGGTCGCCGGAGAGAAGGCTGTGATGATGAGTATGAAGAAAGTGGCAAAGCAGAGAGCGGTGAAAGAAGGCATGATGGATCTTTAGGTGTTTGAATATTTGTGATGAAAGGTGTTAGTAAAAAATGGCAAGTGAATTTTGAGGTGTAGTAATTATAGTAGTAAGGATAGATGGGAGGGAATTTTGAAATCGGAGAGTGGTGGTGGAGCACGGCGGTTGATGGTGGTTGAGTGTAGTGGCACAACAAGTGTTTTGACTTGGTCCAAATTGGATCAAATGCTCAATTATCATTTGAATAAAATTAAAAAATTAAAAGGATTTTGGTGTTTATTCGAGACTTAATAGAGTTCAACTATTTCAAGTTAGGGAAACAAATGAATGATGATTTGAAATTGTAAAACTATCTAATTTTTTTTTTTTTTTCTAAATTTGAAAAGTCATGTTAAACCTACAATTTCGTTGAAGTTTGTGATTTGTTTTGAAATTAAGCCTAAAAATTATTGACATTTTACTCAATTTTATCCTTTTTTTTTTTTTAATCAAGGTTTTCAAAACATATAATTTTAAATGCATAAATAAATGAGAAAGTTTATAATTATATTTAGTTCAACATGAATTCCATTATATTACTATCAGTACATTGCAATGTACTGATAAACTAATTTTAGTAGTAACTTTGCACGCAAATCCTCTGTTTAACTCCCATATTAAACTTCTATTGTTATGAATTGAGGGATTTTAATTTTTTAAGTACAATATTTTAGATCAATTGATTCTAAATTCACCTAAATTAGAGTGGATTATATCCACCCAAATCACTAAAAAAGATGTTCAAAAATGAAAAAGATGAAATTCAAATACATATCAATCCATTCAAAAATTAGGGAAACATATTGGTTTAAAAATGTTCACCTGCATTGCGTAATAAGCAATTTGATAATATAAATTTTAAAACCATTCAAAAATTCATTTATCTAAAGACAACTTCTGTAAACACAAATGCTAAACAAAATTGATAAGAGTTGCAAACAAAAGAAGAATCATTACACTACCAGCTGCTGCTATAAGTAATAGAAGATGAGAGCCAATCTGAGAAGTCTTGCTGCTCATTTTCTGTCTTTTGTACAGTTAATCGCCAATTAATTAATCAAAACGGCAAAAACTACGTATCTACAACCCTAATAATGAAAAACTAACAAGTATTAGAGGTCAAAATGCGACAACAAACAAACTCCAGGAACCTTTCATTGATTACCTCAAAAGAACATGCATGCAGCTTTCCTGCTTAATGCGTACGCTTGCAAGACAGATTGTGTTCTCAAGGGCATGTTTCAACTTCGTTGATAATAACCAAGAAAGGCGAAAGGTTTGTTTTTACATGAAACCTAGACAAAAGATGATGTTTAAGCACTCATACTGAATTGCAGAAAATGTGCTAAATAAAAGATGTAGCTACTTTGACAGAGAGATGGAAAAAATTGACTTGATATATAGTTTGTTCACTTGAAATCTTATCTTGTCAAAGTATAGTCAAGCTTACCAGTGTCACAACATCCTAAGTTCTTCGATCAATTAAACCGTTGAATTGTATTTCATAGTGATATAATCACACTAATCTTAAAAGAGAATTTTAGGCAAACTGGACCCGGGTGAACAGAAATAGCAAGCACATATAGGGATCAAAGCAGAAACCTACATAATTTGTCTTTGAAGATTGAGATTCAGTATCATATAGTTTATACTTGTAGAATCTCAATTGATAATTCAAAAGCTAGAGATCAGTGAATAAGATCTTGTACCTTGAAATCATGCTGATATGCTTCCATGAGCTGCTTCCACAGTGTTTGTAGTTGTATTCTGCAGTTGTAACCGTTGTGCAGCCCTGATATCAATTATGGTGGGTGGCATAGATTGAAGAGATCCATGCAACTCAACCAAGTTAATGAATTCTTGTTTGGTTAGACTCTTCTTCTCCACTAGCTTATCAACAACAGCATCCATAAGTTCTCGATTTTGATCAAGAATCTGCATGAAAATTTAGAACAGCATCTAAGTATCTTGTCCAGAAACATTTTTAGTGGGTAGTGTCGTTATATTGTACCCCTTTTGCACGTTCGTAACAAACATCAAGGATTCGCAGTGCCTCCGAATCAATATCCTGAAAAGATGTGGACAAACAGAAAATAAACTTTTGAACGATTAAATTATTGCTCAAGTCCGAGATATAAAAGGGAGATTACATTTATCCTATCTTCAGTCCAGAAATTGTTCAATCCATAATGCTTTTCAGAAAGGCCACCGAGCACTAAGGTCCGTGCAGCCGATCTAGCGTTATCTGCTGTTTCCGCCCAGATGGTACTCAACTGAAATAATTCAAAGCAATGGTTAGACTATCAGAAAGTATGTTTCAGACAATGGGCATTGTCAAAGTAAGAATGACATAATAATTTGTTAACCCAAGTTTAGTAAACAAAATGTAGGGTCTTATTACCTGATCTTTCCCATACCAAAGCTCATCAGCTGCACGTGGTGCAAGTTGGACGGTGATATGATCCAAGAGAGATTGGCGGCTGCAAAATATAAATGGTAAAGCTTAGCATATTGTAGTCATAGATGTAGGGACAGAAGCAACAGGAAAAATGAGCTTTGTAAGAATGTTTAGAAAAACCATGGTGTAGCAATGACCCTGAGATAATATTATAAGCATAATTGGCATAATCATATCCAGGCATGTAAATTTTAAGGTACATATTATTCGAGTTTTATACTGAAATAGGGTGGTTTGATACTGTTTAATTGACAGATTAACAACCCCCTCCCTTTTTATTCAAAAAACAAAATATATACATCGTACCTCAACATCCCTTCCTTAAATTTCAAGTGGTCCAATTTCATCCGTACATATCCCAATTCCCTTCCAGCTCTTGGAGCAATTGTCACCTGACAAAACCATAAAACGGAAAACCAGAAGTCAAAATAGTCCTCCAATAATGCAGAATACAAGAAAATGATTTATCATTGAAGCAGCATGAATACAAGGATAAGATATAGTATTACGAGTGGTTTAGACTTTAGAGAAGGACAATAGAGAATTGATTCAATTAGGCACAAACAGAAGGCATATTCCAACATATATGCATGACAGCGTAAAGAAACGATTAAAATAGAAATGCCCAAACATACAAATTCAATATTTCTCAGATCTGGAAAGTTGACAGCAACTATAGCCATTGCTGCTTCATTTATAGCTACTTGTTTCCAGATGTCAGGGCTTCTCTCTTTCCTATCTAGCATTCCTCGTTCTTCTATTTGTGCAGCTTGTAACAGGTCATCTGTAGTAATCTGCCAAAAGCAGTAATTAAGCAATTAAGGAACCATCAGGGCAATAAGCACACGTAAAAGAGGTCACAGTTAATTTTCACAAAAGAAATTAACAGTACAGAACAACACTTCATCCTCCTTGAGGAATTAAAGGCGTCTCTTTCGCATCTCGCTTGGTCTACATCACTATCTTGACAATCAATAACTAAAAACCACTTCATATTCCTGACTACCCTATTAATTACTTGACCATGATTCTACTTTCTTTATCTTAGAAAATCAATGGCAAACATATACCTTTTATACTTCTCTCAACTACTTGATTCCAAATCACATCATTGAATGTCTAGTTATACACACACATCTAGTGTATTCCAAAACTTAGAACTACACAAAGGGAAGAAAAAAATAAGGTTTGGAGCATCTCATGGTGGTCTCCAGATCTTACACTTTTTCCGGACCTAATGACTGGGATCTAGCATTTCAG
The DNA here is from genome assembly GCA_946896805.1 of Scutellaria galericulata. Lineage (NCBI taxonomy): Eukaryota > Viridiplantae > Streptophyta > Magnoliopsida > Lamiales > Lamiaceae > Scutellaria > Scutellaria galericulata. The sequence continues at coordinate 15,120,153 of OX335797.1, forward strand.
GACTCTCAAGAAAGTGCTATATTGATCCAACTGAAAAGTTGAAGAAACTTAAGTGACTGAGTTAATTACTCAAAACAAAAGGTCACTAAGCAGAACGAGGAAGGGATCTAAAAACTAACATCCGCTTGGAGAGGCATAACTTATCAACTCCACCTTATTCTTCTCCATAGAAACATGGCCCTAACCCAATATTCCTATTTCTTGAGGTAAGTTGGTTCTTATTATCTGTTTCATGCCCTCCTTTTGACAATCCAAATTTTATAAGTGGAAGCTAAGTGTGACAGATGGTTTCCCTTTACTTCTACTGTGTTTTGGCACTTTCCACATGCCAAAATATAATATGTGCAACAGTGCAAAATATTGCATTCATAATGCACAGGGAATGTGCTTATGGAAGAAACAAAATAGATTGCACTAAATAGGATAAAGTTGAACCAACTGCTGGTCTCTAATTTAACAACAACAAACCTCTTAATACTGTATGTATCACATTACAAAAGTATAATATTCTCCATCTTAGGTTTCAATTAGTAAGTAAATACAAAAGATTTTTTCTCATTCTGACATGGCCATGTCATCTATGCCAACTGCCAAGTTAACATCACAGTAAAAGGTACATTCACTTCCAAGTTAAAGTGTTATTTGTATATTTTTCCAGTTTATTTTTCCTAAGTAACAATAAAAAAATTGTTACTGGGAGTGACATACTGACAGACATGAAAAAATATAATGATAGAGAAACTACTGAAATTTTCAGCATCTTAGGGTGAATACCTCGGTTCTTCCATCACGCATCATGTAGATAGCAGCAACCTCAATGATATTAGCAAGCTCGGCACCAACCATTCCATCGGTCATACTAGCAACAGCTGAGTAGTCCACATCAGGGGCCATTGGTTTCTTCCGAGCATGAACCTGAGACCAAAGAATGAACCCATAAGGTCCAACCGAGGGCAGTGCTTATGATCAGAGAATGTAGCATCCAGGTTGCAAGTATTGAACAAGAAAATCCTTACAACTTTAAATTTCTAAGAAACCAAACTAAAAATGTTGGTAGCATCTGAAAATATGAATTAAGCAGCTGTGGATATGTAAATATAAAAATTTAAAGATAATAGCATATGAACATCACATGTATGAAAAAAGTTGTGCAGGCAACCAAACACACCTTCAGAATTTCAACACGCCCTATCAGTCCAGGCTTGGGGATATATATTTTCCGATCAAACCTCCCAGGTCTCACAAGTGCTGGATCCAAAATGTCTGGCCTATTAGTGGAAGCAATAGTAATGACTTCACCTCTGCCTTCAAACCCATCCAAGGACACAAGAAGCTGAAGCATTGGTATGGTATTGCATATTAGTCTGAACCCATACCTTTATCAATTGAAAACTAAAGAAATGCAGTATATGCATGAGACCTGATTTAAAGTAGCATCACGTTCTTGCCCACCAGACCCCTTAATTAAACCACGTTCCCTTCCAACAGCATCCAGTTCATCAATGAAAACAACAGATGGAGCCTGCACAAAACCTCATCACACTCGCATCTTATTGCCAGTTCTGCAGCAGATAACTTGATTTTTCCATAAAAAATAGTAGAAAATAAACTACAACCAAATGCACTCTGATGACATTGGTTAATCAGAAAATGTAGTCTTACACAGAAAGGAAAAAGGAAGTGAGAAGTAAATATTAACATTAATAAGCAGTGGAGACACATAAATTGTCATCATCCAACATAATGATCCTGTCTAATGATGAAACAAAGGTTTCAATAACCACCATAAACAAATAAAGGAACAGAAAATCTTACATTTTCCTTTGCTTCTTGGTAGAGTGCTCGAACCCGAGAAGCACCAACTCCCACATATATTTCAACAAACTGAGATGCGGAGATGGAAAAGAAGTTCACACCTGCTTCACCAGCTACAGCTTTTGCTAACAATGTCTTCCCCACTCCCGGGGGTCCACAAAGAAGTATACCACCTAATGTACATCGAACTCCATGTTAGGTCATAAAAAGAAGATGACAAAACAATAGAGGGAAAAAAAGCAGACATAGGTGCAATATCAAAACATGCAGATACAATAGAAAAAATTGGCTTCATTATGTTGGATGGTCTCATGCTTCCACAGCCAGATTGTTGCATAGACAGATAATCTTAATCCCAAATGCAAAGATTAAGTTACATTTAAATTACATAAGGTTTTTAAGCAACAGTGATAAATTGATACTGTTGAAGCTTCATAATCAGCAAACTTAGATCCAGGTGTTCTGATTAGCAACAAAGGTATCAGGAAAGAGATTAATAGATTACCAGCACTAAGACCAACTCATGGTTAAAAATCTTTCTTCTCACCTGAGCACACAATAAAACCTCAAAACAAATCTGTAAGCCAATTAAACAGTCTGATGGGCGTGAAAATAGAAAATTGACAATCTCACTGAATAAACTGAAAACCTCAAACTTCATAGTATAAGGTTAGCTCATTATGGCATAGTGACTTGCCATGCCTTGAGCCAATTTATATCATACGTTAAACAGGTAAATCTTGAACTAGCATATGGAACATTGTTTAAATTTACACAGAAATTGGCACCCTAAATGGTATTGATATTTTAAAAGCTTCTTAAGTACTCATACACAGAAACAATTACTGAGACACTATATAACTTGTTGCTTGGCTATCCCTAGGAAATTGTTTCGTGTCCTATGTGCTTGCATTAATGAGGACAAACTATGACTCAGCAAAGACAAGTATTGCAAATTGAGTCTCCAGCGGCTGCATGACTTGTTAAAGGGCACACAAGAATTCATCACTAAACTTGTCATATCACATTCAACAAAAAATGTATATGAAGACTAGAGTTGCTCATCCAGTCTCCAAACTCTAAAACAACCAGCACAAATAGACATATTATAGTTCAACCCTTTATATATTTCATATGTATACAGGGGGAAAAACTGTACATGCACTAGCAAAAAAGTAATATGAATAAGAATGTCAAAGTTTGTCAATAGCAATAACCTAACCTGGTATTTTGACACCACGTCTGCGATACATTTCTCCATGTGTAAAGAATTTCACAATCTCTTCAAGCTCAAGACGGATTTTCCCAAGCCCTGCAACATCTGTAAATTTCACATCCACACCTCTTTCCAAATACTGAGGAAGTCTCTTATTTTGTGCACGCCGAACACGAGCACCAGACGTCATAAATTGTTTTGCGATTTTCGCATAAGGATTGTCTTCACCTTTTCCTCCTTCCTCATCATCACCATACTCAAGACCTTGCATCTCCCTTTCCAGTTCCCTCATCTTTTTCTTCTCCTCAGCATCTGCCTTTTCTATTTTCAACCTATCATCATAATCCTTCTTCTGCTTTCTATAGTTAAGAACAACGACACGATAAAATATATAAAAGAAAACAAGCCCAAGAGCTGTGGAAACATTCGAATCACTGGCTAATTTCTCCCACACGATTGCCATGTCTTCTGAGCTCTCACGGGCTTTGCGCAATGATTCTTCATACTTAATCTTTTTCATTTCCCTCCTCTTTAATTTCTCCTCCATTTTCTTCTGCGCCTTCGCAGCCTTTTCCATCGCCACCCTCTCTTCTCTTATCTTCGCGAACTCTTCATTTGTCCTCCTGTTCAACTCCTCCCTCGCCCTCTTCAGCTCCAATGCCTTCTTCGACTGAGGCTTCGGCTTAATCAATGACAGCATCCATATCGGAATTTTCGACAAAAACCCAAGATAAGGCTTTGGAATATCAGGCCTTTTCACAGATGGACTATATGCATTCATACAGAGACCATCAATCCTCAACTCATTCCATTCTTCCCAAAACTTAGGATCACTCTCAACTGAAGGCAACACTGTCCTAACCACCTTATTATCCTCCAAAACCACCAAAACTACCTCCGGACGCTGCCTCAACCCCGCATTCGACGGCTTGACAATGTGCTTAAGCTTGTTTTCTCTTTTCAAATCCAATATCTCACTGTAAAAAAGTCTGTGGGATACAACAGGCAGCCCTTTCGTCCATTTTTCCAATTCCTCTGCGGTGAAAGCCTCAGTTTTTTTTCCCAATCGCTTTTTTTCAGACACTTTCGCTGCAGCAGACGCGGCTCGAGGAAGTGAAGCTGAGATTACAGTAAGTGTTACTGAAAGTTTGACTAATTCTAATGGAGTTCTCCTCAATTTTAACTCTTCTTTCTCCCCTTCTATGTCAATATTTTCTGGATTTTCAGAAAATTTACATGAAATTGGGGATAGGGTTCTGGGTTTATGGAATTTGGGATAGGGATAGGGGTGGAAACCAAGCAAGGGCGAGAATGGAGAAGTGAGAATGCTAGTAAAAGCCATGGATTTGACTAACCTAGTTGCATAAGGGAAATTAAACAAAAAAAATTAGCAATTTAAGTCTATTCCATCGGTTGAAAGTTCATCGTGCTATTTTGCCTATTTCAGAGAAGGGGGTTACAGATGAGGGCTACTGCGCCACCACCGTTCGCGGCGGAGACGGATATGATTAATCGGCGGCGACAGTCCATACAGGGAAACCATTATCACAAGTTATCGGGAATTCTGAAGGCTCTGAAACAAAGCCCGTTGTGCTTTTGAATGGGCTGTCATTTGGGTTTGGATCCGAGTTTATTGGGCTTTTAAATGCGCTGAAATTTGGGCTTGTGCTTGGTTTCTTTGATTAAATAATGGGTAATTCTGTTTACAATTTTTTTATTTTTTAAGCCATTATATATGTAAATTCTCTATTTTGATCTTTTAAGTTAAACTTTTATCTTTTCTTTCTTTTCACAGCCTCCAACCACTATTTTTTCTATTCTTCTTATATATACGCAAGAAAAAAAAATTATGCATTCCAAACTTCAAATCTAATTTTTTTTAAATTATTCAAAAATTATTTCTTCGCTTATTTAATTCCTTAACAATTTTTTTAATATCTCAAAATATTTCATTAAAGTAATTAAAATTATAAGAAAGTTGAGTTTGTGAGGTAATAAATGTATCTCCTTAAAATAAAAAAATAAAAAAATCGTTCCCATGTTGAGAAACACGGGAAAATAAAGAATATTTTCTGTATCTATACCGGTACAAATTAATCGAAGTACCAAATGTAGAAAAAGAGAGAGTCATGGTTGTAGGGGGTTGAAATTAAAAAAAAAATCTAAATCCAAAATAATTTCAAATAAAATGTATGGATACTAATAAAAAAAAATTAATTATTCATTTCAATTTAAATATTTTGTGGCAAATCATTGAAATTCATAGTTTATGGAACAATGAAAACCGAAATGAATGATGTTTTGGTTTGGAGAAAGAGAGAGTTGATAGTTGAGATAATAAAGGTGGTGGAGATATGGTGGCTGTGAAAAGAATAAAAAATGTTAAGGATAAGATAAAAAAAATTAAATATATTATGGTTGTGGAGAGAAATATTGATGGTTGAATAGAATTACCCTTACACAATATATTTAGAAAGGCTATAATTTGGGCTTGGGCCGGGTTTCACAAGAAAAGAAACTCCTAAAAAAAAAAAATATATATATATATATATATATATATTAATACTTTTTATAGTTGTCAAATATCATATCATGTTTTAAATAAATACTTAATTGATTAATATGAAAGAAATATATTTTGATTGTTTGAAACTTGGAATTGTTAAGTCTTTTGATAAAAAAATCATGTTAATTTTGTTCTCACAATTCTTTTAAGTAACAATCTACTAGTAATATACAGTGTTGTCTAAAATTGAACTTATCTAGCATATATCAAGAAAAAGAAGCCATAAATCAAGACATATAATCCTCTAATGATTTATTGATTGATCCCAACCATGATACATGAGTTGAAACATACTACATAGGATGATAGATGAAGAAGATTACTAGTCGTAGAACAGTAGCCAAAGATAAAGAAACATAAGATACAAGCTTAGTTGTTGGAGAGCCAAAGAACATCAAGAACCACAGAAATGGCAAGCAAGAAACAGGTGAAAAAGGTGAAGGCTATGGATACAGCCACACGATCGCAGAAAAGGCGCAATGGCTTGCAGAAATTCGGGAGAGATGAATGATGGATGCCCGTTCGATTCAGGTTCGTTACACCCGATGCAGCTGATCCTGCACTCATCATAGCATATGCAAATATCTGCAAACAAAATTATTGACAAGAACAAAGTTTGTTAAGAGATTTTATGTAATTCCTTATCTTGAATGTCCTGGGTAAAATCTTCAATACAGTGCTAAATAACTTGCCTCGTGCTAGATTTCTTAACTCTTCAAGAAAACATCAAGACAATATATAGTTTGCCTAATATTGTAGATCACCTTAATTTCAAGTTCTTGAGAAAGAATAATCACTTGCACCAATCATTTAACTGACTAAAATTCCCCATTCAGTAGTAGTTTGCAATGGGTCCAAATTTTTTTAACATATTATGAAACATAATACTCCTTTTAACAAATCTGAAAACTTCGCAAAAATGTCTTGGACAGTTGCAAAATTGGCATATAACTATAGGACAATCCAATTTTTAATCATGTGTGCCTTAAAATATGTAATATAAGTCGTGTATGTTTGGTATTGCATAAATTTTATTTTCTTGGAAATACTCAAGTGCATCTCATGTGAGCCTATAAATTGGAGATTTCGACTTTTTTGACCTAACTAATTGACGTTTATTTGCTTGCAATGTTATAACATAAATGTTGTGTCTACGTGCTAACATGGTATCCTACATCGATAGAGCTGAAGTCGCATCAAATAAATTAACTAAAACAGTATGTAAAAATTCCAAATTTTTGGGGTCACGTGCAATGCTAAAATCTCAATCTTGCACAATAAAAAAAAACAAATAGCTAGGACTCACACTACAAACTTTAACACATATATGACTAAAATTGAGCATATGATCTTGTCATGAATTTGGATATATAATCTATATATAATATAAAGTAAATAAATCCATAATTACCTGATCTGCAGAAAAAATGAGCCATGCATGATTAGTGGAAGGAATAATGGGAGATTTTCGCAACATTCTTGAAAGGTTAATAAGCAGTTGAAGCAATGAGTGAAGTGCCACTGCTGCTGATACTCCAACTACATACCTGTTTTTTTTTTATTAAATCATCACAAATTTCATGTCATTCAACCACTCTCTCTTCATCCATATCACATTGCATTGTTATCATTTAATTAATCATAACTTAGTATTAATAATAATCATATTTGTGTTCACTAAGATTTGATGTAATGAAAAAGACCATATTTTGCAAGCAGCCATTTCAACCAAACAACCTTGTCACGGGTGCTTGTTTCTTTTCATTCTGATGCCGTAAATCACGGAAGAAACAGACTTTGTCTTTATTTGAATGAAAACAAACAAGCTCTTATTATTGTTGTTTCATTGTATATATTTTTAATTCAAGTCACATATTAATTAATTATAGATGTCATTTGTGCACTTATCATGAAAAAGGGAAAAGATCGATAATTAGCAAAATAAATCCATTTTTAGTACTGATAATTTAGCAAAGGTTTTACCAAAAACGAGGATGTAATAACACAACTTTATCAAAGAAAATCAAACTAATCAAGCTTTGTTTGTAAAAATCTCTTACCATTCATTAATTTACCAAAATTTACTTGAAAGAAAATAAATAATTTCACTAAATCTTGCTCTTTCTTCTTTTACAGTAAGATCTATGTTATTATTGCATAAAGTTAACACAGCAACAAGAAGATAATTTATAAAATAAAGAAATAAAAAACATCCCTTCTTCTATCTCAAAAGAATGACAGATATGTGAAGAAAAGAAGTTGGCAAAGATTACAAATCATTGAAGAACAAAGTGGTAAAAGTGATTGGGCAAAAAGACTTACTCGAAGGAGTCAGAAAAGGACCACTTGGAGTGCAAAGGCAAGCTGAAGCCGTAGAGAGAAAAGGTGGAGGCCTGCTCCGCCGTCGTCATCACCGACGCCGCCGTCACGCTGGTCAGGAGGCAGAGCAGCCGTATGACGGCATGCATGACATCAGCTTTCCGACGGGCCGCTTCCCTTTGGGGCCGTGCAGGTGAAACCAATGGGCCGCTTAATGGGCCACTCTCTGAGGCCATCTTCGTCTCCGGCAGCTGAATGCTCACCTCCGGCCCATTCTTCGCCCCATTAATCATCTTTTTAAATTCTCTCTAATTTTTCTCTTAAGCCTGGGAATGGTGGTGGCAAAGTGTGGAACACTGTTTCTTTTGTAATGAGAGAGTGTATTAAAATGGAGGAAGGTGACACGTGGCGCTATATGGGAGGGAGTTTAGGGGGTCAACGTGCCCGTGAACTTATAGTAATGAGTGTTAAAATGGAGGAAGGTGACATGTTTTTCTAATTTTATTTTTTTATCTTTTTTGGTTTAATTTAACCATCATGTGACATATGGTTTGAATGTAAGAATTATTTAATTTGATTCAAATCTGTTTCACCAAATAGGGGCGTTCATAGGTAAACTAACTCTGCAACATGGGAAGAAATGAAATCAATCTCTATTGGGTTGTTTCTTTAAAATAAAGGTTTACTACACTTTTTTTTTTCCGTCACCTTATTCTTTGAGGACCTAGAAGAAAAATTGGTTTAAAATGTGCTTATTAAGGTGGATCTCAAATGTTTTTATGGAACACAACGTGGAAATGAAAGATATTTTCTCTTCCTTTTTTTTTTTTTTTAAAATATCAAATATCTCAAAATGAAATTCCGAGTTTAATCCTGTAGACCAAGTGACTTCCAAATGGTCCCTATAGTTCACTGACTTCCAAATTCAGAAATCTAATATTTACGTTTAATTCGTGTGGCTTTGGTCTCCTATTGCTCAGAAAATACTGATTTGGACAGTAATTGCAGAATGGGGAAAATAATTCACACAGAAAAATTACTTATATGAGCCAAATCTTGGTGGGAAATTGCTGTCATTTAAACAAGTTGATCTAGGCCAGCCATTTTCATTTTTTAAAGGGTTGATTTCTATTAACATAGGATATCAATTTCATCACGTATATATTTTCTATACTTTTATTTAGGGTGTTGATGTTTTGTTAGTAATGTACTCCCACAGTATCCATATGACGTCTTTAAAATTATACCATTCGTGTCCGGGGACATGTTCATGCCGATGAAATGCAACATGAGATTGGAAAACACGCTGTTTTTAGAAATCAAATCAGCCAGTACCAACATTCCTAGTAGAAGCAACAAGGCAAAAATCCGACACCAAATATCGCGTAAAAGTTGTTATCTTTCAATTCACGTCATCCTTTGCATGTTAATCAGAAAACCCGATGAGCGTAGCCATAGTATCGGTTGATGTAGGGTAACTGCAATTTATATCGAAAGCAAGCAAACGCCAAAAGCTCAGATCATGAAATACACTATACATTCAAACATCATCATAACCAAGCAAGCAAGTAGAGTAATAAGGACATTCACCTTGACATTCGACAAATCAGGAGTGTCGGGCGTAGACACAGGATAGTATTTGTAGAATTTCATGTTTCTGAAAGCCTCGTCCACGTCCTCGAAACGGCCCTCCCTTGCCTGTACATAAAGGAGCATTCAGATCGCTACAATTTATCTTCATTGTTGAGAAAGTACCTTATGATGAACCTCCTTAGTTTCTCGAACTTTCTTTTCCACAAAAACCTAAAGAGGAGACAAAGGAATGCTGCTTAAATTCAATATAGCAGTCAAGAAGTCACGTGAATGTCGGTTAGAAGATTTACCTTGAAGGGTTCTCGCTCATTTGCAGGCAACTTATCATCTGCTATAAGCTTGTCAGTTGTCTTCTGAATGCATTTACAAGGCTTTCTCAGTTGAGGCCATTTTAGAAGCATAAGCATAACGCATGCAAACTGACAAAAACTTTCGACTACTATTTGGAGATTATGCCAAAAGTCATTATCACGGAAACAAAAACTTTAAGCTTACCTCAAGATTGTCGGATTTCCAGTGAAACAAAATGCTAACCTGGAGCTGGAGGCAAATTTGACATTAGGTTAGCATTTCACATTCTTTTTATATAATTTGCTCAAGTGAATGTTCCAAAACAAGCATAACCAGTCATAATGCAGGTTTAATTTCATGCCCGTAACAGTGGTATAACAAATATGATCTTACTGGCTTGTTAGATAGTGGATAATGGATCTCCACCTCTCTGCACTCTTCAATATCATCTTTCCGTAGGGACCACTCAAGGTCTGCCAAAATATGAGAGGAGCAATAACATAATTTTGTTGCGAGTCTAACTAAAAGAGACCTTGTAATTATTGATATACCAGAAAGCAGAACTTATCAATACATTGCAATACTATTGAAAATGCAAGGGTTTTTTAATTATATTAGATGCCATGAAAATGTTAAAAAGCGAGTGGTGATATGCAGAAATTACGAATGAATGAACCATTTCTGCATCAACTGCTTACATGAGTCTGCAGAAATAAATTTACCAGAAACATCATTTACAAGGGATATTAAGTTAACTCACATGGTAAGCAATACATGAATTTCTCCCATTGCTCTAACTTCATACATTCTAGAGCATCCCTGCAACAAGAAACTTTCAGTATCTAAAGATCAAAATGTCACACCCCCCCCCCCCCCACCCACAATCCTTGTGTCCCAGAACTAACACTTGCTATAAATTGTATTGAAGTCAAGAAAAAACAAAGTCAATGCAATTTCTAGCCAACCAAAAGATCAAAATCAGAAATGTTATTACTTTTTGAAAATCAAAGATCTCCTCAACCTATATTTTTTGGCAATCCCCATCCCATTTTCCTTCAAAACCATGAAAGGTTTGAGCCTCTTGATGTAAAAATTGCAAGAAAAATCACAAAGTTCAAGCTAAAAGTTTACTAAAACATGCTAATAAGTATTCACAGTTTTCCATGTGACACAGAGCATCACAAAAAATGTTAAGTCATTTTCTTACTGAAAACTTCCACCCACAGTGAAACCAAGAGAAACAAACTTATCAACACAAATGTTAACTATCACCAGCGACCTTAGGTTCCAAAAAGAATAATTATTGCAATGTCAATATCGAACATTTTTAACTGGTTTCGGCTGTTGCTAATGAACTTGATACTATATTAAAAAGACCCATAGTACTTTATTTGTGTGAAGGAGCTTGAGAAAGCCAATAAGTCACGACCAAAAATTGAAGCCGGAAATCGGGAAGCAGTACTCTCATATCTCTTAATAAAAAAAACCCCATCCTAAATGCCCTATATGTGACAAATAAGCAAATTAGAATCCCAAAAAGATACAAATTGGGATGATAATAGGATGATTTATTGTAATCTCAAATGCACCTACTGTTTAGAAAACCAGAAAGTAGATACAGAAAAAGTGATTTCTATAATCACATGTGGTTTAAATAAATTTTAACAGAACTGTGATGCCTTTGATACATCTAATTCAATGGAGAAAGAGAAGGACAAAAAAAAAACAGAAGCAAATAATATACCTTCTACTCGTGAAGCTCAAAATGAAAATATGTGCTTCTCTTGGCCATACCCTGTAGAGAAAATAAAAATGAAGAATTTAATACAATTGGAGAAATCAAAACATCCAGAGCAGAATAAAAAAGAGCAAGGACCTCTGTTCAAGAGGGCTATATGGAACCCAATCCATTTTCAGTTGTTTCATTGGAACTATTTCTTCAGGCTCATAATAAGATTTTCTCATCCCAATCTTGTCAGAAGGAGGAACAGGGGAGACCACCTATATTAGAAAGAATGATACAAATGAAAATAGAAAACAATCTATTACATGTAATATCAACAAAACAAATTGATGTCCAGCACTATTAGTCTATTTGTATTGTTGAAATACACATGAAAAAACATGAGATTAACCAGCATCACATGATATGGAAGTTTCTACTGCTTAATACCATTTTAAACTACATCTCAATGAATTAATATGAGATGTTACCTGAATTTGAAAAGGAAGATCTGCTATTTGAATATCAAAGCACAGATTTGATGACACTTAATATTCTGAATAATTACAAGGGAGAATGGCATCCCTCCTTTACATACCGTCAAAGCTAAAAAATGTAGTTCAATCTCTAAAACATTTATGGTTAGAATCTCAACAAGTAAACCTAAACTCAAAGATTGGTCACGATCCTCAAAGATTTTATTATTTCTTTCTAACCAAATTGCCCAACATAAGGTAAGATCTCAGACGTTCACCATGCACCACACTCGACTGTTTTTGTTAATTAATTCTCCAGCATTAAAACGGAAAGGTTCGGTAATCAAAGATGGCAAAATCCACAGTAGATCCAACCCACCTAAATAATCTCAATCAAACACAACAATTAGACGAGTTTGTAATAATTAAAAACAATGTGGTCCCACAAAATAAAAAATCCCTTCATCATATTGAAACATTTCAGGACTTACGGCTATCATAACAGGGAATACTGTAATGTTCTCTTCGACCAGTTGAACTGCAAAAACAATATTGATCAGTTAAGAACTACAAAATCTACAAAACAAATTGAAAAGATAACAATGATTGTGAAACCATTATAAAAAAAAAAAATTAAAAAATTATACTTGTGCTAACACGCATTCACAAAGGTCCAAAAGTTGAACTCCAGCCACAAATACAAGTTACTTACTTTCTAAACAACCATATATGTAGACCTTTTCATCATATAATTCTCCACCTTCTTCAAATGCATGCTGCCAAATACCTCAAACCACGTTAGCATGAAAGTTCACCAATTCTTTTGTGTTAGTATACATGCGCGCTCTTCAGCATGAGATCACAAGAGAAAAACACTAAATAAAGACACTGCAAATAATATTCAATTGGTTATATAGTAAGATGGAACTAGACTATGCTCAACTTACTTCCAAATTAGAGAAGTTCCAATTGGATTTGTATACCATATCCAACTGATCCCACTGAAATTCCAAAAGACAGTAAAAACAAACATCAAATCAAGGATAGCTTCATCCAAACAACATTAGAAATAGGCATAGCTGCTACCAAAACATAGATTAAAATATCCTAACCTCCGTTCCCAAAATTAAAACCTGGCGCCAGAGATTCTCCTGAAGAAATTATAAAGCAACCAAATAATTTAGGCATACAGATTATATAAGAATCTTGATCTTCAGTTTTCAAATACTAGGCACTATAATCACCAAATGTAGAATTCCCTCCCTTCTAATCTAATATATCAAAGAAAATTGTACTCATGAAGCCAGTTAACGAATATCAATCAACGAGTTAGATGAAATTAACAAATTACAACTGACTTGAATTTCTGAATAATTCGAATTCCCATAACATCGCTCATAATCTCACCGGTTTACAACTCTTAGCACCAAATTTAAAAACCCAAGACACAAAGGAATTACCATAATACACCGAATTACCATAATACACCGCTCAAGAAGAGATACAGGATTCGGTGCGAAGCCCCAATGTTGATTTTGGAGAGAAGAAAATAGATGGCGGAAATTGGCGTATTCAACGATGAGAACAGATCTCACACTAATATATAGGGCATGCAGTTAGTAACTTCTCTTCATATCTTCCCAGTAACTTCTATTTGATTTAAAGTTTATAACAAAAATTCAAGTTACAAAAAATTCAATATAAATAAGAAAAGACAACCCTAGCCTCACCAAAATACTTTGCAACATAAATAATTATCAATATAGTAAAATAAAATTTAAAAATATAATACTAACTTCACTAAATAATAATCTTCAAAAAAAAAAAAAAAAACTTTACCAAATAATATGGAGTTTCGTGTATATAAATGAAAATCTTCGTTCAAGATTAATGCGTGGATCGAAAAAATAATGTAATAAATAAATTTAATAAAACTCATCAATATAAATATCTATATAATAACCAAAAAAAAACAAATTAGTAAAGTTTTTGTTTTTAAAACAAAAATTGTTTTATGAGAGTAAATAAATGATTGTAAAGTCAAATATATAAGTTTTTTTTTTTAAACGAAGAAAGATACATATCTATTTTAATAGATAAAAATCCGAAAATAAGAGATATGATTTTTATTTACCTTTATGAGTTCAATTATACTTGTTTTGGATATCCAAAATAAACAATTATTATATAATTCTGTTTATTTAATGGGAATATACTTGAATCATGTTACACTTTTTTTTTTTTGGATTCAAATTGATAATTTTACAAAAATATCCAGGACTGTATTTTATAAACTAACAACCTCTAACTACCATCTTATACCAAACTAATTGCTAAAACGTAAAACGACTGTAAAGAACAAGATATGAGAGAAAGACATGGTGATTTCATTGCCTTTGAGATGTTTATATACAACTCTAACCAACAATCTTTTCCTAAAGAAACGCAAGGTAAAGATACAAAAAGATTACAACAAATCTCAAACAAATATACACCAAAAATACACCCAATCTTGTAATACTCCCCCTCAAGTTGGAGCATGGGGATTGCGAATGCCCAACTTGCGCAAAAGAAATTGGAATTGTTGCTTGCCAAGGGCTTTGGTGAAGATGTCAGCCAATTGCATGGAGGTATGAACATGTGAAGTAGCAACATGACCGGCCTGAATCTGATCACGCACGTAGTGACAATCGACCTCTATATGTTTGGTGCGCTCGTGGAAAACCGGATTCGCGGCAATATGAAGAGCAGATTGACTATCGCAGAATAACCGCATAGGAGAAGCGTGATGGACACCAAGAGATCGTAGGAAGGACTTGAGCCAAGTTAGTTCACAACAAGCAGTAGCCATGGACCGATACTCCGCCTCAGCAGACGAACGGGAAACTGTGGCTTGTTTCTTTGTCTTCCATGAAACGGGCGAAACGCCCAACATGATGAAGTAGCCGGTGAGAGAGCGGCGTGTGAGCGGGCAAGTAGCCCAGTCAGAATCACAATAAGCATTAAGTTGCAATGCACTATCTTTGGAGAGAAGAAGACCTTGCCCGGGGTGACCTTTCAAATATCGAACAACACGAAGAGCTGCATTCCAATGTGCTTCTTTAGGCGACTGCATGAATTGGGCAAGGGTGTGAACCGAATAGCAGAGCTCAGGCCGTGTGATAGTCAGGTAGATAAGTCGTCCAATAAGCCGACGATATCGATCCGGGGTCCCAAAGTCTGGACTATCATCAACTACCAATTGGTGATTTTGCTCCATAGGAAAATCACAAGGCTTGGAACCCAGCAAGCCGGCTTCAGAAATGATGTCAAGTGCATACTTGCGTTGGGAAAGAAATAGCCCGTCTTGCCCGCGAGCTATCTCAATGCCGAGAAAATATTTCAAAGCCCCTAAATCCTTCATATGAAAGCAACTATGGAGATAAGCTTTAAAGGAATTAATTGCAACCGAATCATTTCCTGCGAGTATCAAGTCATCGACATAGACAAGAACATGAAGAACAACCCCATTACGATCAAGAGAAAACAACGAATAATCGGCGTAAGACTGAATAAAACCGAAAATCTTCAGAGCGAAAGCGAGTTTACAAAACCAATTTCGTGGTGCCTGCCGAAGACCATATGAAGATTTGTGGAGCCGACAAACCTTTCCATGAGAAGAGGGAGAGAAACCACCAGGAAGCGTCATATACACCTCTTCATCGAGATCACCGTGCAAGAATGTGTTGTGAACATCCATTTGATGGAGTTCCCACCCCTTAATGACTGCCACAGCAAGGAAAACTGGAACTGAAACCATTTTGGCCACAGGAGCAAATGTCTCAGTATAATCAAGGCCTGCAACCTGTCGATTCCCAAGTACAACCAAACAAGCCTTATAACGTTCAACAGTTCCATCAGAGTGATATTTAATTTTAAAAACCCACTTACAACCAATAGCCTTCTTCCCGGGAGGCAAATCCGCAAGAGACCAAGTCCCATTTTTTTTCTAGAGCCGCAATTTCGGTACGCATCGCCTCACGCCATTGAGGATGGCGAACGGCCTCGGCATAGGTAGAGGGCTCATGCCCAGCAGTAACAGCTGCTAAAAACTTAGTATGCACCAAAGAGAAATTTTTGCAAGTGACGTAATTAGATATGGGATAAGGCGTACCTGAGGACGATGATGGCGAAGGTGTTGACGAGGGGGGGTCTATATGGCGAACAGTAGAGCAAATAAAATCCCGCAAGTAACTGGAAGGCTGACGAACACGGGTGGAGCGGCGCTCCTCTATCACCGGATCACTCCCCCTGTCGTCGGAGGACGACAAACCCGATGACAAATCTGACGATGTGTCTAGTGGTGGTGACGCATCATCATCATCAAAAACACTGGGATGCAAATCTCCAGGAGTCGTCAACAGAGAACTAGAAGGTGCAAATGGAAATTGATTCTCATAAAATACCACATCGCGAGAAACAAAGAATTTTCGAGTCTCAAGATCGTACAGTCGCCATCCCTTTTGGCCGTGGGGATAGCCAACAAAAAGACATTTCCGGCTTCGAGCTGCAAATTTATTTCTATCGCGAGGGATTACTGAGGCAAAACACAAGCACCCAAAAACTCTAATGTGTGAATACACCGGCTAACTATCAAAGATGAGTTCATATAGAGATTTCCCTTGCAAGATGGCAGTAGGAGTACGATTAATAAGATAGCATGCCGTGAGCATGCACTCACCCCAAAATTCAATAGGTAAATGTGCTTGAAAACGAAGAGCTCGAGCTACATTTAATATATGCCTGTGCTTGCGCTCAGCACGTCCATTTTGTTGCGGTGTGGCAACACATGATGTTTCAAACACAATATCATTTTCAGAAAAATAATTACGCAAAGAAATGAATTCCATTCCATTATCACTCCGAACACGACGGACTGGTTTATCAAATTGTCGTATGGCTATAGCACAAAAATGCTTAATATATTTAACAACTTCTGTTTTATCAGCCAATAAATAGATCCAAACACCTCGAGAAAAATCGTCAACAATAGTCAAAAAATAAGATGCACCACATGACGAGGAAACACTATATGGCCCCCAAACATCACAGTGGATTAATTTAAATAAACCAACTGCACAACTAGAACTATCACCAAAAGATAAACGTGTCTGTTTAGCTTGAAAACAAACATCACAAGCTTCATCCTTATTCCTAGCACCAAAAATAGAATCAATTATCGGAGATGAGGGATGTCCGAGACGCAAATGCCACAACCGAGGATCACTTGTAGTCGCATGACATAACGGATCAGGAGGTTGTGTCACAGAGCGAAGCCAATAGACCCCATCCATTTCTTCACCCGCACCAATCACCATCCTCGAAGTGCGGTCCTGAATAACACACAATTTGTCAGTTAACGTAACAATACAATCCAAATCTTTAATCAAGCGAGAGAAAGATATCAAGTTGCAGGTAAATTTCGGAACATATAAAACATGCTTAATGTGTAAAGAATTCCCCAGAATTATTGACCCTTCTTGGACAGCAGCAGTCTGAGTTCCATCAGGTAAAATGATGGACGAGGGAAAAATGTTGGACAAATTTACAAGCAAGTTTTTGTCGCCCGTCATGTGATAAGACGCCCCGGTATCCAAAATCCACGAAGAAACAGTCTTACTCGAGAGCTTCTCATTAGAAGAAGAAGGTTGAGGGTTCAAGTTTTTAAACATGTTGACCAAAGCACTCCATTGATCATCAGTCAATGTCACCCCAAGAGCACTTCTATCTCGCGACGTCAAGTCTGGTGTTACTGAAGAAGAAGAGCCAGAGACTTGAGCAGCATTCGCTACACCCACGTGACCTCTGCCACGACCACGTTCAGCACCTTGAGAGTTCGAGTTGCCTCTCCCACGTCCACGCCCAGCACCCCCGTTGTTTGAATCGGAGAGAGATCCATTCCCGCTCCCTTTACCGCTATTCCACCACTCAGGATATCCAATAATTTTAAAACAAGATCGAACATCGTGGTTCTTCCGTCCACAGTTAGTGCATCCAGGAGTTTCAAACTGGGAAGAAGAAGGAGCACCACGAGCAGCAAAAACGACACCCTCGGATCGTGTCTCGCGAACTTTTGTCATAGTTTTATGACGCTCTTCTTGAACAACAAGAGCATAAACCCAATTCAAAGAAGGAATCGGATCTTGGGCTATGATATTGGAGCGAAGAGTGCCATAGAGATCATCATCAAGCCCCATCAAAAATTGATGAACACGTTCTTCTTCGCGTTCCTTGCCGATATCGATGGCCCATTTGCACGTACACTTCCACATGTGCATGCCTTCGTCGTCAAGTATGTTGACAACTCATCCCAAATCTTCTTCAAGGTCCCATAATATGCAGCCACGCTCTGCCCCTGTTGTACACAGCGTGCCAAATCAGAACGAAGTTGGAGGATACGAGGGCCGTTGCCAATAGAGAATCGTTGACGCAAATCGTCCCACAATTCCTTCACCATGTCATAATAGGTCACAGTCGATCGAAGAGATGGTTCTATGGACTGAATAATCCACGCCACAAGCATGGAATTAACACTCCACCAATCTTCAATTTCTCCGGTGTCGCCCTCAGGTTCGGTCACCGTTCCATCAAGAAAACCAAGTTTGCGTTTTGCCCGAAAAGCATTGCGCATACTAATTTCCCATTCTTGATAATTATCACCCTTCAAGACCACCGGACATATGTTCATGCCAGGATGATCGGACGGATGCAGGTAATAGGGAGAAGAGGCATCGATCGCCATCTTCTTCTTCTCCGCCATGGTGAAAAGAAAACACCGGCGGCTCGATTTTGTTAGACTAGTGGTTTAGTGGCTCTGATACCATGTAAAGAACAAGATATGAGAGAAAGACATGGTGATTTCATTGCCTTTGAGATGTTTATATACAACTCTAACCAACAATCTTTTCCTAAAGAAAGGCAAGGTAAAGATACAAAAAGATTACAACAAATCCCAAACAAATATACACCAAAAATACACTCAATCTCGTAATAACGACATTTTTCAATTTTATGATTTTTCAATTTTATGCGTGAAACGACATTCCCGAAAAATCTGAATTCTAAATCGTAAATTGAATTATAATTTCATGTGTCAAGAAAATCTTCTAAAATTCAAAATACAATTTTAGAATGGATTGGTTTGACATTGAAACTCAAAACATTGCTTAATATAAATTTAATGATCACATTTTATTTTTTTTGGAACCCAAAATCCAAAAGGATGGGAAGGTTTTTGCCACGATACCCCGTTTCATTTGATAAAACAATCTGGGCTTGTGTAAATATTGATCCTCCTCACCTTCACAATTTCAAAGAAAAAACATAGCCTGTGAAACCATCAAAATCAAAGGTCTAGAAATCAAATATTGTTCCAAAGGTGTTCATAAATGAAACGTGGATATGGAAAAATATTTCCGAATATTTTCCATGATTTTCACTATAATATTGTTGCTACCCAAAAAGGGCCTTTTTGTGTCTGATTAAATTTTGAAAACTAAAATTTAAATAAAAATCCTACGAATGTTTGCAAGATTTCATTGGATATACACGTGTTGTTTTCGATAGACATCTAAATATTGTAGAAATAAAATTGATTATTTGTATGTATTTTTTATCTATAAATATTCCATATTAAATGAGAAATATATGTCCACTTTGAAAATAAATACACTTTTAAAAAATTTATAAACTCTTAATATTTTATAAGATATTTTAAGGTGTTTGTAAGCTCACCCAAACATCCTATATTTCTTTTCATAACTAACTAATAACTATATCCATTTTCCTATCTGATCATAATTAACGTAACGGATAACTGACGCTTCTTCTTCTCGTGCATGACAAAATCTTTTCATATAGAGGTTTTTTGACTTGAGAAAAATCTTTTCATATAGAGGTTTTTGACTTTATGTTCTTTTATGTTATAAATTAATTACATTTTTTATTTTTCAAATGAGTTTAGAAGCTTTTTCAGATATAGGAGAAGAAAAAACCAGATAGTCGATGATGATTAGCAAATCTTGATTTCGAAACGTTTTTTTTTTAAATTTGTAAACAAATCTTTTAATTCGGTTCATAAGATGAGTGATCTCAACAAACCATTATTTTCACGTACATATTTTAAATTATTTTTCAATAAACATACTGGTACTTTTTTTTTTTTTTTTTTGACGAAAAAACATACTTGTGCTTAAATTTTTATTTATTTTTATTTGAAATCAAAAGGAATTTCAAATATGTTTAATGAGTCAATTCAACAACATAGCTTGATAAATGAATTAAATTATAATTCATGTTAATGATCATTGATGTATTTTATACTAGAGTAAAGTCTCTTGTAAGACCGTCTCACGGATTTTTATTGTCTTATGTGAGACGGATCAACCACAATCCAATCACTCCGTGAGACGGATCAACCCACAACTCAATCACTCACAACTCAAACTTTACAATTCACATGTTGTTTATGGATAATGAGCTCCGTCTTACGATAACTATCCGTGAAACCATTTCATATGAGTTTTTGTGTTTATACTATACAAGTATATACAACACACAGTTACTTAACTAAATAAACTATAAAAAGAATCCTAACCTTACTAAATTAATTTGCAACATAAATAAATATCAACATAATAAGATAAAAGGATTCTACCCCTACTAAAATACTTTGCAACATTAAAAGAAAATCTAAAAACACAATAATAACCATACTAAACAATATGGAGTTCCGTGTATATAAATTAAATAAAATCTCCATGAAAGATTAATACAGCGATCTAAAAAAATGTAGTTAATAAAATTTAATAATACTCACCAATATCTATATAAACAAATAAATAAACCCTTGACACTATTGTCTGATATTTTGATATATTTTTCTATACTTTTATTTACGCTAAATATATGAACATCAAATAAAAAAAAATTAATTAAATTATCAGATTTAGATAATACATGTGTATATATATGTATCTATATTTGAATACATAATGTATTTTGTTATTGAGTTAGATCAATAATATAATTTATAATATTTATTAAGTTATTTTTAGCTCTATTAAACTCAAGTAATTGTGTGAACCATGAATGTATTTCATAAATTAAGTTGAGGTTCATTCAATAGTGTAAACAAACCAAAATCCAAATTACCCCCAATTTAGAGATAAGAGACGGTTGGGTGGGCCCCTCTCCATAACCGTATACATACATGCCTTGTGCCAGTTGAAAGAGAGAGAAAAACCGTCTTTCAAAAAAATTACAGAAGAGAGCGGGAAAATGTGGAGAGCTTCGTCTTCGAGCAATGGCGGCGCTTCGTCTTCGAGCGGTGATCGTCGAGTACGTGGTCGCCGCGGCGGCGGTGCAATGCGTAGAGCTCTCAACGGCGGTGGTGCAACGCGTGGACGTCGCGGTAGGGCAATGTGTGGAGCTCGCCGTGGAGCACGCGACGCGGCGGCCGGACGTGGTCCTGGCGGAGACCAAGCTCTGCGCGATCCAGTCCCACAAGTAAATATATATTTCGATTTTTTTTTGAATCTCCGTTTCATGATTTTCTTTTTTGTGTAACTTGATGCAGTTTGCTTGGTATAACATATGGGGCCACTTGCCCTTTGTCGATCAAATCAGATGCACCGCTGTTAATCGGGAGTGGCGGATTGGCATCCAACCACTGTTACAAAGTAATCGAGAGATTTTTCAAGAGGCTATAGTGTTAGCTGAAACACTTCTTGAGTTCATGAGACCAACTGATCGAATTTATGATGCCCAAGTGTATTCAATTTATTATCCACAAGTCAGAAATGCAATAAGCAGTTTGGAGCGCATACTAGAAGACACAGGAGTAGGATTCAACCTTGGATGGACTAGATACGATTTGCGTAATTTTGTCAATGACTGCAGAACAAAGTATCTATAATGCAACAGGTTGGTTAAAGAATTTATTTCTTACTGGCTGCATAAGATTATCTTGCTGTTAGTCAAATTTGTAATTCCTCAAGAACTACTAGTATAGTCATTGACGAGTATATTAGTAAAAGAATGTATCCGTTTTTTGTTACTAATATGCGTGTGATAAAGATAATCATTGACGAGCTGTTTTGGACTCTGTTGGGGGAGAGATAAATTTTGCATTCTATTTTTCCATTATTTTTAGGAAAATTGGAGAAAAGTTCTTGGAGAAGTTTGTTTTTATTAGGCAATTTTCTATTTTTGTTCGGAATATTTTCAAATTTATTAAATGTTTTTTTTTTTGATAATTAATGTATATTTGTATCATGGTTGTAATAATCAATCTAATGTCGGTTTTATGCTACTTTTTTTTTTTATTGCATTAGAGATGTCTTCATTAGGAATACATCATTTATGCATTAGGAAAGTTGAGATTATGTGTATTTATAGTCCCCAAATTTAATCACACAATTTTGGTTTGACTTATTAAAAAAAAACCATTCCAATTTGAATTTTTTTTTTATTTCTTCTTATGATTTCCTTTTTTAAAATAACAAAATTTGATTTTGGTTCTAATTTTAAAATTTATTTAGGTGTTTTCATATTTACTAAAAAAATCCAAATTTTTATTAGAATTTTTTAAATCACTTAATTGGTAAATTTTGAATAAATTGCTGAAAATTAACTTTTTGCTAACTTGGACAAAAATGTTGACTCGGTTCACACTTTGACTTCTCAACAGACCAAATTTGGCGAAGTAATTATCTTTATCTGAATGACATACAACACGTCACATCTTGAAAAGGTTACAAATATTGACAGTAGATTTTTTTATTGTTTTTTAAAAGATGTTCTAGATTTTTGAAGTGTGTGTATATATATAAACAAAAAACATGGCAAAAACAGAAATCAAGATTTTTCCGTCTAAATCCTCATTATTTTGGAAACAAATAATTTTAATAATAAATTACATAAAATATATTTAGCCTCACATAGATAAAATTTATACTCGACTTATGATGAACTAAAATAACAAATGCCTTAAAACAGCAACCAAAATCACAGCAAATTTCTTAATGTCATAAGATTTTGTCAATTTTCTCTTACATCATCCTCGTTACAAACAGATGGCACCTCTATTATCTCCATGAGATTCACAGGCAGAAGTGAAGCTCCAAGGTTTAAATCATGTCTGCTATAAACTAAATGGAATCCAAAAAGGGACTTCAAGTATATCTCTGCTTATACGAATTCTCCGCGCATAGTAGTTGTGTATATTTCACCCTCGTTTTGAAAGCATCAAAATGGACAAAAAAAAACATATAAATAAAAGGCGATAAAAATCCCAAGGTAGAGAATCGGTGCATAACAATGTAAGCTAGACACCAAACATCAAATCCATAACTTTTGATACTACCGACTTTGCAGGTGTGGCCATGGTCCCAGTAGATTGTCGAGTGCTGGAACTGCCGTTCTGTTGATAGTATGGGTAAGGGGAGACTCTGAAACCATTCGACTCCGAATTTCTACTAGAAGGGGCTGGTGGTAATGTCATAAACCCTTGATTGTTGAGTCTATCATTTAGTGCCTGGCGCTGCATTGGGTCCACCGGCTTTACTCCAATGATAAGAACTCCATTTATATCCATGCCGTTTTTGCTGAGTGCTTTGTGAGCATCAGATCGATTCTGCAACAATGTTTATTAAGAAAATTACTACAACAATAATGGCCACATACCTAGTATGAGATTCAAACCCAAAGAAGCAACTCTTTCGAGGTCCAACAACACCAATCCATGACAATCCACCAATCCAAATGTTGAATCACAAGTAACATGGTTTTGCTTAATATGTACTGTAGTTGAATTTAGTTTTTAACACAAAGGTCAGGGACTGAGGCCTTAATTCCCATCCCCCACCCATCTAAACATACACAACACTTAAACAAGGAATTGTAGTGACTATTTGTGCACAAGTTGATAATAACAAATATGATAAACTAGGATTGTTTGTTAATTGCTTATTCCATAGTTAAGTCAAACTAAAAACCATAACACATTACTGACAACAAAAGCTAGTATTTCAGTTGAGAAGTTTAAAACTGTAAAGCAATTTTTTTTTAGAGAAAATGTAGAAGAAAACCTAATAATTGTGTGAGGAACACCGAACAAAACGGAAAATCCACCAGAACCATGCTACTGGGAGTTAGTATTCCAATTCCAAAATGAGCACAAGTAGAATTTCACCTTGTTCATGTAAAGATGAGCCATGAGATGGAATGGGTGTGAAAATGATAAATATCAATTTGAATGAGGTGAAATGTTAACCAAAGAGTTAGGTGGTGTTCTTAAAAAACATAAAATGAATGCAAGACAGAAAATCACATAAAGATTGAGAAAAGTTACAATCAATGAGCCAAAGAAAGTTTCTTCTAGTAGTAGAGGAAAAACCTGATATAAAATGTGCATCCAATTAGCATCTCTTGGGCCAGGAACATGTTTCAAAATCACCCCACATTTTTCAAACTCCCGCAATATAAGATTTGTATCAGCTGGTGAAAATCTGGAGATGAAATTTGAAATAAACATTAAACCTAATACAAGTCATGAGATACTTATAGATCTAACAGATGAGTCAATAAAGCAATAATAGCTGGAAGCCAATCATATCTAAAGTGGATAAAGGTGCAACCAGCAAGTACATGCAGCTGATGCCCTTTAAAAAGATAAATCAAAGTTTAACGCACTACACATGCCAGAAGTTGCATCCCATTGCATGCATATACAAATGGAGACTGATGAAACGAACGCAGACAGGATGAGTAAATAATAAAAGTCCAACAACAACAAAATAATGAGATAGCAGCAGCTGGTAATTAAGATAACTAATATTGTCATTGCAAAGACAGGATACACTAGTTATTTCATGCTCACTGGATTTAAAACAAGACGTACACAGTTCAACACTCAAATACTAGGAGGTTCATAACAGCAAGCCTTCTTATCCATTCGTTAAATTTACCACCAAATAAAAAAATACAGGAATCTACGCATTCTTATAATTAGTCAAAACATAATTGTTGTAAATCATCATAACAATATTTCAACATTTATCCATATAATCATCCAATATAAGGTTCACACTAAAAGTTGAAGAAAAAGAATAAAATGATACCCATAGACGGTGACCCATTCCTCCTCATTCCAGTTCCCAACAGGCATTAGATTTTTCTTCACTTCAGGCCTAGCAACCTCCCTAGGTGGTGGGAGTGTTATCAAGGCACCAGGTTGAACCACACCTTCAACAGGTGAACCTTTCCCTTTATCATCTTGTTCTGCACTGCCACCAGTCTTTGCAGGAGACCACCAACTAGAACTGGCCATAGGGCTCTGCTGACTCTGCTGTTGTGGCTGCTTGCTTGTTCCAGCATATGAAGTGCTCAGATCTGACTTGCTCTTAGGAGTTGAAAAATCCCTGCCCAAACTTTGTACTGGGGTTCTAGGATCTGATTTTACTTCTGGAGACACCGGATAATCAGGCAAACCTGATTCCGGAGAGAGATCAAACCGGTCTTCAAGGGTAAAAACTGGAGGAGGAGGTAGATCAGAGTTGGCAAAATTTTCACGCCACAAAGCCGAAACAGCTGCTGCCTGCCCAGGGGTTGAGAACTTTCCCCCAGATCTTCGAGACGACACGGGAGTTGCTAAATCTTGAAAGAAAAGGGATTGCCTACCAGATCTGGGGGTTCTATTGATATTTGTGCTCATTTTTACTTAATTCTCCTTCTCCCTGCATATGCAAAATTAAAACAATCTTAGAAATCCTTCAGTACAGTGACATACTGATGTTACAACAAAACCTACAATTTTAATCCACTTGCGATTCATTTACCATGTGGGAAGACATGAAATCAACATAAGGAGATAGAAACTTCGAATTGCTTACAGCATCACAAAATCAAAAACTCGTCCACAATTACAATGTTTACGTAGCAGATTCAATCATTTGAAAAAATAAAACAGAAATTCGTAGTTCCGTCTGCAAGAAAGCCTAATCGTCTTACACAGAACCAATTAAGGAAAGACTCATAACTCCTTTAAGTTCGCAAATTTCATCCTCACGCGTGATTATACATAAAAATCTTCTCAGATAGTCATAGAAGCTGGAAATATGAGCTAAATTGAGTACGATAAAACATAAATAGAGTGAATCTGATGAGAAAAACTAGCAAAAGCTTAAAAAGCTGAAATCCAACAACTAAGGAAACATCCGAAATTGTAGAATTCAATAATTCGTTAACTGCATACGATATGACACTGTACAAAAAATGCATAAACATTGAATCAATTACCTGAATTCGCTATCGATGAAGAAGAGATATTTTGAATTTTGAGGGTTTTAGTAAAAATTTTCCCCTACCAACAGAGCAGAGCAGAAATATGAAAAACCCTAATTATGTTTTAATCTCCTTTTCTTTTATACGAAAACGCGTGCGCTCGACGCCTAAAATTTGAAATTTCGGAAGTTCGTAATTACTGAATTAACCTTTACCTAATCATCGTGTACGATCCACTAGAACAGATCAAGTTGAGGGTAATTTCGTATTTCTATGGAATGTTGTACCAGGCCATCTCCAGGGCGTATTTGTCTTTGCCTACAAAAATAAATAAATGGGAGTGTTTCTTTATCCACCAAAAATTAAAGAGTTGGTCTTGTGTGCACTTGGTGTACATGCAATCCGGGTCGATCCAATTTTGATCCGAATCCACGTGTTTTTTATTTAGTTTTTTTTTTTTACTTTAGGTTATTATTTTTATGTTGTATTAGTGTGACCTTTATGTTATAAATGTGTGACCTTTATGTACTATAATTTAGAAAAAATGAAGATTTTCAACATAATTTGAACTGTATATCTTTATGTGATATCAATATGACATTTATATTATATCATGTCACATTTATGTACAAATATTCTGACTTTTATGCACTTTTATATATTAAATAAATGTTAGAATATTTGTACATAAAGGTGACATAAATATAACATAAAGGTCACATTGATATCACATAAAGGTATACAATACAAATTGTGTTGAAAATCTTTTTTTTTTCTAAGTTACAGACATAAAGGTACGGATGTTTGTACATAAAGGTACGGATGTTTGTACATAAAGGTCACACATTTATAACATAAAAATCAAGACAAAAATTTAGAAAAAAAAAATAAAAATAAAAATTCGCGGATTCGGGTCGGATCGACCCGAATTGCACGGATCTAAGATCCATGACCTGATGCACAAGAGTTTTTGTGAAAATTAAAACGTTTGATATGTGATACATATCACATACACAAATCAATCAGTATAATCATAATTTGATCAAAAAAAAAAAGTTTTATCATAATTGTATCACTGAAAAATATGCAAGCTTTTTATTTGGATTTTCTACTATTAAATTTTTTAATGGCTTTTCAAGGCAATCAAATTAAATGCTCAAAACTTTTGTTAGTAGATTTTACATGTTCAGTATATAACTTGCTTAAGATGGGCTCCACAATACTGTTTCTGTTTGATTTGGAGAACAATCATATTTGGGCTGCTTCTTGATACCCCCACATCCCAGCTAACAAGACAAAAACCCATTTCATTAAAATATATTAATTAACTCATAAAATTAAAAAGTTATACAATTGTATCACGTACTCGTGATCATCTATTTCAATACGTGTTCATATAATATTTTAAAATAATTATTATATATCATTTGTATAAATGATATTATTAATTATAAATAACATTATTAATTAATACAAATCGTGCAGAATATGAGATTTCATATGAAAGAATTATAGGTATACCGTTTCTATATTAATGATTATCCCAACGGGTAATTAATATTAATGATTGTTTTGACTTTGCTTATAAGAATATTTAACATTAATGACTGTTTTTTTGACTTAGCGTTATGAGAATACCTCTAGTTTTATTTATAAAGATTGGCATATTATATATTTAAAACTTAAAATTTGACTTATGTATGTGCAAATTTAAGGAGATATTCAAATTAGAAAATTTATTTTTTATAAAAAAAAATCGATGGTTATACTAAAAGAATATAATATAAAGTTAACTATACATTTTAATGATATAGACATATATACGATGTATCAAATTGCAAGATCATCATTATGACATCATGATATCAACAAAATAAAATGAAGAAACCACACATGCACATAAATTGTTGTTATCACTTATCACTTGATATGGTTATTGATTGGTTAAAAAGATGAAGACAAGTAGGGAAATTAGAGCAGTGAGGTCTATATAGGCTACGTTGTAGCCATGTGCCTGAATATCATCTTCCCCAAACACAATAACTGCGCTATTAATTTAATTATTAGCAAATCCCCAACTAATCTTCTAATTTTGAACAAGTACACCCTTGTTAGAAAAATAAGGAGTTATAACAAAGAATGATAGAAAATAATTACAATGTGATAAAGTCGAGTAAAACAGTTTATGTCAACCATGATTTGTGTGTATATCGTGTAGTTTGTGTATGGAGATAGAGTCCTATGTATGTGTACATGACACATGGATCAAGTTGCGTATATCCTGTAATAAGAGTTAGGATTCTTGAAGAAGTGAATTTGTATGCAAGTTGTGGTGGAACGATCATCCCATTAAGAATATTTTAATCAATTTTATTATAACAAATTTTTATATTTTGACTACTATAAATCTTCTATTATCCAAAAATCTAGACTCTATATTCAACTTGATATTGTATCTCTAGAAATCAAACTTGTATTATAACTATGACATACATCTTTATATATCTATATATTATTTGCCACTAATTCGAGAAATTAAAATCCATTCGTTGAATTCAAAGTATTGGTGAATTTGAAATTGATCCACGAATTCAAGAGAATTAAATTAAATAACAAAAGTAAACAATCTTCTTACTTCTCATTGTCGTTCGAAAAAGTCAAAAACATGAGAAGCACTACTGTTGGATTTTCAACTTGAAAAGAACTGGTTACATGGCCAATGTATAGGCCACGTTAAGTAGGGGGCTTGGACTTTTGTTACATTTACAAAAGAGTGAGCTTCCACTATACCCACCTTCTATTCTAAATTATGTATAGTCGTAGAGTTAATATCTAAATGAATTTGTAGTTTAGCATTTTTCTTTTTTTATTTTACTTTATTATATTAAAATAACATTCAAATTATTACCCGAATTTAATTTTTGACACATTTGGCCAGAAATAGTTTTAAGAAACTCGAAAATGCAATTTACCTCAAACATTAATCAAATGCACGAGTTATCTATTGAAATAACACTTTCAAAACCACATTATAACTCTAAATCAATTTTATAATTCCCATTCTATTGGAATCCAAATTGGACAAAAATCTTTTAAATCCCTATTGAATTTAGAGACAAGTGTGGTCCTAAAATTATTGGAGTTTGAGATCAAACTTGTCTTGAAGCTCACTAGCTCCGAAGCTAGTAAACTTCTGGACAAGTTTGGTCTCAAAAATTATCAAAATTTGATTCAAACATATCCCTATGCTAACTATGGTCTTATGGACAAATTTGATGTCAATGAGCGAGAGAGGAAACGTTTGGTTTCAATTTCCAAATTAAGGGTAATTAAGTCCTTTTAACATTTCTTTCACTATGCAGAGTGGTAAAATAACCTGATTTCCTTGGAATTTTAAACTACTTCTTCACATAGAATCGAAGGACCACGAAATTATTTGATCTCATTAATCAGTTTAGTCAACCAGCATGGTTATAGCTCGGCCCTACCTATTCACAACTTCAAATCTCTCTCTCTCTCTCTCTCTCAACAAGAGTTTATGTTGTAGAACTTAATTAGTTAGAAAGTCATGCCAAATATTCCTTCATTAAGTTGATTTTGTCACCATTAACAATCTCAACTCAATTTATTGAGAACTATATTATTTTGATGTGGAACATGAATTTTGACGATAGAGAATCATAAAGCCCGCCTCATATATACATCAATCCAGCAATTGAAAGATTTTCTGGTCCCGAATTTAATTAAGTGGATAAAAATAATTAAGATGGGGAGTAATATTAGTAAGAAGAAAAGAGGTAGGGGAGTGGTGGGAAGAATAATTGGAATAGATCGGTTAGCAAATAACATGGAAAGATCCCTAGACATCGACACACTGCCATCCCTTTTGGATATATTATCCCATCCATCATACTGCACACACTACACGCTTATTATACATCTCACATAACTCCATGTGCTTCTCCTCCCCCACTCCACATGCACACATCTCTCTCTCTCTTCTTCTTCTTCTTTTTTTCTCTCTCTCTATATATAATTTACATGTATATAATTGATATGTAATTTGATGTTGGGTTCTCTTATAAAGTCAATTTCAATGCAGACTACTCGTGATATGAGTCATAACAAAAATTTGTTATTTTCGTGAAAACATAATATTCTGCATTGATATTGGCTTCCTAAAGGTATGTTTGTTTAGGAATTATGTGAGATTGAGAAAATCCTGACTTTGAAATCCTGGATTTTGTAGTAAAGGTAAGTAGTAAAAATATATGTTTGTTTGAGAATTTTGTAGGGTAGGATTACACTGTAGATGTCAAATCAATGTTTGAAAAAAGTGAAATAATGTAATATTTTATTTTGTAGATATAGGTTGTAATAATATTGTAGGATTGTATTGGGATTTTGTAATCCAAATTGAAGTCTTAAAACAAACATATTTCGGGAATTTTGAAATCCTAAATCCTAACTATTGAAATCCTTTCCAAACATAGCCTAAGGAAACCATATCTAGTTCCATATCCGGAGTCTCTAAATATTTGGATGCACACACTTGTGAATATCAATGCATTGTATGTGTATAAAAAATTGTACTCTTTTGTGTGCACATACATTGTACTTGAAAGTACACAAGGATTAGAAAGGCTAGCTAGAGTGGTTATGTGGCATTGTACATGTAGGAATGAAAAGATAGTCAAATAAGTTAAATGTCGAAGGGGATGGAAGTCAAGGTGTTCGAAAGAGATGTATCTTTTTTTTTTTTTTTTTTAAAGGTGTTGTAACATCTTGAATTTAGTTTGATTTGGGTAGATTACTCTCAATGTAAGTTTTTTTTTTCTTTTTTCCAATTTTAATAAAGAAACATTTTTCTATATTTTCGAGGTATGTGATTATATCATTGAGAAGTTAACAATAAATTAAATAAGAAGAGGTTCAACACAAAAAAGCAAAATTCTAAATTATTATGTACCATGAAGATTGGAGGACTCATCTAAGTGCCCTCGCGTTTTGCATGGAGCACTGTTATATCACATTCATCTTTATATATTGCAAATTACCTTAGAATAGTTTTCATAAATCTAAATTCTAATGAGATATTTATACATTATATGAAGTCTTGACAACCTCATATTGGGAAAAATTCAAAACTAATCAATATTGATGGGTCTGTCCAAAATTAGATGCATTAAATTTTCAACAATTTTTAATTTTTGAGTTAGAGAGAATGGAAGACGTGAATAAAGACTTGAAAATATGTGTGATTCAGGTTCGAACTCTTACCATCACAATATGCACTTTTATAAAAATGAGATACTACTTAAGTTATACGACTTGTTACTTTTTATTTTGATTGATGTTTTGAGTTAAATTGTATTTTTGAATTTTTCAACAACTTATTTTACCCGAATAATGTGCAAAAATAATTGAGTTGGAAAAAATTCGTAAAATAATGTGCAAAAATAATTGAGTTGGAAAAAATTCGTAAAACATGAGTAGCAAATCAGAAAACTTTTCGGTTTAGGTATTGGGTTTAAAATTTTATATATATATATATATATATATATATTATGTATATTAACCTTTTTATTTATTAAAGTTTGACATGGAATATGGTAGTGGGCCCGGGGGCGGGCAAATGTCTACCATCCGGTGGGCAGTTATATCATCCGAACGTTACTTCAAACCCTATCTTAATTATTTAATTTAATCCAACACAAACATATGACACACACACAATTATTTAACAAACCACCCAATCAAATGTTTTATATTTATTTACTTTTGCTTCAAAATTTTCTCGAATTTTCCCACGTCTGATTCTGACCGCACTTCCATGCAACTATACTTCGTACACCACACGATGTCCTTCAATTCTACCTTACTCTACAACTCCTATCTTATTTAATCAGCTTAATTAATCACTGAAATCCATGTTAATATTTACTTTATTTTATTATTTAGTAATAATACTGATGATTAAACCAAGATAATTAATGATCTTGGTATTTTAGTGTGAGAGAATTACAGAGATGATAACGTGGCAAGAGGAGGTTGGAGGGAAGTGCCCATAATTGTGGGGTAGCACACATGGTGACTCCCCCCTTTTGTTCCTAAATTGAAAGAATTAAAATCTTGAAGAAGTGAAAATCACTCTTTTCATGATTTTTTTTTTTTTTTGGGGGTTATTGGAAGCATTGTTTTCTTGAAGCAAGAAGTCAAAAGCCAAGTAAAGAGGGAAAGAAAATGGGAAAATAAAAGAGAATTTTGCAAATCGTTGGGTGAAGCAAAGTTCTTTTGTTTTAATATTACATTTGTGTTTTATTTAATAAGTGGATGTCATGTATAAGACAGTGGTACTATCATATATGCAATAATAAATTTAAATGTTAACACATTTAAAATATAATAATTTATACTGTTTCAATTTGACAAGATGATTCTTAATGATTGTTATTTGATAGTGAAATATATTTGGATATTTTGTTGAAATGAATGACAAACCTTATTTTTAGATCATATCTGTAACTGAAAAGATTATATCAATTTAGTGGAAAATAATTCATTATAACCGTCTTGATATCAACATTTTGTTATAATCATTTATGATAATTTCTCATAAAAAAAACTGTTATGATAATTTACCTAAAGAAATATTTGTAATTATTTTGGTGAAATTTATATTTGATATTTTCCGACAATCCAAAAA
Source organism: Scutellaria galericulata (assembly GCA_946896805.1). Lineage (NCBI taxonomy): Eukaryota > Viridiplantae > Streptophyta > Magnoliopsida > Lamiales > Lamiaceae > Scutellaria > Scutellaria galericulata. Next base: position 15,153,180 of record OX335797.1, read on the forward strand.
TTTGATATATTCCGACAATCGATGGAAGTCAAATACGCAATAATTTGAACTTTTTTAATTTTATCGTTTTTCAAAAATCGTATTGTAGTTATTTGACCAACATCAATCAAGTTAAGCTACATTTGATCCAAAAAAGAGTGTAGCCCAATTAAACAATTTGATCACTGTAAATTTATTTTGTTAACTGTTGACCGATTAAATATCTAACCAAACTCGAAAACAAACAATCTAAAACCAAACACGAAATAGTTAAATTGAATTTAGAAACCAATAAACAATTGGCAGCATTAATGATGAAAATGTTCCCTGAAATAGAGAAGTGAGGACCATTGTACATGGTTAGGAGGATGAGGCCCTCCATGTGCAATTTCCCAAACTTTGAAGAAATAAACTACCCCCACCCAACCCTCCCTGGCCCCCATGGCTCCCCCCTTGATAAAAGCTCTGCACCCATTCCCATGATTGCAACCCACTTTCCACCTCATTTTTTTCTTCTTACACACCTTGTTTTCCCCTCCCCTAAAATAAATATCCATTTCTTCATCATATTTGCTTTCTCAACAAGCAAATAATCCCCTTTTCTCTCTACTTTTTTCACCTGAAGTTGAGTCACTTACAATTTTCCTACTTCCAATCTCATTTGATCAATCTCGAAATAAAAACAGTTTTGCTATTTTACTGTTGGCCACGACTAATGTGTCACAGCACACGCCCATCATGGACTTGTGAACATTTTCTAATAAAAACATTTTGTGGGATTCAATAGTTGGTGCGACCAATCAGATTATTAGTTAACTAATCTACAAAATTTCGATAAACAATTGCCATTAACAACCTAGAAAGTTAAAAAAAAAAAAAAAAGTAAGAGATGATTTTGATATCAAAATTTAGGAACAAAATATGCATTACAAAGTTCTACAATTGAATTGACCATCTTCTCCCTCCACCGCTATTTCAAAAATTCAAAAAAAAACCTAAAACCATAATAGTGAATTAGAAAAATTGGGGGTTATGACTTTAAGGACTAAAATTAGCATGGCAACCAAGTGGGGACCAGATTCCGTACACTATATCTCACACAGACACACTAGATCATGTGCCTCAAATCGGGACCGTTAATGGCACTACGATGATGAATCAGGAAATCATCACAGCCGTTGAAAATCGAAGCCTGGTTAATCATTTGATGGTGGTGCTGGTGTCTTTGGAGGTCCTTTTGTCTCCGGAGCTCCAGTACCTTCCGGTGTGAATTCGAATGCTTAGCCGATATAAATGTCGGGCTGGAAGCGGGCCGGTACTCGGGCACGAGTCGGCCCGACTTGTACCGAACCCCACAGGCGTTGCACAGAGTTTTCGGGCCCATGGGGCCCGTTCTCCATTGTGGTGTCTTTTCCGATGCGCAGTGGAGGCATTTCCGCCCCGGAGTTTCGTTTGGCTCTCTTATCCTCGTCGGCGCCGTTTTGGGGTCCGGCGAGGGGGAGACGAGGAGGAGGCGGGAGGACCAGTCGCATGGAGGCGCGCGTGAGCGTTTGCTGCGGGCTTTGCCAGGGACTGAAACTTCGGATGGGAAAAACGGCGGCGGCGGCGAGTCGGTGGTTATGTGGGAGGAAGAGGTGTCGGCGGAGATGGATTTCGCGGCCGCGACGGCGTTGGTGGTGGGGATGAAGTGGACGTCGTCGGTTGAGAATGATTCTTCAACGAAATTGGATAGCCATTCTAGCTCCGCTAAATCATCATACTGTTAAAAGTCGAAAAATATAGTTAAGAATTATTTAATTTTTATGAATTTTAAGTGTAAATGTCACCACAACAAATTGCCATAATTTTGTTTTTCTGGAAATTCAGTTTTCGCCAATTGAATGAGTGTGCTTCACTGTCGTCGAGATTTTTTTTTATTTTAAAAAAGAAAAAAAAAAAGAGAAAAAGGAAATGCACACAAATACAGGCGCACACGTTTCAAGGAATTCCATGCAGAAATAAAATTAAAAAGTATAAGAATTACCGGAACACAGAGTTCGTTGCCGGAGAACTGCGACTCACTAAAACTCCGGCAGCTGACGTTACCGTTAAACTGCGCCTCTCCGCCGCCGGAAACCGACGAATTACAGCTGTCAACAGCCGTAACCGTGGACGAATCGCCGGAATTCCCCGGCAAGCTGTCGAAAAACGCGTCGGTCATTGTTTCGTCTTCCTTGGAAAAATCGAGCAAATCGTCCACCGTAAAATGAACACCATTGTTATTATTGTTGTTGTTGCTGATAAAATTTCCATTGTCCACCGACGAAAATTCAGTATAATCTCCCGAGAAATACTCCATAATACCAATCAATTAAGCTTTCGAAAATTCTTAGAGGAAAGAGAAGAGTAACGGTAGAGAGAAAAAGGGAGAGAATTTTGTACTTTGAAATGGTGTCTGTGTTGAAAGTGAAGGTGAGAAATGGTGGGTTTTTTATGAGTGAAATTATGGGCACTTTTGGAAATACAGCAAACTACGGTGGTCTAATTGTAAATTCACGTATTTCTGATTATTAATATTTTTTCTATAATAAATTATTAATTGATGAATGCATTATTTATCACTTCACTTGCTACTTATGTAAAGTCAGTTGCTTGTTTTCCCTTTCCCTTTTGGTAATTTCATTATTTACATTTCACTTTAGACTTTTTTATTATTATTTTACAATATTAATTTATTTTCTCTGTTTTACCCTTCTTACTTTTTCAAAGTATCTAAGCAAAGAATTTGAGAACTAACGCATACATATTCGAATCTTTGAAAAAATTTATCTCGAGCGTAATTACGTAGGTAGAATAAGTTAGTAATTTTGTTATTAACCTAATCCCAAAAGGAGAGAAAAAAAGAAAAAACAAAAGAAAAAAGGGCCAAAATAGAAGAAAAAACAACATTATTTATTTTATAAAATTAAAAAATTTGTTTTTTGTTAGGGAGTACTTATAAAAACACATTGCTTCACATGAAAAGCCACTAACTTCCACTGACTTTGCTCTGAATGACAACAGTCCCAATCTTTTTTATTTTTTCTTTATTTAGAAATGCAATTTAAAAAGCCTCAGCATTGGGATTCTCATTTTCAGAAGCCTATGATAACTCAGTAAATATTTTTCATTAAAAAATATAAAATAAAATAAAAATCTTGTTTCCTATGCTTTATTGATAAGGCCATATTTATAACAAATTTGCATCTTACGATTGCCATGTGCATGTATTCACTACGTAAATTAATCCCCCAACACCCACCTTTTTTTTTTTTTTGAGAAAACTAATTATTGTTAATTTAAGTTTATGAATAATAAAATATCATGTTTGTTTTCGAATTATGTAACATATAATTGTATTGTAAATGTTAAATTAATATTGAAGGGAAATATGAAATTGAAAGAAATGAATTAGATTTATTGAAAATTGTAAAAATATATCAATGTGTGTAAGTAGGTGGATGGGGAAATTTAAATTTGTGTTCGAAACTAACCATAATTTCAGATTTTGCTCGATATCTGAAATTTATTTGTGTAAAAATTAAAAACAAACATACCTTAAATGAATTGAATCTCGAATTATTACCTAAAATTCATTTGAATTTCTCTTAAACTCTTAAAGAGAACTTGAGCAAACTTTAATCCAACAAGCCTTTTTTACTTTAAAGTCAACAGAGCATAAGATCGTATAATTATACACTAGATCAGTAGATGGTATACAATTTGAATACGCACTTTAAAGGGTATAAGTGTAAATTCCGCATTTATTTTATTAATGATGTAAAAAAAGTGTAATTAAGTGGGGTTAAATGGATAATTTGTAATAAAATAATTAAACCCTTTTTCCCTTAAGAATCGATCTAGCAGGCTTTGTCGCCGTGACTCCACCATTAGTGTCCAAGTTTACAGCCGGATTCTCTCTCTCTCTCTCTCTCTCTCTCTATCTATCTAATTATTTGCCCTCGAGAAGTGTGTTTTGGCACCTTAAATATATTTAAATTTTTTCACATCTAATTTTTTTAATTGATCATTGGTGTTTTTATTAACCTCTAATAAACATGTTATTATATTCCTTAACCCACGTTTAGGCACGATAGTTACAGCTCGGAATTGATCCAAGGAAGGCTAGGATGCAGCCACGTGTCACCCAATTTGGCTACACAAACATTTTCTTTACTACCATGTAGGAATTAAAATTAAGCTAGAGGGAAATTTTCAACTTTGAGTGTGTAACTACTCCACACTAAAAGAGGGGCATTTTGGTAATATTGCATTTCTTGAAACTCATCATCATCATGATCGTATAAATGTAAAATGATAGGAAATAGAAAATCTTGTACAATGTTATATATGAAAAAAAGTCAAATTGATTCAATAATTGGAAAAAAAGGAAAAAAGTATGTTTTAACCGATTTCAACAAATTACTACATATCATTCATTGGCTATAGCTGGGAATTGAGTGTGAATGGCAAAATTGTTTCACTAAAATTGAAATAAAAACAAGAACAATCGAAAGTGAACATTTCGTTTGGTCTAATTCAGCAGTATGGCCAACAATTTGGCCAATTTATATGTCACGTGGTTTTGTTGATATATAGTGAGCCTTTTCATCAAAGTTGGCATCCATACGAGAATCTCATTTAACATATGCTTCAAATCATATAATTCATCTAATTAAGTAGTAACTAATTGATTTATTTATTGATGAACCCACTAAAAACCCTCAAATTTGAAATGAAAGATTGATTTAGCTTTGACATAAACTAGGTAATTTTGTATGCTTAAGGATATGTAGTTTTTATATAGTACTGTGCTATTTTAAGGTTTGTGTTTCAACCATGTTGCAAGTTTAACCCAATTAAGCTTAACATATGCCTTGTACATTAATTCACTTCGAGTATTTGAATAGTCAATTTGTCGCATCATCATTAAGAAAAAATTACTGCTCTCTTAATCTTACCAAAAAAAAAAAAATTATTTATAATTTCTGATTGTTAGTCAATTAGAAGATATAGCCTTTTGTAACACATGAGTTTATAGTATAACATAAAGTTTATAATAGCTAATCATAAGTTATTATAAATATATATTGAATTTTTATTAACAACTAACTTTAATCCTATGTGTGAACGTGTTGTTTTTGTTTTGTTTTTAAATTGAGATGGTAAAAAAATTAAAACAAGATTTTATTAAGGTATTGGGAGAGAAACTAAAGTTAAATATCGTATATCAAACCTACTCTTTAAGGCGCCCATTATTCAATTAAATTTTATGTTGGATTCTTTAATTAACTTGTATTTTATCTTATCAATTATATATATTCGAACATACACAGCAACGTTATTAAATATGTGTGTAGAACACTTTGAGGTTTTTTATTTTATTTTTACATAATATATAAATATTTTACAATATAAAATCTGCATGTTAATAAATTTACCAAACATTGTCTATAATAAGCATTACCTAGAATTTTTCAATTGATACAATTGTCACAATAATTATTTTGAAATGAAAGGAGTATAATTAACAAAATAAACACAAAATTAAAATATCATATCCAAACAAGTATTTGGTACCTAGAAAAGAACTATACGTTTTGAAACCCCTTTTTCATCTTACCCAATAGACTTCTACAAAATTACCCCTTTTGCTTATCATTATTGCAAATCACGATATTGGATAAACTTTGGTATAATTTACAGCTAATTATGATTGTACATTAAATTATTTCTCAATTTTCAACACTATAATGTTCTTTATTTAACTTTCCTCTACCAATAATAAGTTCTATAGCCGTTGTTTCTTATTTCCTTTAACTTTCCTCATTATAATATACATACTTTTTTAGAGAGAGAGAGAGAGAGAGAGATTAAAGGAGAGAGATAGAGAGAGGGGTAGATCTTTTCTTAAGTAACCTCATTTAAATAATTTCTTTTTGTAATATTAGTTCATGGGGTCCAACTAAGCACGTGACAAAGGTGAGGGTGTTTGTCAGCCAGCATGTGACAAACTTTTATTTATATCCAATTTCTTACCAAGACTATTACTCTATTACATTAGATGGTGTTGCAATTGCTATACTTTGTCAAACTATATTAAATTCAATATTTCTCCCTAATTATTATAAATATGATAATGTTTATGAATGTATGTATATTTATCTTTTAATAGGTCCAATTCTCATGAATTTATATGGACATATATACAATCACAAATATGATTGTATGTATATATATTTTTACGAGATATAGATCCATATTTATGAGAAAATATTGTATTTAGGAGATGTGAGTGCACATAATCCATGTTTAATTAATAATAAAGTGGAATGAATTGAATGAGTTATCGTCTTACATAATGTGATATGTGAGACGATCTTGCCCAATTTTTTGTTGAAATATATTCTAAAGTACTTTTCGTAATTTTGTATATGTATAGACCGATTGTATTAGTAAATATATGTGTATCAATAATAAATATTCCATATTGCGTATTTATAAATTAATATGAAAAAGAAAACAATATTATATAAACACACATACACACACGAAGGTCTAATGTATAGTTTGCATTATGTATGGCAGTACTATTTGTTTATACAGTTGTACGTCATTCTTGTATTGGACTTGTTCCTAAAAGGCCAACCTAGCGGTGGTCAAATTCCAATAGCTGGAAACTGGAATCCCATTTCTGTAATCTAATCTAAACCATTACTATTTTATTTTACCTATATTTTTTTCTAAATGATTTTTTAAAATTTAATTTAGGGCTCTCCAAGTCTTATTTGAGGTCGAGGACATGGGCGGTTGGGCCTTTTCTTTGATGCTTCCCACACGTGCGTCAACACTGTGAATGTCCAATACAAGAACGTGTTCGCACGTGCTGGGAAAGTCACGTGCATAGCAAGCCCATCACATGCCTCTTCCCTTGATTAGTGGCCTCATTTCTAGTTTCTTACCTAATGGCCCAATGTAATGATCCAGTAGTGTAAAATTGAACGTTGAAGGTTGTGGTTAAAATTCAAATCCCATCAAATCTATTATTGGTTGAGTCTATTGCATAAACACGAAATTACCTAATGTACATACATTTGATAGAGATTATAAGATTCTTTATTAAAAAAATTGTTTGAAAAGGCTTGGGTTTACCAATAGTTATAAAACTATGTAAATTGCTAGTGAGTAATGAATCATAATCTGTTCAAAAAAACCTTATATGAAAGCCTTGAGATTTACTCAACAATTTTTATTTCACAATTTCATAAAGCGACGTCCCGCTATCCACCACGAACTTATTTCACAAATCAATCTTTATTTTGTACTTTAATACATTTAACATTATTAATATAAACTGGTGTAATGTAGTATGAGACGAAATTTCCCTTTACAAGATTATCTCAAAGTATGTAATAATATCATTATTGTAAAACTCTCCAGTTTTGTAGTAAACTGAAAAACCAAATACTGAAACAAAAGAATGTGCAGAAACAATAAGATAACTAATGTGTCTTATGAAACCATTGTAAGAATAGATAGCACAAACAAAAGTTACTCAAGTTAAACTACTCCACCATAATAAACCAGACATCATAACAGTCTAAGGAGTCGAAAACCTAATATCGCAAAGAGAAACGAACAAGGTTTCATACCAAAAGATCGAATACATTCACGATTCGACTGTAGTTACCTGCTGCCATTCTCCATCTACGGCTTCTTTCCACAGAGTCACACTGTTTTTCCCGTCAGCCACAGCAAGTATGTTTCCAGTAAGCGACCACGAGACCCTCCAAACGGGACCTCCAAAATCCTTCAAAACTTTTCCATCCCAACGATCGCCTTCTTTGACTGCAATCCATATGATGACTTTCCCATCTTGAGAAGCACTTGCAATGGTGGACTTGGGCAGTCCCAAGTTTGGGGCCCACGCAACGTCTCTCACCCAATCGGTGTGCATTTGAAGTGCAGGGAAGCAATCCATCCTCCATATTCCATTGTCGAACTTCCACACTTTTACAGTGTTGTCACACCCGCCAGATGCTAACTTCTGAACAGGATCGAGCAGACCAGAACCTACCAGAGAACCGGGAGCCATTGATGGGGCCCACGAAACGGAGGTGACGCCAGTTGGATGGGCCTGCTCGATTCTTGATTTGTCCCATCCACCGTCAGATCTTGCAGTGAAGACCGAGATGTCCCCGTCTGAGGATCCACATGCAAGAGAAAGGCCTAGCTCGTGAGGAGCCCAACAAATAGAATTAACGGACGCTTTATGGTCGTCGAAAACATGGGCCTGAGTCCACTCGTTTTGGTCGCCTTCCTTCCAGATTACCACCTTTCCATCGTACGAACATGAAGCAAGGAGTGACCCGAACTTAGGGTGGGCCCATGCAACTTGCCATACCGGTCCTTGATGACCAGTTAAGGTTGCAAGATGCTGGGATCCTGAGGTGGTAACTCCGATTATTTTAATGGTGTTGTCTGAAGATGCTGAAGCAAGACGTTTACCATAGTAATCCATTGCCACGTCATGCACGACGTCTTGGTGACCAGTCTCAATCTTTTGCGCAGGCATGTTTGGTTTCCAAACAAATATAAATCACAAGTTGTAGACTAGTCAAAAATAGCTCGAGTTTGCCTCTTTTGCTTAGACAAGACAGAGGCCTCCGGTTTCACTGCTGCCACTCCCAAGAAAAAAGGAATTAGACAAATTCTTCTTTAAAAACAAAATTTTCAGTACAAAGAGAAAAAAAGAGGTCCACACACTTCACACCAAATAGAGAAGGAAAATTGTGTGTAAAAAATTCATAGTATGAATCCTTATTTATTATTCTTGAGCAATATTTGAAGATGCTAAACAACAAACAGGCTCGATGAATGTAATAAACAGCACAAATATGTCTGATTCAGTGCTAGATCCAAGTCTGAAAGGTCATAATTTTAATCATAAACGGTAGATTTGACAAATGCACATAACAATATACTACAGAATGTCTCTGATAAGGCGCAGAGATTAAGCATACACATATTAGACACAACTTTTGGTTTCAAAGGCGTAGCAAGCTAAGTGTAGAATCAGATAATGACAGACAAGAGGTTACAAGATCAAGTTAAACTAAACAAAAACAATAAACTAAAAAGGGATATTTCTAACAAAACCAGAAACATAGAAAGCGAAAAGATATGAGCCAGAGAATCTCTATCTCAAAATGACCATCAGTCCAATAGTTTATCCATTCACGATCAAAATTCAAAACCAATGAAAGTTTCAAAGAGACGAGCTTTACCATATTTGATTATGCAGAAACATGAAACAGGGGTGATAGATTACAAAATAAAGATCAAAAGGGTATGTACATAGAAAGCTATACCATCTCCATTTCGTGTTTGAGCTATTCAAATCACTAACTTAATTTCATGAATTACCTATTTCTGGATCCTCATTATACACATTTCCTTTAGTCTTCTCTATTCGACTCCAACATACTAAGTTATGTTCATATACAAGTATGATCAGTAAAACCCTAATCAATTACTTTTTTTTTTTTCCTTTTTCGTTTTTATCGAATTTTCTTGTTATAAAATTGACAAGAAAAAACAGACGGCTAATCAAAATATTCGGGTGACAAAACAAAACAAATTTCTCACTTTGAGTTCACCTAAAAAAAACAAAAATTGTTTTCACTTTGCAAATGGGAAACAATTATTTTGCTCAAGGGAAAAAAAATCAGAATCAAGATTTGCAAAACAGAAAACCAGAAACCATGTGGAATTCAAATTAGGGTAAAAGCATACAGAACTTCAAAATCGATGTATAATCTAAAAACGAACAAAATAAACCATTGATTTCACCCTCTACGACAAGAATTCTCAATAACTGAAAAACTAGAGATTCATATACACAAATTGATCAACAGATCAAGGAGAAACAACGTCAATTACAAAAGTACATTATGCAAATCAATAAAAAAAAACCCAGCAAAATTAATTCTGAAAGAAATTGGAGAGACCTGTGAGAAAACGAGGTTCGACTCGCTCTGACTGAGGTCGAAGACTTGCTGAAACGTGATTTGTCTGAAAAATTGCTTAAACACTATGGGCCTTATTAGGAGATTAAACCGATTGTTTGATGGGCTGGGCTGGACTTGGAAAACTCAATAACATAATTTTTAAATTGATTTTTAATAATAATAATAATAAATGAAATTGCTACCTCTAGAGGTGGCAATTTGAGCCGCCCAACTCTAGTCCAACCGATGGGGCCAAAGGGTATTGTCGGGTTGGGTCGAGCCAATATTTCCGTGAGATGCACTATATAATTCATTTACGAATATCTCACTATATAATTCATATACGAATCAGTGAATATTAAATATATTTTTGGATAATAGGATGATAGAGTCCTTATTTACGGTAAGTATAAATGAAATCGAATGGTATAAATTTATTTGTAATTTAATTCAAATATGATTGATCACAATACAACTTTATAAATAAAGTTTGTATGCAAGTGTGCACAATAGAACACTTTCAATTTTTTCCCCTTCTAATTTACTTTTTTATCAAGTTTTTGTGTTGCAAAAATTGATTTCAATAAAAAACGACTAATGAAGATACTCAGTCTAGAAATAGAAAGCAAAATTTCCAGTGTGGGTTCATCTATATGGAACCAAAATTAGTTAATACTCACATGTAAGATATATATATATATATATATATATATATATACACACACATCAAAATGCGCAACCAAACATGAAAAGAAAACAATCAATTTCATTAACATATAAATCTTTTATCCATTACATATCGTGGATTTAAATTGAAAGAATATGAAACTAAAGAGTTGGTCGAAATAACTCGTGGTTGAACTTGTTCAATAGGGAAGGAGTTAAGTAATTGTTCTTCATCAAATGAATGAATGAATATCTGCATCGCGAGCCAGCCCTATTGGTTTCAATTCATAAGCTGTGAATCCAAATTAAAAGTGCACCATGATCATGAAATCTTGTACATTCTTGGGCAATGGCCTCCCAGTCAAAATCTTGATCGTGAACCCAAAGTGATAGAGCCTGTGGAAAGTAATCCACGTAATGTCTTCTCTGAGAGCCAAGCCAGCCCAGCCCATAAACCTGGTAGAACCAATTCATATTTAGTGGAAATAGGCATTTGTATCCAATTTACACACCAAAAAATGAAAAATATCCAATTGATAAGAAAACATGTTTTTTTTTTACCCAAAATGAGGATAAAAAATCATAAATGTCCTTACCTTATGCCTTTAGTGATTTCACCTACCACAATTCAATGCTCCTTATCTCATCTCATACGCACCTATGTATCAATTCATATTTTGATAAAATTTATCTCTTAAAATGCAAACAATGTAGTGATTTTCATCTCTTAAGCTGCTCAAAAGAGGTAAGATGATCATTATTTTCAAGTGTAGCATATTGTATTTGATAATTTTTGAATGTAGATATATATTTCTGCATGTAAATCCGAATTTTAAAAACAAAAAAAAATCATGAAAATTTGATTTTTTTTTACCAGGAACAGATCACGAAGCTTCTTGAAGATCACGAAGGTAAACATAGATCACGAGGGTGTTTAGCTTCGTGATCTATAGATAACGAAGCTAAACACCCTTGTGATCTATGTTTACCTTCGTGATCTCTTCAATGAAGGATAAAATAGATCACGAAGCTCCTTGAAGATCACGAAGCTAAACATAGATCACAAGTATGTTTAGCTTCGTGATCAATTTTCAGGAAAATTTTGGATATAAGGGCAGTTGAGTAATTTTGCCTTCATTTTGGGTAGAAAACTTGTTTTATTATTGAGTGAGTATTTTTCATTTTATATGATATATATTGGGTAGAAATAGTCCCGCCCCTTCATATTTATAAAATATGATGTGGTGATAGTTAAGTACTATTAGGAAGTGGAAACCTGGTAACAGAAATATTTGTACAACTTCAATTCCTTAATCATCGAAATGATGTGTATCTCAACTGTTTGACGAATTGTCTAACTTGCTTTTCCACCATATTTATATAACAAAAAATTTGAATGCATCACAATTTAATTAACTGCAGAAAATAAAACACCAAGATATACATATATCAAATCAATCTATATTTTTCGTTTTATTAGAGACTTGCTAAATACATTTTAACGTACAAACGTTCCATGATCAACTGCACACTACATACTACTCCTTTTGTATACATATCTTCTTCTTTTTGTTTAGTTTTTTATGTTTACAATAAATATATATATTCAAAACTATAATCACAGAATTACTGCAACACACTTCTTCAACATCTAAAAAGTGACATTTCAAGAAGTCATTGCATTTTGCTTCCACAAATCCTCGTAAAACTTGATTATAAACTTCTCAGCAGCTTCATCCACGTGATTATCTTCTTCGATCTCTCTCAACGGAAACGGAGAATCCGTTATCCTCAGCTGCCTCACCACCGGCGACGGCGCCACGCTGCCGGCCATCTCCACGGCCGCCGCAAGCAGATCACCGTCAGTCAGCGGCGAGCGGAAGTTCTTGCGCTTGTTTAGGTTAAAAGGGAGGCGGAAAGTGGAGGAAGCTGGGCTGGTAGTGCAGCTGAATTCGTACTCGTTCAATGGGCTTGGGTACGAGAGTTGCGGCTCCTCGGCGGCGGCGGAGTGGTGGTGGTTTATGGCGGCTAACTTTCCGGCGATCTTGCCGCGCTTCATCATGATGTTGAGATGGGCTAATAATTTGGCCTTTGATATGCCTTTTCTCATCATGAAATACGCCATTTTTAGTATTTTGCAGAATTTCTTGGCTATAATTGGCAAATTTTGCTCCATTTTTCTTCTGAGATTTTTGGATTGATTTCCTTTGAGATGGGTTTTTTAGGAGAGAAGGGAGAGTTTTATGAGAAAATGTGTCGAAGAAAGATTGTTTTCAATTGAGCAAAGTGGAAGCATGTGAGGTTGTATTTATAGAGGATGATGAGTAGGCACATGGAGTTGTACTTTGAGCTTCATTAGAGGTACATCTAAAGCTTCATGGAAACTTCTAAGATTTGTAATGTAATGTATTGTTCATTCACTCAATTATTGGAAGGTATTTTCTATCTCATCAAAATTATTGAAATGTGGATGATTGATACATCTAAAGTTACACATCCTAATCTCTTTAACTAAAGAGGGGATTGAAAATTACTTTCCCCCAATTAATAAATATTATATATTCATTCATTTTTTATGTGTTAAGATGGGTTGGATTGAGTTTTCAACACGTGGAGTACCCAGTTTAATATTACACGTATGTTGAATCTATATGAAGTAACCCAAAAATTTAAAGAGTCCAAGTACCTATTTTATACCCATGTATAACTGCATAGTCACTTTAGCATTGAATATTGAAAATTTCAAGAAATGAAACTTGAGAAATATCTAAAAAAAAAAAAGATTTCTCTCATTTTTTTTTAAATTCACCCAAAACAAGAATCATTCTGAAAACAATGAGTTATATAATGTGAAATATATACATCAACTTGGTAGGAATAAGTTAGGGTATTTTTTTTTAGATTATTGATAAATATGTCTTGAAATCCTAAAATAAAAATTATTTTAAAATAAATTATTATATTTTATACATGATATGTATTAAATATCATGAAATATGATATGTAACACCAAATATAATAGGAAATTGAATCGGTGTGTACATATATACAACATGGAAATAATAATGAATATGTAGTCATTTTAATTAATAATTAATTATGAATGTTGCGCCCACCTATGATTGTACTTAGATGTAATATTTAATAAGATATATTATAAATATATTAATGTATGAAAATTAAAAATAAAATTTTGTATAATTTATTCATATTTTAATTAAAGGTGTAAGATATTGAAATAAGTAAAAAAAACCGAAGGATGAAACTGAAGTAAAAAGAGGTGAATTTTAAAGTGATTCCATCGATTTTAAAAGCTCTCTCTCTCTCTCTCTCTCTCTCTCTCTCTCTCTCTCTCAGTAACCAAGTTTCCTTCTCATATGTTATAACTCTTTTGGTTTCTGGTTATGCTCCTTTACTTAGCAATAAAGGTTGCCACAGGACACGTATCACTTGTTCTTGCCATATAATTGTATATATAAAAGTTAAATTAAAAATACTTACAACCAGTGCTAAATCCACAAAAGCCTAATATGGTACGAATTAAAAGACTGAAATTGTACAGTACGAGTGTGTTTTGTTGGATTATCAACATTTAAATTCATGAAAACTAAAATCGTTATGAAATAGCAATACTAGAGTATAGAGTTAACGATCGAGATCAATCTTGATATTTTTTTATCTTTTTATCTCTAATTCTGAGACATATTAATGAAGATTAGTGTTGATTATTTAAGTTATATTGGTTAATTTTAATATCTGTGATGAAAATTCTAAAATAACATTTGTAAGTTAAAGGAAGTAGCAACTGGCTGATTAGATATGTCTTCTATAATCAATCGCAAGTGAGATATGTACTATTTCCGTACAGATAATATACTTGCACAAGCCTTCCTTTTCCAGGTTCATTGTGTTGCTCAATTAAACCAATTCTCATGCTTTTTTTCTTCTTCCTTTTTCCCCCTTTTGTTAAATCAGGCCTGGTTTATTTTACCCCCTTTCATTATGAATGAATATGAGTTTTGTTTTTAGATTAGGCTCTCTGTTAATGAGTAAGACAGTTTTCCATAAATTTTTAAATAATTTAATTTGAATAGGATCGATCATAATACCAATTTCATTAATTAAGATCGAATACAAATATGATCACTAAAATTCTATCAATTTTTTTTCTTTTACATTTTTATCAAGTTTTCGTGGTCCAAAATTGATACGAATCAGACATTACTAGAAAATTAAAAACAAAATTTCCACTGTAAGTTCATCTTTACCAAACCAAAATTAGTTAATACTCACATGTAATAGCAACCAAAATATGAAACGAAACATTAAATATATATTGAAAACAATAAATTTAATTGCCTATATCATTGACTGATATATTAAAATAATTAATCAATTTGATATCGTCAATTAATTACATTTTAAAAAAATATACGAAAAAATCGGAATTGGACAATATATTGCTAAACTGTTAACTTGTTCAATATGGAAGGTGTTAGGAAGTTCTTCTTCTTCTTCTTCAAATCCATGAATATTTGCATTGCCATCAAGCTATCCGATCCTGCCTGATGACTCCTCCCCACAGCCCGCTCCAAGTTCAAGCCTCGCCACGTTCTCGAGCCCGCCATGCAGCCCGAATTCCAATCCAATGGGCTTCAGTTCATAAACAGTCAACCCAAAATAGAAGTGCACCATGATCATGAAAACTTGGACATTATTTGGCAGTCAAAATCTTGATCATGAATCCAAAGTGATAAAGACGATGAAAAGTAATCCACGTAATGTCTTCTCTGAGGGTCGAGCCCAGCCCAGACCGTAGGCGAAAATGGATGAGTCTGATTCTTGTTCATGTACAAGTCCACACCTTGTCGTTGGAGGAGAGCAATGGATTCCGGGTTTCAACATCTAAAGTTGAATTGCCAAACCAACTGTTCTTTGGAACCAAGCTGTGGAAGATTGTCATTGGCATCGGCCCAATTGGATGATATTTAATGATTCAACAATTAGTTTCATGGTGTGGGATTGAATATTATACCAGGTAATTCGGTTACTTTGGATATGAATGGGAATTGAGGTAGATGGAAAATTCTTGATCAAGATTCCATTCCCAAACTTGACCATTTAGCTCTCTTAAATATCTTAGCTCTCTTCTATCTTGATTCTTGTTTTCTCGTGGTCACATGGTTTGATGATATGATTACACATATAGAGACGAAATATTTGTAGAATCCTGATTCTATTAGAATTAGCAAGTAGTAGAAACAATTCATATTTATGTGATATAATGTGGTAAATAGTTGAGTCCTATTAGGAAGTGGAAACCTGGTAAACAGAAATATGATTATCTCTATCCATTTCCTTATTCATGGAAACTATGTGTGTCCCAACTGTTCGATGAATTGTCTGAAAGACAAGCGATGCAGATTTTGTTGCCAAGAATCTCATCCTAATTCTGGATTCCCAATCTCAATTGAATTGGGGAGTAGACCACTGTTTTTCCAATTTCCACCATATTTGTATAAGAAAATTTTGAATGCATCTCAATTTAACTGCAGAAAATAAAACATCAAGATATATATATTCAATCAATCTATATATTTCTTTTTATTAGAGACTTGCTAAATACATTTCAACGTACAAACGTTCCATGATCAACTATACTCTACAGACTACACCTTAATTTTGTATACATATATCTTCAACTTTTTTTTATTTTGTTTATAATAAATATGGCAAAACTATAATCACAGAAACTGGAATACACACTTCTTCAACATCTAAAAAGTGACATTTCAAGAAGTCATTGCATTTTGCTCCCGCAAATCCTTGTAAAACTTCTTTATAAACTTCTCAGCAGCTTCATCCACGTGATTATCTTCTTCAATCTCTCTCAACGGAAACGGAGAATCCGTTATCCTCAGCTGCCTCACCACCGGCGTCCGCCCGAATCCCGGAAGCGCCGGCGACGGCGCCACGCTGCCGGCCATCTCCACCGCCGCCGCAAGCAGATCACTGTCAGTCAGCGGCGGCGGCGAGCGGGAGTTCTTGCGCTTGTTTAGGTTAAAAGGGAGGCGGAAAGTGGAAGAAGCTGGGCTGGTTGTGCAGCTGAACTCGTACTCGTTCAATGGGCTTGGATACGAGAGCTGCGGCTCCTCGGCGGCGGCGGAGTGGTGGTGGTGGTGGAAGAGGAGGTGGTTTATGGCGGCCAATTTTCCGGCGATCTTGCCACGCTTCATCATGATGTTGAGATTGGCTAATAATTTGGCCTTTGATATGCCTTTTCTCAACATGAAATAAGCCACTTTCACTATACTCCAGAATTTCTTGGCTATAATTGGCAGATTTTGCTCCATTTTTGTTCTGTATCAATTCTTGGATTTCCTTTTGAGATGGGTTTTTTGTGTTGGTTTTTGAGGGGAGAAGGTGTTTTGGAGAAATATTGTTTTCAATCGAGCAAAGTGGGAGCATGTGGAGTTGTATTTATAGAGGGAGATAGTTGTACATTGAGCTTCACTGGTAGTACATCTTAACTTCATGGAAACTTCTACGACTTTGTTCTATACTTCATTCACTCAATTATTGAAATGTGGTTGATAATTTGAGTCGATTAATTTAACATCTCATTATTTCTAAGTAGGAAAAGTTGAAAATTACTTCCACTAGACATATAAGTATTTCTAAGTGTCAATATCTCAAATTCATTTTAATATTTTAAATAACTCAACGAAGTTTCTTTAATGCTCCTAAATCTGTGTATGCTCAGTTATTAGTATGCTCAATTATTTTAGATCATCAAAGAGTTATAAATATGGACCATGCATCTTAATCAACTAATATTAAGATTAATAATTATACAGTAAGATTTGTGTTACATAATTAGAATATTCATTTAAAAAATGTTAGCGATTTGTAGTTACTTACTAGTTTGGCGTTGTAAGAAACGTGGGAAGTTGCTGCTTTCATAAAGTGGCCCACTCAGTCACTTTCTTTAGTTAGCTTTTTTAAACTTTATTTACTTTCAACGCCTTGTAAAACTCATTCAGTTTCTTCTTCACGTTTCTTTTTTATTTATTTATAATGTGTATATGTTTGGTGATTCACTTTTCCTTAAAGTTTTAATTAAAATTCAGAGCTTTGTTGCCTTGCAAATTGCAACTGGAGAAGGCGCGTCAATTATTGTTAGTTAAATGGTTGAATCCACGATTTTCATATTAAAAGTTTGATCCAGAATAGGAGGAATAAGTAGAACAAAAATAATTGGCAAAAAAATTATTGAATGACATATATACCCCAATTTTGTCATGGGGTACAGTACATATTGTATAATGTCTAATGTTTATTTGTATATGATTAAGTGAAGAAAAGGTGAAATTCAATATTCCAAATTAATGATGTCTCTTAGTTTAAAAATTAAAAAGAATAAAATGTACATATTGCATTCATATGATTATTGCTCAAATTGTATATAAATTATAATAAAAACCGAAAAAAAATCTCTTTCATTCATTTAGTATTTCAATCTTTTATTTTATATTATTAGTTTACATATATCTATTTGTGTACCTGTAATCGATTCTGAATTTGTTTACTTGTAATCAATTTTGAGTCCAAAATTTCTAACCCAAATCACAAATCAAGAAGCATGGTTAATTAGCATTATTATATTATTGGCTACTACTATTATATATAAATCATGCTTATAATGTTAACAAAATTTTGTATATAAATTATATTGGAAGAAATAATAAGATCTTGAAATTAGTAAGAAATGGAGAAATATCAAATTATTGAAGAAAAACAAAAGAGCAGTTATTGGTGAATTTTAAAATGATTCAATCACTTTCAACCCTACTTTTGAAGTAAACAAGTTTCCCATGATTTTTAACTTTATTATTGGTTTCTGCCAATGTTGGTTTACTTAGCAGCAAAGGTTGCTAGGGACACGCGTCTCTTGCTCAGTTGCTCTTGCCAATATATTTTTTTATATTAAAAAATTTAATATCTGAAAATTAATTATTACCGGGCAAAATCTACTAAACCTAATATGGTAAGCAAAGTTTGTAGACTTGTACTATTTGGAGTGTTGTTATGGGAATCAAGATTTCGATTCAAAATTGACCACCTATTCATTTAAAATCAGTTCTCTACTTTTTTTTTTTTTTTTAAAGTTTAGTCATATATGTTTCGGAAATATCTCGTTTAAGTCTAATTCTCTTTGAAAATTATAAAAGTTGTCTAATCATTCATTTTAATCACATTTTTTGTTACATGACAACGTAAAAATTCACGGTGTATATCAACAATTCCGAACTTAGGTTTATTCCGATGAGTTTTGAGAAATTTAAAGAAAATCAGAGTTCGTTTTGAACATATATGTATATAAATTAAATTGAAAATTTTAAATTAGTGTGATTAGTTTATAGGTTTTGGATTATAAAACAATGCTATTCCATCTTTATAGAATTCCTAGTAAGACCATCTCCAACCCTATACTCAAATAACAACTCAAACCCAAATTTTGAGAAAGTGGTGCTCCAACCCAGCCGCAAAAATGAACTCAAATTTGCTAATTTGAACAGTAAGTGGCAAATTTTTTGGTTTTTGATTTTCTTTTATAATAATTTTCACTTATTTGATATTAATACACATATACTATATAATATTTTATTATGTAGATGCGTATTACGAACTTTAAGATATCTTGATCGAATATTTTTTTTAAAATAGTGTAATTATTAAATATAAACACGAATTATAACTAATAGAAATATAATTGGAATATCATACAATATTTAATGCAAATTACAATGAAAGTTACTAAAACACATAAGCATTACAACATGTTAAATTTTTTCTTTAGTATATTAATAGGTATTTGTGATGAATTTTATAATATAAGTTGGGTATTTTTTAATAAAATTTATAGTTTATAAATATTTATTTATAATTGAAATCAATTAAGTTTTTTTATTTATGAACTTAAATACACAAATATTTGATATTAAAGAAAATTAAAAATATTAAAAATATTGTGAGAGAATATTCCAATTTGAGTTTGAAAGGTTGAAGATGGTGGCAAAAATAAGATTTGAGTACAAATTTGAGTTTATGGGTTGGAGATGACTAAGAAATCACATGTTGAATTGAGAAAAGGAGTTACCAAATAATTGATAGATTAGAATAACAAACAGTTTGATTTGATCTGTCCTTCATCATCAATCACAAATGAGATGTACATTTTTCGTACAGATAGATATCTTGCCTTTCTTGCTTTGCTCATCAATTTAATCATTTATCATGTTTTCTATATCCTTTTCATTTTGCTAAATCATGTAACAACTTTTTTTCATCTTCTACTCTTTCATTGCAATCGCAAAGAGAAACAGGGAATCCATACTTCATTGCAGTTTTGTCACTTTACACATATATATATGTTAAAATTTCAATAAATTCCTTCTAATTTACATGATCAATTATATATAGGTTCTTTAAAATTTAAATGTTTTAAAAGACAAATCGTAATTAAAGGTAACGTTAACCAATATATATTGTTGCACTTGCAATTAGTTTTTGATTATAATCAACTACTGAACTTGATGATTTACAAAATTCGATTTTTCTATTTATCCTAATATTCATGAAAAATTAGTCATTTATGTAAGTACTGTATATGTCACGTTGCTTAGTCAGTAAATTATTAAGGATTGAAAATTAATTAAATGGCTCTATTTTTTTTATTTTTTTTTTTTGGAGAGAAAAGTTAACTAAATGATTAGTCTACAAATTTTCATATTTTCTTGTTTATAACTTCAAATTAATAAATCATACTAGAAAAAAATAATTCCATTTTATATATTTTCAATATTTTCCTAAGCCATTTCTTGCTCTCGTATTTCTTATTTTAGTCTAATAAATTTCCTCACATTGTAAGATGAAAAAATTGGAACAAAATATTTCAATAAGTTTGAGTTTGGAAATGTTTATTCGTTTTTCCAGTCCATTTTTTCATGGTTTTAATGTATATGATCGCTTATTTATTTCTTTAATTTTGTAATGAACTAAAATGTACAATCTAAGATATTTTATTCTCTTAATTATTCGAATTTGTTTCCATATTCTCGAAATATTAACTTCTACTATATAATTTAATTTATTTTAATAATTTGTTTTCTGAAAAAAAAAAAAAAAAAATCCTCCCCCAATTGTGTAAGCCCTAGTTCCCGCCTATCAAAACCCTTTCCGACAATTTATTCAATTCAACAAAGCTCGCCCTTTTGCAAACATTAACTAAAGAAACAGCAAATCTGTGGTCTAAAGATTAAAAATATCTAAATGCCCTTTTCTTCTCCATTAATATCTGCAACCATTCAACATTGGCTTCAACTAAAGCTTTTCCACTTGCAAAACCCTATTACAGCAGTTTGGTCAAAAGTTTAAAATTAATTCCGACCAATTATGGCCATTGCAATGCCTTCATTAAGTACAAGTTTTGTGATGTTAGAAAAAAGTAATTGAATTCTTGAAAAAGAAGACAAAAGTGATAGAGCTTAAACATTCTTAATTAGTGCAACAAACAAAAGAATAGTTATACAAATTGGCACATGCTTGACTTTATAGGTAATGGAGTTTGTGTACTACTTTTAACAGCCTTTTCTTTCCCCATGTTTTCTTCTCTATGTTGTAAACAGCTGCGATTTGTTTGTAAGGCCAAATATCTGGTGCAGACTCACCAAACTAAACCACCTACTTTAAAAAAAAAAATTTATATGAAATGATGTCATAAATATTTAACCACCTACTTTAAAAAAAAAATTAAAAAATTTATATAAACAATGTCATAAATATAGATCGTAGATCAAAACTAAGTTCATTTTTTAAAACTTATATGTAGAATTTAAATTATGAATTGTGGGTTGACTCGTCTTATATAATTAAATTATGAACGGTCTGAGAAAAGTCTTATTTTTTCATAAATTATGTGCATGGAACAATATTAAATTATGGTTTTGTGTGACTAATCCGCATCATATATACGGTGATGGTAAGTTAAACTATGTTTTGTTTAATCAATTTGGATTTTTTAATTGTTTGAAAAAAAAAATCCAGTTCATGTATTTTTATTTACTTTTTAAAGTTGGATCCTTGTTCTTTTATTTGTGAATATTAAGTTTCTTTACTATTAAATTATTAATTCGTGAACTGTTCTCAACTTTGTAAATCTAACATTATTTTCTCCATTACTTAGTTTTTTTTGTAAGTTCACAAATTTCTGGCGTATTTGAGTTAATGGGGCCTTTCAAGTAAGATTGTGCAGAAATCTTGGAAATTACCGAAATAGGGTCGAAACTCAATTTTAAGGCTTTGAACAGAATTATTTGTTGATTATATTATTTGACCTCTCTCGAATTGAATTGAATCAACTTTTTTTTTTTTTTTTTTTATCAATATGGTTTTTGATATTTTCAAATTATCCTCCACAAGAAACGGACTAAACGGAACTGAAAAGCCGATTTTAAATTATTATTTAAATATACATAAATATGCCATTCATTTTTATTTATATCTTAATGTTGAAATAATTACATATTAACTATAAATTATGTAATGTTGCAAATACTTTAAAATTTCACATTTTTTATAATTAATGTAGTTAATAATAATTAATTATATTATATTGGTCACTATCAAGAAAATATATAGCTTTTGTTATTAGAGAAGCAACGTAATAGTCATATTGTAATCAATTTTTTACCAAATATCCTTTTTTTTTAGGAGAAATTGCCTCTGTATTTAATTAGTTCAACATACATTTATAAGAATAATATAAATTTATTTATTTAACAATTAACTCACTATATTAATGTGTTGTCTGAATTATAATTTTCATTTTCCGTTTTAATGTTTATACGTTTTGGTTTTAGTTTTAGTTTCATTAGAGTGAGAAACCTCCATTGCTAAGGAAAACCTCTTGGCCCAACGGTACAATTTCTTTGACATCCTTCATTCAATCATTCCTCGTTCCAACGGCTCTCTAAAAATATATGGTAAGAATAAATGGTGCTGCTAATGATGTACAATTATAAAAAATAAAAGGGTTAAATGCAAAAAAGAAAAAAAAAAAGAAAAAAACCTAAACTATTGGTTTTTTTCATTTTCCAATCTATTTTTTTTTTTAAAATTAAATTGCAACCCAAACTATTAAAATTTATCAAATTGCAACTTTTGAACTATTTTTCGGCCCGCATGCTGACTTCATATGAGGGTTACCTTAAATTACAAGATTACAAGAATATCCTTATATTTTCAACATATGGGTCACGTGTTCATATTTTCGCCGAAAAATGGATCGGAAATTGTAATTTGATAAATTTTAAATAGTTCAGGTTGCAATTTGAAAAAAAAAAAAAATTAGATTGGAAAATAAAAAAAAACCAATAGTTTATGTTGTTTTTTTGCATTTAACCAAAAATAAAAGTATATATATACAGTAAAATATGACGAATATTTTTATGATTTTACATATCATGTGATTATTTTGACTCAAATAAAATATTGTGTTTGGTGAATATAATTCCATTGCAATTCCATGTATAGCAATTACTTTAATTAGTACCCTAGGGACGCGTAATCAATTATGATTATGATGGCTTATGACAACTTAATGGCAAAGTAAAAACCGTAGGGGGAATTTTTTTTTTAATTAATTTTTGTTTCCCATGTCATTTGATGGCAAAGAAGGTGGATTATAAAATCAGTATGTTAGATATATGGTAGTAGTATGAATTCGAATTAGAGGAGTTAAAATAAAAATTTATTGGTATATAGTGATAAAAGATCAGATCATTCAAACATATTCCATACGTAATTTATATTTAGAAGAATTGAAATTTTCTTCTTTACATTAGTCAATTATAAACATGAAATTTGATCACATTAGAAAATGTAGGGCAAAAACATTAGCATTAACGAAGATCATGACTTGTCCTACTACAACTAATGCCTTTTAAATTTTGAGGTTTTGACTTCAATCATCACTAATTATAAGACTCCTCTCAATTTCTTAATAAATTTTCAATAAAAAAAATGCTTTTTGACATCATGATTATTAGTTCATTATTAAATCCTAAAGAAGAGTATTTAGAGCGTGATCTTCATGTGTCTATATTTGACATTTCAATGTTTAAAAAAAAAAAAAAAAAAACTAGAAAGGGATGACAATAATTCTGACTTGTCTCCGTTTGAGTCACCTGCCATATTACAGCAATGGGTCGGGGCGGGTTTGGGTAGCATGTTTGACCCACCCGCCATGATTTTTTATGTTTTTAATGGATATTATATCTATCATTAGAAATTATATGATTGATATTGAAATTTTCTTGACCTGTTATTGTCTAAGACTCGAAATTAGCTTACGGATCTAGGACACTGTGGGCAAAAAAAAATCGTGGGATAACATAAAATTAAATAGAGGCTAAATTTATGAAGTGACAGACAAATATTTAATAGGATGTAGATGAATAATCTTCAACTCATATATGAAGAAGTACAAATTATGCAGATTTCCAGAAAAAATCTGATTGCTAAATCGTAATAAAACATCAACAACGGAATATAAGGTTTCCAGAATGAAATTATTAAACAAAATGAAGATATTAGACCGAAAAAATTACACTTGTTACAAATTTTCCATTTTAATTTCCTTGGATTCATTTCCGTCCCTATTATACTCATCTATAATCAAATGAAGGTTACAACTTTTTCCCCAATTTCGACAATAAATGTCAGAATTCTGATGATGAGAATTCTAGCTCATCTATAAAGAGAATTGCTGGTCCATGTTATAAAATTCATTAGTCGCTAATCAAGTATTTCTTTATTGTTTATTTTTGAGTTTATGTTGGAGATAAAAATTCAATATCTCATTTGAATCACATCTATGTACAATATTTTTCAATGATTATAAAATAAATATTATTTGTATTTGTGTTTTGTCTATATAATAATTATTTGATATAAATTTATAATTGACAATGATTTGCTAAGTTAAAAAAAGTAAAAAATTATTTGCGTTTAGGACCGTCCAACCCTGCTAGCTTCGCATAACTCTGTTTGGTGCCTAAAATGCTTTAAAAGAAAAACAAATAAATGTAACACCTAAAATCATTTAAACTCGTCCAAAACTGAATAGTTTCACCAAATCATATATGTTCTCTAAAATGGCGAAATATACCAAAATCAGTATGATCAGGTGTTGCCTAGTTTTTAATCACTTAAACGCATGCTCAGCATGAGTTTTAGAACACAAATGAAAATTTTAATTTATACATTGAGATATTTTTAACATTTATCTTAGTTGTTTTATCTAATTTAATTAGCTATTCACGAACGTGACATTACACAACACAAATTATGATATTAATATAAAATATTGAAATGACGTGTGGGGGGTGGGGGGGGGGGGGGGGGAGAAATAACATGTGAAGAGAAGGAGGATTTGTTGGGGAAAGATGCCTTAATGTACGTAACGTCCCATAAGCATGAAGTACAAATTTGATAGCCCAAAGTACCTAACCTAATCACAACTGCCATCTCTATTTCAGCAATTAATTAATCACAGCTCATACCTTTAAATTTTAATTAACCTAAAACAAAAACATTTTATTTTTTAAAAAGCTTCAACATTCCGTGCAACCTTAGCTCACTTTAACTAATTAAAGTACTACTTTGCATGTCCTCTTCCTATTAATCTTGGTGTTCATTTCAAACTTTAACATTATTTAGCTGTTTTAATTTTTTTAGACTAACATGTATCACATGTTCACTAATGTAAAATATAACAGAATTTTATAGGACAGTTTAGCGGATTTAATTTCTTCAGACTGCGGTCTATCCAATAATTTATAACTTTCTAAATGAAGATTGTCATTTGATAGGTTTATATCTATAAAATTATCTCACAGCCAAAATTTAAAATTATTTTTCTCATAACTATGATGTCTTCCGATTTTAGTCATATAAGTATTATGATTTTCTATTTAGTCTCACAATTTAAGAACACGTTGGATTTCAGTCCAATTTTATCTGAAAAATTCGAATTTTACGGGAAATAATATTATGCGCGATGCACGCAACCTCCAAGTTGGTGTTTTTCGGTGATTTAGAAGTGAAGTGACAACACATGTCAATCAATAAGATTTTGACATATATCGCCACGTTACTTCTAGATCACCAAAAAAACACAAATTTAATGAAATTAAACTAAAATTGGACATATTCTGAAATTGTGGGACACTGGGACTAAATAGTTGTGGAACGAAAGTAGAAAAGAGACCATAATTATAAAATATAAAAAAAAGTGTATTAACATAATAATTATTGGTGATGTTATTGAAGTAGCACCTAAGCTCTTTCTTCTTTAGACGCCTTTAAATAGGATTGTCCTAGTGCCAACTCTTGCTCACATGAACCAATCTTCTTTCTCTCTCATCAATCAAACACACTCTCTCAAATTCTCTCTCTAAAACAGAGATGGAGCAAAACATGCCAATCATAGCGAAGAAATTCTGGAACATAGTTCGAGTACTCTACTTCATGTTGAGAAAAGGCATATCCAAGGGCAAACTCTTCTCCGATCTCAACATGATGATGAAGCGCGGTAAGATCGCCGGAAAAGCCGCCATTCACAATCTCATGTTCCACCACGCCGCCGCCTCCCTCCGCCGCTCCCACCACCGCCACCTCTCCAACGTCCCCGACCTCCCCATTAACGAATACGAGTTCAGCTGCAGCAACAGCCCCGCCTTCCCCGGATTCCACCTCCCCATCTTCCACCTCAGCAAGCGCAAGCACTCCCACGCGCCGCCGCCCAACGACGCCGACCTCCTCGCCGCCGCCTTCGAGATGATCAACAGCGCCGCCGCCTCCCCTGCTCTCCCCGGGTTCGGGCCCAGCCCGATGGTGAGGCAGCTGAGGATCACAGATTCTCCATTTCCGTTGCATAACATCGATGAAGATAATCATGTCGATGAGGCTGCTGAGAAGTTCATAATGAAGTTCTATAACGATTTGAAGAGGCAAAACGACATGGCCAAAATTGGTTATTCTTGATTTCTGGATTGTGTAATGAATTTCAAGAATTTATTGGGTTTTCGAGTTTTAGAATTTTCGTGCATGGTGGGCATGCAATAATTAATTATGAAGCCATTTTGGGGCTTTTTTGGTGATCAAAATAAGAGAGAGAAAATGGAGAAGCTTTCTGTCTTTGGATTAAAGAAAGAATGTAAAGATGAATGAAAGCTGTAAATAGGGCATGTGAAAAAGCATGAATACAGCTCTATAAGCTATTACTTTGTGTAATTAATTGTTCATAAAAGAAAGTCATGTTGTACTCTATTGTCCGATTTTGTTTAAAATAGGTGTTATGTATGAATGTAAGGTTATATATTTTATACTAGTTATATGGATACTTCCTAGAGTTATATGGTTTTATTAGCTAACTTAACTATGATGATAATCAACTTCTTTTAGAAAGGAATTTTATTCAGAGTAAAATTAACGATCTTGATGAAGTTAACGAAGTTGTTCATACACTTATTTTAATTATTTTTGCTTATTGATGAAAAATAAATAGTATATATACACACGTATCGTTTATATAAACACTACAAGAAAACAGTCAATTACGAACAAATTTATGTCGTTAGTGATTAAGAAATTCCGTTGGTAAATAACTTTACCAACAGATTAATATCGACCGTCAAGTTGTTGGTAAAGTGCTCGTTGGTGGTGCTCTAACCACTAGACTACTGATGTTTTATGTAATAATATCCTACATGCATTTCTTTTATTCAAATTGTTTGTAAATTACCAACGGATTGAAAAGTTGTTTGATTTATCCATAAATTGACATGTATCAAATTTTGATTTATCTTTAAATAATATGAAGGAATTTATAATAACTAACAATAGATTTGAAATCTATTGGTATTTATCAACATATCTATGTTCATAGATATTGCAAACAAGATAATATGATGGGTAACTACCAACGGATGGTGAAATCGTTGGTAATTACCAACGGATTATTAATTTGTTAGTAGCTCCCAACAAATTATAAATTAGTTGGCAATTATCAACAAAGGCTTTAGTTAGTAAATGCAAGATGTTTCTTCCCATCACATTTTACCAACGACGTGTGTTAGTTGGTAAATTTCATTGGTAATCCATTGGTAAGTAGTTGTTAATATTGGTGCCAAAAGGATGCTCCAAATTTACCAACGGATTATGTTGGTAGGTAATTTTTTATTGCTAATCCATTGACAAATTCGTCACAACACCTAACATGAAAATTTTGTCTCTAATCCGTTGTTATTTTATTGGCATTTACCAATAGAACTCATTAGTTGGTAAAATCCGTTAGAAATTTAATGTTTTCTTGTAGTGAAAATTTGACAATTTAACTTTTGCATGTTCTTTTAATTGTTTGAGGATTTAGTCTCAAATTAATGATCTCCTAGTTTCAGTCAATATTGTCATGTGCTCTCACCATGCAATTTTCGGGTTACGTGAATTTTAGCCAATTTTGATTACATATTCAAACAAAACTTTTAGTTTTATTTAAAATTCCAGGGACATTTTGGGTGAATTTTTTCTCTCGAGATCAGTTGGAATTCATGGACAAAATCCCCAAATGTATCGATCATGTGCTTTAATCTTTGAAGAAATTAGGGGGATTTCGAACTAAATTCATGAAAAAAAAAATTAGAAAAATTCAGGACTAAATTGCAAGGTTTAAAATGAATGGGGTCAGGTCAATCCAGTCACATCCATACTATTATGTACCAATTTGCTTTTATCCCACGTACACTAGTCATGAGACAAAGTAGTGGACGTTTTAAGTTGCTGTTTTTCTAAAGATACTAAAGTTAAATATGTGTTTCTCCTTCACATCTATATATAATTTCAGCTTTAGTTTTTGATGAGATGATGAATTTCATAAATGTAATTAAAAGACCCTTCGATTTTATTTTAAAGCTATATATATATATATATATGTATATATTAGGTATTGATAAATTAAGAGTGATAACGAAGCTAAATTAAATAAAAATAATTCCCTTGGAAAATATATTCAATTATCTGTGAGATAAAAAGTTGTGGCTGAATGAAATTACATAATTCTGGTTGAGAAAAACTGCTTTTAACTAGTGACATTAGGACAAAGGCTAGTCACTGATTGACCTGTCCAGATTCCACTATGGTAAAGTCATGCATCTCTTGCCGGCTTCTCTTTTTCCTTTAAAGTTATTAATAATTTAATCCTTAATTGTTTCATTTTCAAAGATGACCATGTTACTAAATTTAATCATAATTTTGTTACTAAATTCAATGTTTAATATGATAGTACTCCTCTTTATAAGTTGAAGCTTTTAGATATTAGTCGTTTAAGCACGATATCATTGTGAAGATAGTGGTAATAATATATCTGAACATGAAGGAACGTCGTTTTGAAGATATTTAATCAAAATATTAATTAAATGATATTTTGACTGAATTTTATTTATTCAAAAAATTATATGGTTTTCGTTCTAAATATTAGGAAATACAACCTTTTGTAAGTTAAAAGAGGTGATCAAGTAAATAAATAATAAAAATAATGCAGATAAAACAAAATAAACCAATCTTTTATTTAAATTAACATGCATTTCTAATTGCACCTGTTTTTGTTTTTTTATATAATTTCTTAAGTTCAATAGTTTAAATTCTACCAATATTTGACCATTTAATGAAAGAAACAAAACCAAACATTTGATTTTTCGGTACAAAGTCCTATATAAAATATTTGAATTTTTTCATCTGCCCTATACCTATGTGAAACCTTAGCTAGGTTTATTCTATTGATTGTTTATGTTATTCTGGAAACATATAAAAAAATTCACTATTTTTTCATGGAGATACAGATTCGTCCTCTTTGACTTTCCTTATTTGGTGATATTGATTTCAAATTTGCTAGTTTTTCGTTTTTTGAAACTAAAAGATTTTACGCGAAAATTTATATGTGAGATATATAATCTACTCCCTCCGTCCCAAATTATTTATCGTTTTAGCCTTTGAGATTTGTCCCAAATTATTTGACGTTATAGAAATTTAAGGCATATTTTCCCAAATTCTTCCAAATTTACCCATATTTATTATTCCTTACTAAATGCTCTATTATTTCAAAGTAGGCATTGGAAATATGTATTAAATAGAGATAAATCGGTCTTTTTGTTAGTTTTCTTAATCTACGTGAAAAGTGTTAAAATGACAAATAATTTGGAACGGAGGGAGTATGTGATACCAACATTAATTACATTGAATGCGTTTGTTTTTACTGATCTATATTAACTCTATTTTATACTCCCTCATTTCCTTTTTAAGTGTCTCATTTTATCCATTCACACAAACCAATTTTTTCATTAATTACTTCTCTTTTACTTCTACTTCCTTAATTTACTAATTTTTCCATTAATTACCCTCTTTATATAACTGCTTCCATAATTATAAGATTTTCTTGATTTTATTAAACTAATTACTGATACGTATCCTTCATTTTTCATTACATCTATTCATGTTTCTTTCTTTCTTTATTTTTATTTTTCATGGAAAACTTATTCATCTTCTAAATCCAAATATCAACCTCCACCAAAATGATTCCGCCAAAATTTCACCAAATATCAAAATTACTCCACCAAAATTTCAATTGAAAAATTAAATTCCCTCCAATTTTCAGCTACAAATTAAAGTTTGTTTACTGTGATGGTGCTTTTAGTTTATGTATTGAAATTGCTACAAGACAACAAACACTTTCAAATTTAATTGATTTGAATGTAGATTTGAGTGAAGAAGTTTATAAAAAAGTTTATAAATGTAGTCAAGATAATGAATTAATGAGTCTATACTCACAAGAATTGTAGTATTCCACCATGTTCATTTATTAGGGTAATTGATGAAAAAAAAGAAGGTAAAAGAGTATCAATAATGATATAGTGACAATTAAAAAGGAACGTCATATTGGATAAAATGAGACACTTAAAAAGGAACGGAGGGAGTATAAACTTTTAAATGTGATCGTACTCCAAATGTGTGCTTGATCGGTAATAAATTTTGTATATACAATAATATGATTTGGAAAAATGATTCAGATATTGCATGTTTGCCTATTATAAAATCATACTAGTTCCTAAATATTTAAATTTTATTAACTTAATCACTTCTTTTCCACGTGGAGTCACTTAAGCACAATGTTGTAAGTGCAAATTTAGTACGTGGTGAAGTTATCAAGCTGCGTCGTGATTTCATGAGGACCAGTAATTTTCAACTTCAACTTTTTTAATTAATGGAGTTAACTAAAAATAATAATTTAATTAAAAGCCAAAAGTTTTGGTGATTTGTTAGGTAAAAGTATGAATTTGAAATCTTTGACACTTGTCACTTTTTGAACTAGTTTTTAATTCCCAGCTTTCTTTGGAGCCATTCTCGTGTCATTGTTTTAATTCATAATGGTTGCAACTTTGACAAAGCAAATCTAGTCGAGCATGATAATCTGATCTCTCTGATTAAATTGTTATGTTTTTTTTTTTTTTTTATCTCTTATAATTTCTCGATTATCTTATTGGAAAACTTAATATTTAATATTTGATATTTCATTATATAGGTGTCGTGAGTAAACATTCGCGAATCAAATCAAATATGTTGTTCATATGTTGAATTTAAAAACTGTTGCTGAATACTAAAATTAAGTTGTGGTCAAATTTATTTTATCTTTAATTGGTTGAATTAATACAAGTGTTACCAAATCAAGCATATAAAGCAATTTTATCATTTTGTAGTTATTTATAGTAATTTATAGGTCAGATAAAACCATGTGTTACAACTATAGACTCATTGATCACATGTCAATTCTAGAAACAAAATGGTTCCATCATATAAAACCTTATTCAACAAGAACCATATTGAAGAGCATTAATAAAGAACACGAAGAAGTTGATAAAATAAGTGAAAATTCAAGTATATTTTCATCTGACAGAATACTCATTGCCTGTAATGCATGTAAGTAATTAGATATTCAATAGTAATCAGATATTCAATTATAATATTTTTCTGACGTTTCATGGTTTTGGATATATTTCTTATGAATTGTAGACTATGATTGTCAAATTCGAAGTAGTCTATAGGCTGATAAAATATATTTTTGCAATTTAAGTAGTTAATCATTTAAAGAAATAATAAATAATGCAAAATATTACTAATTTGTAGAAGAACTATGTCTATGTATGTGTTATGTTGGTCCCATACATTGATGAGGACTTGAATATCAAATGTTGAAGCTATCGAAATTGAAATTTTGAGCCACGTGTAGTAAGGTGGCCAAGGATTTGCAATGATTATGTAGTCTTACTGTCTTAGACGTTAAGGGAACTATATATGGAATTAAATCAATTATTTTATACATGGAAGTCCTTATAATTGTAAACTTGTTTTTGTTCATGCTTTTTTTATTGGTTCATGCATTTATAACTAAAATTGAAATGAGTAAACTTTTGTGAATACAGATACACAAATAAAATATACTCAATCAAATGAAAGGATCTGAACCAAAATTTAATTCGAGGTTGACTTGTGTTTGACTTAAATATAATTCATTCAAACACAAATATTTCAAATGTTTTATAAAAATTCAACAAAGTTGTAAATTATAAACTCCAAGCTTAACTTATTGCTTAATTTATTTTTTTCATCCACATATAAATGCTTTCTCAATCAATTAAGTATGATGTGTTTGTGTGTCTAAAAGCTTAAAATTTATAAAATAAAATAAAGCTATGAAATATCAAGTCTAGTATGTAGGCATTGTTGGCAGCTCCAAAACCATATTAATTATATAAAATAATAATAAAAAAAAGATGGGAATTAATTGGTGCAACGGAAATCTAATAAAGTTGCTTTCCAAAAAGCTTATTTCTTTGTATTACATCAAAACTCCCCACCTTCCAGACCATTGTAGTCCTATTTGTACCATTTTCCAAAGTTGAACTCTTTTGTCCTCACAAACACGTATATTATGTAGTAATTAAAACTCAATCTTAGATGTTTTATGAGATTAAATTAATGAAATATGTAATTATTAACACATGTACGTCCCGATTATATTTCTTGCATGGTTTACTTAGATTTTGTTCATTTTTTATAGCATATTCGTTTTAATTTAGGATTTTGCAGTCATTAAATACTATTAATTTTTTGAACAATGGATTTCAAATTTGTGATCTTATTTATCTGTTCGGTCTTAATGTGTATAATCCTAAATTGCTAATACATACTACATACATAATATATATATATATATATATTGATGAAATAAAATAAATAAAATGTCTAAATCTGAATTGGACATGAAATAGAACCTCCCACACCTACGGACTCACTTGTGAAGAAAAAAATACGATAAAGATTGGAATAAAATATAATTTAATGAGAAATATCTTGTTAACTGTGTAATTTTGAAAATAGATGTAATTTTTCTGACACGTAAACACTATAAATGCGTTTCAAACGTTAATAATTACACTAAATAAATTATAAATGTCAAATCATTTGTAAATGTTGAATTGATGTAAGTTGAAGATTTATTTTATTTCAATTAATTACAGGTGTAGGCATGGTGGCTAGCAAGTTTGTTTAGTAATTAAGTGTTAATCAATTAATTAATTAAATTAAAGGAACTTTAATGAAATTACCACGAACTAAAGCAATCTCTATGAAAGCGACTTCAAAAGAAAAGAAAATAAAGGTAGGTTGAGTGCTGTGGGGTTTAGTGCTCAATTATTGAAAGTCTTAGAATGCACAAATGAAGAGTCTTACTTTTAATTTTTCTAATTTTCTTTTATTTATTTATTTATTTATTATGATATGTATATTCCAAAAGCATACTTCCTATGATCGATCATTGGTATATATGAACTTATTTTGAATATTCAGGACATGGGATCCTAAGTGGAAAAATGGTCAAGATAATTGCATATTTATTTGGTGTACGTGTGTATCTTCCATTTTCGATTATACATTTTCATATTGTTTTTATGTACTTTTATGTGTAATCTATGGGCAAAGAAATGCTTTTTTTTTTTTTTTTAATAAAACGATCTTACTCCTAAACGAGCTTCATTTAAAAAATACAGATGTTGATGATCGTCTTTGAATTAATAATAAGGTGGAATAAAATCGGCTTAGATGGTTTTCACTCATATTTTTTGTTTTTCCTAATATATCATGTTTAAAGTTCAAAAAAAGGTAAGAAAATTCATAAGTTGATATTTTATTTTGGTGTTAATATATAAAAAATTGTTTGTGGGTTGTCATTTCATTTGTAAATATGGATAAAATACCCCTAGTCACATTATCTTCGCAAAGCAACCAAACAAAATTGAAATAATTTAAAAGTTGCACATCCACATTAATTTGTACATCTTTTATCCAAAAACCACTCTTATTCTAACTTTAATCCCAATTATATATACATATGCTTTATTTAATTATATCTATATATCCACTAAGAATATAGAGTGATCATGATCCATTTGAGTTGTTAATGTTAAGTTTGAGATCCATACCTTAAACATTAACACAAAAGCTTGGTCCCTTTACAACAATCATATTTAGGATGATTTACAACAATAATTGATCCCTTCTTATCAGTACAGTAGATTAAAGTACATAAATCATCTCAAAATTTAAATTATACACTTGGCTACTAATTAATATTGTTCTCTCCTTTTCTCTGCTTTATTAAAGCTGATAAAGAGCTTTGTTTTTAACGATGTTAAGACTTAAGTCCCACACTCACTCTCAATTGGGGCACTTACCTTCTTTTTTTGGAACCATACAAATTAGTAGTGATGCACACTATTTATGTTATTGTATACTTTTGTCCCCCACCCTTCTTGTCACTAAGGATAAATATTGAATTAAAATTTCTGATATTTTTTTATCCTAAATTATTTATTTTTGTGATAAATCATATGTAGCCCAATTGGTGTAATTGTGTGGTGTTTTATATCCATAGACCACACATATATACTAAGAATAAATACAAACATGACACAATATGAAGAATACAAACATGCCAAAAATATTGTATAGATGAAATATGGCAAGCTTTGACACGATGTTATTATATATATATAAATTAGAAAACTTCACAATGATAGTAAAATAATCTGTTTATAGTAATAACTCTATAAATTAGAAAATTATAAATTGTTAATATATTTTTATGATGAGAATTACCACTCTTGGCCAGATATACCAAATAATTTTTTTAAAGAATACTTATTATCAATGCAATTGATTTAATTTTGAAGTTACTTAAGTATTTATTTTGTTTTAAAATTACTAAATCAAAGCATGTAATTAACATCGTAATTATTTAATATTTTAAAAATATCATACTTTTTTTTTTACAATTAAAAAAATCATATTTAGTATTAAATTAAGAAATTACTGCTTTCTACTTTATACACATAATATGTAAGAAATTACAGTATACATAATTAGTTTTTATTTATTTAAGAAAGTGATTATGGTCTATTGCAAATATTGATATAATTAGATCGAATCAAAATATTAATTCAGATATTTAAAATGGATACAGATGAAATGAAAAATTTGAGATAGAATAATTCAAGGTCAAAATATGTTTTTGTTTTCTTTGATTATAATTGGTTTCATCATTTGATTTTGGGCCTCACAAATCTTAAATAACATTAAACATAGTTTCAAGTTTCCAAAACAAATGATTTTGAGTTTCTATATAATTTCAGACTCATCAACCTAACAATAAACATTGAAATCAAAGGCCCAATATCAGTATAGGGCCCAGATATACCAGCCGAAGAGACTGTAATATTTCATAAATAAGGCCTTAATAATTGGTGAGGCCATACACAATTTTCTAATATCATTTACAATTTTTTCTCAAAGGATACATAAAATTTCTTAGAGCATCAAACATGCCTAATAATTAAACATTAAAAGGAAAGGCCGAGTAACAGTATAAAGGCCCATAATTACCAGCCCGTTTAAATTGTAAAATCTTGAATTAATTAAGGCCCAATAAATATGAATAAAAAAAAAAGGTCTTATTAACTCATAAAATACCAGCTTGTTTTTTAAATTTTAAAATCTTGAACCAATAACTGCATCCATCAAAGCCCACAAAAGTACCAGCTCGTTTAAACTGTAAAATCTTGAAATTAATTGAGGCTCAATAACCCTATCAATCCACAAAAAAATAAAAAACCTTATTGTAAAAGGCCCAATAATTGTATCACTATAAAAAAGAAAGAGCCTTATTAGGCCATATAAATACCAGCTCGTTTAAACTTTAAAATGTTGAAATTAACTAGTTAATCGCCCACCGTGGGGCTCGAACCCACGACCACAAGGTTAAGAGCCTTGCGCTCTACCAACTGAGCTAGACGGGCTATTGTTTAAGGATCTAATAAAGTTCTTTATTGAACACAATTAAATTTGTATAAAAGATTTAGTTCCTGAATAAATTAAAAATGTCTACGATTTTATCATTATAAATTTAAAATATAATTTCTTCAAATCACCACATTATTCAATCTTCTTCTATTTTCAAGTTTCATCCATAGAGTACGAATACAGGATCAGTTTAAACTGAGGAATTTTAATTCAAATATTTAAAATGATTGAAATTTGAAAATTATCAAGAAAATTATACAGTCTAAATCCATGAAATCATTTAAAAATGAATTCAAATTAAGTATTGAGTTTCAATCATTAAAAACTAAATCAATTTAAGAACATTGTTTCCCATTACAAAATACAAGTCATTCCTTTCAAAATTTCATATGCAACTTCTGAGATTCTTAAAAAGGAAATAAAAAATCGGAAAAAGATTGAGCGTTACAAAATCTCCGATCCACGTGGACCCCATCCGACGGTCTAGATTAATCAATTCCCAAGAAAATCCCATTGTCATTCTTCCCCATTTGCCCTCCATTTCGTGACCAGTAACGTGCAGGCAAAGCCCTTTTTGGTCATTTCATATCCCCCATGTTAATTTCCCTAAAAATCTCACGAACTGTCTAGAAAAAATCTACACCGTTCCTGGATAAAATCTACGGTCGAAAACTGTTATAGGGCAACAAAATGCAATAGAGCGATTTTTGTTTTAATATTTTCTATAATTCGGGAAATATACGTACACATACATACACAATCGCCCCCATTCTCCTTCTCAGAAAGCAAAATCGGCTACTGTTGTTGTGATTCTCTCTCTAAAATCCAGTCACTTTCTCTCTCTGCAGATCCCTAAAATTTCTCACTCTATTTCGAAGCCCTAACGATCGAACAGCTGTTCAGCTCTGTATCTCTCAGTACATTGTAACGATCATCACTTTGTTTCTTGAATTCGATTTCAATTATCGGTACGTATTTTCCTCCATTCTTTAAAACCTTCGTTGTACAGGCTTTGATTTTTTTTTTTTTTTTTTTTTGAAATTTGCGGATGAGATATTCACGAAACACCGCAGAACATAAAGTAGAAGTACCGATTTTTTTTCCCGGGTTGAATAATTTTAGAAACCAGGGAAAAAGAGTGATGAAAATTGGAGGATGAACGATGCCGGTGCTGCGTGGCGGAGTGCGCAGAGGCCGGAGAGGGAAGCAGCAGCCACTGCAAAATAACGACGACGACAACGTTAATAATAATCAGAATCGGGGGAATAATATAAATAGTCCGGCTGTTGAGGAAACTGCGGCGATTGCTACCCGGACGAGGAGGAGAAGAGCGGCGGCGGCGGCGGCGGTTGCGACGCCAGTTGATGCCAATATAGTTGCTGTGGCAGAAGCAGCGGAGGCGGTAGCTCCTGAAGTTAAGGTGGTTGAAGAGAAGAAGCGGGTTTTGGAGGACAAGAAAGAAGAGGTTGGAGAGAAACAGATGGATGAATATGATAGTGGCGGGAAAAGCCCTGACAAGGCGAATGGGGCTGATGATGATTTAGCGTCTGCTCCTCTCCCTGAGAAGGTGAGAACTTTCTATGTGGCTTTCTGGGATTTA
The DNA here is from genome assembly GCA_946896805.1 of Scutellaria galericulata. NCBI lineage: Eukaryota > Viridiplantae > Streptophyta > Magnoliopsida > Lamiales > Lamiaceae > Scutellaria > Scutellaria galericulata. The sequence continues at coordinate 15,190,980 of OX335797.1, forward strand.
TTTGTGTATGGTGTTTAGGTCTTGGTTTTGTTGGGTTTCCTGTTTTTGTGAGTGTGTGTGCGTGTTTATTTTTATTTTTTTGTCTAAAGACTGACAATTGTTTCTAATTACATGTAGTTTATTAGGGAGACTGGTATGGAACTGAAAGAATGAAGCTTTTTCTCTTTTTTATTTTTTATTTTTTGAACTGGGTGAGGAGATTGTAGATTTACTTTTTATTTGGGTTAGTATAGTTTGAATGTAGTAAACATGTTTTGGATACTTGTTTGGTTATACACATGTGCTTACCTAAAAAACAATATTGTTTACGTCTGCAAATATAGCGGATGGAAGCATCTTGTTCTATGGAATATATGTCTTTTGCTTGTTCTTAGTTAATGTAATAATATGTATGCAACACACGTTTTTTATTATATAATGTAGACGAATCATGGGTTTCTGTTTCATTCACTTGAAACATGTCGGAGATAAATTTCTAAATGTTCTTTTTTCCTTTTTCACGATGTAGTGAATAATACTGGATTCTTCTGTAAATGGTTCTGTTTGAATAAATGACATTGGTTGCGATAATGAATGAAGTTCCAGTAGTTTATTGGCTGATGGGAAGTCATCTAACGAGAATAATATGATAAATGTGTGATCTTTTCCTGATTCCAACCTCCAATCTACATTGGTTGAATATTATGGTAAATTTGAATACTGAAAAGTTCTGATTTGATGAACTTGAAAAAGTTCCAAAAGGTGGTGTACGGATATTCCAGCCGTTATGCATGTAGCTACTGTTTGTCCTCTTGCAATGATTATATGTATCAGTGATGTAGGATTATGGGAACCATGATGTAAGTAACTGGTTTTGGTAAAAAATTGTTTCTGATATTCTTGTTACTGCATCAATTATTTAGTTTGATGCTCGCAAATTATGTCTGCATATTGTTTGTCCGAATATACTTTGTTGCATGTGGTACATAGCATTCTAGTTTCTATTGGCTGATGTGTGATACAAGAACCATTTTTTCTTTTTTAGTTATGGCACTCCGATTAGATAATCTTTACTTCCCTTACTAGTGGAGTGCAACATTTTGGGATAGTGGATGTAATTGTCAAATTAATCCAATTTCATGTTTCCATCACTACAGGTGCAGGTTGGTGGTTCACCAATGTACAAAGTTGAAAAGAAGCTTGGCAAGGGAGGGTTTGGACAGGTGTATGTTGGTCGCCGTACTACTGGTGGGAGCACTAATGATAGGACAGGTCCTGGAGCCATAGAGGTATTTTTGCAGGTTTACTTATCTGAGTTGTAACATAACTTAAGATGTCATTCCTTCTCTGAATTGACATGTTCTTAATCTTAACAGGTGGCCCTAAAATTTGAACATCGTAATAGTAAAGGATGTAATTATGGTCCACCTTACGAATGGCAAGTTTACAAGTAAGCATTTGAACCTTTTCTGTGGCAAGTAGTTTAGTTTATATTGTTCTTTTCCTAATTTCATACTATGACATTGCATAGTACTCTGGGGGGAAGTCATGGTGTTCCGCGTGTACACTACAAAGGCCGACAAGGCGATTATTATATTATGGTACGACACTTATTGCATCCCTGGTCCTTTTCTTCTTTTACTTCTCCTTAAAGCTATTATGTTTTATTGACACTTGAATTTCACAGGTCATGGATATACTTGGACCGAGCTTATGGGATATTTGGAATAATAATTCTCATACGTGAGTGTGTAGCACATTGCAATATATGTTTCTTTAGTCTTTTGTCGTTTGATTATCTTCAGTTATTCTCCTTTAATAAACCTTTTATCTTGTCAAATTGCAGGATGTCAGTTGAAATGGTAGCTTGCATTGCTATTGAAGCAATTTCTATATTAGAGAAAATGCACTCACGAGGGTGAGGCGCCATCTCCATGCAAACCTTTTTCTCTCTTGATTTATTATCTTCCCATATTGCCATCATGAGGTTTGAGGGGGGGGGGGGGGTTCGTTTTTTCCTTGTTAAATTTGTAACATTTGAACAGTTAGGTTTGTTATTATTGAATTTAACTGCTAATTTGTTTCATCTATGGAAGTTGAATAAATTTTGCCATCTTGTTGTGTTACTGTTACTGGAGTTAGCTCATTTTGTGTCATCCTTTTCTCCAATAAGCCGATTAGTGAAGCTACATGTTATAACGTAGACAATAACATGTTGACTTATTACATGGCTAATATCCCAAAAATGACAGGTATGTCCATGGGGATGTGAAGCCTGAGAATTTCTTGCTTGGTGCACCTACGACCCCTGATGAGAAAAAGTTATTCCTGGTCGATCTTGGTTTAGGTACCTCATTTCTTGGTTGAATTTATTTTCTTGTCTTGAATTGTTTCATTTAGAAAAATACTTTCTTCAGCTACTAGATGGAGAGATGGCAATACTGGTCTTCATGTTGAATATGATCAACGGCCAGATGTCTTCAGGTACATGCATGCTTTACATTGAGTTTCTTCTTGAACATCCCTAAATTTATTCCATCAATATTTTCATTTCATTATCTTACTAATCTGGAGAATCTGATGTGGATTTTCAGGGGAACTGTTCGGTATGCCAGTGTTCATGCTCATTTAGGTAGAACTGGTAGTAGGAGAGATGATTTAGAATCTCTTGCTTATACACTTGTTTTCCTTTTGAGGGGACGTCTCCCTTGGCAAGGGTACCAGGTTTGTCTTTTATTTACAGGTGTTATTAGTTTCCAATTCGCATGCATCAGATAATTGTTTATATTGCCATTTGGTCTCCAGTCTCCCTGATATGTTTCTGTGCTTTTCCATAGGGTGAAAACAAAGGATTTCTTGTTTGCAAGAAAAAAATGGCAACATCACCGGAGGCACTTTGCTGCTTCTGTCCTCAACCTTTTAAGTCGTTTGTGGAATATGTGGTAAATTTGAAGTTTGATGAGGAACCTAATTATGCTAAATGTATTTCCCTCTTTGATGGGATAGTCGGACCAAATCCAGATATCAGACCTATCAACACTGAGGGTGCACAGAAGGTGCTTCTTATTTATTTTGATGTTCACTGATCTCACTCATGAAACTGTTTGTTTTACTCAGTTTCTTTGCATGTCTAACTCTCCCCCCCCCCCCCCACTATTTTACTCTGTTCTTGGAAATGAAGCTTATCTATCAGGTTGGTCATAAGAGAGGCAGGCTGACTTTTGAAGATGATGAGGATGAGCAACCCAAAAAGAAAGTTCGGATGGGCATGCCTGCAACACAATGGATTAGCATTTATAATGCTCGTAAACCAATGAAACAAAGGTAAGTGTACCTTATAGTCCTGCAAATTCTGTTTATCACTTGCAATAATTTATCCTCTTGCATCGACTGACTCATACAGATACTTTTTAATTATTTTGCCTGTTCCTGATTTTCATTTTCGGTATCTGGTGAACTAAGATGGTTCTCCCTCAATCCCCCCCCCCCCCCCCAACACACACACCCCCTCTTTGTTTTTTTTTTGTCTTCTCATTATCCGGAAGTTACAATTTTGTTTGTGGTTTTGCATTAAAGATATCACTATAATGTGATGGATGTGAGGCTTTCCCAGCACATTGACAAGGGAACTGAAGATGGCTTATTCATCAGTTGTGTAGCATCTAGTCAAAATCTGTGGGCATTAATAATGGATGCTGGTACTGGCTTCACCACTCAGGTTTATGAGCTGTCGCCTTTCTTTCTTCACAAGGTACATGCAGAGTGGTAGCAATTTTTCCTTCCCTTCAGTTACCGCTTGTTGAAGTTGCATATGTGCGTCTTATTTTGTTCAATGACACTGTATTTTTTGTTACTTATATACACACTCACACACAAATATACACATAAATATTGTAAAGTTGAGAGCACATTCTTTGATTATATCATACTAATTTTGGTCTGCTTGCAGGAATGGATTATGGAACAGTGGGAAAAGAATTTTTACATCAGTGCAGTTGCTGGAGCTTCAAATGGTAGCTCATTAGTTGTAATGTCAAAAGGTAAACTTTGAGGCCTAATTCGATTATTCAGTTCTTGCTTTATTTTTATTTTACTCAGATACTTAAATTCAATTCAGGCACACAGTACTTGCAACAGTCCTACAAAGTCAGCGATTCATTTCCATTCAAGTGGATAAACAAGAAGTGGAGGGAAGGTTTCTATGTTACCTCCATGGCCACATCCGGGACGAGATGGGCAGTTGTTATGTCTCGTGGTGCTGGATTCTCAGACCAGGTTTTCTCACACCCAAAGATTCCGTGTTCATTCTTATTGATTTTTCCTTTTATTGCATTGCCTGATTATGTCATTACCAATCTTATAGGTTGTGGAACTAGATTTTCTATATCCAAGTGAGGGCATTCATCGTCGTTGGGACAATGGATACCGTATAACCGCCACTGCAGCAACTTCTGACCAGGCTGCTTTTGTTTTAAGTGTGCCACGAAGAAAACCCGTGGACGAAACACAGGAGACACTGCGTACTTCCGCCTTTCCAAGTACACATGTCAAGGTTGGTTATTATACTTAACTCCACTATCTCTCTCTTTATGATCGAGATGATTATTGTATCATTTAAATGAGTCCATTCTTTCTTTCTTTCTTTTTTTTCTTTTTTTTGGCTACAGGAGAAATGGGCAAAAAATCTGTATATTGCGTCCGTTTGCTATGGCCGTACGGTATCTTAGGGGGGTGGGGTGGCAAGTTATGATTTTTAATGACTTCAAAAATGTGGACTTGATAAAGGAGCATATTGTTGAAGGAAAAAGTGGAGGAGATGGAAGTGCTGCAAGGTTAGAAGTAGTCAAGCGTACAGAAAGTAGTTTTAGGGTCTTGTGTTACTGCTTGTGTCTTTCTGTTTGGAATTTTGCATAAAAAGCCTTAGGTCTTCGTTTTTATTATTATGTTGGGGTCTAATTTGTCTTTAAAGTCTTCCTTCGAAGAACTACTCTTTTAGATGTACTATTAGAGTCTTGTCAGTGTTCATATTTCTATGTATTGTATTGGCATTGATTTGAAGTCTTAATCTTTTCATTTCCCGTTCATGCTCTCTCTCTCTCTCTCTCTCTCTCTCTCTCTCTCTCTCTCTCTCTCTCTCTATGTTTTGTGGTGGTGGTGTGGTTTCTTGTTACCTTATGATGTTCAATGTTAAGAAGCTCTGAAACTATGTAATTTGTTTTTGATTCGTTTAAATATATAAAAAGCGTAATCTTGGAATTATTAAAAACTTGTCTGGGTCCAGAATTTAAGTATTTGAGACAGTTCAAGTCAAACAGTTTTTGGGACACATCTCTCACCCAAGTTTTTGTGTTATAAAATGACCCAAGTTATTGTTATAAAATGTTCATATGAACTTCAATAAAATTTACTATAATGGATTTAACCTCTTTAAATCAAATTCACCAACTCAAATAGAATATACATAGACTAAAAGGAATAAACAAATCTTAAAACCTCTGATGAGCAGCAGATCATAATGGTAGTCATAAAGTTCCCACATGAATGTTTTGTTAAACACAAGAAACACTACATGGAACACCAACAATGTTTTGAAGAAACTATTTAGGAGATTATAAGCTCAACCAAACACCCCTCACTCAGCTTGATTCTCATCCTTCGAACATCATCAGCTTCTGCATTCCATTAGGCACCAACGGCACCATCTTAGACTCGTTATCGCCTATGGTGACTGATTTCATTGGTCTACAACACAATTTGTCTAAAGTAACCTTGCCCTGCACACCGTCGAGACAAAGTACGTCCATTATGAAAGGAATGGTACAAAAGGCAGCAATATCAACAACCAAAATCTGATATAAAAGATTCAAACCTCAACATTATCATGGTCATAACGGACCACGAATATACACGTGCAGCCATTACTGTCATGTGCCTTCCGCTCAATTTCCATCACGTATGCATCACAGTAGAGTGCATGATCCTCACCTTCCTGAGAATTCACATCAGAGATATGATCTAAGTTCATTAGAGATCATGATAGAGGCGGAGAATATAGAAAATAGAGGAGAAATGCAATAGGACAAGGTACCCTAAAGCAGAGAACAAGATCTCCGACATTGACTTTATCACATTCTGAATGTTCCAAAGGAATTGAGCGTTCCCGTATTGCCCTCCTTACGCTCACCCATTCGTCCTCCTCTTTCCCAAACCCGGAAAATCTCACTCGAACAACCTGTCATGCATAGGGAAATGATTCAAATCTTTACTCATTCCAAACATGCATGTTCAAGGTTTTACTATATTGACTATAGTAATAATCATGGAATATTAGGATTGAAGAAATTTAAGTCAGTGACAGGTTTACCAAAACTAAGAAAATCAATTAAGTAAAATAACTTGCACAGATAAATTTTAATTAAGAACCGAAAAGGGATGGTTGATTCAAAGTAAAACAACATGAAGAAATCGAAGGATCTTACCAGCTCACCCGAGCAAAGGAATCTGTAGGTCAGGAAGGAACCAACATCAAACCTGAGAAAGAAAACAAAACTTTGTTCAGGTTGTCTATGAATATTGGAATACAAGTTAAAATATTGGCAGAAGGGTCCAGCTAATATTCTTCTGCACTCCCTCTGATGCAAAAGTGGGATTCATAATTGTGTTGAATAATGATAAGCGACATCTAGTTTATGAATGCAGTTAGCAGTTCAGTTCATTTGGCTACTTATAAGGCATATTCCAGGGAAGATGAAAGCAACAGCAGTTCAATAGACATGAAAACAAATAAAATGCTCACCAAGCAGAATCCTTAGCCGATCTAGCTTCGAATATCAAGTTTGAGAGCTCAACAGCTGCTTCACTAGCAGAAATTGTTGGCACTGCCAGAAGTTTGCAGACTTCATCAGTTATCATCTCCAAGAGGTCAAAAAAGAGAAATTTATCAATCGCATACTACACGGATGGTATATGTACTTAGCATCGACACTGAATCCATTTAGCATATTAGGAAATCAGAAATAGCTTCTCAAGGAATCAAGCAATTATCGGTTCTTATGTATTCCATAGCAAACAAGATGAGTGCACATGTTAAGGATAACGGAGTTTTGAGGAAATCTAATGGGAAAATCAGAAGAAAAGCTGTTATATGTTAAGGAAATAGCAAATTCAGAATGGCATAAAATGGGAAGCATATCCTGAGAACAAAACGTAGAACATGTATCACAAAATACCAGAACATAAAATCAACACAAACCAACATGAATATAGAAGAAAAGCTGGAATGATGAGGTTTCATAATAATATTTTCACACTCTGTACTAGCAATGAATTAATACTTGGAAAACTTCATCACCAAAAGGCTGGACATAGTTAAATAGAGATAGTAGCATATCTTCTGCAGAAATATAAATTGTAACCTTTAACTCGTTTTTTAATTGCAGTCTTTGAATCAACTGTTGCTTTGGGAGGTGAGGATACTTTAGCAGCCAATTCTGTTTGTTTATCTTGGAACCAACTTTGCACCTGCAATATACAAAATATAAACAGTGGTGCATGAAATAATTCAATATCCTAGAACTACACAAGACTATATAAAAGGAACGTTATGAAGAAACACCTGTGTCCATTTTACAGGAGACATATCAGAACGGAAACTGGAACGACTGCATTAAAACCACAGGACAATCGGTAAATTTCGAATTTAGACAATTTATTTACTAAATCACAAAGTACAAATTAAACCAGTCAAGAATACCCATATAGATAAAGCTGTATCTAGAACAAAATACAACAAAGAAGTAAGCTTACTTAAACTTTTCTGAAAGCTCTCTACAGAACACCTCACTGATCGGTTCACTCATTTCCTTGAATAACTTCTCCATTTGGATTATCTAAACAAGAAGAAAAACAGAAAATCTCAAAGCAATTTCAAGAGGAAACATTAAAAGATGGTAGCAATTTGGTAATTGCCAAAATTTCTCCTCCAATTTCATATTTTCTATAGAAAAAGAAACCCCAATATCATATAGCTACCAATATGTGCTTATTTAAAAGCTGCATATTCCCACTTTAGTTGAAACTGTAGAGATGACACAGCACGCTTACACATCCTCTCTAGTTATTGTTAGTTTAGCTAGGCAGCTCAAGACCAGTTAGTAATTTACAACCAACTTAGTAGAGGAACTTGTGCACAAATACATCATTTTTTATCAGTGGAAATATCTTCGGCTCATTCATTCTCTATTTTTGTCCATTAATGTTAAGCTATACCATGGTATCATGATCATTGTTATGTCAAGGACACCTTAAGGGTGACCTTTACCAGGTGGACTTCTCTCATATCAGGACACCCTCCATTAGAAAAAAGGTCTATCTTCACAAAGTGAAGGTGTTTTCTTTCAGCTTTGCCATGTTGTTGGTGTGTATGTGGACAGGGACATCTGAATTGAATACCGTGTTTGGTAAGAAAGGAAACAAAAGTCTTATTCTCCTTCCCCAATCAGTTTGAAGACTTTACTTTGGAATCAAATTGTGTATAAATACATCATTTTCTAATCTTCGGTTCATTCATTCTCTATTCTTCTCAATTGATGACCTCTGAATGTTGAGCATTAACACAGGAAAAGAAAATTCTATAAAATTATTTTCCACATTGCAGCTATCAATTAATGGAGAAACATATAAAATCTACACTCTAAACAACAATTTTTTTGGCCAGTTTAGACTTCAAATAAAATACCAAAAAAATCCGTTATAGGGCAGAAAACAAGTCCAAATTTATTCTGATTTTTGATATTTCAGCATGCAGAGATCACTATTTGGGGAAGAACAACAAGAATGAGTAGTGATTATCAGATATCTTTTATGGACGCTATTTCCATTAAGGTTGAAATCTTCAATAATTAACAGTACACTCATGATGTAGACTGAACAATACACATTTCACATTTGAGCTCAAAAGAACAGAAATTCACCTCTGCAAATGTAAACTCTGGTAAATCATACTCTGGTAAATCATCTTCAATTTCATCTTCAATTTCCATGGCCTCATACTCAGCTTTCATCTCCATCTCTCTCTCTCTTCTCTCCCTGCTCTCACTCAGTCACTGACTCGCGCAGAAAGATTTCTTTTACTGAGTATTATAATATTTTCAGTAAATAGAAAGTTCCTGGGACAAAGAGAGATGTTCTCTACAGTGAGATTGGTACAATTATGTTAGTTCTTACGCAATGTTGCAACCTTGACTTTTTTTATTTTATTTCTAAAATCATTAATCATGGTGAATAAGGTCAGTATCTTCTTCCTTTTTTTTTTTTTTTGCTTTCCTTCGATAAAATTTAATGAAATCTATATCTTCTCAATCACGGTAATTATTCTTCATTTAATGTTTTCATTATTACAACTTATGATATTTAAATTTACAATTTAATGGAAAGGGAGAAAAATGAAAAAGAAACTTTCGAATAATTGTTTCTTTGTGGAAATGAATTGATTCTTAGCATTGAGATTCTAAACTCTTTTTCTTGTCACAATCATAAGAAAAACAAAATTCATTTTGTTGACAGAAAGTAGAAAATTTTTTTTCATACAAACATGATTTCCCTTTTTATGGTTAGAGATAGTTTCCATGACTCGATCGATAATATCATTATTTATTATGTTTTATGATGACCATATGTAATATGTAATTAATGAACTATAATAAAATAACTAAATAATAGACTAAACGTCGTAAGTAACTCTTAGTTGACTAAAAAATATATTGAAAGAAAGGAGTATTTGCCACAAAATCAGCATGTACTTATGTTTTTCTTAGGAACCATATATTTTTAATTGATTTTACTATATTATTTACAGACAACTTACTCACTTCTATTTCCATGGAGTAAATCTCTCTACCAAATACAAAGTCAACGATTATTAAATTCAAAACATAAATATATATACAAAGATGAGGTCATAAAGAATGCACAAACAAATTGTTAAAATAGTTGTTACTAATTAAAATTCTCCATTTGAGAAAATATCGAATTCAAAATATCATGCTTACCTATTCTCATGTTGAATTTATAAAAATTACAAAAACGGAAGTAGTATTCTAATGAGATCGTTTCACAAATCTACTTTCGTGAGATAAATCAACCAACAATCAATAATTAAATATTAATTTCTGAAAATGTGTTTGATATATGATTGAAGACTATTCTCACAAATTTATATTCATGAGACTGTTTTTTATATGAGTTTTTGTGTATAAATAGTTATTGTTCATAATAACTTTGGGAATAACATATAGTTATACTTAATTACTTGTTTAAAGCTCGAATCCTTAAGTCTAACCATCGCTCTGAGATATTTGGTTTCTTTTAGAGATTTATAAATTAATTTCAATGAGAAAATGGAATCACTTCTCTATTTAAAGCTTACCAGAATAAATGAGGAATTTCAAGTTAATTTATATCCAAGACAATAATATTATTACATACTAAAAATGCACATCAACAATCATATTCTATTTACAATGTCTTAAAAAAATAACAATATATGTTGAGCACTCAACCTAATCTAAAAAACTCACACAAAAACATCCATTTTTGGGATTGGGCTATGTGAGGATAGCAAGCCCAATCAAGCAACAAAAATCTCTAGCCCAATGTCAATGGGCTCGGGCCCAAATGTAAATTTTTAATCTTTACACAAAAATATGGTAAATATAAAGTAAGAATTGGTAAATAAGAGCAATTAAAAGGGCAAATATGATTTGCTGGGTGACAGAAATAGTGACAGTTCTGTCATCTTTATGTGAGTTAGTGAGTTTAGAAGGTGAATATAGAAATGCCATAGAAATGCACATTTCATCTCCACCTTTGAAAATTGGCCTTCCTATTACATGTTTAAATTGCCCACCACTCCAATCCTGCACAAAATATGAAATCAAAATATTATTAATAATGTTAAGTTATATATATATACATAAATATGCATAAAATATGAGGTTAACAAAAACTAGGTATAAAATATGTTTATCTCAAAGGTGAAAGTCAATTAACGGTTTTTAGATATTATATTTGATGCAATTACATTTACACACACATACATATATCACAAAATAAACGTATATATGGTAGAATCGATCAAAATAGAACAAAATACGACAATCAGTAACACAATATTATCTTAATAATAACGAAAAATGATAGAGAAGAAAAGGACTAAAGCGACCAAATTAAAGCATATAAATCATGAATTATATATATATTATTAAACTAGCAAAAAGGCAACATGATTATTTTAGTTCCACGGGTGGAATTATCATGAATGGCATATCATCATAGCATTAGCATGTACCACATTTATTAATATCATAATATATGTCAATTTAAAAATATTTAATTGTTGAATATTTTTAGACAGACTTATTTTACATCAAATTATATAATTGATGAGAGATAAATTTAATTACCTGCAACTTGTCTCCAACAGTGACAAGAATGGAATGTTGAGCAGGAGAAAATGAGATCCAACCTTTCTTGGAGTAAACGTGGAAATCAGTTGATGTTGATCCACTCCACACATGCAAACTCAGTGCATGAGGAAATTCACATCCCCTTATCAGCATTCTTATCACATCGTATCTCACTGAATTCTCCGATTGCTCCTCCTCCGTTTTCCGGCCATGTTTTTGTATGTAACACACTTTTCCGGCAGCCTCTTGCTCCTCCGCTGTACCATTTTCCGGCCAATTTTTTTTTGAACTGTGTTGCTGCAGAAATACCATAACTTTTCTACCAATTTCTTCGATTTGCTTCGACAACTTTTCCATTTCTTGGCTGCCAAATCATGACTTTAATAATCTCAAGAGATTTTAATAATTTTTCAAAGTAACACACTATACTCATGTATATATGTATAGATAAAAGTGTACATTATGCTAATTAGTGTAATTCACCAATATTAGCATCTATAAAATCGAATTCAATGGGTCTTCTCAATAGCATTTGTTTTTATCACTATAATTAATGAAGGTTATTTTTGTTTCAAAAATATAAAGTAAAAATTGAACTAAATAAGGAAAGTATAATGTCATAAAAGATAGATTTACTAGGAATCCAAGATTACAAGAAGACCTAGCAAGAAAAAAAGACATTTTATTAGTTTTTATTATTTAAGTCAAATTTTGTAAAAATGCCAAATACCGTGATTTTATTCATTTCAGTAAATTTATTAAATGAATATATAATTAGACGACAATTACAATGGCATTTGAGATGTATAAATTAGAACCCTTATAATTAGTGGATTTTGCATTAAAACAACGAATATGATTAAATTGATAATTTAAAAAGAATTACAAAAATTTGACAAATTTTTTTTTTTTGATTTTTGGTGGGAAGCAAAATCATATATACCTGAAATTTGAAAATCCAAAAGGCCAAACTCCCTCCATTTGTAACCGCATGGCATCTTCTCCACACCAGAAGAACTCTTCATTCTCATCTCTTATGGACTCCTCCTCGAACCCGTACCGCCTCTCCGGCGACTTCGCCACCGCCTTCTTCTTCTCCGGCGAGATCCCAAATATGCCGCCGGCGAGAAACAGAACCAGCTTCATCAAATCCGGAGAAATCCCATGATTGACCACTTCCAAACACCCCACCTGCGCGATCGACTCACAGATCCTCACGCCTGATTCATTTTCCAGCGACTCCAGATTCTGGAAATCGATACTCGGAGGCTTTTCAATCGACTTTTGCCGGGGAAAAGATCTGTCAGGGAGAACCAGATCGGGCACTTTCAGCGATTGCAGAAGATACTCAGTCAAAACGTCGTCGTTGGCGAAAGACGACCGCCTCCCAGGCGCCACCGGAGACGGCGGCGGTGCTCGGAAATCGACGGCGTGGATCCCTTGCAGCGGCGCCGGCGTCGTAGCCATGGTATTGATTCTCGATCTGCTAGTGTGTGTACGCTAGATCTTCTTAGTTTCTTTCTCATTTTTTGCATCGAAGATTTGATGTATAATGAAAGGGAAAAAAGAAAAGGGGGCAACAATGATGAAAATGTTGGGTTTTGAGCTACATTCATTTTCGCCTTTTCCATTTGTTTAATTTCTTTTTATTTCTTTACTTAATTTTGCTTGCTTTTTTGGGTTTGTATTTGCTTTACAGATCTTCAAAGTTGTGATGCTAATAATTTCTCCATTCTTTTAGAGGAATTGATTTGGTACAATTGCCAGCTGATTTTGCTTTTTTGTGCTTCCAAATTGATTCCAGGAATCCGAATTGGAATCAAATTGAGGTCGAGATTGGATTGACTGTCGACTCAAATTATGTTTGAAATCGAAGTTAGGAACATATTCGGTAAACATCCTTAAGACTATATTTATCGGCAGTGGGCACCGTCCGGGTCATAACAAGAGGACAAAAAAAAAAAGACATTTATTTCCATAACCAAGGGTGTTCCATGACCATGGTTATGAGGATTTTTTTAATCAATTGTGATGACACGTGTCATCGTGTGATTCGTCGAGTGTATTTTATTTAGATAATTTCAGATTTTGATTTATCCACTTAAATTCATAAAATAAAATTCTCTATAAATAAATACCAATATTGATATATTTTGGATCACAATCTCATACACTCTCTTTTCTCTTCTAATTTGTACCAAATCTCTTTTCTCTTATAACTTGTGTCAAATTTCTAAATTTTTTTCATTTTCTACATGGATCCAACTATATGACTAATAGACAACAACTTCGCAATAAAGAAGTTCATGTCGTTCTTAAGAACGACTTGATTGAACATATATGGCAAAAATTCGGCACTATTAATTAAATATGTAATTTGCATCTTTTGTTTTGTTGTAATTTATACATGTATTTGTAGCTTGATTTATTTATTTTCTTTTGTATTTCAATTCTTGTAATTTTAATTTTTTTATTGGATGTTGTAATTTATTTTAACTATATTTCCAATTTTTTTATTATAATTATGATTTTTTTAATATTAAATAATTGTATATATTTCTTAAATATTTAAAATATAATAAAAATTAATTATAGATATAATTGTTAAATTATAAAAGAAATAATTTATTAAAGGTTGGTTGTGGTTGTGGGTGGTTATTGATAAAATATGAAAAAAATGAGATTTAGTTGTAGAGTAGAATGTGTATGTGGAGGAGAGATAAATGAATTGTTTATTAGTTGGTTGTGGGTGACCATGGTCATGGATAAACATAGTCTAAGGTTGAATTGATATTTTGACTCATATTTAGTATCTATATTAATTAATAGAAAATAGAAAAATTGGCAAACTTTACTTAAATATCATTTTCCATTTTAATGGTTCGATAATAAAAAACTAAACAAATAAAAAGAAAATTGACAGCACCCAACTGTTTCTTGGTGATATTGAGAGCAAAGTTTATTGCATATTAACTTCAAATTAACTGCAAATGAGAAGCGAAACATTTTTCATCTGATTTTCATATTTGCATAGTCTTTATTTTATATATATATATATATATATATATATATATATATATATATATATATATATATATATATATATATATGAAATAATGAAATGTGGTGCATCTAAAATATCCGCCGAAACGTCCAAATTAGGTTGAAATTGCTAGCATAGATCATAGTGTTCGCGACAGATTGATGTAGGCCAAAGAGTCATTGGGCCCTAAAGTTTTTCAAAAATATAAGGGGTATATAGTATTTTTATTTAAAGAAAAAGGTAGTTTTTCGAATATTATCAAATTCTCATAGCAGATACCAATTTTAAGAATTTTAAACTAACTTCTTCATAGTTAAGCTCACTACTCACTTTTTCCATTGATTATTGATTTTATTTTAGTTATTTGATTATCATTTTATTAAGGATTATAAAATATATTCATTCCCTAGATTTAATGAAGTATGAAGTGGTTGTAAGAAAAAAATATTAAATTTAGTTCTTTATTATATAATTGATTGTTTAAATATTATTATGAGAATTATTAAATTTGAGTTAGAATTGTCAATAATTTAAATGTTGATTTGTAGTTTTTATACTAGTTAATATAATTTAATGTTATTTTATAATTTGTGGTTTATAATTTACTTGGGAATCAAATTACGGTTACACTATTTAATTATTATTGATGTATCTAAAAAATGCTTTTTTTTCTCCTTAAATTTTAATAAGATCGAACCATTCCACGCATACCCCTAATTTCAGGTGTCCTAACGATTCAACCGTCAATTTAGATCTAGTTCAAAATAGCCAATTTACAAAACCATGGAGGTCCAAATCGGAAATGAACTGTGGAGATTTTTATTTGTAAATCGGCCGGTTTTATATATACAGATGGAGTCAGATCTGCTAATCTGGCAATACACGTATATTTAAGTTTTTTTTTTTATTTTCTTTTACGACCTCTAATTCTTTGTTATTTTATTCTATTTTTGAATAAATCTTTTTTTCTTATTCATCTCAATTTCTTTCTTATTCTCTACCACTTTTTTTATTTTATCCATATTTAAATAATTTTTGTTGTTATAGTTCTTTCTTATTTTATTTCATTTTAAATAAATTTTTTTTCTTATTCATGTCAATTTCTTCCTATTCTATATCACTTTTTTCTTATAGATTGTAAATTAAATTACGTAAAAAAAATTAATAAATAAGAAAAGCATATCGCGGTATATAAGAAAATAATCATTTCTGTTTTATTTTTTGATTCAATTATTTGTTTTTTGTTGGAAGAAATACATATCAGAAAGAATTGGAGTGTTCAGAGGTGAGATGATGATTGAAGGTTGATTGCAATGACGTGAGAAAGAGATTTAGTTTCCAATGACAACCAAAAAGGAGAGAAGTGATAATAGATAAAGAGGAGAAATGAAAGAGAAAAATAAAAAAATAAAAAAGGGAAAAGGAAAATAACGGCTCAAGTTAAAGCCGCTCCGATAAGATTTGCTGCTTTGAAAAGATTTCCCAAGTTTTATTATTTATCATCAAAATGGCGTCACCTTATAATGGTACGATATATGAGTGGTGCACAAAATATTGGGACAGAGGATCCCATTTGGAAAAGAATATGCTATAGGAGAAATAAACTTAAATATATGTGTATTACCGGATCGTGCTCCATAACGAATTCAACGGTAGGTTTCTTGTCATCACTATATATATATATATATATATATATATATATATATATATATATATATATAAAAGTGTAAACTTATATATTTAAGTGTATTTTCTTTAAAAAAAAATGTGTTTTAATTTGTTAGTGAACCAATGTGTATGTATATATGAACCAAATCTGTTGAATATTCTACCGTGAAGTAACTGACTTTACGTAATTCTAAGATAAATTTTATATATATATATATATATATATATATATATATATATATAAAAGGTGTAAACTTATATATATTTGAACACATCGTCAAAGTTGTGCTGCTGATCATTTCTCCATTCTTTTGGAGGTATTGACTTAGTACAATTGCAACTGATTATTTATTTATTATTACTTTTTGTTTACAATTTCTGGAGAGGGAATAATTGGATCAAGGTTCAACTGATTGTTGACTTGAATTCTATTTAAATCGAAATCAAGAATCAGTTTGATTCACGTTTTAGAATTAGTTCGATTCACCTTTTTAAATTTTGAATCAAAATCAAGAATCAGTTCGATTCACGTTTTTAAATTTTGGAACTGTGAGCCACCGATTTCACTATTTTTTTCTTTTTTATAATTATGTATTGTGCACAAATAATATTTATGAATTGTACTTTTTTTAGTTGTATTTTTTTTGGTTGTATTTTTTTTAGTTTGTATTGTAAGTTATATTTATTTTAGATTTATAGTTTGTGGTTTAGCATAATTATTGTTTTAATTTATAATTTATTTCTTAAATTCTACTTCTCTTTTAACTCAAGAGTTGGTCTTGTGTGCATTTGGTGTACATGCAATCCGGGTTAACCTAATTTTGACCCGAATCCACATGTTTTTAAATTTAGTTTTTTTTTTCTTCATTTTGTTACCTTTATGTTGTATTAGTGTGACATTTATGTTATAAATGTGTGATCTTTATGTACAACTATCATGACCTTTATGTACTATAACTTAGAAAAAAATGAAGAAAATGAAGACTTTCAACATAATTTGAACTGTATACCTTTATGTGATATCAATGTGACCTTTATATTATATCATGTCACCTTTATGTACAAATATTCTGACCTTTATAAGGTGACATAATATAACATAAAAGTCACATTAATATCACATAAAGGTATACAATACAAATTGTGTTGAAAATCTTCATTTTTTTTCTAAGTTACAAATATGAAGGTACAGACATTTGTATATAAATGTCACACATTTATAATACAAAGGTCAAAATAAAAATGTAGAAAAAAAAAAAAATTCACGAATCCGGGTCGGATCGACCTGGATTGAGATCCATGCAGATCCACGCATATGGTGCACAAGAGTTTTTGTGTGAACTCAAATATGATTGTTAAATTAGTGTAAAATATCACCATTCTATTATCTAAGTTTAAATTGAAAAAAAACAAGGAAGAAAATATAAAGAAAAATCGATAGTTTAAACTATAATCGTACATTCCAAAATCAAAACTGTTATCAAAATCGAAACGTGTATAGCACCATACGATTCTGGTTCCACCCTCCAACTTTTTCCTAACAACAATACATATTCATCGATTTTAGAGGGCTTCCAATGGTTTTGCACAGTAATTATTGTTTTCACCAAAGTTTTTTTTCCTTCTTTTGCCTGAATCAAGCTCTTGCCAAAGATATTTTTGTATAAAAATCCCCTACCTAACTAAGGATGTTCCAACCATACTTATTAATTTATTGTGGGCTAGGAGGCCCATCTGTTTATATGGTTTTAAAGTCCATAATCAGTGCCCAACTTTCCCTCAAAATAATACGTTACCCCTATTCGATCCACTATTTATTTTCATTAATCGTTTTCTAATTAAATGTGTTGAATAAATGACAATCAACAAACTTTTTGAAAGTGGATGTGTTTGTGTGTGTGTATATTGACGCACTCAATTCGTTTGTATTTTTGTTTCTCATGTGTATTTCAATATTATGTTATTTCGCAAATACATATTATATATATATTGTCGAAAAATTTAAAAACAAATTACAACTCCAAAGGGAATATCCCAAATTTTAAAGCTTTTTAATAATTAGTTAACATATGTGCCAGAAAATCATTTTTTTTTTCTTTTCTTAAGCCAGAAAATCAATCTTGGACCAAGTTTTTTTAGGCCGCTAATCATGTCTACCTACACATGGCTACACCTCACATCCAAAAATTTGAACATACATTTCTTTTTTTATTTAAATTGAAGGTGTATTAAAAAAAAAATATTTTGAATCTAAATTCCCATTTGAACTAATAATATTAAATACATCACCAATTTTACACCACAGCTATTTAGGACAGATTTAGGTAAATATCGAAGATTTTCATATTTTCTAACTATCGTAACCAAAATTTCACAAATTTTTTCCGAATAAATTGTAAATCATATATGATATGAAGGATACATATATGTCTGATATGAAGTTTTATTCTATATTGACAAAATTTTAAGTGATACATTTCCAAAGTTACTTCTAAAAAAATCATATTTTGAAATATTTACTATATTTTATTATAAATTCCACTGTATTATCTGTTATAATATATACCATTTCAGACAAGAATGTACATTATATTAAAAAAAATTATCAATATCAAAAGTAGATACTGCATTACACTTGCATAGAAAAGCTATTTGAATGAAATTAAAAGGCTATAAGAGAGGTAGCGGAAATTACAAAGTATTGGGATCTTATATGTGGTTCCAAATACTCTGTGATGTGCACGTGTGGGTCTGGCCCACCAACCTACCAAACTGTGTGGTGTGAATTGTTGAGATTTTTAATTCATTGTTACTATACATAGAATTGTTATAGTATATGATTCTTGTAAAACTAATTTATTAATCTAATCCCTTCAATTAGATCAAATCACAACTCATATATATACCACTACTTCAAAAGTTGTTTTGGTTTGTTGAGAATGCGGTTCTGATTTACTATTATCTCATATAAATTTTGTCATTTGTGTACATAAATAAATTTGTTAGGTTGTTTTTCTAATTATCGTCATTTCGTTGTGACTTGTGTCATCTGATTGGATTCTACCAGACAATCCACCAAATCCTCTATCTTCCGATCCAATTATATCAGGGTCGTCCGCCAAATCCTCCATCTTATAATTTTAGGTTCGATTACAAGTCATTTATTTATATGATTTTGTCTATCTTCCTATTATGAGCACAAAATTGTTCTCCAATTTAACCAAGTTTTTCAAAAAAATTATAAAATTCCTTCTTATACTAGCTACATTGAATCGGCAATTGCATGTGGATAAAAGATCAGAGGTGATGGTAACAGTTAAGGACTTTAACACCTTTCTCTTTGCCAAATTCATGAAAGAATGGTCTATGATCCTCTTGTCGAGAGCTTTCATTGATGTATGGAAACGAGGATGATGGTGTAAAGAGTGCAATTGTGAGACAAAATTACTATTTTCTATCTTATAAATTATAATATGTTGGATTTGTTTTCCATCCTCTCACATTATTAAATTCACTTTTTATTAAAAACAAATATGTCAAAACTAGTATATACATTATATAAATTAAAGCAAATCCGATTCATTGATCAGTTAGACTGATTAAGCCAAAAAAGTAGATTAGTTGACAACATCTTCCTATAAAAATGGCTCACCTCAAGGGCTTTTTAGAAAAAAATTGCTTGACAAAAAGTGTTCAAATACAGAAAAAAAAAAAGGAGAGAGACAAATATGGTCTTGAAAATTAATTCCTAAGTACCGAACCATATTTTTTAATTAGAGTGACACTACTGTGCACAAGGTGCAACAATACTGTTATATTATATGAAGTGATACTGTTATATTAATATAACAGTATCACTTCATATAATATAACAGTATTACTTCATATAATATAACAGTATCACTCATATAATATAACAGTATTACTTCATATTAACAGTATCACTCATATAATATAACAGTATTACTTCATATAATATAACAGTATTGTTGTGCACAGATTTGGATCCGTGCACCTTGTGCACAAAAGTTTTTGCCTTTTAATTATAGTTTAATTTCGTATTTCATTTCATAAATACATATTGTATTATCATATTATTTCATTTTGTAAATACATATGATATAATATGATAATATTGATAAAAAAAAAAAAGAATACACTTAAATACCTCATGTCACATATGCAATATAATTTCATTACAATACACGTAATGAAACCAAATATAAAATTAAAATAGGACAGATAATACAATTTTTTTTTCTTTTAAATTGAATTTTGGCACATTTATCATCTTGTTGAAACAAGTAACTATTTGAGTATCCATGAAGACTAATGTTGATGAAGTCACTGTCGGTGGGTAGTGACGCCCAAACGGTTCCGAAAACCGAAACCGGACCGGTTCGAATCGGCGGTCAACGGTTCGGCGAACCGTTGACCCGGTTTCGGTTCCGAACCGGAACCGGGAACCGCCGGAGAACGGTTCGGTTTCGGTTTCGGTTCCGAAATAAGCAAACCGGCGGTTTAACCGGCGATTCCAACCGCCGGTTTATGTAATTTTTTTTTTAATTCTTGGCATGCCATGTGTACGGCTGTGGTTCAAACGCATATAGCCGTTGTGGATCAACGGCTGAGATCAATGGACCGTTGGAAACCGGCCGAAACCGAACCGCTGCCGAACCGCCGGTTCGAACCGGCGGTTTAAGGTTTTTTGAATTGGACGACCAAGATCAATTTGCCGTTGGAGATGGACGGCCCAGATGATGCGAACCGCCGGTTCAACCGAACCGGAACCGGCGGTTCGAACCGGAGCGTGCCTATTTTCTTTCTTTTTTTTTTTTGAATTTTTGAGATCTATAAATAGGGGTTCAAATGGTGTATTTTTTCACACCAATTCTCAAGCTCTCTCTCTCAATTCTCTTGCATTCTTGCTCACTTTAATATATCAAGTTCAAAAGCTCTCAAATTTCTTTTTTTAGTTCGTATTATCATCTACTTGTAGTGCTACTTCGATTTCGATTTTTTTTATTTGCTATCATCATGTCTAGAAGAGGTTCTTCCGCTTCCTCATCTCATGCTAGGGGAAAGAGTCCCATGCCACCTCCACAATCCTACGAAGACGAGCTAATTGATCGATGGTGTGACGAGCTTGATGAAGATGTCGATTTGGGGGAACAAATCGCTCAAGCCTTAGCCGATGATGATGAAGAGGAAGAAACCGTGCAACACACACAAGGGAGTACCCCCTCTAGTAGAGCACCTTCTTCACTTCGAAGTGATATCTTCTCCGTTCACTTCAAGAAGGAGGCCGTGCCTAATAGTGCTGTTGACTACATAGTAACGTGCAATCATTGTGGGAAGCAATACAAGTTCAAGCATGGAGGAGGATATGGAACGTTCAACAACCACGTCACGAAGAAGCATCCCGACAAGGTTGGATTGGCTCCTTCTCAAACACAACTACGAGGATTCACCGGGTCTTCACAAGGTATGAATTCTTTAATGTTTAAATTTAGCCAACTTGAACTTAGGAAAGACACCGCCGATTTTATTGCTTCTAAAAATTTGCCTTTGCAATGGGCTTCTGATGAATATTATCAAGATTATGTGAGTCAATATTTGCAACCACCGGCTAGAATGATAAGTAGGAACACGGCCACTAGGGATATTGATAAAAGAGTTCGTGAAAAAAAATATAATCTTATGCAAGATTTAGCTAACCTTAAACAAAAAGTTGCAATATGTGTTGATTGTTGGAAAGATCCTTATAAAAAGAATGATTATATGGGCATTACTTGTCATTGGATTGATGATGCATGGGATGTTCAAAAACGTTTAATTGCTTTTGTTGATTTTAATGAAAGTCATACCGGTTTACATATTTCACAAAAAATAATATATAGCTTAAATGATTATGGTATATTAACAAAAGTATTTGCTATAGCTTTAGATAATGCAACTAATAATAAAGCGAGCTTGCCTATGTTAATGGATTTTTGTAAACCTTCATTAAATGGTGATATTTTTCATACTAGATGCATGTGTCATATTTTTAATTTATGTGTTCAAGATGGATTAACAACTTTAGAAAAGGAAATAGACAAAATTAGAGTTGCAATTAATTTAATTTGTCATACCATACAAATGCGAAAAAGATGGGCTAGATTTTGTAAAATGAATGGATTCGAAGTAAAAAAATTTGTGAAAGATGTGGAACATAGGTGGAATTCTACTTATTACATGCTTCAAGATTCATATAATTATAGAGAACTTTTATGTGCTTTTTTTATGGAATTTGGAGATAGTAATGTCATGTTATTTGCTCATTCTTGGGATTCTTGTATAAACATGATTGGTATGCTAAAATTTTTTGAAGAAGGCACTAATGAAATAAGTGATTGTTATTATCCTACATCTCCTTTAGCTTTAGATCAATGTGTTAAAATTGCTTTGATAATGAACTCTTATAAAGATGATCCTATTTTAAGTGATGCCATTATTATGATGAAAGCTAAATGGTTAAAATATTATCATGAGATACCCCCCTATATTTATGTGCTAAATTATTAGATCCTAGGATTAAAAAAGATGGATTAGAAGAACTTTTAACTATGTACTATAATGCATTGTTCCCCTTTGGCTATATTAGTGATTATGATCAAGTTGAATATGTGCCTAATCCTAGTGAAGTGGTTAAACGGGCGAAAAATTATTTGTATGATTTATTTAGAGAATATAAAACAATGTATGGTGAATCATGTAGTAGTGAAGATGTAGTTCGACCTCATAATGTAGGTTCTAGTAGTTCTTCGTCTACTTTTGGTGATACTCTTTCTCAATTTTATAATTTTTATGATATTAGAACTCAAAAAAAAGCCAGAGGTCTTAATTCATCACAAGAATTGGATTCTTATTTTAGTGTTACTTTTGAATCAATTGCATTTGAGAACAATGTGGATCTATTAAAGTGGTGGTCACGAAGGATCACCACATATCCTATACTAACAATTATTGTCAAGGAAATATTTGCATGTCCCGCCTCCACGGTTTCGGTTGAACATGCCTTTAGCGTATCGGGCCACACTTTGAGTGAGAGGAGAGCAAATTTGGCCGTCGAAAATGTCCAAAACCTTATGCTTCTTGACGATTGGGTCAAAGCCGCCAAACGTCAACAAAACCTCGATTTGTCACACATGGAGGACGGTGGACAAGATTTGTATGGCTACGACTCAAACACAACATCCTCCGGCGGAAGTGGCGTCAACCTCGACGAGTGAAAAAGGTAAGTTGAGGTAAGAGAACTACGTGAGCTTTGATTCCTTAATTCGATTTCAATTAAGGATACGTAGGCAATTTCATTTTAAGTTTGAAATTTCAATTCCAAACTTAAAATGAAACTCAAGCTCTTTCATTTTTTTTATGCTCACTTTTGTAATTGTAATATATAGTACAAACTTTTGTAATAGATTAGAATCATTCAATCATAGATTAGATATAGACTATATAGTTCTAACTTGTAATAATTTTCCAAGTTATATTGACAAGTTTAATTGTAATATATACAAACATTTGTAATAGATTAGAATCATTAGATCATAGATTATATATAGTTCTAAGTGTTCCAACTTGTAATAATTTCTCAAGTTATATTATATTGACAAGTTTATTGAAAAAGTTTGATCAATACAATTTTTCAATATATTTTTTACTCCGAGTTGCATTTTCTCATTATATTTTATACTTCAAAACAAACATTAAAGTTTAAATTTGGATCATAGAATCATAGATTAAAAAAACAAAAAAAAAAAAAACAAAAAAACCGAAAACCGCCGGTTCAAACCGGCCGAACCGTCCGGTTCCGGTTGAACCGGCGGTTTCTAACCGAAACCGAAACCTTTCCTTCCACGGTTCGGTTTCGGTTCCACCATTTCGGAACCGTTGAACCGGCGGTTCGAACCGGAATCGGAACCGGAACCGGGAAACCGTTTGGGCATCTGTATCTGTGGGGCTTCTCATATTTGTACAACACTCCATTGAAACTGATTTGGATATTTATATTTAGGGTTTCACCGACAATGCAATATCAGATGTTCCACGTTTTTATAAAAAAAATCAATTTAGGTGCTTGACAAATTGTTCAAGTCAGGAACTCAAACTTTAAATGCCTTGTCATATATATGAGTGATGGAATATCTCAATGAAAAATACAATGAACAAATTTCTAATTCTAGAGCCTGAATAATCATTATATCAACATTACATTAATTATAAGAAAAAAATTGTAAACGCTTAAGATTATTAGCAATGAATTGTGTGTTTAGCAGTCCAATTTTTTTTAGAATTGAGTCTACAAAATTTTATATTTGATTTCATATTTGGTATTCTATTTAATGAGAGTATTATCGTATAAATTTCATTCAGATATATATACAACGTATATAAATTTTGTTGAAATGAAATAAAAACATAAAATGATCAAATGTGTTAAAAAAAAAAACCAAAAAAAAATAAAAATAAAATATTAATAAATATAAACAGAGAGAAGAAGGGGAGATTATATAAGGAGAGCCACCATTACCGCACTCTTTTTCTTTCCTTTTGCCATTTTCTCTCACCATTTCTTGATTGCAAAGCATAGATTCAGTCCAGGGGATTTTCCTGATACGATGATTTCATTAAACGGAAGCAGCTCTCTGGTAATTTATGAATCAAATTCGTCGTTTTTATTAACTAATCTTTATGCTGTTTTTGAGCATTTGTCCTGTTTCTTCTCTAACTGTCACATCATGATGCTTTCATTTTCAAGATTGTTTTTTTCTGATCCAGATTAGGAAAATAAGCTCGACCCATTTCGTAAATCCCAGTAAATAAGATGCCCATTTCCAGAAATAGAAAAAAGACCAAATCTTTTCGCAATCGCACCCAAATTAATGAGTAATTTTTATTTTGTTTGATTATGTGCAGAATGGTTGTCTTTATGGGGTCTCAAAAAAATTGCAACAGTCTAAACAAAGAAAGATCACAGCTCCGGCGGTGGTGGCGGCGGCTTCTGCGAGCTCGAATCGAAATCAAGGAGATGGAAACGTGGTTTTGATGGAGACTAGTTTGAAGGAAATTAGAGAAACGGCTTCTGCTAAATCATCGACAGTGATTGAAAAGGACTCGAAATCCACCGTTGGTGGTGGTGTTGAAGATGTCTACGGTGAGGATTTCGCCACCGAGGATCAGTATGTCACTCCCTGGACTGTCACCGTAGCCAGGTGGATAACTCAATTTTATTCTTGATTTCCTCTTCTTTCAATGTGTGTGATTTCTTGAAATTTGATTGAGTTCTGGGTGATAATTGGTTATAGGCCTTTTTGTTTTTTTAATTTTTCATTTAAAGGTGAATGGCTTATTAAAAAACATACTACATATATATGGTTATGTTATTTTGATCAATTTGGTTAAAATGACAATTCGATTAAAGGTTGTGATTTTTCTGACAATTAACCATTAAATTTTAATATAAGGTGAATGGCTTATACTATATAGGCTTATTGCAAATTATAAATTAAGTACTGTGTTAAGGAAACACTTCCTTGAGCTGATTGGTAATTTTCTGTTTTAAGAGCAGATTTAATACTCTGTTCTTAATAAATTGTAATTGTCCTTTTGCATAGAAGATGAAGGTGTGAGCCTTTTGAATTGTTTGGAATGAAGATATATGGTGGCCTAATTACCATCTGAACTGTATATCATTTGAGTTTTCAGAAAATTAATATAAAAATGTAAGGATAATTCTGTGTTTTTCTTTTTAATGTGATAATCATATCAATCATTTCTGGGATTCTTCTACTGATATGAGGTCTTCATTTGTTTACTCTTATAATTTCTGTTTTTTTTAATTTTAAATTTCTTGACAGTGGATATCCCTTGTTGCGTGACCCTCGCTATAATAAAGGGCTTGCTTTCAACGAGAAAGAGAGGGATGCACATTTTTTACGTGGTTTACTTCCTCCAGGGGTTATAGACCAAGACCTCCAGGTTAACATAATAGCCTTTCCTTTCCTTTACAATGTTTGCTAAATGCTAACAATTTGTATAACATGTTTGTTTTATTACACCTATTAGGTTAAAAAAATGATGCAGAACATGCGACAATACCTAGTACCACTACAGAGGTACATGGCCATGATGGATCTTCAGGTAAGAGATGTGCATTAGATTACTTTGTGGAAATCCCGTTAACTGCTTTGTTTATATTACCTCCTTACATCGAGATGTTCATATTTCTTCAGGAGAGAAATGAGCGGCTATTTTACAAGCTTCTGATCGACAATGTTGAGGAGCTGCTCCCAGTTGTGTACACTCCAACTGTAGGCGAAGCATGCCAAAAATACGGGAGCATTTTCAGGCAACCCCAGGGCCTCTTTATTAGTCTGAAAGAAAAGGGAAGAATACTCGAGGTTTTGAAAAATTGGCCTGAGAAGAAGATTCAAGTTATTGTCGTGACAGATGGCGAGCGGATTTTGGGACTTGGGGACCTGGGATGCCAGGTAATCGTATCGTTTATTTTTTATGCGACAATGGCCTTAATGTATTCGTCTCTTGCCTGTGCTTTTTCCTAGTATGTATTGTCTCGAGTTTTAACTCACACTTATAGTTTCATCTAATCTCACCAGGGAATGGGAATACCCGTTGGAAAACTGTCCTTGTATACAGCTCTTGGTGGCATCCGCCCTTCAGCCGTAAGTATTTTATAGTTTGAATATCCTATCATAGATCAAAATCTAAGTCTTTTCCATTTATAACTGCTATATCATTAGTGGATAAAACTTAGATGTAACATTTTAAAGAGATTTTGATTCATCATGAGCAATAATATCATTTCTCTGCTTGCTAATGCGATTTTGGTTTGTTTGAGGGTAAAAATGATAATATTATCTATTTTGTCTTTGATTTCTACCAGTGCTTGCCTGTGACAATCGATGTTGGTACGAACAATGAGCAGTTATTAAACGATGAATTTTACATTGGACTCAAAAGAAAGAGAGCAACAGGGCAGGTTAATAATTTGTAACTTAGCAAGATACCTGTTCCATTGAGCTATATCAACTCTCGTTTTTTCCTGAACTAACGTGATTTATGATCACAATCAGGAGTATGCTGAGCTTATGGAGGAGTTCATGTGTGCAGTGAAGCAGAATTATGGAGAGAAAGTCCTTATTCAGGTTTGTGATTCTTAGAAGATTGTGTTTACAATTATTCTGCAATTTTGACTCTTTCAACATTTTCCCTTTGATAATTTGCAGTTTGAAGACTTTGCTAATCATAACGCATTTGATCTCCTTGCGAAGTATGGATCTACGCATCTTGTGTTCAATGATGATATTCAGGTACATGTTTGTGTTCGTTGTTCACTATACATTGCGAAAGAAACATTTTTTACTAGTATCTGAGTTACCGATCCGTGTTTGTTTTAGAACTCTAAGTTGCAATTCTTCCAGTTTCAAAAAAAAAAATTCTTTCAATTCTTGAATAGTAGAATTCTAAAAGATTATGGTCCAAATACAATAGCAAGTTCAAGTTCTTCATTTTCTTGGGAGCTAGAATTTTCACATCTGGGAGGCAAAATTAGAGTTTAAAAGATATCATAGTAACTTATATTAATGTTATGTTTAAGTGATTTCTTGTTAATAAATCATTAACATAGATACAGGGGCGGACCCATGTAGGGGCCAAGGGGGGCACTGGGCTCCCCTGAAATTTTCCAAAAAATATAGGGGTATTTTAGTAATTTTATATTTTAATTAAAAAAAAATTCATGATTTAATTTAACATTCTCATCCATTCACCTATTTCTTCTTAACTTTTATTTGTATTTATTTGTGGATATTTTTGTCATTAGTTAAGTATTTTCTTGCTCAACCCCCTTTATAAATTAATTTAAGCACAAAATATATCTTATTATTTAATTTAATTTAATTTAATTGAAATTTGTTTTGTTTTTTATCGTTAGATTTCATCAATTTTTATCCCGTTTGTTGCCAACAATATACTATTGAGTATTGAGGGTTTCATTTTACTTTATCAAAAAATTCAGTGATTTAAGATAATTTCTTTGAGTTTGATAAGATTTTTCGATTGATATTGTGTGAATATTTCAGTATTAAGAATAAATTAGAAAATGTGGGTATGTGTTCTTCTTCTTCATCTTTTTCTTTTTTTCATAGAGTCTACACAAATTTAATTTTAAGAATCTCTTTTACATTATTTACACCTCTCTCTCTCTCTCTTAATTCATTCTTCATCTAATTCCAATGTATACTGTGTTAGCAATGAAAATATCATGCACGAAAAATATAAGAAAAATGTTGTAATGTGTTAGTTTAATTAATTAATTTTTTTTTACGGTGATGTTATGTTGGGTTGTAATTAAGTTACAAATTTGGATGTTATTATAATTTTATAAAATAATATATTAACTCTATCAAATTTTGATAAATTTATATTCTTAATTTAAAATTATTGTATTTTTTTTATTAGTCGACTCAGGCCCCCTGGATTGAAATCCTGGGTCCGCCACTGCATAGATATAATATGGCATGTCATGATATGCTTAAATTTATTTATGTATGTTATATTTGCCCAAGTATTCACACCAGAAAACATATTTCTAAACAAACATATGAATATTGTACAGTTCAAAGTAAATTAGAAATAAAATAATTTCAAATATAAAAAGGAAGTAGAATTAATATTTGTTAACTAACAACTGAAAAACTGAAAGGAGCAGTAATGATTATGTATATATATATATATTTACTAAATAAGCTTTATTTAATAAATAAAAATGTTGGGGACAAAATTCATAAATTCATACTGCTCCAAAAAAAAAAAAAAAAAAAAAGAAAAGGAAATTGAGGGGTTGGCTTCATCTCCAGCTCTGTTTCCTTCACATGCAGTAATGACCTTGTTAGTACTTTCTGTGTGTTTCATACATGTTTCATTAACATCGATGTTGGCTCGTTTTTCATTTGCATCAGGGCACGGCATCTGTGGTTCTTGCAGGGCTCATGTCTGCTCTTAACTTAGTAGGAGGAAGCTTGTCTGAACACTCTTTCTTGTTCCTTGGAGCTGGAGAGGTCCCTTTCACTAATCTCTTTCCTCTTCTCTTCTTTATCTTCAAATGTGGCTTAACAAACTATTTGATTTTATTAATGCAGGCTGGTACTGGTATTGCAGAACTCATTGCTCTTGAGATTTCAAAACAGGTCAAAGAAGATAAGCATTTGCATCTTTATGATTAAGAGAAGAATCTGCAAATAACAATTTATGGTGGCTTGTATTTGCAGACTGGTGCTCCTTTGGAAGATGCTCGTAGGAAGATTTGGCTTGTCGACTCGAAAGTATTGAATGTCTAATTTCTCTCGGTACTTAATTCCTCCATTTCCATCTCTGATTTTGACCACTCGTTGTTTTCCTTTCTAGGGTTTGATCGTTCGGTCTCGTTTGGATTCACTTCAACATTTTAAACGGCCTTGGGCGCACGAGCACGAGCCCGTCAAAACTTTGTTAGATGCCGTGAAGGTGTGTATATAAAGAAAAGATGTTCCTAAATACGAACGAGCATAACCAATCTTGTAATCGCAGGCGATTAAACCGACAGTGTTAATAGGATCATCAGGAGCGGGAAGAACTTTTACGAAAGAAGTGGTTCAAGCCATGGCATCGTTAAACGAGGTACAAACACTGATATGAATTAAACATTTTATCGATATTCAAACTTGCCGTCGATTTACTCGAATGGTTCATGTGATTTTGTATCAGAAACCTCTTATTCTTGCGCTTTCAAACCCGACTTCACAGTCTGAGTGTACTGCTGAGGAAGCTTATACATGGAGTGAGGTGATTCTCTCACTTTTTTGAGGTGTTGTGAGCGATCTTTCTTGATTTTGTGGTGTTGTTATTCACTGGCTTCTTCTGCTCGATTTAGGGTCGAGCCATTTTCGCTTGCGGCAGCCCATTCAGTCCGGTCGAGTACAACGGGAGATTTTATGTTTCCGGCCAGGTTAAGTCTAAACATCAACGTTGTGTTTGGATCGAAGGATTTGAAATACAAGATTTACTTCTATGCATTTCAAACCCCTCAATCCAAACACGACTCAAGATGATTTGCCATATCAGTTGGGACTTTTCAGACTAACTTCGTCATTATTTTCGTGGTTTAGGCAAATAACGCATACATCTTTCCCGGGTTGGGTCTCGGTTTGATAATTTCCGGTGCAATCCGAGTTCACGACGACATGCTTCTCGCAGCTTGTGAGTTTCTGATACTTATATCTTGCTGATATTCTATAGAATTTTTTTTGGATGAAATCGCATTTTACAATACCAAACTACATTTTCACATATTAACACTTCACTACCCAAACTTTTCTTTATTGCCACACGAACACCTAAAGTTTTCCTAATTTGCACTTTTCAACCCAAGGACTGTTGCTTATGTTCGTTTTTTTTTTTTTTTTTTAAATCTGGAAATAGCGGAAGCATTGGCTGCACAGGTTAGCCAAGAAAACCTAGAAAAGGGACTCATCTATCCACCATTTTCAAACATTAGAAAGATTTCAGCTCAAATAGCAGCCAAAGTAGCAGCTAAAGTATACGAACTTGGTAATGTCCTTACACTATATGCAGAATGTATAATGCATATAGTATCATGTATCTATTATGTCTCATACGTTCGTGTTTCTATTGCCTTACAGGACTGGCCACTCGTCTACCACAACCAGAAAACCTAGTCGAACATGCAGAAAGCTGTATGTACAGCCCCAACTACCGTAACTATCGCTGAATGAACCAATCGAAGATTGGTTGCCCTTTTCCACACCCATCCACTATTCTTTTCTTCAGTTTACGTTCTTTTTGGTCCATTTGTCTTCTAACATCCTTTTGTGCTCACTTCAGTTCAGTGAGTGTCGTGCAGATGCTAGAGTTAGGTGCTCGATTTTGACATGTAGAATGCATAAACTTCTTTATTAGTTAGTTTGAAATGCATTTCTGGAGCTAATCTTCAGTGTCATGTTATTGTTCAAATGTCTTATATGATATGCTCATTGTAAACAACTCCAACAATTATAATGATTTTGAATTGGTAATGAAACATACCTTGTCTGGGACTGAAAATATTGACCAAATCCAAAATGGGAAGTAAGGCCTCTTTGTTATCCAAACCATACGCATTTTTTAAAATTGCTACCCAGTTGCTGCAATATTCCACACCAGATGGTACAGAGCAATCATAGATTAGGAGGCAAAGTGTCAAAAACACCCTTTGAAATCTCATGTGAGTTAAGTGTAAAGAACATGAAGTTCCAATAAAGTGAAAAGGGAATGAGCGCAAAAACAAGTAGGATTTTAATGACAAAATGTAACTAACTATAATACAGTCACAACTTTTGAAATTCAATCCTAACATAGTTACACTAAAGCCAGTTACACAAGACATAATTACTTCCCAAATTATCGATGTGAAAATCAACTTCTGAGTACAACCAAAATCGATTTAGAATGTGAAAATCAACTTCTGAGTACAACCAAAATCGATTTAGAATGTGAAAATCTACTTCCGAGTGCAACCAAAATGGATTTAGAATGCATCCTATGTTTATTGGCGTGACATTTGTTTGACATGCCGAATTGAATATCGATGTGAAAATCTACTTTTGAGTAGAACCAAAATGGATTCAGAATGTCTCACATGCCGAATTGAATATCGATGTGAAAATCTACTTTTGAGTACAACCAAAATGGATTCAGAATGTCTTACAACCATCATTGAAGAGTTCTCCAGTAACATCAATGCGTTTTCTCGAGAGTTGCATCAATGCCGGTGGAAGAGTTCTCTCGAGAGTCTAGATACATTGGTGGATTCCAAGTATCTGCATATTATGAACTCAATTGAAAGGGCGGTAAGAAATGAAGAATTGTGAGTATCTGCATTTCATGAACTCAATTGAAAGGTGATGAGAAATGAAGAATGGAAAGTAAAGACATTTTTTATTCTGATATATGTACGGATTCTTTGAAATCATTTCCTACCAGAATTAAGATTCAGTCTAGTTTAAAAGAATTATATCCGATGGGAAGCACAGAGAATTAAATTCTGGAAAACTAAAAGAAACAAGAAAATTGCTAAAAGCCATCCATTTGAAATTAGAAAAAAAAAGTGATAATTTACCAAACCAATTCAAAAAAACAAGTTTCAATTTCCCAATCATTGAAAAATCCTATGTACTATATTTTCTAATAGATTAACCTGATTGAGTAAATTATTTTTTCAACCATTAAATGCAAAAGAAATAAGAGGAAAAAGGGAAACACTTAAATATGAAAATAACATATCACTAAATGCCCATCAAATTCGAATATGGCTTAAAAAGCACATGTCCATATATCCTATCCAACTAATATGTTGATGTATCCTACTCATCTGAAATATGTTGTGGATATATCCTACCGAACTGATATATACAATCGTTATATCCTATTCATCTGATATATTCGAGATGTAAACAAATATTTATATAGATTTCATAACCCAACAAACTAATCTACAAAATAAATAAATTTTACTTCTTCAAAAAGCACATGTCCATAATCTACAAAACAAATAAATTTTACTGCTTAAAAAGCACATGTCCATATATCATATCCAACTGATATGTTGATATATCCTACTCATCTGAAATATGTTGTCAATATATCCTACCGAACTGATATATACTGTCGTTATATCCTATTCATTTGAAATATCCCGTCAATATATCCTATTCATCTGAAATATCCTGTCGATATATTCTGAATGTAAACAAATATTAATATAGATTTCATAACCCAACAAACTAATCTACAAAACAAATAAATTTTAATTTCTAATCCAAACAAGGAAAATAATACGCTTAACCAAGGCAATACAAGATTACGAACATGTTACAAGCAACCTGGGTGACATCTAAAAACTTCTTGCTCAATAGTTCTATGCTCAATATTTCCATGAATTGATAAGAAAGGTTAAGATAATTGTATAATACCTCCTTATTGCATGACAGATAGCAAGAGGCATGAACATAGGTCTTGATGTAATTGAGGAACTCCACAAATATGTTTTTGCCAGATTTTGGGAGATCAGTCATTTATAACCAAAATGCTCAATTCTGTCCATGGAATACAGGTAACTAATAATTAATTCACTTGTCAGCAATCAACATAAAATGATAGTAAATGACAAACTATAATGATAGAAAATCGGGAGCAATCAACATAGAATAATAGTAAATGACAAACTATAATGATAGTAAATCAAGTAACTGATAATTAATTCACTTGTGAACAATCAACATAGAATGATAGTAAATGACAAACTATAATGATAGTAAATCAAGTAACTGATAATTAATTCACTTGTGAGCAATCAACATAGAAAGATAGTAAATGACAAAATATAATGATAGTAAATTAGCATATAATGTATACACGAGGTATGTGCATGATTCGAAAACAAGAGTCCAAGATTAATTAATGTTTCTAATAGAACATGCCAGCACATGTATTATTTCTAAATTAAATGCCACCTTTTGAGTTATGAAACTTAAGTAAAACACGCGAGCGAGAATAAGTTCCCATGAAGGGAACAATTTAATATGATATAACAAGCATTGGTACATTATTATTACTCCTGTATAATTGATTACGGAAATCCTACCTATTTACATCTGCAATGCATTAATATTTCTAGCCAAATCACCAGATAGGTTTCTGAGGAGTCTCAAGACTATAATACTACATGAAAGAGTAAATGAAAAGAAAGTTTATCTACACCGGAGATTGTTCCCATGCAAGCTGCTTCACCTTGATTGGATGGATCTGTGTTGTTGACTAGAGCACATGCAAACTTCTGATCGAGTCTATGGATTCCTCAGTGAAAATGGTGAAGATACAATTTGGACTCCCATCTCTCCTAAATTCAGCTGGGACATGCCTACGAGTTCTGTTGTAGGCTCCTCTAGAACAACTGCCTCTGGTCTATGCATCTGATTCTGAGATGTTCCCTCTCCATAATCCATGAGAGAATACGCATTTGGTGGGCCTAGTCGAAATGGCAAAGGCGTAAATCCCTGTCCGAGAGAAAGATCTAGAGAAAGCTGTGAAGTGCTCATATTTGCTGCCGAAGATGATGAAAGCATGACATTTCCGATTTCAGTACCAGCTGTAGGAGAGGGGAAGGTAAACAATTCTGGCTTTGATGAATTTGTCTCCTGATATTCAAACCACAAAAGTCGTTCACACCATATAATTCATGCTAGAGCTTGGATTCACATAGCTTAATGAACTTTCGAGATTAGTGAGAACCAGCAAAGGAAGCTATTATATGGGGGTTTTTCGTTATTTTAGCATGTTATATAATGCTTTATAGGACAAAAAAGGGTGGGATACTAACCATCTCTGGTGCTGAGTCAAA
The DNA here is from genome assembly GCA_946896805.1 of Scutellaria galericulata. NCBI lineage: Eukaryota > Viridiplantae > Streptophyta > Magnoliopsida > Lamiales > Lamiaceae > Scutellaria > Scutellaria galericulata. The sequence goes on from OX335797.1 coordinate 15,225,634, forward strand.
GAGGCTGGGTCGTTTCCTTTTCCCAGGTTCGTTAGCATTACTTTGACGAATAAAGTACTTCTGTGCATGGCTAGCAACCTGGGTTGAAGTTCTTGAAGGAACGTAAATTCTTGATATACCCCTCCAGTTTCCTCTCCCCAACCTGTCCAGCCCTATTAAGAATTGGGCGTGCTCAAGTTTTGACCATGGGACTCCTGCAATTCAAAAACAGATTGTGCATTTGACTAATGTAATATCTACCATCTTCGATATGATAACTGAGAACAAGATTCCTTTATTGGATTCATGGTGGTGCATATACTTCTATGCAATCAAACACAACCTTATCATTGTTAATGGATACGTTGGGAGTTTCATAGGTTCACCATGGAGTACTCCAAGGTTCATATAGAGAGATATCAACTTCATTTTTAAACTTCATAATTAGCTTCAGAGGTCAGCAAGTATTAAAGTTCTAATAGGATACATGTTATATTGAGAAGGACCACTATAAGATATATTGGATAATGCAGATGGTATCTGTTGCATTACCAAGCCTTTCCATGAGGAGAAATGACAGAAAAGGACCTACTAGAAAATGCGGCTCTTACTTGCCGAGTTGGAATGTCGTTAGGGGAAATGAATACGAAAAAATCCATAAAGTGATATGATCAAAAGAAACATAGAGACGGCAAAAGGCTGATAACTGTATAAAACTATTCGTTTTGTCGTTATCAGGCGGAAATATTTACCGTTACAATATAACAAATTAACATGCATATTACCAGAATAGAGATGCAGTAAGAATCCGTCTTTGAACAAAGTCCATATCCAGTTAATTAAATACTTTTTAATTTACCTTCTTGAGCTTAGTCCACAATAATTTTCATAACCGTTAAATTCTAAAATATCAAAAACTCATCATCTAGTTTGTTAGATGCTTGAAATAGAAAACTTAAAAAATAAACCAACTAATCATCAGCTTGACATTGTCGGCCCTAACGTCTTTGCTGGCGTTATGACCGTATCATTTGTACTAATGATGAGCCGTTTGTCGTATGCACGATTACAACTAACACACACACATTCTGTCAACGACAAAGATACGCTGCGAATCTTATGTGACCGACATCCAAGAACACGGGGAGAAAGATTGACTCAAAAAGTTCTAAAGAACTACACGGAACTAATAAATGGGATTTGTTACTAATCAAGAACTCTGAATCCCTTCCCCCCACCCATCATGTAACTAACCATCACACTAACCAAACAAGCAAAAAAATAAAATAAAATCTGAGTTTGATCTCCATTTTATACACCCATTGAGTATTGTAGACAAATTTATATCGAAAATGAAATGACTTTATCATCAAGTTATACCAACAGTACATGAGGAGTTCTTGCATCAATTTCCAAAATCAATCAAACCCCAACACAATCATCAGCACTAATCAACCCAAATGAACTAATTAAGACAACATGCAAGAGGAAAAAATCATAAAACCATCAGAAACAAACTAGATCATCTTACTCAAATCAGCAACACAAATCCAAACAAGACCACCCAGCTCAAATCCGCAAGTTCTTGAACTCAATTTCCAAATTTCAAACACATGCAAAGCCCAAACATCTTCAATCAACACAAACCAACCCAATTAACCCCACATGCAAATTCAAGAAACACACATACCCAAATCAACTAACATGCAAACAATTAACCACACCACATGCAAAACACAAATCACATCCAAATTGAAGAAACCCCACCCACAACCAAACACTAAAAATTAACCAATAAACAAAACCCATAAATAAATTGCTTTAAAAAATAAAAAATAAAAAAGCAAAAACCTTTCTTTCTGAGAGGTCGGCAGCGCCCAGTGTGGGCAACATCGATAACATCAGACTGATAGCCCTCAAGCGAATCGGTGGTGGCGGAGTTGTGGGAGAGATTGCCCATGCTCGCGCTCTTCTTCACGATCGACCCATCTGTCAGCCTCACACCAAACAGCTTCACGCCGCCGCCGCAGCTGCGGTGGTTGTCGCCATTGCTGTTGCATTGCGCGCAGCAACGGGTCATCGTCTCCAAATTCACTCAATTTTCTGCAATTTTGTGAAAATGGAGATGGAGAATTATGGAAGGAATGCTGCATGTGAAGTGTAGGAGAGTGAATTTGGCTTCGGATTTATAGCATGTTAGAAATATGGGATTAAAAGGAGGATTTTTATTACACCAGATTATGATTTACGCAATTTTGTCTTGCTCCTTTTCGCCTTTCTTTTCTTTTCTTCCTCGTGGAATTACAGTTTTGCCCCTCTTTGGATTAGGTCATCCACTAATTTTAGGATAGGATGATAACTTAAATATAATTTTAAGTACATATTGGCGATATTATTTGACACACTTGTTGAAAATAATTTAAACCTCGTATGTGTGTGTATATATATTGTATTTTTTTATATTTTATTTATTTAGTCATCTCGAATTTAATTGCCTACCGATTGAGTTAATCTCGTAATTTATAATGTGATAATTAGGGATGACTATTGGTTAAAATAAAGTACCTTTTTGTTATATAAAATATTATATTTGATTGAGAAAAGTGAAATTTTACGCAAAACACACGCATTTGGTGCATGCACGCTGGATTTGCGATATGCATAATTCGATTTTTTATATCTCTACTTTGTCATGACTTTAATTTTTTTATTATAATTGTTATATTATGTTTTTTTAATTATAATTATTAAGTACACATCGAATCCATATAGACGGGTTGGATTTTCTCAATTTATTGAGACCGATACATAGTATTTATTTATTTTTCAAGATGAAAAACGATGATAATTTAATTCTTTTTTTAGAACGTGATGTTCCATTCTCAAAATCCGATTAAGTTATCCTAACTTCTAAGTTGTCAGTATGAAACCAACTTTCTATCTTGGTAAAGTATTTTTAACTTTCGCACGCTTTAGTCGATTATTCGAAATAAAAATGATAATCATAACAACCAGATACTAATTTTATTCTACATTTCATCATATGTTAGTTATATATCTCAAAACAAGCTTTTTAGACAAATCCTAAAATTAAATAAAAACAATATCTAACTACAGTTTTGATCGGGTACATATGCATCTTTAGAATGCGAATATTAGACACTTCTTTGTTAAGAAAATGAAAATCTGATATACATATATAGATGAATATCAAAAAAGTGCATCGAGTCTACACTCTAGAAATTCTAGAAGTATATATATTGTATGTAAATATGTATATAGAGGGAGGGGGGTTTAGACGCCAATGAAGAGGGAAAAGTAGCTTTAAGAGCGAAGAAGCTGCTGCATGCATGCCTTCAACTCCTCTTTTCTCGACACCTATCTCTTCTCCCACCGCTTCCAAATATATACTCTCTTTTTTCTTTTATTTCATTTATTTAATGTATAGATTTTATACAATGATTTTATTATGTTATTTATTTATGACATTATATTGCCTCTGGCTTCAATTTTATAATAAATGCTATCAATACGACTGACGTACAATTTTTTGTAATTTTGTAATAGTCATACCACCGATTTGGATCTCTCTCGACTCCGCACTTTATCTTCGATTATATCTAAAATAGAAGAATTTGGAACAATTTCCTGAAACTAAGTGCAGAAATATTTAGATGATTAGTTTTGAAATGTATTGATTTCAAATCTCGTAATTCAAGTACAATTTAAGTGAATTTCAAACTAACTGCAATGTCGTTAAAAAAAAAAAAAAAACTAATTTAATGTTATATTTAGATTAAGCGATCTGTAGTTGAATGATTTCAATTTAATATATATAATAGATTTTGAATTCATTGCACTTAAGAGTAAATTTCAAGTTCACGCAAATTACTAAACAATATTTTAAATTAAAAATCGTGAGAATAAATTAGTTTTGTAAATGATCGTCGATAAGTTTGCTGCTATAAATTTCATATTAATGCAACTTGAATAAATTTATTCTTTTTTTTTTTTTTTTTTTGTCAAATGACCTATATCCCCTCCTGGGCCAATATATATTGTTAATTAAATCAGACAGATTAATGCCAATGCAAGTCCTTTATAGAGTCCATTGAAATTAGGACAAGGTAGGCCCAGGCCCAGATCTCCCACCATAAGGCCCAAAATGAAGTATCTATGCCTATCATTTTAAGCAGCCCGGCTCAAATGGGTTCATTGGTCTGAAACAACCCATATCTCCTCAAATTTTAATAATCAAGACCCTGTCAATTCAACTCATTTTAATATGTCTTATTTTTATGCACAACAAAAATCAATCGAAAATTAAAAAAATTATCAATAGCTTTAATTTTCACATGAAACAGCCCACGTAAAATTCCTGTCCAAATTATCCATTCCTCATGAAATTTCATTTGATTAGAACTCATATGAACCGGTTCATGAATTCAATTTTATATAATTAATATAAGATTAACTTGTAAAAATGATTTTGAATTCAATTTCGTACAATTCATATAAGATTAACTTGTAAAAATGATTTTGATTTATAGATAGTAAAATTCCGGCTTACAAAATTATTTATCTGACACAATCTCATGTATGTTAATTTTATGATTTCTCCTCAATTATTTTAATAGATATAGGGCCTAGTTATAATTTGGATTCGAACAAAGCTATTTTTGGTGTGTTTGTAATGGTATGAGATTAATTTTAAAATTTACCACTTGATAACTACCATGTATTCATATTATCAAGTCCTGATTAAATTAAAATGCTATATAATTCAGTGATATCAATTATTTTCCTGATATTTAAATATTCTCAATTATTTTGCCTAAGTTGGTTCGTTTGGTTTTGCAAATGCAAAGAGGGAGAGAACAGATGCTCATTTCCTTGAGCATATATATGTGTGTACAAAGGTGTACAAGAAAGCAACTTTAAAGACACTCTTTATATGATTGCATCAATGCTTACAAATGACAAATTATACTTGATAACTCAAAAGCTTATTGTCCTTTCAAATATAACAGAGAGAGATATTAACAATATGTCATACATATACCATATAATTGATTAATGTTTAGTCCTTGAATTTAGTAAGAAATAAAATTTGTAAAAGTACTTACTTCAGGTTATATGCTTGAATTAAGCTTATCTTAGTGAGGAAAATAATTTTTCTTGTGACTTTCTACTTAAATTACAATATTCACACATGAGATGTAATAAAAATGTTATGTATGTGAAATGTACACATATGTTAAATCCTCCTATACGAAATAATATTTCATGTAAATTTTTAGATAGTTCCACTAATATACATGTATGTGTACACTATTGATGTCTATCATATTTATTAAATATGTAAGAGAGAGAAAAATTTCCCCACAATAATAAGGGGCATTTCGAACACCGCATATTAATGTGAAATAATATATTTTGTGCAACGCATCAAATTCAATTTTTTTTATTAAATCAAATGACAATTTATATATATATATTGGTAGAAAAGATGTTTATTATATAGAAAATGTGTTGTTTAATTTTTATCCTTTTAAACATTCGTAAAAGCATCTTGATGAACTTATGAAATCAAGCGATTTTTCCAGACGTTAATAATATTGGATTCATTTGAGCTAAGACTTTGAAGTGATTCCTTAAATCCAATTTCAGATTTATATATGATTAATTTGAAAATAACAATATCCAATCTCTTCAAATTGATACCATATAAATCTTGACTGTGTCTAACTAACTAAATTTGAAGTAATATCCACTGCCATCATATCAACGTTCTACCCATAAAATGAGTAATATTTTATTTTTATTCTCATAATTCGAACTCACACACCATCTCCATTGCTTGCTCAAAGGAATACGAGTATATAATACACATACTCATACACAAAGACTCTATTCTTATAACATAAAAAATGCAATATTATGGCACTCATATTTGATAGTAAATGAGGAGGTTGTAAACGAATATTTTGCTCTCTTTTATAACAATATCATTAGATCAAATCTTGAAAATCGAACTCGAATCACTTAGACACAATTCACAATATATTGCATGTTATAAAAAATCAGGGTATGATTGGTATTTGAAATGATAACATAGGAGAAGGAGAGTGCAATAGGAAAAGAGAATCAAACCCAAGAAAACCCATAATCTCATTCTCATCCCATTCCCTTCCACCTTTTTTTGCTACTTTTAACACACAAGAATCGGATGTGACTATACATGCATCTTGCTCAAACACAATAAATTATTGTGCTAATTATTTGTCATAAATTAATGGATTTATATTCATTTATTTTTAATATTCTATTAGCTAGAAACTATTGTTAATTAAATTACAAGTTATTATAGTCATATAAGAACATCAATATTTAAGTATTTTATCTAAAAGTAACAATAAAAAATAAAAAACTCTTATGAGTTCAATCATATTCTACCGTCTTTTAACCTTGTACATATTTCGTATGTTGAAGATAAAATTAGCTTTTTGAACATTTCTCATCTTCAAAAACTGGATCTTATGAAATGGTGACCCGAAAGTGCTCAAATCACTTATACATGCTCTAATCATCGAATGATACTGCACGCTTTCATGTCAAACATGTCAATAAAAAATGAGTTCACATCATTTATGAATATAATGTTCTAATACTATGGTGAGAGGTACTCTATACTCCATTTGTTATAATGTGAAATAAAATTATTTCATGTGCTAATACTATTCCACACAAGTATACTATTCACAAATGATTGCTATGGGACTTAGCTAGCTTGAAGTGTTTTATTCTTTATAGGTTTAAATTGACATAAAAGAGAGTGACTAAAGTTGAATATAATTTAAATTGATATTATGAGATTTGATAATATATCCTTATATAAAAGCAAAGAAGTAGGTAATATATACAATTTTACCATTTTTCCTCCTAAAAATATCACATCACTTCTTTTTTTTTTTTTTTTTTTTTGTATTTTGCATTTTAATTATTTTCCCATGTACTAAATTTATTAAGATTCTTGCTTCATAATCCACAATGGATAATTTTTGGAAAATTATTATGTAAAATGATTTTGGGTTTTATAAAAAAACTAAGATTATTATAAAGTCATGTTATGAAAATTCTTGATTCATCTTACAAATCATTTTGGGGTCTGAGTTTTATAAATATTAATAACATGTTTTTTTATAAGATGATTCATATACCATGACCATCAAATGTAATAGGCTTTTTTCATAAATGAATTAATTGTATTAGGAATTGTAGTATTGCAAAGATTTTTCAATTTATATAATTGATCTATTTGATTTAATATTATAATTATTTTATTAGTTCATTTATATTTTCTTGATCTTAATTAAATTAATTTTTATTGAACATAATTTCATAAATGCCAATAATAGATATTGTTCAAAAATAAACTTAATAACAAATATTAATTTATTTAGGGATATCTAATATCATATTTAATATAAATAAATAAATGTAACATTTTTAAATAAATAAATATATATATATATATATATATATATATGTGTGTGTAGTATGGAATTATATGTCATTCTAAATATATTTTAGATTAATATATGTATATTCAAATATGTAATACCATCAACATTGTACGGAAAATACTAATATCCTTTACCGATATATTTTAATGATGAAAATATTATTAAGTATTCAAGTATAAAATACATGATTTTGCTATCTGTCATTTTCAATATTAAGCAATATTAAAAATGTCATTTTTTTAATTCAATTTATTTTAAAATGAAGGTTGAAAATACATGATTGACATTGTTTGCATCAAGTTCTTAAGTAAAATTTCTATTTTTTGTGTATTGTTTCTAATATATATAAGATATATATATATATATATATATCTTTAATTTAAATAATTGAGTTTAATTTGAAATTCATAATTGATACTTTTAGTGTTATTAATTACAAACTCTCCAATTGGAAATATAATAAACAAAATTATTATGAATTAGATAGATATTTAATATATATATATATAAGTAAATTCATATTTTTTTAATTGTTAAATATTTTATATCTTCAAAATGCTTATAATTAGTTAAACTATATTATCAAATAGTTGATATTTACTACATATTATATAACAAACCGTGCAACGCACATGTACAAGTACAAATAAAATGGCAGGGGCAGGGGCAGAGGAATAAATAAAGAATCTCTTATCCAACACATAATCATCTTCTTTTATCAAAGTTTTTGCTGGAATTATTGCAGAAAGGGGAATGGAAGGACATAGAAGCAAGACATGGACCATTTTAAAAGATCATCTCTCGATCATCATTGGGAGTACTCCATAATATTAATTTCTTTTTCCTTTTTCTTTTAATTTTCCCCTTTTTCCTTTTTTTGGCTACTAGATACTCGAGAGTACTCCATAATATTAATTTCCTTTTTCTTTTTCTTTTTTAATTTTCCCCTTTTTTCCTTTTTTTTTGCTACTAGATGATACTTCTTTTATTGATATGCAATATATTCTCCTCCCACCAAGTCCCACCTAGCACAAAGCACACTTGATTTAACCTTAAGAACCCACACTTTATTTAACCTTAAGAACCCTAATGGGGATGATCTACCTTGAGGTGCTTCTAGTATTTATGTTCCTCAAAATGACTTTCAATTCATCGTTATTATATAAATTTAAGTCATTCAGAACAATATATTCCAAAAAAACACATGACATGAAGTATAAATAATATATATCTTATGATATAAAAGTATGTACATATTGAACCTCATTTATAATTAAGATAACATTTTTATGTCTGTGATCTGTGATAGATAGCATTTTTATGTCTGTGATAATTAGCCACGTGTGATTTGCTTATTGGTTGGTAGTGTGAATTATTAATGGGTGGAGTGCAATCTTATTTGTTGGTTGGTAGTTTGAATTATTAATGGGTGGAGTGAAATTTGGAGTGAGAATGTAGGATATTTATCTTGTCAAAGGATATAATAAGGATACCCAATAATGAAAATATTCGAAAAGATCAAAGATATTTTTTCAATATTTTCATTTTTTCACATGACCGATATAAAATGGATTGCAATCGATACATCTCAAATATTTTCATTTTTTCACATAAAAACGAGAAATTTTGTCAAAATATCGGTAAAATATGATAAATATTGGTATCGATTTCGATATCGGTGCTTTCATGGTACAAATTATAAAATTATAGAAAAATAGGTGAAATATTGGGAAAATATCAATAAATATCAGTTGCTACAAATTATAAAATTATAGGAAAATAGGTGAAATATTGGGGAAATATCGATAAATATTTGTGAAATATTGATAAATATCAGTATCGATTTCATACAAATTATAGAAAAATCCTTGAAATATCAGAGAAATATCGGTAAATATCGAAAAAATATTGATAAATATTTGTACCGAAATATCGGTAAATATTGGAAATATCGATAAATATCTATGAATTGTTAATGGGTGGAGTGCAATTTGGGGTGAGAATGTAGGATATTTATGTTGTCAAAAGATATAATAAGGATACCCATGAAAATATCCGAAAATATCAAAGATATTTTCCCAATATTTCCATTTTTTTCACGTGACCGATATAAAATGGGCTGCAATCGATATATCTCAAATATTTTTATTTTTTCACATAAAAACGATAAATTTTGTCAAAATATCGGTAAAATATCAATAAATATCAGTATCAATTTCAATATTGGTGACTTTATGTACAAATTATAAAATCATAGGAAAATAGATGAAATATTGGGGAAATATCGATAAATATCTGTGAAATATTGATAAATATCAGTATCGATTTCGATATTGATGGTTTCATGGTACAAATTATAAAAAAATCGTTGAAATATTAGGGAAATATCGGTAAATATCGGAAAATGTTGATAAATATTTGTACCGAAATATCAAGAAAATATCGGTAAATATCGGTGGAATATCGGGAAATATCCATGAAATATCGGAAAAAGATATCAGTATCGATATTTCCACCATATTTCCGTAAAACTAAGATACCGATATTTACATCGAAACCAAATTTTTTATCCTTGATTATACCCATTGAATTAGGCCTACGAAGCTTGTAAAATAAAACTAAGATAGTGATATTTACATCGAAACCAAAATTTTCATCCTTTCAAAATTTTTATCCTTGATTATACTCTAGGCCTACGAAGCTTGTAAAATGAAACACTAAAATATCGATATTTACATCGAAACCAAAATTTTCATCCTTTCAAATTTTTCATCCTTGATTGTAATTAGGCCTACGAAGCTTGTAAGATGAAACTAAGATATCGATATTTACATCGAAACCAAAATTTTCATCTTGATTATACCTATTGAATTAGCCGCTTGTAGCTCTAGCTCTAGCTCTAGTCTAGCGTTGAGTTTCTCAAATCAAATCTGATTAGGCTTTTATCAAATCAAATCTTTCTTATAGGCTTTTAATCCTCTTAAATTCTTCCTACCATTACAATGATGACATCATCTATGATGTGTTTTATGGTTTTCATGTCATCTGAAAGAGACCTGCCTAAGCTTTAAATACCATGAATTATCTTTTTTGTAAGAAGGGTAAATGAATTAAATAAAAATCCTACCATTACAATGATGACATCATCTATGATGTGTTTTATGGTTTTGTAAATACATGATCTTTTAGTAAGAAGCGTAAATGAATTAAATAAAAAAATCTAAATGATGATATTTTAACCGGTCATTGCGACAATGTTTTAATAAAGTTTGAAATCTATTAAATATCTCATTTCATAATTGAAATTAAATAAAAAAAACACCCATTAATAAAATCACCTCGTTTCTATCTAACATAATAGAAATGAGATATAGCCGATGTCTTTTAATTCCTGTGTGGATTTTTTTTTTAATGTCCATGTTGGCAGTAGAGACACAACAATAAATAAAATTTGAAATACTGACTGGTGGTCGAAATTACACACATATATAAGGGGTATGTTATTCTTGCAATTATTTAAATGTTTGATCAATGTTGTAATCATCTCATATTTTAAAGGGATGAAATATTTATATATTAACGGTTGACATATCAAGACATACACGGTGGATGTGTAAACATAATTTTTGAGCAAAGATGATGAACTTTAAGACAATTATCACTATAATATATCACAATGCACATCTATAATGCCTTTAAAAGTTCATTATAAAACAAAAATATGCAATGGAATAATATGTCGGACTTATTGCGATGAGAGCATCCTAGTACATGGAAACTTGTAGAAATATAGCTGTTTATAGTAATGAATAGCCTAAATTTGCTATCCAACAAGTAGTATAATTCCCACAATTTTTTATTACTTCAACAAAATTAGTGATCTGTCTCTTCTTGAATATGTGCCTTTTGAGTGATTTGAGAGATCTATGCCTTCCCTTTTTAATTTTTTCCTTCAAGAGTAAATTCTATGAGGGAATGATAATAAAGTTAATTATTATAATATTAGGTAGCATTTCAATGAGATCGTTTTATAGATTTATTTTTATAAAATAAATCAATACATAATCCACAAATTAGAAATTGATTTATGAAAAATGATTTATATATGATGTGAATTGTGAGATATTAGTCAAATATCCCCATATTAATTTTTATGAATTATATTATGTTGATGCCACTTTTGGTGGCATAAACTTTTTATGGCCAACTTTGGGTGTTTGTTTTGGATAAATTCTTTCCTATGATGCTCTAAGGGACAAAAATGGATACAAACAAATGATAAGGTAATTTTTAAATTTAACACGTGGAAAGTGTGAGTATCCACGTGAAAACCGACGTTGGCTCTATAGAAAAAATACTATTTATTTTATAAATGAACTGGAAATTAAGTAATATGTTAATTGATATATGAAAATTATGTTCTGTGACAAATACAACATTTTTATAATGAATGAATGTATTAATCAAATTATGTTGTATTTAATGGTTAAGTTTGATGATGTGGTATATTAATATTTTTCTAATATAATAATCTTTCAAATTCTCATTTTATTAAGTTCATTTATAATATAACCAAGGTATTAGACATGCTCTGCACTACTAGTATATAACTATATATAAATGAATTATTTCATTATCTAGATCTATAAACTCAAAAAATTATTGTTTATTACATCAAAGAATGAATTCTAATGAAGTGCAAAGCTAAAGTTCCATGATCACTAAATAATATTCTTACAGCAGAACTCTTACTTATGCCAACCAGGCAGGCAAAATAGAATGCATTTAGACATTATATGTCTTATTCCAGCTTTCGACATTAAAAGTTTAGGTTTTATTTTGTTCACAATAAGGACACAATTTATTATCCTTGTCTACGAAGAAGTGGTCCTAATTAATAATATTACATCAGTAATTAAGACAATATATAGATTCATGAGTATTTATATTAACTCTACGTAATTAGTTTAAGTTAGTTTAAGTCTCATTATCATCTAATACAACTGTGTGTGTGTTTTTTATGTTAATGTTTAGATTTGTCAAAACGGGTTAGACCTGTTGGACCAGCCCGCCCCACCATACATAAAAGGTGGGTAGGGCCGGATATTTAGAAGCCCGCAAAAAAGCGGCCCTAAACGGGCTGGCCCATTTGGGCCGCAGGGCGGGCTGACATACCTTTTTTTTAATTAATTAAAAATATTAAAAAAATAGAAAACCCTAGTGAATTCTTGTTCAATGTCCAACGTCCCCTCACTCCTCTTAGTGTCTCACCTTCAGTGAATTTTTATGTTTTTGGATTATTGATTTATGGATTATGGACATATGGTTGATATGATAGATGTTGCATTTTAATTTGCGAACACTTTGCATTTTTTGTTAGCTATTTACAATGTATTTATGTGTAGTGGATTAGTGATTTAAAAAAAAAAAAAAAGTGAGTTTGCCCGCCCAACCCACGACCCACCAGTGGGTTGGGTTGGGTTGGAATTTGAAGGCCCGCCCAATAAAAAGTCCACCCTGCCAAAGGGTGGGTTAAGGTGGGTTGTGGGCCAGTCCACCCCTCCGACCCGTTTCGACAGTTCTATTGACGTTGTTAATGTGTTGCCGAGTCAAAACGATGTTGTTTTTTGAATAACATAATTGTGAATTCATGATAACTCCATTAAAAAGCAGATGAAATCATTTATTCTTACATACAATATTATTTTATCTCTGATTTTAAACTCATCATTATATTAATATTACATATTGTATATCATTAATATGATGTTATTATGTGTTAGAAAGATTGAAAGAGAAGATTCAACATCAAATGCAACATAAGATCAATTCCACTAACTGAAGAGATGCACGAATATAAGGATATTCAATAAATTTTGTTGAATAATTAGAAGGTACATATATATGAGAAAAACATATTTACTCATGTAAAACATTCATTCTATTTTCATTTTAGATCTTTAATAAATAAAAAAATCAATTGTTAATTGTTATACCATGTTAAAGTGACATGTTATCCTTTGCTTGATATTTAAATCTATGATTTCTTTTAATACAGTAACCCTACAATTTTTATGACAAAAAAATGCATTATCATTAAATTTTGGAGGAAAAATTCACACCAGGCCAACTAGAATAAAAGACATTTTTCCACCTGACCTTTAAGTAAATAAGTAAATGAATAAAATTTTAAACCAATTATCAAAGTTGATTAAAATGTAAAAAAATGTAATAATTCACCAATAGAAAATCAATATTTTTACATATTATTTTAAAATAAATTTTAACTTATTATTATTATTATTAGCAAAAAGTATGAATAAACATGTGATTTGTTTTATTAAAAAAAAAAGTTCCTCCTTTCTTTCTCTCATCAAACCAAAATACCAGAACAATATATGGAAATAAATAATAGATAAATAAAGAACTAAATATTTAAGACACAAAGTTGGAGAACTAAATATATACAGAACTGCAGTATAGCATAGGTGGATTAATTGTGTTGGAAGATAGATTGCTTTGGACGCTAAACTCGAGAAATGCAAAATTCAGATTCTGATATTTTGCAGAGAGAATCATATATTATTTAATTTAGTTTGCACCAATTACTTACTTTTATCACTGATTGATTGAAACAAGAAAAGCTCTTTTCTGATTCCTTTTCATTTCATATTTTGCTATGCGTCATGCTCCCCTGTTTTCACTACTATTTTTATTTTCCAAAGATTCACATAAATAATGGGATGCAACGTCAAACAATTCTGCTAATTTATGGTATGATATGATATGCAATATTTACTTGTATTATAGTGCGGCCACATAATTTTTATGAGATCGTTTTACGGATATAAAATCAAGAGTCACTCTTTACAAATTTAATGTATGTTACCTATTAATACATAAGAATTTTTGGTCTCAAGACAAGGACGGACCCAAGTGTGGGCCAAGAGGCATTGTGCCCCGGAAAGATTTGCAAGAAAATCAGGGATATTTCGTAATTTCGCAGTTTTATAAAAAAATAAAAATAAATTTGTGAACTTGGTGTTTTCTTCCCTTGCAAAATAGCCGGTTCCTTATTTTTTGCTCTCATTATCAACCAAAAACCTAGCTTCCTTTTATGCATTCTCCTATTCTCTTTCTCTATGTCTTTTTAATCTAGTTAATTGTTACGATTTATACTTATAATTTTAAATTATTGTATTTTTTTTTTATTATTTGGATTCCTTGAGTACAAATGTTGGGCCGTCACTGTCTCAAGGCAACAAAATCACATGCATTAAAACAAGGAAAATTTTCTAAAATTTATAAAAAGAATTTATTTGATGAATGCATACACACAGGATTATAGAAACAGGGTACCAATCTCTAGTCTTGACAACTATATAAAGCCTCTAAATGCCAACCACAATTTATTCCAATCTCTAACACTAAACTCTCTACCATTTCCATACTTTCTTTCTTTCTCTATCATCTTATTTTCCTTGCATTATTTCTACAAAGCCAAGAAAAATGCAGAGACAACTAGCTAACATGAAGAAGACCCTTTTTGATCAGGTAAAGTTCTTGCAAAAACTAGTAATTGGTCCATAAAATAGAACTATTCTTGCAAGTTGAGACATGTTTTTTGTTATTCTTTTTGTTCAAGGTTGTCCACTTGCATGCAAATGGATAAACCATGCTTTGCTCTTATAATATTTATAAATATGTATATGTGTACTTGCATGGTCTTTGAACGAAGGATTATTGTCGAAACTTGCATCATCACACATTCATATATATGTGCAATTGCATGTTGAAAAAAGAAAAGAAAAAAAATTGGGTTGTTTTACTTGGAATATTTTCTTTCCTTTTGTGCAGGGATATCTGGATGAACAATTTGTTCAACTTGAAGAGCTTCAAGATGATGCAAATCCCAATTTCGTCGAAGAAGTTGTGACTTTGTACTATCGTGATTCGGCTCGATTAGTCCAAAATATAGAACATGCTTTGTGAGTTGATCTAACTGTTAAAATTACGTAGTTTTTATTTTTAAATATTTATATATATGAATTAACTAAAGTATGTGCATTTACTTCTTTTTAGGGAGAAAAACCCTCTGGATTTTGCAAAGCTGGATAGCTGCATGCATCAGTTCAAGGGTAGCAGTTCAAGGTATACCCTAATATTTAATTGTTGAGATTAATTATAATTTCTTTAAGATTTTACTGTCTTTGCAGAGAATATTCTTGTTTTGGCTTGTAATAACCCTTTCTGTCTATGTTCTTGTTTGCAGCATTGGAGCCAAAAAGGTGAAAATTGAGTGCACACAGTTCAGAGAATATTGCAGAGATGGGAATGGTGAAGGGTAATTTATCTTTTACTCCCTGTAATTGTTGGATTTTGCTTTAACACCCCTTTTCAATATATTAATGCAAGTTTTATTTTTCTTTTAGTTTATATTCCTCTACATTATTTATTCCTAGACCCATTTGGTGATCCTACATTTTCATCTCTTTTTTGCAGTTGCAAGAGAACTTTTCACCAACTGAAGAAGGAATATGCCACTCTAAAAAAGAAACTAGAAGTCTATTTTCAGGTCCCTTTTATTTATTTATTAATTATTTTTCAAAAATAAATCCTCTTCATTTTTCTTTTCCAATTTATGAAGTGATGTGTTATAAATACTTCGATTTTGTATATGTAGTTTGCAAGACAAGTTGGACCAGTTGAGAAGGCATGTCGTCCAAAGTGAGGAATCAGTGTGGAGTTGGCATAATGGGCTTCAATTTTTGTGAAATGTATTTTGGTGGGTTTTTGCATGTAAAACTTCTCAAATGCAATAAATAGAGAAGGATGTTTTTTTTTTTGGAGCACATGATCCATGTATAGTTTAATTAGCTATGTAAGTCCAATGTTTTTGATAAAATGTCTGTCTCTCTCTCTCTCTCATTATTTATATAGACAAGGCAAGATATGTAGGGCTGTCATAGACACTTGACATAATAATAAATAAACTTTAAGGCAAAGTTTTGAAGTTATAGAACTTGAAAATATATATAAAATTGAATACTAAATTATAACATCCAGTCAATAAAACAATAATATATATAACAGCTGATATAATAATATGTTGGATTAAACGTTTTCAGGTTTTTTTTTTTTTTAAGAAAGAGCTATAGCTTAATGTTTAATATATCCTTATCTTTTGAGTTTTATCAATGCGAAAGCCAAAGTGTTAATTCTTTTTATGAATATCACATAAAGGTCAATAAATAGACACCCACATGCTTATAAGCCATTGATGACTTCCCAGAATTCTTGCTCACATAATCAAAACCATAATTATATTCAATGTCCATCAAACCATAGAAACAATTTGATCAACATTGCAAAGCAGCATCCAGCTATATCATAAGGCCTCCACTTGCTATTCAAGATTTTGACAAAATCTGTGAGGTCTTTTGGTTTTGGGATCCACACTGCTGTCATTAGTCGTCGCGCATGTCTGTCCTTCGCCTGGACTGCAAAGCAAGACGAGCGTCTCTTTCGCGCTCAAATTCTCGATAATCAGTACGCTGCAAAAAGGAGACTCTGTCCAGATACTGATTAGAGCTTTTCTTGTATGCATCAAGTTCCTCTCCCATGCCTTTATGGTCATCCTTGAACTCGCCCCAATCCTTCTTCGTCTTATCGAGCACGCTGAGTTTAGGTTTCTTTTTTATCTGTTCAAGAACAGCATCAACAGCAGATCCTGCACCTTTACCTTTCTCAGAGGCTGCATCCACTACTTTCCTCACTTCAACCTCCTCACCGGCAAAGTCTCGCACTTCAGTAACCTAATTAAGTTACAACATTACAAAATAACCCTATGAATGCTTTGCAAAAATAAACAAAATACAGAACTTGAAATGCCTACAAAACTTCAGAGCTTTTGCAGGGGAATATATTGACATTATTATAAGAATGTATAGGAGTACCATGATTTTGGAAGTCCAAACAGAGCATGGAAAGCGGATACACCAAGACAAATATTATAATGTGTATTATCCATCAAACATAGCATACACTTCAACCTTAATGCATGGATAATGTGGGAGAAAATTTTAATCACCAAGCATATAAGAAAACAAAACGGAAAAGAATTAACAGGGCAGAACAAACACACCTCAATTTTTCCCCTTCCTATGTTGGCTGAAGCAGCAGCTTCCTTAACTGCTGAAAGAGCAGCAGCTGCAATTCTCTTAGCATCCTCATTGGAACCATTTTCACTAACAGCGGCACGTTTTCCCAGCACTCCTTGTCCAGAAGGTGGTGTATTCTTTGATCCCAAACCCAGATAAGTCATCCAACCCTGAAAGAGGTGGTGGGTGGTTCCTCAATGTCAAAGCTTAGCTTCAGGTTAACATTAAACATGTATCTATAAGCTACTGATAGAGGAACTGATACTCACTGCTGATGACTTTTGCTTAGAATTTTGTTGAGGAGATTTGCTTGTGGTTGAACTCTTGTTGTCTGAGATGGATTTTAGAGTTTTTGCAGAAACTCCTTTGTTCATTTGCTGCCACACAGCTTCTACCCGAGTTTTCCTCTCTGTTATTGAAAGGATGCAAACAGATTAAACATGTCCATCTTTAAAGAGCTTCAATATATAGTACAATGCAGAAGAACTAAAGTTGGGACAAAGCAAACCAGTAAACTAACCCAACTCTTCAGGCTGAGCCTGTGAGGTTGGAGCATCTTCTTGCAATGTCTCTGCTCCACACCCGTCCCTCTTTTCTACACCTTCTGAAACAAAAATACCATCACATTCATCTCTAAGGTCGTGTTTGGATTGAGAGATTTGAAATGAATGAATTTTGAGTGCATCCAGATTAAAGTGGATTTCAATCCACCCAAGTCACTCTCAAATGAGTTCAAAATAAGAGTGATAGCAGATATCAAAACTATTATCAATCTAAACAACCCCCAAAAAATTTGCAATAATGATTTCAAATTCATTCTCAAATCCTTTGATTCAAATGCAACTTAAGTAATCTAAATCCTACTGAATGCATTACTCTCGGAAATCAAATCATACAGGAATGATAACAACTGCAAAAGGGCATCCCTAGAGAAGTCCAAAGATCACGAATAATCTCATATCTTCACGCACAAGCACAACAATTACACCAAAACTCACAAGTTTAAAACTCATATAGAAATAAACATTGGATGAATTACAGTCAATTACCATTTTAGCCAAAGAAAACAGATATCTGAAAATAAAACGAGCTTCAAAATTCTATAAACATCCCTCTCCTCACTTGCATAAGAAATTCAAAAACCATTAAATCTCTTCCAAGAAAAAAAATATACCCAAGCCAGATAGTTTGCTTCCAATGTACATCCTTTGACTATCAATTAATCAAAATATTAATGCAGGGACATAGAAAGTAATATGTAGCAGCAGTAAGAACGAAAAAAACGGGGAAAACAACAGAAAAAAGATCAACGAATCGGGATTTACAAAGGAAACTAAAAACCAATAATTGAAAAGAAATCCGAAACTCAGTTACAGAGTGCAATCAAAATTAAAAAGATTTTTTTGGAATTAAAAACCGTACCGATGGAAACAGCAGGAGCAGAGCTCGATTCAGCCATGAGTGTAGAAAGAAATCTGAAATTGAGTATAGCCTCTTTATTCAAGAGTTGAGACACCTTTAATTTGTTTCTGTTACGACTCCATTGAAGACCCGAAACCACTGTAAAACTCGGCCCACAAGTTGTTGGGTTCAAATAGTATAAAATTTGACAATGAAACAAGACTATGGAATTTAAGATCTTGACAAGGGCCCTATAAATTTTTGTTGTCAATTATTATTAAATATTCTTTTATTATAAAACTTAAAATGTGTGAAAACAAAATTCTAGATCCTGTTGAAAATATACATTGGATGTTTAATATATGTAATAATTTGAATCTAGAACTCTTTAATATTTATATTATGTAAAAATATCGATTTACCTGGGTTGTGTATGTTTCTTAACAAATAATTTGGCTGGTTTCTTTAGCAGGTTTTGTATTTGAGGCACTCCACACTGCAATGGTCATTTTCGTAAATTTATGTTTCTGGGTTTTTCTTGACGATAAATGAATACCATTATCTCCATCACAATCCATCCTATTATGCTGATTAAAATTTCTCCCAACTCTTATGATTTTTGTTCATATTATTATTTATGAACGAATATGAATATAATACAATAAGTTTAACGGACCCAAAATTATTTTTTTCTTATATTTATATCTAATGTGTAGATGAAGCTTTAAAAACACAAATAAAATGACTAAAATAACATAAAATAATTACATAGTTTAAACATCCAATGTATATTAAAGAGTTCTAGGTTTAAATCATTACGTATATTAAACATGAAAATCTCATGGGAGAACATCTTAAGTTGAGTTCTTAATATACACGAGCAATATACACAAATGCTGGATATATTGCAATTGATATCTTGTTGTTTCATCAATACCATCAACAGTCTACTTCTCATAAAATAAAATCTGCAATAGCTCATAAATATCATCAGCAATGTTTCCCGTCTCATGAAATAGTTACGGTGTTTGATCAATACCATGTAGTCAATAGTCATGAACTCTGCACAAGAAATTACTGTAAAAGAAAGATGGTATGAATCAGAAAGCATTCAAACAATGTTAAGCCTCGTCTTATTTTGCCAATATAAAAGAAGCAAATCTTACCAGCATAGCAATGAAAAATACTTCATTTTTAGAAGTGAAGACTTCTTGATGCAATTGAAGCCCTATAATTGAAAAAAACAAGCATTGACAAATGAGACTGATTTCAGATTTAAGAAAAAAAATAAAAAAAACACTATAAGGGAAAATATAGAGGAGAGAGATCTTACCAAGCTTGCCGACATCTGACAGCCTCTCGACGAACAATTCTCTTAGGATCATCCAGTGTCTTTGATGTGGCTCGTAAAACCTAGCATCAGAAAATGAGATTATAACTTCACAAGCCCTTAAAACATTTAATAAGAAACAAAATCCCAATCTACAAAATTGACACAAAACTGCAGCTTGAGCCATCACATAGCTTGCAAAACTATAAACATAAAACTGTAGCTTTTCTACTCACAACTGAACAAATATGCACTAAAAATGGGAAAAGACTCATGCAGGGCCAGAAGTAGCTAGTATCGCAGTTGAATATCATCTTATAATTGAGAAACAAAAGTATAAAAAATATATTGTATATGAACCTTTATACCTTTGCTCTCAAAGGATATACTCTTGTATGGGGAAGTTGTGAAACAGCAACAAGGCACTGTAATGCTGTTTCTCGAATTGCCTGAAAATAAAAACAAACATTTCCTAGCTGATCAGAAATTCTCGAGGCTAACCAAAATACATTCACTGACAAAGTGTAGAAAACTAGTTTAATAAACAATATCACAGAAAGAAAAAAGTAGAGAAAAAAAGTAAAAATATTAATAAAGAGAATAAAGTAGAATTTGAATTGAAGTGAAATCAACATTGATGGAAGTGAAACTTTGATAAAGCGTTGTGGAGTCATGATAGCTACAGAAATATCACATATTAGCTAGACAATGCAGATTAGCACAAGGAGCAGATTACAACCTCAGAAAACCTCCCAATAGCAGCAAATATTTCCCACTCTTTTGTGAGTGTAAGAATAAGGTAGCAAAAAATCAGGTGAGACACGGAAGTTAGAGTTCAAAATTCCCCTTGACCAGTTCAGTCATTGAGCAGTTTCAAGAAAAACCAAATAACGACTTTTTCACATGGTAACACACACACACACACAAAACACAGAATTCAGGAAGCCTGCAGCACTGAGGACAAATACTTATACCATCATGTGCGAGTATGTTGTCAGCTCAATAAGTTGATCTATAATGCTGGGCGCATTCTCTACTGCCACTTGGCGTCCTGTAGCAATGTGTAAGAAAAATTAGAGGAATTCACAATGAGGAAGCATTTCTACAAAACTATGACAACCATATGTAAAAATGGCCTAGTAAAATTTACAGTGAAAATTCACCCATAATGTGCATTCCCTTTATTTTTAGAACAGGAGCCAGATACATCCAATTATCTATAACCTTTCTGCTAAAGTTATTAGTAAAATAACTTGGTCAACCAAGATGGCCCAACATTTTTTGAACCACTCGCAAACCTCAATGGAATATTACAGCTTCCTTAAAATGTGTTTCTACACTCAAATATGTCTCATAAGATATACTTCAAAAGGTAGAGGGAAATTTTCATCAATTGTCGATTGCATCAGAGCTTGTCATATTTTCAATCCCTGACATTCATGCTATGATAAGTAAAGGGTAACATCAAAGAGATACTGAGATGCATTGAAAGACAGAGCTATGGTCATCATAGCCCTGTCAGACGTTTGTTTTCAAATATAAAGGGGCAAATCAGTGTGTCATCAAATGTTCAGATGTGAACGGTTTATTCACATTTGCATGTGTTTTGATGTTAGAGCTATAATAACACTCAATTCACATGCAATGCATAAAAGAAAATTGAGTTTAGATCCCCTCAAAAACCACAATAGCATCCATGCCTTAAATGCAACCCAAAATTCCGCATGGCATTCACAGATACCCAGTTCGTGAAGAGAAATTATAGATATAGTATTCCAAAATCAAACTAATACGAGAAGAATTCCAATCAGGTTACTGCAATAAGATGAGCACTAGTAAAACTTGTATTCAAGTAGGGCAAATCATTCTAATACCTGCCTAAGAAATCTAAAAACAAGAAAATGTTTAGACCACAACAAAATATTTTTGCAATAAGCAGCAAAAACTGGTACAGGACAAACACATTTTCACAATCATAAGCTTTCAGCTAATGCCATATCGGATTACCAATTCAAGAGAAATATGGAATAGCAATATGAAATAAAGTTGGCCTATCTCACCATTTTCCTCCAACAATACTCCAGACATGACAAGTAAAATGTTGTAGATAATTTCCTTGTTCACTGCATCCTTGCTCAGCATGGACAAGCAATCTAATAATATAGGGACAAGCTGCATGAAAGGACATGTATCAAGAAAATTGCCCAGCATAAATTATATCAAACTAGAATACCATAATATTTGACAAGATATATTAGTAAACCTTCTTTGCTTCTCCCAGAATCGCAGTCATCGGGGTGTCAGAAACAATGTGCGCAAATGCTCTATATAGCATATATCTGGAGAAAGTATGTAGGACTAGATCAAGACAAAGAAACAAAAATATGGAAATTGAGTTTATTTAACATTAAAGCCTACTTAACAAAGATACATATTATTGCCTTGAAACTTGGCAAAGCAACCACCCAACACAGGAGAGTTCATGATCATATATATTTTCCTATTAGATATCTCTTCTACCTTTCAGTAACTACAGAGGTGTCCCTACTAGCTATTATATCACAACAGTAATGAGGCATTTCATTCCGATGTTAGATGGTGCACAAACCAACTCCATTGAACACATGATGATGACGAAACTAAATTGATGTTAATAAAAACGACTTTGTAAAGTCAAAATAGCCCACAGTTCAAAAATTTAAACCTAGGTCAAAGTTCAGTTTTGGCTAACTCCTTTCATGAAGTCAAATTCATTTAGTATTTTTAGATGAGTCATGTGGTGAATAATAAAAGCATACGTTAGATAGTTACCAAATATTTTGTAATAATTATTCATGTAATTATATATAGGTAATCCAAACCTAAAATAGTTGAAGAAGAAGAAGTTGCATATTAATGAAATTTCCATTCCATTCGCACCTAGCAGATGATGACTCGGATTTCACCACCAAAGATAAAAAAATTGGCATAATGGTGCTGAAAAGGCGTTGCTTGTAGAGCGGTCGTATAGTTGCATGATACATTCGATTCAAACATTCTCCAGAGTCACTCATTATGATATGAAATGCATCTGCTGCACACATTCTTAGCTGATACACATCTTCCTCATCAAGACCTTCAATCAGATTCCGCAGCTCCTTTGAGTCCCCAACAACATGATCCAATGTCAAGAAACTCAATAAAGCCATTGTTATATCTTTTACTTTCTCATGACCCCTCATAAGTAATCCTTTACCAATCCAGGCTAATCCAACTACTCTGTTAGTCTCTGATTGCATTCTTAAAGTATTCAGTCTTAAACTATTGAAGTTAATCCCACTGCCATTATTTCCAGAAGTATTATCAAAGGGGGGACTCCCTGTGAGATTAGAAAAGATCATGTCAAATGCCTCATTCAGACTTAGACTTCTAGATGAATCCATTCCTTTGATCTCCAAAGGTAGCTTATTTACTAAAGAACCCAGTGCATGAGCTGATGGAACATGACCATTGAGAAGGCTTTTTATGAACATCTGCATAATCATTTTTCCATTTGGTATACTTGTTTGAGGATGTAGAGCTACAACAACTGAAGCAAATAATGAAGTAATCCATTCATCTCTATTAGAAGAATTGCCAAATTTGTGAGTTTGCTGCAGCCCTTCCTCCTTTATTGTGGAACAGCCAGATTTAATCAGCATCGAACCAAAACCAGTACTTGAAGAAAATACTCCAGAAGTTTTGTTAATAATTATCTCCTGGCTTTCCTTCGAACAACTCCCAACAGCCTTCTTCATTGCAGCCATTATTGCACCAAGAAGATTCTGATAACATTTCTCTCCATTAGACAAAACCCAACTTACTAGTTCCATAATACAAAGAAACAAATTACATTAACAAAATAGGTTGGGAATTAGCTTAAGTTGGCTTCTTACACTTGCAATTTCTGGAGAATTGAGGTTCAACGACTTAGAATTCTCAATCATCTCCCAGATACTGAGAGTGAAATTAAGTGGGATTTCCTCATGACCTCCAATCTCAAGAAACCTGGGCAATGTGAACACATAATTCCAGTGAATAGTTAGATGTAAGATCCAAAGGCGGTGTGTATCAAAACAACCAGAAGAATCATTAACAGATGAATGAAAATTACGCAATCTTTAGAGAATTGTATAAATTCGATATTGGAAATACTGTGGGCAAAGATAATGGACGTATATAATGCAAAAAAAAAAAAAAAAGAAAGAAAGAAAGAAATGAAGGACAAAAATGGATACTGAAAAATTGCTCACCATGGAAGCACCTTTTGGGAGTAAGTATCAAGAAGTTCGACCATTACTCCAACAGACTTGTAATTGCCATGATCCTGTTTGGGTGTAGGATGCAGTTTGTGTCAGATGAGTGCCAAGGTATACACAAACTTAAAGGAAAAAGACAAATAAAAGGAGAGAGAGAGAGAGGTTTGCAACAGACTAAAAAAGGATAAAGAAACCACAAAATGTCCTCATTCCCTCATATTCAAATCATAAAGCAAATTATCTCAGTGATAATGTATTCTTTAAAGAAATTATACATTATCTTGTGCATATTTAAACAACCTAGAAGAGAGTGTTGCAAAATGATAATATAGTGCTTTTTTTTCCTGCAAAATAATGTAGTGTTCATTTATATCATATAAGAATTTTCAACTAATTTTAATAGGAATCAACTGGAACATACATAAGCTGCAGAAAGTTTGGTATATATAGCCTCGTCCAACCCACCGACAACTCTCAGCATAAAATCCTTCTTTGTTGCTCCTATTTCAAAAGCTGCTTGCAATTTGAGTGACAAAGGCATAACTGAATCATCAGAAGGTATGAGGGAAACAATCTTTTTAACAACAATAATCTCAAAGCTTGCAGCTTTCTCAGATTCTGGACATTTAGCAACAAAAGAGCCAATCTCTGCCAATGCCTTCAGTGTAGATGTCCATAAGAATGTCTTGTTACTTTCAGAAGTAATGATTGAGACAAATTCCAACAGAATATTGTTATAAATGGACTTTGATACTGAGGGGAATCTTTCAGGAAATGTAGCCAAATTTTGCAGGCCCTTAACTGCAGTTAACCATAGTAAAAAGAAAGAAAAAAGAACAAAGATAAGTCAGTTTAGCTGAATCAGCGGTGCTATATTAAATTAAACAAACACTAGATGTTTATATTAAATTAAACATGTCTGATCTGTTAATGAAACTAGGGCAGAGGTCATAAGCAGCATAACCCAAATATTTGATCTATAGTTCCCTCATGGACTATGGAAAAGGCTTTAATGGGAGCTACATTACAATATAAGGGTTGGACACCTAACTTTACAAATTGAGGTTAGCCTGCTTATAATTTTGAGAACTCGTGGAACATCAGCTTGACATCAGCCTGTTGAAGACATGTGACTAAAGGGAAGGAAGGGAAGAGAGAAACAAAAAGAGACATATGAACACTCTAAACAGTCTAGAGCATAATATGAGGTGTTAAAGAAACAATGTCGCATAAGAAAATGGTAAGAGAAAGTCACAGAAACTTATTCAATGACCTGTTTTCTTTAACATGGGTATATATCAGGTGGCTTGAACCAATCAATAGACTCATCTTTCAAAGCATCATGATCACAGATGGTTGAGGTTTTTGAAACATATAGGGAACTCACTTTACAAAAAAGGCTAACATCAACACTTCTAACCAAACAAATAGGGTCTGAAACAGAAAGGTCCAAATTTCACATCAACTTAATTTATCAGAAATTGCATGGATGAAACTAATCAAGAAAGTGAACCATTGTCTCGCTGCATTCACAAGTCACAACAAAAATACTGTAAATCCTCTAAAATTATCTTAGCATATGTTCATACTGTACGGAACTAAGTGAAAGCGTTTACAGAGAAGTACTAACCTCCAAAGTGAATATTAGAACTTTGTGCATCATCGGCAACATCAGACCTTAAAAGGGAAAAAAAGGCCATCACCAGTGATTGAGAGAAATTGCTAAGCATGACACACCATGTCTGATGAGAAAAATCAGGAGTGTTAAGAGAGATAGCCACATATCTGCACGCTGCAAGAAGTTCTACACAGAGATAGATAACTGCAAAGTTGAATTTGACTGGAGAAAAACAATTTTTATCTAGATAGCTATTCTCAGATGGTTTTACAACTGACATCCCCAAACCATCCATGAGGAGTGGAAAGAAGCTCTCAAAGACTTTATTGCACAATTCACCAGAGGGTTTAGCACAAGTTGACAGAATACGACCAACTGCATATAATCTCTGTTTAACTTGTAAAGGGATATCATCAACCTCCTCGTACTGATTCAGGGAGTTCAGAAACACGTTTATGTCATTGTCGCCAATAATTAAACTAATGAAATCGCCATAATGTTGTATAACTTCCTGTAGAAGTATATAAGCCTGTGCCATAATGTCATTATCTTGAAAACCCATTCTGCCCATCAATTCAGACTCCTTAGTTAGAGTACACTGAGGTGAAATATACGTTATATCTTTAACAGAAGACCAAATAGCTTCAGCATGTTTTGCCATCCTGTCTGATCCATATTTTGTTGTGCAATAGCTAAGATACCTGAATGACTCCACCTGCACACAAACATATACTTCTTCCAATAACATAAATGGAAAAAAAAAAAAAAAAACATCATTTTAAACAGATAAAAGAGAAACAAAATGAGATGCATGTGGCACTAACCTTAGCTGATGGCAGAGAAGAAGAAAGTTTCTCTAGCAGCAATGGAATACAAAAGGGTTCAAAAAGAGGCGTAGAAGAAAATGCCAGCTGAAAGACACCAAACAAAAGTAAGCATCTATAAATTATCAACTTTAAAATCGATAAGGATAAGGATCGATTATTTGAGAATACTAATAGTATGTTGAGCCTATCCACAACATAGCATTTGTAACCTTCAGGAGTTCTGCTTTATTTTTCATATTCACTGCTTATTAAGCTTTCAGCTTCAAAAGTTATTAACTCTGTTTGCTAGATGCACTTTTATCAACAAAAAACAAGTAGCAAGAATACTCATATTTTCCCCATGCAAGGATAAGATGGCACTAACTATCTTTCCAAGTTTTGCAGCAGATGATCAAACTATAAGGAAAGTGTTACAAAAACATTCCATGTTTGATAGTTTTCCCTACAGTAAAGAGAGAGGCTGTCTCTTTTCCAGGTCTAGCAGCAGTAGATTTTTTTGGAAATTCGCAAGTTCATCAGGCAGAATTATTAATTCACCTATAGAAATAATTGACAGAGAGATTTGCTTTTAAGTTACATTAAACTAGAACCAAATTAACAGAATGGGACTAGGTTTTTTTCATCCTTGATAGGGATAAAAGGAATACGAAGAATACAACAGCTGGGAAGCTAGGAGATCAGAAAATCAAGCTTCAGGATAATAACTGTCAATCAACTTGAGATCTCCCAGATCTACTTGCAAAAATTTAATCATGGAATGAATTTATGCACCATGTGAAACATAAACTGAAAAGAAATAGTAAGGAACTAGATTTTTTCCTCAAGTCCAACTCCAACTATACTTTCTTGATAACATAAAACAAATCACTTACCATTAATGCCCTTGAGAGTTCCTCTCTTTTAATGTCATCGTCATCACCTTTCGGCTGGACAAATGATAGTGAACACCAAGTCAATATGGATGACAAGCACATAATGAAGGGAGAAAAAAAAAATTAGCCCTCTTACTTTTTATATGACAAGAAATGCAAAATAGAACAAGAGAGTTAAGGGATCTCACATGTGTAAAATGGATGGGGAAATAGCTGCCTAAGATTTCGAACATATCCCCAGCATAATTTGCTAAAGGGCCAGAAGGACCAGGATATAACTGTGCAAGACTTTCAACTATATGAAATACGAGCAGTAAGCATTGAGGATCTTTTTCCCCATCAATGGCTTCACAGATTCCATACACAAGGTTATCTCCCTGAAATAAAAAGAACACGGCAATGTTAAAATGGTGTACACTACTAGCACTGATCAACTGGAAAATATATAACCATCTTAATTTTTTAACTGGGCCTTAGTTAAAAATACTGAACTCTTCAGTCAGTAATATATATTGTTCAAAAGGGGTGATTTAGTCATTAGGACACATATTGACTGCAAGGCCAAAGGCTAAAAAAAGTAGGTAAAGTACTTTCCTAGTCCTTCAATTAACTTTAAGCCAAAAGATATTACGGGCAACATTTAGGATTCCATGTAACAAAGTCAAATGTGAGTACAAATGGAGACAACAGCAAACAAACATAAAGGGAGAAAACAACAAATAAGAATTCACAGAGAAAAGGAAAATGAGTTTACCAAATCCACAATTGCACCAGAATAACGATCTAATAAGCATTCCATGAGTTGAAAGCTCAGCTGCAAAGAATAATGATGCATCATAACAGACTTGTCATACATGTGAGCATGAGAAACGAAGGTTTATTGAAGTGTAAACAGATCATACCAGGATTTACCTTCCTGTCCTGTTGCCCCAAGGACTGCACCTGCAGATTTTGGAGATAAGACTGAGCAACAGCCTTTGCTTCAGAATCAGTAACTTTTCCAACATCAGCTTTTCTCCTCAGTAATGCCAAACAACCAACAATTGCACCACGTAATGCTCTCCAATCTGCCTGGTATATGTGAAATTATTATCTGAGTTTTATGATGAAATTGACTTGAAGCTCAAGTTTGCCAGTTGTCAACATAACATTGAGGAATTCAGACCAATTTTATGAAACATGTGAAAGCATATGCAAAAAATAATAATAATAATAACTGATACTAAAATCGTGCAATGTTGCAGAGATTATTGTTCTTATGGAATGGCTGGATTCTTGAAAATTTGGAACTTATGAACCATAAGGTTTCTTTACATAGCTCTAACACTGTTCCGAACTATATACGCACTCATGGTTTTGTGATAGAACAGCTGATAAAAGAATTACAAGAAACAGGAAAATTTTCAGATATATGTTCCACTAAAGGTCTTGGGAAGACAACTGCATTATGACACATCGCAAATACTGATTATTCTTATGATGAGCTTGATCAGCAATCCAAATTCAATAACTGTTATATTATCATAGCTGATGGACAGCAAGTAGTGAATATGAGGCAAGAATGCGCTCACCAACATTGATGATAGTGTACTTTACACAGAGTCACAGTGCCAATGATATTTACATGAATAAATACCATAATTTCTCTTGATGCACTCATTGAAAGTGTGTCGTTGATTGAACTACATCAGTCTGTTATTGTTATTCATGTTAGCATAGCTTCTGTCTGTTCCTCAAACAATCCAAGTAAGCATCTACAAATTATCATGAACAAAGTCCTTTATTTTTCTAGAAGCAACGTTGCATATTTCATGATACCTGAAAACCCTTTCAATGATAAATCCTTTCCATCAAGCAACAGCAGCAACTAGAAGGCAATTTTCAAAAAGAAAATCCACAAGTAAATTCTTACTCATTTAGGTGGTATCAAAAGAAGCATTGTGTCTTCTTATTTGGACCTGACAGTTCTCCAATACAGTCATGCACCAATAACCTTCAGTGATTCCCTTTTAAGTCATGATTTCCCCAACTTCACATTCTTATTTGGTTTATTAAAAAGATTATCTTAAGCTTTACAAATAAATAAAGAGTAATTTCTATAATTTATATTTTCTTACTATATAACCCTTTACTTGTATAACAATTTGATCTCATAAAGGTCACTACTGAATACATAGCTAATTGAAGAAACACATACATATGGACTGACGAGATGGCTAAATAAGTAAATTATACAAGTCAAAGGTAGTTTAAAACTTTCACATATCCTTAATCACTCACCAGTCTTTCAGTGAAGAATCCTATTAGGCTATGAATCGAAGTACTACTGAATGGCTTGGATGCTAGTAGAGCCAAACTTTCAGCTAGGAGGAGAACTCCTGAAAAATAGCAAAGATTAAGGCTTCAGAAAGATTAGTGTTAACACCACAGAACAATTTTAAAAACAAACTAAGACACGAAGACATAGAGTGCCATCACGAAAGTCACAAACTGCTCCAAAGGAAGACATGTACAATAGCTTCACTTACTGAAGAGCCATGCAAAAGAGGAGAGCAATCAAATCCAAGCCTAGAAAACTTCGAACAGCGCCAGAGAGAGAGAGAGAGAGAGATGACTTATTGTAAAATAAATCACCATTTAACAGGGCCTATCTTCTACCAAAAACATCAAATCTACCTTTTCCTCATTGATTGTATCGTGAAACCAATAACAAGGGGTTAATTAGAACAAAATGAAATGCTGAAGTTGCTCAGAGATAATGATCATTGGAATGTTTTCTATCCAGAAGTATATCTCTAACCAGTTATCACCATGAGCGGAGCTTCCAAAAACAAATGCCAGGCAAAATATATTTGGTTCTATAACAGATGAATATACCTTCTCAGCAGTAAAATAAAAGACCACCAACTAGACAATATAAAGAAATACACATTTCTGTTGCAACCTCATATAACCATCAGAATCTACCGACTAACATCAATTACATCATAGTTCCGTAAATGAGTAGAACAACTGGAGGATCCAGTGATAATACAAAGACAATGTTACCTCTAGAGCGGATGATGATATCAGTAGTAGTCAAATACATCTCCATCTCCCTAACCTGTACATGACAAAAAAACACAAGAAATGACATTCGGCAATAAATCTAGAAATAAATAACAGAAAAAAAAATACAGAACTTACAAGTGTTTCTAGAGTTAACATATCATTCTTTAACAGAACAGCAACACCGTCCACACTCGCAGCCTGTAATCCAAATTCACAGCAAAAACTACCCATATTATCAGAAGAATTTAAGAAAGTAGAGTTCCAAATTTATATAATTCATTAATATAACAACATATAACACTTATATATAGACAGAAAGTTCATATTTTCGATAAAAGCACCCATATATACTATAATTAAGCTCTTAAATACAGTATAAGGAGAACTGTAGCTACTCCACAATCACTAATCAGAAAACAACTGTTTCTCTGCATACTTAGTTTGCAATCAATCGGAAAATTAGTGAGAATTAACCTGTTGAGACGCAGTAGCGGAGGAGTTGACGTACAACTCGATGTGTTTGATCAATTGAATCGAATCACCCATTGCGCGAATGTGTGTATGCAGAAGCGAGCTGGGAGAGATGAGGGTTTAAGGAATATAAAGGGGTTTTCTTTTCTTTTCACATTCACAAGGAGGGAATTTATTTTAAGGTTTTTTTTTTTTTACCTTATATATATACTTTGTATTAAACTAATATTTTTAAGGATTATATTGTATAAAAAAAATGAATAGAATGACATATGAGTTATAATTATGCAGATATGTTATAATTCGATCACATATAAATTATACGATGATTCGAGTTGTAAGGTATTAAAGTCGTAATTCTTTTTCAAATTTCAATTTTTTTAAGAAAATGTGAAGGCGTTTTTTTTCAAAATTAGTCTATTTTAGTATTTTTATTCTCCCAGTATGTCTCCTCAAAGATAGTTATAATAATCGCTCAATATATTTTTTCTGCTAAAATTTTTTTTTTATATATATATATATATATATACACAAATGTATTTAAAAAAAAAAAGATTGGTTTGTTTACCTATCTCGTTTGATATATATATATTTTTTTATTTTTTTTATTATTATTATTATTTTTGTAATCCAGATATAATGCATTGTGTATTTACTATTTAGTGTGTGACCAATGACTAATTACTTAAGTTGGATATTTAAAAAAAAAAAAAAAAAGACTACTTGTTTAAATATTTTTTATACAATCTACAACACAAAAAAAAAAAGATATCTCTCATCTCACAAAATCATAATAATTGTTTTGAGTATTTTTAGTTTATCAAAATTGAATATTCTGAGGGTGGATATTGCATTATAATATGAGACTAAGAATAATCCCCTTTTTTTTTTTTGGGTTAATTACTTTGGGTTGAATTTCAATTGCAACATGAACTTTTGACTGTAACATAAAAAACGTTCAATTTAATGTTTGTTTCAATTGGGACATGTTTGGATATAATTATTGATAACATTAATGTTTCAATGTTTAAAAATATAATTCTATAAGATTGATGCATATAATATATTATATGCATTATGTTATAATTTTATATGCATTAAAATTATATAAATTTTGTTGAATTTTATAATTTTATTGTAAAATGTTTAATTTTATTAAATTAAAATACAACAAAATTTATATAATTTTAATGCATATAAAATTATAACATAATGCATATAAAATTTTATATGCATCAATTTTATAAAATTCTATTTTTAAACATTGAAACATCAATGTTATCAATAATTATATCCAAACGTGTCCCAATTGAAACAAGAGTTAAATTGAACGTTTTTTATGTTACAGTCAAAAGTTCATGTTGCAATTGAAATTCAACCCAAAGTTCGTGCATTTTTATGTAATTAACCCTTTTTTTTTTTTGAGAAGTGAATAATCCTAGCTTAGTCCATCAATTCTCAAAAAATTGCCAACTCCATTAATATACCTTTTTTCTTTAGTACAACAACAGTAAGAAGACAGATCTCCACATCTTTGCATCTTCACTAAGATCATTAAGGTGCAATTCTTGGCAAGTGAACATACATGATTATGATCATCCATCTATATAGACCTCTTAAAGCTTCAAAACATGCACTGAGTAGAGCGCAAAATTGAACCGATGCTGCTGATTTTTTAAGCATCAGAAACCTCGTCCAATGCATCAAGTAATCCTTTCTTTGTAGTACTTTGAAGAAGAGAAGTGTCAAAACAAATACCATGAGTGGATGCTGCTTCGAATTTTGTCCAAAGTTCCTTCTTTAAAGTGTTCTCCCCTGGATGCTTTCCCATTCGGAAACTACTCATAGGCTCCTTTGTCATTGGAGTGGCTTCGGCTAAATCAAATGCACCAATAATATCTGCCAAGACAAAGAAACAAGCAACTTTAGTTAGAAACTGAGTATTATATTGCAGCTTAATCATTGTGGTTATGGCATTGGCACCTTGACACTCTTTTCTTCTCATGGAGGGGAAGTTCGTTTGCTGATTACAAAAGGGTGTGGTTTTTCCCAGCTGTTTGTCATCATTAGGCTCCAAAATAACACAGCTTTTAGGAGGTGAGACGATCCAATTTGGTGAAGAATCATCCGCCTCCATTTTCTTCTGAAATTTCTGTATTTTGATTCCACATAGCTCGGGATAGTTCAGCTTCAGATCATCTGAAGGTTCACCGCTGGAGGATTTAGAGTCCTCGCACTCATTACCATTGCGAACTCCAACAGGAAATGGTGTAGATTTATGGACTGGACGGCTTTTTTTCCTGGAGAACTCAGATATTGGCTCAAGCAATACGCAAGACTTTGGTGGCGACATTTTCAAGCTTGGAGTCATGAGAAACAATGAGTAATTCGCATTTGAGAACTTTTCTGGAGAAGCACAATCAGCTCCATGATTGTCAACAGCTTTTGACACTTTAAAAGTCCTGTTTGGAGTTGACTTTGATGCTACACATTCAGGCAAATGGTTATCCAAGTTTCCAACTGAATCAGAAAGAGATACAGGGTTGGCAATTTCATCAGATGTGATGTTTTCAAATGCAGGAAAAGAAGGTGCTGGATATTTGGATACAAATGCCTTTTTTTGAGGCAGTGGTGTGAGTAAAAACAATTGCCTGCCACCTTCCGTATTGCACTCAGCCCGCCAGGACACCAGGGGTGATGGAGAGACAAGTGACTCCCACTTACTTTGTGGACTTTCAACGATAGAATTTGTACTCTCTTTCGAGACACGAACTACAGAACTTTCCATTGTCTGCTCCAACTTATTATCAGGCCCCATGGGTTGGCCGAGAAGTGCCTCTTGAAATCTAGGAACCCACGGCTGCAGAATTATACGATGAAATCTTGAAAATTTGTACTGTCAAATGCATAAAACATAATAAATAAATAAAATCAAACAATGAGTGAACCTTCAAGGAAGCTTGCATATCAGATAAGACATCTGCAAATTGTTTGATTTCCTTCTGCCCTTTATTGCTCCTCAACTGGAGCGCTTGGACAACTAGTTCATCTATCTGTCAACCAATGAATTGAAGAAGTAAACACTCTCATCTACACCAATAAGATGTTCAAAAACATAAACAACTATTGTTCAATGTCAAAATTCCAAGGTACATATAATCATCGGTAAAATGAAAAAAACATCCTTTTTTTTCCCTCAGCATTCATATCTCTAAAACTGAATGTCATCTTAACTTCTGAGGACCTTAGACTCAAAATTAATTGGGCAGTTCATAGGCCAGCAGCAAATGTGGAGCAGGGGGAATAGACATAAAAAGCAACAGATACATTTCTTCCAACTTGTATAAAGAGGTTTTAGACCAAAAATTGAAGGTTTCAAACCCAATTGCTGATAAAATTACCATTTACCACCTAGGACAAACCAACAAACAGAAAATCCAAGGTAATTTATCCCCTGTCCTCTCAAAGAATTCATGTTTGAACAACCGACTTAAATCACAATGTGAGCATATCATCTGCTCACTGTCATACAACAATTCCTGGTTAAACATACGCTAATTGGCATTCAGAAAACATGAATCAGAACACAGAAAGTGGTCATGATTAACACATGTTATCACAGAATCATCAAATTACCAAAATACCAAATAAAATTAAACAGACAAAACCCTATCCTATGTCCAAAAAACAGTGAAAATTAAACAAAATTAGGTATTTCATTCATATGATTCCCAAAATGGTAATTAAGTGGAGTACCTGCCGAATGAGAGAGGAGAGATCAGAGTGTACGAGGAGGAGACGATCGAGCGAATCGTCTCCCGCTTGTCCTCCTCCGCCTTCTTTGGAGATCGCCTTGGAAACATTGGCAGATTTCGTGGCTGTTTGGACATTAGAAACCTCCCGAAGAGGCTTCCTCATTGTTGATTTCGACTTCATTCTCGATTTCGTTGCGTCGGCGTTCTTCGGCATCTCGTTCTTCTCGTCTGCGCGATTTTGTGCGTGTATTGTGTGTTTCCAACGGTAACTAAAGAGTTGCTGCTCTGTCAACATTCAAATTCTGCCCCGCCCGGGAATTTATAAGTAAATCCCATATACAGATTTTTTTTTTTTTTTAAATTAACGGAAAAATGTAAATTACATCTAAAAATTTGGGGAAATGAAAAAATTGATCTTGTTAAAACGTAATAGAAGTGTGGCTAATCTAGTACTTTGGGAATAATAAAAAATTCTCAATTAGATTATGTATCTTTTAAATTTTGTATAAAAATGCTTGTAGTGCTGGAATTGGAATGATGGGTACGAATCTTGTCAATATGATATTTATGCAGTTGAGAGTCTTGATACATAGGATTTATTCAATGTTTAAAAATAATGAAAATAAAATTATGTAAGAATAAAAGTGATATAACAAAATAAAATAGGAATATCCTTAGTCAATTTAAAATTTAAAATTAATAAATAAAATGTAGAGTTTATTTAGAAAATAAAAAATAACATTTTGAAAATAAAGCAATATTTTGAAAATGAAAATTTCAAGGTGATTATCTAATATAAGATTTGTCAAAGATACATCCAATGTGGTAACCCTCAGTTCTACATCAAATCATGTCAAAACTATTGTTTGTTAAAAAAAAAAAAAAAAACCTAAAAGTTTGAAATGTCAAAGAATTATTTTTTAAAAATCTCGTTTTTAAGTTTATTTTACTTTTAGATCATCGAATAAGTATGTGTGTAAACCTACGTACTTCTCCTTCACTTATAGAAAGAATTAAGTAACAACATGTTTTCTCATTCTTGTTTGAAGTGGTTCTAATGATTGATCATGACTCGACGTTAAACTTATTTATTTTTATTTAAAAAAAAAGAATTTTGGTATCAAAATAGTCCGTAATATTCAATTCATTTAGCCCACTTCGTTTATGGACAAACTCTAAACCGGCCCACAATATGCTGGGCCTGAACCAGCCCAGCAGCTTACTCCGCCATTTGCCATGCTGAACAGAAAGAATCTGGCTGCTTTTCCGTCCAAATTAACAGCTAGACAAAAATAAAACTAAAAATTATGAAAAAGGGGGATAAATAAAAAAAAAGGAAGAAAGA
Source organism: Scutellaria galericulata (assembly GCA_946896805.1). Lineage (NCBI taxonomy): Eukaryota > Viridiplantae > Streptophyta > Magnoliopsida > Lamiales > Lamiaceae > Scutellaria > Scutellaria galericulata. The sequence goes on from OX335797.1 coordinate 15,262,246, forward strand.
TAGAAGAAAATAATGTGGACTTTCTGCATGATTAGTTTTGCGAGTCCCATAATTATAGCTATCACCATCGCCAACTCTGGCAACTCATCTATTAATGCTTGTAAATAATTGAGCCAAAATTCATGAATATTAAAATGCCTGCAAATTCCAGCTACTTCGCTGAAACCGCGATCGCACATCAAAAAAGCCACGGCGGAGTTCTTTTTCCGGCGGTATTAACTCCGGCAACGGTAGAAACCGACAAACCGTCTGTTTTGACGGCGGCAGTTAAGGAGCAGAAGCCATGGCTGGACGCTCTTCTTTATAAACATGGGGCTATTCTGTTTCGCGGATTTGATTCCTTATCTACTGCTTCGGACTTCAACGACGTCGTCGAAGCGTTTGGGTACGAGGAGCTGCCGTACGTCGGCGGCGCCGCCCCCAGAACCAACGTTGTTGGTCGGGTTTTCACTGCTAATGAGTCCCCGCCTGATCAGAAAATCCCTTTTCATCATGAAATGGCTCAGGTTTTTCTCCTTTCTTTCCTTTGCAGATCACGTGTTTGATCAAATGACGTTTCTCTGTTCTAAGCTTGATTTCACTGTTCTTTCAAAGTTAGATATATGGGTGAATAATTCTTTGCATATACACTGATGATGCTGTAAATTTTGAGGTGTTATGAATGTATAAACTGATGATTGAGGTGGTTTAATATTAAAGAACTTTGATTAGCAATGTTCAAGGTTGGTTTAAATACAGAATCTTTACCTTTCTACTTTGTTGTAATCAGGTTCCTAAGTACCCTGCAAAGTTGTTTTTCTTTTGTGAAGTAGAGCCTGCTAATGGGGGAGAAACTCCTATAGTTCTGAGTCATGTAGTATACGAGAGAATGAACGAAAAGTACCCCGATTTTGTTGAGAAACTAGAGAAGCATGGGGTGATATACACGCGAGTTCTTGGAGAAGAAGATGATCCTTCGTCTCCAATTGGACGTGGCTGGAAATCCACGTTCTTGACGACAGACAAGACTGTGGCTGAGGAAAGGTTCGTTTCATATGCATTAATCTTTATTCTTACTCTTTTGTTTATTCTATTTGAACTTAACTAGTACCATTTATAGAGCTGCAAAGTTGAACATGAAGCTAGAATGGACAGAGGATGGAGTGAAGACGATAATGGGACCCATCCCAGCAATCAAACACGATGAAACAAGGCAGCGTAAGATATGGTTCAACAGCATGGTAGCTGCGTATACAGGCTGGGAAGACAAACGAAACGATCCCAAGAAAGCTGTGACTTTTGGAGATGGAAGTCTTTTGCCAGAACATATTATCTATGATTGTCTGAAGATCTTGGAGGATGAAAGCACTGCTATTCCATGGAAGAAAGGCGACATATTGTTGATCGATAATTTGGCTGTTCTTCACTCTCGAAAACCCTTCACCCCTCCTCGGAGGATCTTAGCTTCACTCTGCAAGTGAAGTTCATAAATAGTACTATAATCATGTAAGAATAAAGGGTATATGCCACTAGTTAGATACTAGCAATGTGGCAAGAATAGTGATATATATTTTTTAGTTTCATAAGATGAATCATCATTTTGCAACAATTGAATCCATTGGTACTATAGCTTATAAGTCAAGATACTCAGTTCACTTTTACACATCCAAAACTTTTGTGCAGAGAAAGTGATGAAAGAATCATCTCCAAGAAAAGACAAAAATACAATCTATGCTTCTTCTATACACACAAACTACATAGTTTATATCATCTTCCTTGAACAAGTCCACTGAATACTTGGCTGTTCCCAGCAAGAGTTGCTTCCCACTCCACAGACGACAATAGAATCTGCGAAAGTGAGATCACTACTTGCTTCATATTTGGTCTTAAAACGGGGTCATCATCCACACATTGCTTTGCCAGCATGGCCATCTGGACAAAGAACACACAAGCAAAAAGAAGAATCAAGATTATTTATAGTTTTCATCTTATATTCAGATGATCAATATACAATATACAAATTTACCTTGAAAAGACAGTCATGGGGATACAAATCCATCAAATTAGGATCGATGTGATCTTTCAAACTCGACATGGTCATGGAGTCGGGCGAGTTCTTCAGTGCTGCCACCATCTGAAATTTCAGCAGATTCAGACAAGAAATCCATTTATATGGTAAATGAGTTGTTCGCCAATCACCATGACTTACAATTGATACTAACGAGCGTCTTTCAGCACTTCTCGTCATGGCCTCCTTTCCAGAAACCATCTCAAAAAGTACAACACCGAATGCATAAACATCGGTTTTAGTCGTTGCAAGGCCATCTCTCAAGTATCTAAAAACCAGAGTTTGAAATCAACAAAAGAGTTAAGAGAGAAAATGAATGTAATAAAGGCACTACTTACTCTGGAGCAAGATAACCGTAAGTTCCAACGACTCTGGTGACCGACTCTTCCACGTCATTTGCTGTTGCAACGAGTTTGGCCAAACCAAAATCCGATATCTACAATGACTCAAATCAATCAGAAAAGGTAAGTATGCCAAGTGTGAACATACACACAATTCAGGCAGAATAAAAGATGAACCTTTGCTCTAAAACTGCCATCAAGTAGAATATTGCTCGTTTTGAAATCTCGATGCACATAATGAGGCTTCGTGTGCTCGTGTATGTACTCCAGGCCTCTACCAGCATCCAGTGCTATTTGAACCCTCAATATCCAGGACAGTGATGTATGGCCTATCCAAATCATGTATAGAATATTTCAACATAAACTGAGAGAATTAGTAAACAAAGAGAAACTCTTTATTACATGCAAATATGAAGCAGCTTTGAATGTCAGTTGTTGAACAAAAGAATAATACATGTCAAGACAATAACAATAAAGAAGCTCAGATGTTTTTCCAAACTGGATTCAAGAAAGGAGTTCACCTTTGTTCTGAGGATCATGCAAGTGATTTCTGAGTGAACCCTTTTGGGCATATTCATATATGAGAAGTAGATCATCGCCACTAGCAGTATAACCAATCAATTCTACCTAAAAAATACCCAAAAAAGAGTCAACAATCTAATTCAAGAGCATTAGTGTTGTGCTTAGAACCAAAAAGGGAAAAAACTCTGCATTACCAAATTCGTATGATGAACTTTGCAAAGAACTTTCATCTCTGTCATGAACTCTTTAGTCTTCGTAGCAGTCATCTTTTTAACGGCAACTTCCTGAAATTTCATGCACAGGTGAAATACTGTTCAGACAACATTATCAGACACATGACATCATCATCAAAAAACTCAAAAAGTCATGGACCTGGTCTTGGAGAATGCCATAATACACCGAGCCATATGTGCCATGTCCCAAAAGATTAGAATCAGAAAAGCCGTCTGTTGAAGACAGAATCTCTTCGTATGTGAAGACCACAGGCTTCTCCACCTCAAACACATCAGTTCCTATAACTGCACGATTATCATTACTCAATTTTCAAAGTAGAAAGTACTGTAGAAAATAACTTAATCTAGTAAGTATGATGGTTTAAACCTGTAGGAATCTTCATCTGGCGGTTACTAGATTCACCGTTAGGGCGAGTCCTGTCCCCGGTTTTACAGCAAATGGATCTTCCAGAAGCACAGCAGAAACTGGTGTTTCGAAGAATCTGAAACTTGTGAGAAGTCTTCCCGTCCGAGTCTTTTGCTCTGAAACAGCAAGATGATCTCAAGAACACGAAAAGAAGTGCCACCACAATGATAAGAGCCAAGCCCACAGCAAGACTTCCAATGATCCACAAATAAGGTACGTGACTGGTTTTATTTTCGTGATCTCCTGCCAAAAAATAGGTTTATCATTTATATGCTTATTGCATCTCTATTAATTAGTTATATAGCAGATTCCAAATCTGATAGAACGTCGAGGGTGTGATAAGAGGGACATTACATACCTACAAGAATATCAGCAGCTGGTGCAGGAGTTGGAGCAGGGAGTGTGTTGTTCTTTACAGGATAAGGCCCACCTGGAACTGAAATTAACATGGCAAAAATCAAAGTCAGAATGGCAAAAATAAATAGAGATATTTGGGTGATATAGAAACTCTCACTTAGAAAGATGTGACACAAATAACCACTTATCGAGTTATCATCACTGTAGCAGGAAGTTCAGAAGACTCATCAGGCATAACACAATGTAGGTTTAAGGAGTAATTGCTTGCAAGAAACACCTACTAAGCTTGCAAGAATGACTAAAGTCGAATCAAAAGTAAAACAAAACTAAGAACACCACTTAAAACATAATTCCCTCTCACAGTTAGGTACATTTATCTCTACAATCAGGATTCAAAATACATAAGAGTATCACGATAAGGGCCTCTGATTCATGGCCACGTCTTAAAAGTTCGTCGTTTCACATTAACAATGGTGTGCAAGTTCTTTTTTCTCTCCAAAAATGGGATTTCCTACAGTTAACTCCAAAGTTAAATATAGTCGAACAATGGCATACAACTTCATGTCATACATATTCCAAAATGGCTAGTTAAACCAATTCGATGACCAAGCCCATAAGTAGCTACAATCAAATATTCCATCTTATTACTATGTTGAAGACCTCAATTACTATAACTTGTAAACTTCTCAACACTGCATTCTCAGCAACTAGCCAACTAGAAAACAAAACAACACAATTTCTACATTAACCTTAAAAAAACCACTTTATTTTTTGTAAACATATGAACTTCAAGAAGATCAGGATCAACCACACCAAGTGCCACTAAAAACAGAAATCATCACCAAAAGGATCATTACAACAAACAACCACACAACAATTCACTTCAATCCAAACAACAACAAGAATCAAAGCAAAACTGCGAAACCATACCCGTATTCAAGGGTATATAGTAGAGAGCCCCAACGGTAACATTATCAGGATCAGAAATTCCATTCACAGTCTCAATACTATCCATACTAACCCCAAACCTGCTAGCTAAAGACTCCACACTATCTCCATCTTGCATCACATAACTCATCAAATAATTCCACAGCCCACTTGAGCAACCACACATGAGCCTCAATGACACCACAGCACCTCTCTTTGCAGCCCTTGTGAAATTTGAAGGAAAATAAGCCAACCCATTATAGGAATCAACAACCAGATCATAGACAGAGCCATTATTTTCTCTCACAGTAAAAGTAGTACTAGTCAAGTACTTGTTCAACCCAGAAGCACAAGAACAGTTCTTCTTTATGAAAATGTAGTCTCTGTCATTACCTTCAACAGTTACATCTCCTTGCAGCACATCAAACATGCTCTGAATCACTGCAAGTGTTTGGTCTGAGGAGGGTTTGAATGCAAGAAAAGAGGTGCATAAACGAGATGTGTCTGTGCAGTTGAGAGGGGTTGGATTTACTGCAGCCACTAAGTATAAAATGAAATAAAGAACAATCAAGACTGGTTTTCCTTCAAAACCCATCAGAGAGATTCAATCTTACAGACTATATAAACAGAAAAATTTGGATATTTTTTTGAAGAATTTCATACAATAATGAATCTTTGCTAAATTTCACTGCCTAAAATGCCAACCAAGAACAGCTAAACCAAAAGGGCATCCAAGAAAGGGGGTGGGGGGGGGGGAGGGGTATGGTCTATGGGCTTTGGCAGAAGGAAAGGAAAAATGGAGTGGGAGCAAAGAATTTCCTGCTTTGGGTTTGTTTTTTTACTTAGCTGAAGATCAAGGGCAGAGTGATTACTGACTGATAACTGCTACGGAACAGTGAAAAAAGAAGAGAGAGAAATTAGAGAGAGAAGGAGCCACCACTAGTGTGTGCTTCTTCAGAACTCCCTTCTTTTTCATTATTTTTGTAGTGCACAAGTAACCTTGAGATTGTGGATAAAGATTTCATCACTTTTTGATTAAACCAATAAAATTAGTATTTGACTTAATACATCATCATTTGAGTCTCAAAGAATTGCTTATTTAAAAAAACAATCTTTATAGAAAATATCTTCAAAGTTCATATTTTTAAGATGATTTAATGCAGAATTTTGCAAGCAAAACTGAATCTAGTTGGAGAGGAAGGTTGTTAACAACCTAGCCATGTGAATTAAGGAATATGTAGCTTTAAAGACACTGCTATTATTTTGTGAAGAATTAAATTAAACGATTAATTGTAGGGAACAAATTAATAGCAATACTGTAATTAGTTGTATGTATTTATTTAATTGGCTGGCATTTCGGCAACGAAATCTGGCTGGCATTGGGAAAAGGAAAACATACTTTGTAAGAATAAACAGTTGGGATTGGGGCCCACAGTTTTGGCGCGTTTTATTACATGGAAATTCGCCGATATTTTGCCGATAAATTATCCCTCGTGTTTTTACTTTGGTAAATTGTCGTATATATCGTTGACCTGAATGTACAAGAGAGACGCAGTAACCGACATTGAGCATGTACGAATTATTTCCTTTTAATATGGACCTCTTTAATAAATAATTTAATGCTTATTAATCATTAATTTATTTATCATGGTTTAAAACTTTAAATAGTTTAATGACTTGAATTTACCCTTTTAATTTAAATCAAATTTCAGAATCAGGATTTCCTCTAGGCCTAAGGACAATTCAACAAAATTTTCAACTCGAGTCAAATTTGGTAATATTTTGAATTATAATAGTTAAATCAAATGGTAAAGTCAGGCACACAAGTACTCTAATTTCCTGTAGATTTGATTTTATGTTTAATTTAGCTAAATGGCATTGTAACGTAAAATAATAAAATTTATATAATTTAAAATACGATAAAAAAAATTCAAGCTGAAACGTAAGACCAACTTAGTACGAAAAGAATCTAAGATTTTCTATTGATTTTAATTTTTACAATAGAGTCAAGAATTGAGACATCTGAGACCGTGGGCTTGGGTTGACTAGGTGGGCCGGCACGTGCACTGGATTCATTTTTACAGATGGGGCCCAAAATATAGCTACTACACTCACCATTAATTTTTAAATATTTTAAAACTTAATTAATTAATTATACAAATACTTCCAAGAAAGACTAGAGAAGCAAACAACGTAGAGGCAAATTCGATTGCTATTGATGGGACATCTTTCTGGGATATTTATTCTATCAAAATAATAAAAATATTTATTTTCGATTTTATAAATTATTTTATATAAGCTTTTGTGATATTTGAAAGTTTGGTTGGGGTAATTTGGGAATAAACACTCTGGAAAATTGGACTAGGGCCAGCTGCCAAACACTTCATTGTTTTGTGCCTAAATCACGGTTGAGTGTATTATTGTTGAATAATATAATAATAATGCGATGTTATTAATATATACTCCCTCCGTCCCGCTTAAATTTGCACATTTTCCGTTTTCGTCCGTCCCATTCAGATTTGCACACTCAAAAAATGACAAATAAAATTTACAAAATTGCCCTTTACTATTCAACTTTAACACTACAAAAACAGTTTTTTCTTGAGCTCCGTGCCCAAAAACAATTTTTTCTTAACCTCTGTGTCTGTCCCTACGTGCAAATTTGAGCGGGACGGAAGGAGTATTAATGACTATACTAAATAAAGGAATATTGTCCTGTCTTTTTTTTTTTTTTTTTTTGTCATCCAAACTGTATATAATATTGTTCACATTAATGATGCCAAAGCCATCACAGTCATTATAAATTGAAAGCTACAAAGCAAGATTCATATGCTATGCATAGTCTGCAGATATTAATTCAATCTTTCTAATTCAATTTTGTAAAATTTATTAAGTTTAATTTATATTTCTTATTATGCACACTGATTATCCATGTAAATCCAAGATTTTATTTGTAATAAAGTTTATATATTGCGACGCGACAACAATGATTTATGTGCATGGGTATTTTAAACAATTTTGTATGAACTTAATGAAGTACTCCTCGATTTGAAAATTATTGAAACTTAAAACACAATAAATCATAGATAAAAACCAATGATTTCGAAGTGGAATGATTAGCTTTATTTGGTTTTGATTTGAATCAATATTGTTCTTATATTTTACCACTCTCAATATTAATACAAAGAATCAACATGTCAACATAATATTTTCTAAAATACTAAATACTTGAAAATTGAAGAGAATGAAATGTGATGCATTTTGGGGTTTTATCAAAATCCTTACAAAGTTAATTAAACCTTGTATCATTGATGTTTGCTATATAACTCAAAAGTTTCTTATCGAATGCAGCGTGACAAGTATTATGATCGGGAAAAAAAAAATCTTGATGTAAATGATAATCATATTTGTCAGTTTTTTTCCCTTTATTTCAGAATATAATTCTCAAATAATGAACTGCGAACTCATAGCAGTGCTATCTTCCAAGTGAAATTAAATTAAGCCCACTAAAATCTGGGCTTATCTACTCTCGTAATCTGGGCCCAGTTTTTCTTTCCTATCTCTTCTCCCAGTTTAAACTTTTTAATTCCCTATGAACTCTTTTTTTTCTTAAAGAAAAATTTCCCTCTATATTTTTCTTACATTTTTGTCTCATGAAAATATATTTTTATTGATTTTTTCATTAATATAGTGGAACAAAAGTATCAAAAATTAATTAATTAATTTAAAAAATAAAAAAAAAACAAGAAGAAGAATGTACAGGGACAGTTGAATCAAGTTCGGAGTTTGGAGTGGATTTTTTTTTCCTTAAAACACATAAAATATTTAAAATATTCACAAAACTAACAAGATGGTCTTCATTAAAAAAAGGAGAAAAAATAATATTGACATATACCAAATATCAACTTTATTTATCAAAATTTTAAGTGAAGGAACTTAGAAGGAAATATTGTTCTAATAAACTACTTAAACTATAAGTCCACTCAAATATAAAAAATTCCATGACTTAGAATCTTTTCTTTGGCTATAAAAGTCCATAAACCTAACTTTTTAATCATTATAGAGGGGAATGTAGGGAACTATCTTATTTTTCAACAATTTTTCTAATATTTTTCCCTACTAAAGATGTGTTTGTGGGTAGTTGAGATCTTAAACATTTGAAACTGTTTTATTTGAAGCATTAATATTTCTTTCCTAGGGACATTGAAATGAGAATTCAATCCCCCATTCCTATTCCATCATGTCCAGATTAAATTCTCCACGTTTTTCAAAGGAAATTGGACCCCATAAAATCCACTCATCTAGTCATTTCTAGATCTCTTGTTCATAATATTTTCAATGGGTTTCTAGTTATTTCTAGATCTCTTGTTCATAATAACATTATTACCATAAATGGGCATGGGTCGTTTACATTGGTTAATAAATTTACACTTTTATTGGTTATACATTCATTCTATCACTTAATTCTTGAACATCGAGGATGAAATAGGATACATACTATGTTCAATGTAACTTGTTTTAAAAGCATGAATACTAGTATGAATATTTTTGTTTTCTTTAAGGTATTATTTGAGCGGTAGGAATGAGTATCGAGATTTCAAATTTTAATTTTCACTCAACATGTTTAAATTTTATTCGTAACATATATATATATTTTACTCTATATTTACAGGATAATCAATTTATTAAAATTATCAAAATATAAAAGCACATGATGTCATTATTATACCAACTTATAGGATTGAACCAAATAAAAATATATAGTGACCTATCTCAAGAAATATATACTGGTTTGCAATATTTAAATTATGAAATGCAATTATTCTTGTACTAAAAACCATTGTAAGTTTCAGTATGAAAGAGAAACAACTTGCAGTATATATGAAAATGTGTTATTATTATTTTTTTTTTTTAAACAATCTGAAAGGATGTGTGGTCATTATCTTTTTTTTTTTTTTTTTAAATGATAGATGTATAGTCATTATCAAAATAAAGCCAATCCAACTTCTTGAGTCCTCATCATGCCTATGATAGGAAATAATAACGTTTTCCAAGTGATGTCTATCGTTGTATAACTCAAAATTATTTGTCCTTTTTTTTTCTTTCATTATTTATTGACAAATTATTTATATTAACTATATATCTTTTGTTGCATCATCTCATGAGGATAACTTATCAATTTTAACAACACTAAAAAGAAAAGGTTTTATGAAAAGTTTCTCCAAAATATTTCATGAAACAAAATTTTATCATCCACAAATTAAATGATCTATTCAAGGGTCTCACAAAATCATACTTCTCTTTCTTTATACAACACAAAATATGGGGCCATAATTGGAAATTGAATGACTTACTTGAAACATGAAAAAAAATATTAGAGAGAGAGAGAGAGAGTGGGGCCCTGTTTCAGGAAGCAGCCAATGGTTCTTATCCTCAACGAACTTAATTCGAAAGAAGTTATCCAAAACACACAGAGACACACGTACTGTATGTGTGTCTACATTTTATATAATTATATTCTTTCTTATTATAGACAAATTTCTTCTTTAAATATCTATCTACTATAAGAAACGAATATTACCCAAACCATGTAACATTATGACTTGCTCATTAAGTATATGTTGTCAGTAAATTCTCTATTATGTAAGTCAAATACTAATCTATGCATAAGTGATTAGTAGTCAATAATTAAAAGTTGGATGATTTTCGTAATATTATGATTTAGTGGAAGTCATATTAGTCAGTGAATTATGATGAAATCAAATTGTGTTTTCATTACATTGATCAAAGATGAAAAGTTATATTTTGAAGTAATATAAATGGTTTTGGGGACGAAATTTGAATCTTTTTAACTTCATTTCTATTAGAAATGAATACATAATTAAATTTAAAAAATGTATGTACGAAAACAAAAAAGATTATATTTGTAAGAGTTAGCAAAATAGCTTAATGCACATATATCTTTTACTTGATTGTTAAAATAAACGATTTTGTGTGTTAGTATAGTCAAAAGTTCGATCAATTGATTATACACATAACTTTTTTTGACGATGTTATAATTGGAAATCTCTCATATAGAATTATTCCATCCGTTCTTAAAAATAAAAAGTATTGTTAATCTCAAATGCAAATTTAATTATTTTATCAACCGAATGAGGATACACCATTTTAATAATTATCACCATTTCTTTTTTTGACGATGTTATAATTGGAAATCTCTCATATAGAATCATTCCATCTGATTTTAAAAGTAAAGAGTATTGTTTATCTCAAATACAAATTTAATTATTTTATCAACCGAATGAGAATACACGATTTTAATAATTATCAACTCTCACCATTTCATTTTTTAACAAAAGAAGCATATATATCTATAAAGTTACTTTTATAGAAGATTACCAATCAAGTATCCAAAGTCTATCTTTTGACGGAAAATGAAATAAAACAAACCTTAATCATTGGAGTTTTAATATCACCTTCATATGGATGTATTACATTTTAAAAAGACGAATTAAAAATTTGATCCTTTATTTATATATATATATATATTGTCAATAATAGTAAGAGTCTGGTGATTAAAATACTACAATTCATATAAACAATTATTTCGCTACCACAAATGATAGATTTGTTAATTTTCAATCACAATTTGGGAAATTTAATAAAATTGTCCTTTAGATTAAAGTGTAAAAAAAAAAAAAACCAGTTTTCTATCGAGTAATAGTACATATAGGTTACATAATATGATCTCTTATTGACTTACATGACTTTATTTATTATATTCATAAGGACAATTTTATCAAATTTTCTGAATTATAGTAGAATCTCTTATGTAAATATGAATATAATATTTTAGGGTATTATATCATAATAGAAATGTCTAGACAGATAAAGGTAAATTAAGAGCACCAAACAAACATTGGAATCCATAGTGCATCAAATGATAATGTGATAAGATAAGGGGGCTTGGTGAAATTAGTGCGTTGTGTCTAACTTCCAATCCAAAAACTATGAGAGAGAGAGAGAGAGAGAGAGTCTCTCAACCTCCCAAATTGCTCTTTTGAATTGACAACCAAATCACGAGTTGCCCCCCACTCCCCCACCCACCACTTGTACTCCTTCCTGGCCCTTCATTTTTTTTCTGACGGCTCAGATCTCTTCTCACATTTTTTATTACTACCTCCGTCCCGCTCAAATTTGCACACTTTCCATTTTCATCCGTCCCATTTAGATTTGCACACTTCAAAAATGACAAATAAAATTTACAAAATTGTCCTTTACTATTCAACATTTACACTAAAAAAATAATTTTTTCTGAATATTCATGCCTAAAAACAGTTTTTTCTTAACCTTCGTACTCGTCCCTACGTGCAAATTTGAGCGGGACGGAGGGAGTACCATTTCGATTTTAAAGCACCAGATGCAACTCTGATGTGACGCGCAGATACCCTCCTTCTTCAGCGCGTCATGACCACTCTTTTATCTATAATTTTATACGCAAATAATAGTTTCTATTTTTCTAACTTCTTTTAATTACAGCGGTTACTCTTCTATAATCGCTAAGATAAGATATAATTTTTTTTAGTTATTTTTGTCTGAATATTAAAATATATATGATACAAATGTTTTCTTATATTTTTTGAGTAAATGAAAACAATTGTTTTATCCAAAAAATATAAAATAACTGAAAAAGATGTTTTCTTGTATTAGTGCCTAAAAAACATCTTTATATCCATAACTTGGTAAAAGAAAAATTAAACCGAACTTTACAAGCTTTCTTTGATTTTTTTTTTCTTTCCATTTTTCTAATTTGAGAACAATTTTGAATTTTTTTGTCGTGGGCATGAGGTAATAAATAGTAAAAGTATGTTGAGGAGCATCCAATGATACTAACGGTTGAAATTAGATGACCTAAAATGAAATTAATGTTGTAATTGAATTTTTTTCAAAGTTTATGATCAATGTTGTTAAATTCATGAATTATTATGTAATTAACTCATCATATGATAATTATTGAAAAAGTGTATTATTAATCCATTTTTAATTTTGTTTGACTGATAATGTGTAAGTTAATATTGATAAATTGGTCTACACTTTTGAGTTTTTATAAAAAAATCGACGATATTATAAATTATGAATAATATAAAATTAATGAATTTATTCTATTAAGTTTGAATCCAATGTTAAAGTTATAATTTCATAAAATTTCATGTTTATTTATTTTCAATTTAAGCCTGCTTTAATACATGAATTTCTTTATACAAAAGTACATACATTTCTTTAAATGGACCCAAGATTTGGAATATAAGCATTGATTCTCGTATTTATTGGTGTACTTGGAAAATATTCCTCCTCTTTTAAAGTTTTTAAAAAATAAATCTTGTAAGCAAATATATAAATTAAAGGGTGTGAGTATCCGCATCCCAAAATTTACTAAACACACCTAATTTTTATACAAATGAAAAATATAAAAACATTAAAAATGGGATGTGTTTAGTATAGGACAAAACAAGTACACTTGGATATGCACATTTTTTAGGAAACACTCCAACAAAACGTGCACTCCACGCGCAGCAGGCGCGAGTGGCAAGATCAGGACAGAGCTGCACAATATATGTAATAATAGCGCCGACTTGTGGGGTAAAAGGACGAGCATGTTGGGGTAGACGGAGTCCAAAAGCGCAAAAGAACAGCCACGCGCGGGCGTGTGTGATTCCCTGTGGAAGGGCCCATGACAAGAAAACAAAAGTCTACGACACGTGGCGAAAGTGTCCCAGCTGAATGGATGGCGTCTCTGAGCATCCAAACTGCAGCAGCATGCCAGCCCAGCCCAGCCGACCTCATAAGTCCAAGCCGTAGGCTCACATGTGCCCACCATGCTTACGTCACCTCTTCCCTTGATTATTCAACCTACTATTACCTATTACCTATAAATTTTATTTTATTTTTCCCACTTGTATTAAAATTTCTGTGATTTAACTTATTCTCTTTTTTTTTAAATGAAATTTTGCCATTTTGGTAACTTTCGATGATTTTTTTTTAGACAGTAAGCTCAAATAATAATCTACTTTCGTCTAAAAATAAATACCTTTTAAAATTTTATATACAAATTAAAAAAGTAGATAAATACTTGGCTACTTTTATTTAAGAAGAGTGGTTATAGGTAAATTTTTTATATTCATTTTGAATCTTATTTAATTTGAATGAAGTAACTGAAAACAATTTTAGAGAATATAAACAAATAATTTTTGAAATTCTATAGTGACACTATATAAGTTATATTAGCAAATGTTACTTATTTGTCATATCTATTGATCCAACTTCAAAACTTTAACAATTTATCTCAAATTAAGTAGTTTGATTTTATTCAAAACCTATTAAAAACTCAATCATCCTATTGTGCTTCTCACCAAAAAAAATATATATATAGAAGGGGAATTCCTAGGAAAAATAGACGTAGTTGGCATCAAAAGATAGTACATTGAGAGAGGTATGTACTTGTTAAGGCAAACACAAATGCCATTTTTGGTCAACAAATTAAAATTTTCGAAATATATGATTTAAATGACGTCACACGTGCAAGCTTATGTATGGAATTTACAAATTGACATTTCTTTGACTTGCTTAATACAACAATGAAGCTTGGGTACTAATCTTCAAATTGGAAAACAGATATTAAAATTTAATAAATTCATTGGCTTAGGCAGAGTTTATGCAAAAGTACAAGTCAAGTTGCTTGCTTGACTTTAAGGGAACATCAAAACAAACCTACAAGTTGGACTAAATATAGTTTTTGATTCTTAGGCTGCCTAATTTCAATATTAAAAAAAAAAAAAAAAACTCTTCCATCCAATTTTTTGAGGATTTTTTTTTAATAATATTGAAATAAAAGTTATTGCGTGAAAAGGATGGGAGAGTAGGAGACAAGATCTTAGGATCTGCATGTTTTTATTGCAATAAGGCCCCTGTAATTGGATCATGCAAATCCTTCTCTCTCTCATCAACTTTGTAATTGAGTTTTAATGCAACATTTCTTTATTTTTTGAATTTTTACAAGAAGCAACTAAAAGGGCTGTTTTGCTGTTTAATATTATACTAGTAGTATTCATCGCGCGATGCGCGGTTTATTATTTATTATGACAATATATACGATTTTCAATAATATAATGAAGTTGTTATATTAAAAAGTTATTCGTGACATCTTATTATTTCAAAATTTATAAAATACCATGATTTTTAAAATCAATATTCAACAATTAAATGTGAAAATAGTACTATATAATAATAATAATAATTTTGTATTTGTAAGTTTTAATTTTTTGAATAATTACGAAGTGATTATTTATACTTACCAATATGTTTCATTCATATTTTTAGTCCTTTATATCCCAGAATTATTTTTAGAATTTGTAAATAATGTTTTGCATTAATTTTAGATGGATTTGTTCAAAGAGCATTATATTCATTCCAAAATTTAGTTTATATTTAAAAAAAATTGGTTTCAAATTAATTTTACATTTAAAAAAAATATCTTCTTAGATTTTTGAAACCATTTTTCATATTTTTTAGAACATATTATAATTTTTTAAAACAATTTTTAGATTAATTATATCTATTTATTTGAAATAATTAAATTACTAAATATTTTTATTAAAACAATTATTCAATTTATTGATTTTTATATCTTACACAATTAATATTACATATATATTTGAGTTAATTTTTTAATTTTATTTGTTATTTTTAGATTGTCGACTCACAACCTTATTATTTTAATATTTTTATAATAATTTTCAAATTCTTAAACATTTTTCAACCCTTTATAAAATGAAAATTTTATTTTAAAACTATTTTCCACATTTAAATATTAAAATTATAAACAAATTTTCAAAATTTTTAATTTTTGACAATGTTTAAATTTTATTATTTTCAAAATTTCATCATATCATTAAAATATAATCATATAATTTAAGATAACTTATTTTGTTTCATCTCTACTCCTATATATAAATTATAAGATAGCTTATTATATAAGATATATATGAAATTTATTTTATAAGATGCTTAAAAGCTATTTAGTTTTTTTTTTTATTAGTTGATAGTTTGGGAGAGAAATGATTTATCTGTAAAATTTGACAACTTCTCTCATTTTATATATAGTATAGATATAAATATTCTTGATTCACTTTAAAGGGAGCATGTTTTTAGGGCAGTGTGCTAAATATTTAGGCCCTGTATAGACTTTGCGTCATTGCTTAATTTGGTTTGTGTTTTTCAATTCTTCTAAAAATTCTTGTTGAGAGAGAGAGAGAGAGAGAGAGAGAGAGAGGTCAACAGGCCTTTGCTTGATGGACCAAACAACGTTGTATAGTATATAGTATTTAGTAGGGGGTTGGTTGCGTGCATTTTGTTCTAATTCCGTTTCCTCAGAGTGAAAAGAATCTCTCTGGTTTTTATTGTCTCTTTTTGTTCATCATTTTTTGGCTTTTCAAGATTATTACAAAACAAATAAATTAGTGTGTGTACAGTGTATTTATGAGAGAGAGAAGAGAGAGATGCACTACACTCAATCAGAGCATGCTTAAAAGTAAGCCATAAAAGCAAAAATATTGCATCTCTTTCCGCTTAAGTCCCCTTTTATTTCCATCATTTGTCTCCCTAAAGCTGCCTTCTTTTCCACTCTCAATTCTTGATTTTGCTCTTCCAAGTTTCTTGCCTTTCTTTGGAGAAAAGAAGAATGTGGGCTTTCATCTCTCTAAGCTTTGGATAAACTCAATCTTCTTTCTTGCTATTTCTTGACATCTCTCTCTCTCTCTCTCTCTCTGTCTTCAAGAAAATGAAGGGGTACTCAAGAACAGATGAAGGTTGTCCAAAGCTGCTGGATTTGATACCAAAGGAGAGAAGAGAATGGCTCACAGAAAGCTCAGAAGAGACAATCCATGGCCTCTCAGAGGAGAAGAAGCTTGAGCTAAGGCTGGGCCCACCTGGAGCTGAAGACTGGACCATGAAAGACACCAACTTCTCCACTTCTAGAGAGAGAAGCAGCAACCAGTCTCTCTCCTCATTTCCCTACCTATCATCTCCATGGCAACAGCACCAAGCCAACAAGGTGTCTCCTTTTCTTCAGCTTCAGGCTGTAATGAAGGAATCCTCACAGCCCTGTAGCAATAGCGTGGCAGAGAAGAAGGCATTTGCACCAGCCTCTGCAAACACAGCTGTGCCCAACAGTGGCAGTGCTCAGAAAAGGTTACTCAGCTTTATTTCTTGCCTATTTCTAGTTTTTCTACTTTTGTTTTTTTCTTTTTTGGACAGAGTATATTCACTTTTTTTAATAATCTCTGCATTCATTTGTACATGTATTTTGTGGTCCATGCATTTGGTGAAGTTTTTTCTTTCCTTATTTATTATTTAGTTTGTACAATTGGTTTTCCACTGTTTTCCTCTTCCTTCCCATTGTTCGTACTCTTTTTTGTGAAAGAATCAACACCCTTTTGACAATAATAAAAACCCACTATAAAGATTGTTTCTTTTTCCATATCATGATGGCTAATAATTGCAAGAATGCTTTTTTTCATTTTCCCGTAATTTGTATTAATTTCATTATGAATGACAAAATATGATTCATATAACTGATTAGGCAAAGCCCAAGTTTTGATTCCAATATGAATCTTGATAGATTACTCTGCAACTCATGGTTCATAATTAAGGTTCATTTATGAACTAGTTTTTCTTGGCTATTAAAATCCAATAAATTCTTGGTTTATATAAATAGGACTGCTCCAGCTCCAGTGGTGGGGTGGCCTCCAATTCGTTCATTCAGAAAAAACATTGCAAGTGGTGGCACTTCTTCTAAACTATCCTCCGATTCACCGGATACGGGCCGGGCCAAAATTGCCAGCCCGAAGCAATCAGAGAATTGCCATAAAGGCCTGTTTGTGAAGATAAACATGGATGGTATTCCCATTGGACGAAAAGTCGATCTCAAGGTGTACAATAGCTATGATAAGCTATCACTTGCTGTTGATGAACTCTTCAGAGGCCTTCTTGCAGGTTTACCTTAGTGAAATTTGAGAACTTTAATGTTCTTTTACCTTGGTAAGAATAGTTGCTGATTCTTGTTTGCTTGTCGTATTTGCAGCGCAAAGTGGTGATTCGTGTGCTGGTGGGATGAAAGACAGAGACGATCAGGAGATAGCGATTGGAGGGTTGTTGGATGGAAGTGGGGAATATACCCTTGTGTATGAGGATAATGAAGGAGATAGGATGCTTGTTGGTGATGTTCCTTGGCAGTAAGCATCTTTTTTTCCATTGATTGGATTCCTTTTCTTGTATTTCATTTATTCCTCTTTTTGTTCTTTTCTTGGTTATACGATTTTAGGGACTATTCACTTGCTAATAGTTTAGACTTTTTAGTACCTTGAGTTTGGCCTTTCTATACTAACTTACAATGATGATTTTATGACAGCATGTTTGTTTCTATGGTGAAGAGGCTTCGTGTGTTGAAAAGCTCGGAACTTCCTACATTGTCTCGTGAGTTTTTCTTTCGTTTTTACATTATGCTATTGTCGTAAAATAGGGGAACCAATCTGTGCCTGGTTTTTAATGAATGCAGGTGAAGGTAAACAGGGGAAGCTCTGTCTGAATGCTCAAGTGAAGAAGATGGCTGCAGAGGGACACTAATTAATAATAATGTTAATTGTCCACTTTTGAAATAGTAATATATGTTTTTAAAGATGATGCTCCCTTCTTGTGTTTGGAAGTATCAAGTGCCTTGTTTATGTTATTTATCTTTTGGCCTTTTCTGGGTTTTGTAGAAAGAGAAACTTGAAGCTGCATGTATAAATTGCACTCATTTTCGTGTTTGAACAACTATTATTGATAGGGATATAATTTTTTTTTTGATGTTTCTGCAATCTTGAATCTTGATTCTGAGTACTGCAATATACTTCTCACTGTATTTTAATCTGGAATAAGTTAACATAAGCCAAGGTAAAACTAGGGAAGAATAAAATTTCTGCAATAAGCCACTGCAAGGACAAGGTTCATACAAACTCCACAAAAAAATTGGTTGGATGAATTTAAACAAGAATTCTTGAACTTATTTTGCTTATATTAGAGGTGCTGAAACATGAATTTGGGTGATGGAAAATGGTTACAATCTGATCATGATGACTTGCTTTCATCGTATAGTGAGTTGGAGGCAGCAAGGAGAGCGGCGCCAATACCTGATCCGTCATTTGAATGCTCAACTAATATACTTGCAGCAGTTTCCTCTCCGAGCAGCTCATTCAATGTCTTCTCTAAGCACTCTCTATACTCTGTGTAGTGCTCATAAAGCCCGCCATCCATGGCCACAACCGTCTTTTCACCATTTTCTGGTGGTATATCCTTTCCCATCTTCTTCAATACCCCCAAGACGCCAGCTGCAGCTAGACGAGCCCCTCGTGTGGCAATGATGTTGCAGAGCTCAACGATGGCCCTTCTCATTTTCAAGGAGGTGTTTGATATCTTAAGTACAAGAAAACAAGATGTGGTGTAAGCATAATCTTCATCAATAACTAGAAAACATATCGATGAAAGTAGGGAACTGTAATTTTGGTCCTATAATGTAAACCATAAACACTGTAGAAAATGAGTATCATTAACTCTCCTTTTCGCACAAATTGAGAATAGTTTTTTTCCTAAAGCCCTAAAGCCACATGATAGGTCACATTCAATTTTCTGGGAATAATTCAGGTTTTGACTCAAATGTCACATTGTGTATATGGCGGACCACAAAGGTCTCTCCCCCTCTCAGTTGCATGGCTAATTTAGTAATTTTCCTTATTAAAAAAAAAGGCAGAAAAAGCAAAGTAGATCACCTCTAATATATCCTTCAATTTGCGGCTGACTACTCTCAGATCATAGGATGAGTCATGATGCATCGCGGACATATCAGGTGTCCTAAAAAATGATACAGTTTTATGTTGGATTTAGAACAAGCACCATATGAATATGGAGATAATGAATATACGATCTGGTGAACAAATAAAAGAAATACGTGATGGCTTGAGAACAGAAAATCTGAGGAACATTGACAAGAAAAGAACAAGTATACAGTGCTGCATATGGAGTAGCTTCACAAGGCTATTCTTAAGATGGTAAGATTAGAGAATGAGATCTATCCAAAGTATGTAGAATGAATGCATAACTTTAAGATAAAGATAATAGTATTTCAAGATCACATTGGCAACTTCAATGCTATCCTTTGACCATTGACACAAAAACTGAAGTGAAAACATATTTGTAATTGTACCTCAGTATAAATGGAATTTTGAGTTTGGGTGGAACCTCCTCACCAAAGAAGGAAGCTTCTTCTGCCATCCTTAGTAGAACTCTGCGTAAAATTTCCCCCAAGTACATTCCAGAGGTTAACTTCTCATATATCTGAAAGAATAAATCAACTTTATAAATCAGATGGAGCATGTATTGACCACTGTCACAAGATTGCCACTTTCATGAATATTGTGGGATTGAACTGCATCACGCAGGTAGTTAACGAGATCAATAGCCATAAAGCAATTAATCGATTCCCGGTTCAAGGATATCATTATTAAAAATATTATTTCAAAACAAGTAATTCTACCTGTTCACCAGGGTTTAAACTTTCAGCATCCAATCTATGGTCATACTCAGTAAGTGGAAGGTGTGATGACCTGAAGTTACCCCACTCCATGTTTATAACCTGAAATTGTTGAAGATCCAAGCATTTAGTATCTCATTCAGGTTTTTTTATACTAATGAAACTAAGTATGAAGAGAAGTAAAGCAATAATGACAAAATAAGTTTCTAACCATATCTCCAGATGGAGGTAAAGGGCCGGGCCACTTTGGAATTGCTTGGGCACGTTCTACATATGCAGCATTAGTTCCAGTACCCAATATAACAGCAACATCAACATTTTTGTTCGTATACCTTCCTCCAGCTAATGTTCCGATTGTATCATTAACCTAGCATAGTCATCACACATGCAAAGCTGAAACCAGGGAATTGACTAATATGTTTCCATGACAAAACAGCGGACAATGCCAAACTAAACGCACCAGAGCTGCCACACGCATTTCAATACCCTTTCTTTCCAAAGCTCTGGTCAGCTCAGTTACGACATCTTGGCCAACCTAAAACCATTAATAGATATGCGAGGAATGGTACATGAGGATCCAGTGAATGTAGAGTACTTTTTTAAAAGCAGATTAAGTAAAATGAGCATAGGAGAAAGGAATTACAGCATCATCAATAGAGAAGCCCTTGGTCCACCTAATAATTGTTCCACTATTTATTGAAGTTTGCATCACGGGGAATGAGAATGTGAAACCTAGTTCCCTCTGCCTGTCAGGTGGTTGGTAAAACCTTGCTTCTTCTTCAGCAATAAAACTTGCAAGCTTTTCAGCAATATAATCAAAAAGTGCCTGCATCATTTAATCTTTTCCACATTCGGTAATCTCAATATATTATACTGAGCAAAGAAATCAAATACTCTTAAAAAATAATTTATACATCTGCACTCCCACTCATTAATGCAGGGGGGATTGATGCCTCAGCAAATTCCTGGTGGACAATACCAACATCTCTTCCTCCTAATTCAACTCGCAACACACGGAAGTTTGTCCCACCAAGATCTAGAGCATAAAAGACTCCTTTCTCATCACTGAGCCAAAAGAAAATTGACAGTTATTTTAGCTATAACTCTTAAGAATCACTTGAGATAGGATGCGAATGCACATCATGGTTACCAAAATCAGAAAATAAAGCATAAAACAAACTCTAGTATATATTGAGTCCACAATCTTAAGGATTACAAATGCTCAAGTGATTTTCTGTCATACTCAAGGATAAACCTAAGAAGTTTAGAAAAATGCTTCTCAAAAGAAGTAGCAAAATGGTTCATGCAGTCGAACAAGACACCAATGTGAAGATGAGCAAAATATTAAATGAACATATGCTCTGAGATCAAAGTTAACTAGGGAAGAGCAAAACTCAACTACTGGGGTCATCACATCCTAATGGCTTGGGAACAAACATTTAGAATAACCAAATCTGGTAAGTCCCAGAGAACTCGAATACTTCTGTATTTATTACAGTATTCATGTTTTAGGCATCTCTTATCTAGTTATATTCCATTAGAAAATGTACACTTCCAACTGCACCATCAGGACCCAGCTCTAAGTTTAGAATAAAATGTTCATTTCAAAGACACCAATGTTTCTTCAGCTGAATGTGCTCTGTACAAGAAACTAAAATTTACCAAAAACCTTCGAATACATTTCTCTTCATTAGTCAACTCAAGAGCTGAGTACATCCTACTTGTCACTGAATAAATCAACAATTTAATGGCTCCAAATTATTTACAGAACAATCACCACAGCAGATCATGTTCCTACACTTACTTTGGCTTCATACACACAAGCACACGACATAAGCACACATACCACATCTACCTGCTTCTTCATGTCTCATTTAGTCTTGTAGTAGCAAATCTTGAACAAAAATATTCAATTTCCCATCATAAGAATCAGCACCACAATCTTATTTTTTTGCAGCTAGATCTCACAGCAGAATCCTATTCTAATAAGCAAACAATTAAAAACTTCAGATCACACTGCACATAAATAAGCACAATTCATCATAATCACAGAAAAGAATGCTGAAAAACAATCAGTATTTTACCCAGTGGGGAGACTATCAACATAGCTGATAAGCATCTTGAGCTTGCTACCACCCTCAGATGCCAATCCAGCATGCATCTCCACCACCATCGCATCAGCCACCTGCTTCAATTTCGCCTCGGGCGCCCTACACTTGTCCTCAAATTCCTTGACAATAGCCATAGCACGGGCCCACCTGCCGGAAGTCCTCATCCGCTGCCTCACCAACAGCGCCGCCAATCCGACCACCGCCGCGGCTCCAATCACCACCGCCGCCTTCCCCATTCTCTCTTTCATTTCCGAATTACTTGGAAACAGATCAAAAGAAGCGAATTAAATCTCAATAAATGGAGCAAACAGAAAGGGCATATAAATTAAGGAATTGTGATTCAGATAAGGATGAGAGGAGAATTAAACGCGGATGAGGATTAAGAATGGTAGGAAGATCTGGAAATCTTTCAGTGAAATAACAGGTCTGTTTTGGATGAAAGTTGGGTGGCGAAGCTTGAGACGCTATTTATGGAAACTTTTCTTCTTTCCTTTCTCTTTTTTCTCATCATCATCGTCGTCGTCTTCTTCTTTATTGGTGGATTTTTCCTTCTTTTTTTTTTAATACATTTTTTTTGGGACATGTAATGCAAGTTTGGTGAGCTAAAGAAAAACAAACATACCTTAATCTTAACTCCAACAGAAGATGTTTTCAAAAAAATCTGGAATAATATGAACAAAAAGAGAGGAATTCATGGTTGAAACTTGAAAGTGCTGATATATAGGGCCAAAGAAATCAATCCAAGAGCACATGGAACCAATGATTTTGGTTCATCTCGTTACCTTAAAATCTAAGTCCACTATTATAACCAAGTGTCAGGTCTCAAGATTTTACTTCATTTTCTTTTTTTACGTCACAATTCAATTATTATAGTAGCCAAATGGTAGTAGAGATCATTTACTTCATTTATTTAGCTTTAACATTTTTAGTGACATCAATAATATAGTCTCATTCCATTTCTTTTAATAGTTTAAAAATTGCGATCAAAATTGGAGTTTACTCTAAATTGTTTTCATATATATGGTAAAGAGAATATTAAGATAGTCCTCTGTCAAAATCATCCTACAAACATTGATAGAAACAAGTGAGTGAGATTTCTTTGACCCTTTTCTCCTTAAATATCATTTATTTTTCTGACAGGCAGAGCCTTTGTACATTTACAAAAGAACAAATTGAATTTGATGGTTGAAAGATCAAATCCGAGTCAATTCGTGAGTTTTGGTTAAATTCAGATTGAAATGCTTGCGAGTTATGAAACTAGCAAACATGGAGTGTGTCTTTGTACAAATTGAAGTTGAGTAGATTACAAATAAAACGGGGTTGAAAACCTCACAAGCTGCGAAACGTTTCAATTCCCTAGTAAAATGAAAACACTGGAATATACAAACCACAAATTTTGCTCCCATTAATAATAGATAGCATCACAATACAGCAGAAACTTCCAACAACCATGAAAGAAAAGTGCTGAAAGATATATTTAACGATGTTAGTATGATCAATCTCTTTCACGAACAGCATACTTTGGAAACCAAGGAATCCCCTAAATCGGGTAACTACAAATCGTACATCTAATACCCTAAGGAATTCTTCAGATTGATGCTCTGCTCGGTTCTCCTTTTGCCTCTCAAGTTTCAGCGACAACTTTGCCTGGAAAAATTAAGAAATGTATGAAAGCCAGCATTGATCGCGATACTTACCAGAGGTACTGGCTTTCAGTCCAATGCCTCATCCAAATCCAGCTACTACATATTTTCTCATTCATGCAGTTGAAGTGAGACTTAGCCTGTTGCTGCAATAAATAACAGAATAACAAAGCCAACGAAGCATAAAGACAAAATGGGGTATGATATTCAAAAAGTACATGTAGCTTTCAGATTTTGGTAACATGCCTCATCACGTTCTTCTGAACAGGTTCCGACCCAACTCCATCTCCGGATTTGAGAACCATAGCAATGGCAGCATTAGGCTTCACGAAGCAAAGCAAACAAAAAGATCAATTAAATGAGAATTGAAAACCAAAAAAATAAACTAGTCTTGGTAAGCATGTGTGTCTTGTAAAGACATGGGCACAATCTTTATACCGATGATTCCAAAAACTACACTTGAGACTTACTTAGCTTAATTACAAAGAACACATGGAAATTTGTTTCCTTACAATGCTCCAACTGAGGGAAGTGTTTCTAAGAAACATACAACCCTCAGAGTGCTATTTGTAAGAAAACAAAATCAGTAGTGGCCTTTTTATAATTATGCTGAACCTCAACTCATTGTAGTTTTAATAATCATCCCATATTCACAACAAGAACAAAAACACATATACAAGTATAAAACAGCATAACTTGTGAATATCACAAAGTGAGGGACAAAGAGAACTTAGTATCCAAAACCTCTAACTTCTCCTCCATTCCATCCCCCAAAATAGAAGCACCATTCTCGCATCCATTATCCAAAGCCAGCTGTGGATTAGTCTCCGGTGATCTATCCAGCAAAGATCCTTCACCGTCATTCTCTAAGTTACCAGCATCTCCCATTGCAAGGTGAGCATTAGAGATTTCAGCATGGGGCATCCCCTGGTTTGACTGTATTGAATCTCCATTCATCTCTCTATCAATATCCACATGTTGCAAGTCACTTCCATTGGATCTTGTATGCACATCCCTTGAAATAGGGACCATTTCATTTGTTGTTTCAGCCTGGGATGGCGCATTAATCGACGCTATTTCTTTTGCTATTTCAGTCAAAGAACAGCAACTGCCTACTAATGCACCTGCATCTCTTGAACAGAGAAGCTCAGGAGAGACCAAAACTTGCCTCTGAGGACTAATGGAGGGTCTTTTTTCTGGACTTCCCTCTATTCTAGACCCATATAGCTCCTTCCGTTTAAGAATTCTTTCAACGGACCCTGGTCTGAAGGACTCACTACCCTCACTAGAAATCTTATCAATCTGCTGTTGCTGATTTGACCTCGTGTGTCGACTTCTTTTATAGCCCTCTGGGAAAACATAAGACGGAATTTGCTTTCTACGAACATGAGAAACAAATATGTCCATCCCAGGCTTCCAGTACAGGTATGAGTTTATTTGATGCCTAAACTCATCAACAGTCTGACGGATATCAAACTGTTGGCCTTCTTGAATAGCCTCTCCTTGCTTCCTTTGTAAACCCATGAAAAAGGAACAACGAGCACACTGCTTAGAAGAATCAACATAATCTTGTGGATAAGGATGACACTGTAATTTTCCTGATGTATCCCGCTCTATCTGCACATATCCAATGGAAAACCATAAATAGGAAAAGGAATATAATCTACTAATATAATCGAATGATAACTATAGTCCCTAGGTTTGGATAAAAAAAAAAAATTAGAAAACACAGCAAACTTAATCTACAAAGAGATCTCTAAAGGAGATGTGTTACCATCAAAGTTAGCTGCCTCATCCGAGATTCAACCCAACCCCTCCAAGAACGCAAATCATCAAGATCAGAAGCAATAATGTCAACCTGCAGATAATTTTTGTAGCTTTCAAAGAAAAAATATGGTTCAAACAAAGCACTCCACTGCACTTTATTCAGCTCAATATCCTGTAAATGCAAATCAAAAGCAGATGATTAACATGCAAAAATAGTTGTAGACTTGTAGATAACTATTGTAACACACAACAGACAAGATAGAGCACTATCTACCTCGCAGATCTTCTTGGCAAATTGGAACTGTTCCATCATAACCCGGAGAGTGCTAGATGAAACATTGTAACTGGAATTCATGCAGGGATAGGCAGGGGTAATAATTGGCATGAGATGATTTCGGTCCCAAGGATTTTTGCGAGGGTCCCAAACAGAAAATCCAAGTTCATCATCCTCTATTTCACAAAGCATGACAGGGTTTGGCCAACGCCACAATGTATAAACTCTAAAGAAACGAGAAACTAGCATGCTGGCATTTGCTTTAGGATAAAATTGACAAAGCCGAGCAACAAGAATAGCCCAGTTCACGCCACCAAGAAATCCCATCACCTGAAGGGGGAAAGGAGAAAAAAAGGGGAAGATATGTTGCACACTGACGACCAAACATCAAATCTTGCACAGAAATGGTAAAAAATACATATTCTGAAAGAAAATTAACTTACATTCGAATAAACACCACGTCTCTTAGCCCAGAACTTTAGGCATTGCAGTGTAATCCGGAAGTTCTGAAATTACAGGGTATGGAAAGAACCAATCACACAGTATATACCTTATATAATGAAAAAAGGCGACACGATAGCGACAGGTTTTTTTTTTTTTTTTGAGTACCTCAACATTTGGAACAAGTTTGAGAATTTGATCTGCCACTCTGCATCCATTAAGACTACGTGCAGTTGGTTCATCAATGTCTTGCAATACAGAGATGCTTGAGATGTCCAAATCCTGCAACATATTAGCAATAACTAAAATCAATAAAGTTCAAAAACAGCACATCATAACAAAAGTTGTATGCATGACCATAGTCTTAAGTGTGCAACATTAATTACAATGCAGGTTCCATTTTACAAAAAATAATATTAAAATGCAGGTAAGTGCCCCAAAAGATCACTTAGACAAAAGTAGTGAAAGTCGCTGCTGTTAACACTATCTCATCAGCAATCCCTTGCATAACTTTCCAGATCTTTATCCACAACAGTTGCAATAAAATAATTTTCACAGATGAAAAAATCCACCAACACATGCCCAACTGAAGCACATCAAGTATCAAAAGTATCTTCATGGACCAGCTGAGCAATCAAACATACTACAAGATCACATCAAGTAGCTGGAGACCAACAATGCTTGATGAATTGTTCTGATAAGACCGAAAATTAGAGGGAAGCAGAAAAACTTCCATGCATAATTCAAGTATCAATTAGCAAATAATTATGGGAGCGAATATTAATGGTTAATTTTTACTTACTATAAGAACCACACAAACAAGATAAAACAGAAGTATGACTGGAGCAATAACTCAATCAAGCCCCAATACTTGCAATAAAATGAAAATAATAATATACAGCAGCTTGGAAAACTCACATCTGGAACAACCAAGAGTGAAATACTTGCATAGAGAAGATCAATTGATATCCCATCAAGCTTAAATTTCATTACAGGGACATGAGCATCAGGTACTGGTTGAAGTTCAGTAACTTCTTCCATCTCAGCTAAAATGTTATGGAGTACAAAGAAGAAGTCTTCCTGTTAAAAGAATATTCTGATTAACACTTATAAAAATATAGGGGGCAGATGCAAAATGGATGACAAGTAATGATGTACCTCCCGACTAACATATGATGGCCCAATGCATAAAGTATCAATGTCTGCTCCAGGTCCATGTACCTGTAGAAACATATAAAGGTTGGCAATTAGCATATAGAACTACAAACCAGAAAGTTTGCATTTAAGTAAAGAAATGGATGTGAGAGAGAGAGAGAGAGAGAGAGAGAGAGAGAGAGAGAGAGAGAGAGAGGGCTCCATCACTGCCGAAACTTAGAAATGATAGATCATAGAACATTAAAACGCTGATAAAAATATTGTGAAATCAATTTAACCACACATGCCAGTAAGTGAACATGAATCAGATACATGGTTAACAAAATATTAATATAAACATTTTATTATTTTCCCTACCTAAGTTGCTGTTTTGGATACATGAGTTCCATACTAACAAAATCAGCAGATTACAATCTTATGAACCAAACAATACCTTCATAAAGCCAATCATACATTACCTATAAATAATAAAAGGCAGCATCCTATTAATTCTGTCAAGTGGCAATTTATTTCCACTTATAACCACAAAAATTATATAAACAGCTACACATATTATCCTTACCCCGAGTCTATACGAACCAAAAGTAAAAATAACAGCGTTGGCATCTTCCACCATCTGATCAGTGTAGCCCCTCAATCTAGTAAGCTCTTTCACCCAGTCCTTCACAATCTACAATGGCGATAAGTAAAAAATAAAGCAAAGACTATAAGGTTACATAGGTAATTAAATGAAGAGAACAGAATGTATACACATACTTGACAAGACAGCTTAAAAGCATTATTGGACAACTGTGATGGGAAAGGGCAAGATGAAAATGATCTAGGAATAACTCATCAAAAAAACAATGACCTAGTTCAACGTCACATCTTAAATCCTAATTTCCAAGATGAATAAAATCTTGGAAAAATGTCACACCTATGGCCTCTGATCTTAGTCTTCTTTTCTAGAGGATCATTTACGAGGACCAAAATTGATATACAAGTGCAGGAAGAAAGACTAGAGTCACTAGACATTTGTTAGCTTTCCTTTTCTACCATTCTCTTGTCTCACAGGAAGGTCCTCTTCCTACATAAAAAAACTGGTTGTGTGCGTCTTTAGTCTCCTCTGGTTGGCAACAACATATGGCCATTTGCAAATGAGATCCATTTTAAAAGATTTACAAGGTCCAGTACGGAAAAAGATGTGGAGGAATAAAGATTAGACATTCATGAGGTTCCCTTTTCTGCCATTCTCTGATTCCAAGCAAAAGAAGACCCTCTTTCTTAAGAACTGCCCCTTCAGTTTCCATTAGTTAGCAATGCCAAAAGGCCCCTTACTAATCTACATGGTTTGATGTATTCTAGAACATATAGTTAATGCCCCAGCCCAAAACAAATCAAGTGTTACTGCTTGCAGCCAACAAAGCTGCATATGAAATCCTTAAACGATGTAAGAAAAATTACAGCACACATTGCAAATACATTTGGAGCATAATATTTCCTTCATTACTGAAGGAGTAGAATTTCCAGGAGAACGCCAACTCAACTAGAGTACGGATCCCAGTACCTTCACAACCCAAACTCGGAACAAGTTAACCATAGAACAGTCAAGTCAATACTCTATCAGAAATCATTAACCACCTCAAATGCACAACTACTAACCATATAACATCAGTTTAAAATCAATCAGAACTCCACACAAGTTCTGTAAATATCACAAGCTTCCTCACATTAATAAACAGAGCAGTAGATTCAAACTGCAAATTCCCTTTAATTGCCTTCTTCTATTTCACAATTTTACCTCTACACACTGTAATAACACTACCATAATGAGCACATCGCATATCTACTCTTGAGAAAATTCCCCAAAAGATATAAGTTTTAATAAATAGATAACAACAATATGTTACAACAATACCTGTCTAAGTCTGTCAAGGACCGCTTCCCTTTTGGCAGCTTCTTCCTCACTCTCATAAAGTCCCGAATCCACCAAAAACTAATACAACAGAAGACGGAAATTTTTATTCCATATCATGAAAATCCCACAAAATTATCAGCAATCACGGCTTACACTAAGAAATTTAATCCGAACAACAAAGATGTAACACAACAAACCTTCTCCAACTCCCAATTTCTCTGAATATCCACCTCAATTGGTCCCGCAAGCGACAAAGGCTTCGTCACTCCCCACTGCTTCGGGGACTGCATTTTCTCAGCAGCCGACGGTGGCGGTGGAGAGAGCGACGAATTAAGATTATCCGATCCAACCATATCTCTTCGCTCACAAACTCGAACACACCCGTAAACCTAATCCCAACCAAATCCTATCCCAAAACCAAACAAAAAAAAAGCGCAAAACTAAAACCCTAACCGCCGATCAAAACCTAAACCCAATATCGGTAAAGCCAAAAAATAAAAAACGAAAACGGAAAACTTTGCCCAGAAAAGAGACATAATCAATCCAAACACAGATCACAGTACCCAGAAAAGGAATTCAAAGGGATGAAGAAGTATAAATACGAAGAATAATCCCTACAAATCGGGGCACATTAAGCCCTCCATAGGAGGAAAATAGCGGAATTGAACTCATAGATCTAATAAATAAGCCATCAACTCTCCTATTCAGACAGGGAGAAGGAATTTTGGGGGCGATATTTGGGTAAAGGAATCCGCGGATTATAATAACAGCGGCTATGAGTTGGAAATTTACATTAATACTTTATTAAGATATTTCTTTTTTTTTTTTTTTATCGGGACGCTGTTTCAGTTTCATTTAGTAACCACTATGTTCTGGAACAAGGGCAGAATAGGGAATTCACTTCCTTAGTGGCCACGTGGGTAATTCGTGTCGAGGGTACTTTTGGTATTCAGTTTCCTGTTTGGATTTGGACTCCAGATTTGGATCAATCACATTTTGATCCAGATTTTCTTCACAGGCGGTCGGTGCTCCTCCAAAGGGTAAAAACGTAATTTAAATGGGCTTTAGAAATGACGAACAGTTAATTATGACATCCTATTATAGTCCAAGGTTTCTAGGGCGTAAATTAATCAATACATTCGTGAATTATTAATTCGATTTGATAAATATTCGTTCAAATTCATTTAATGTGATTCGTTAAAATAAATAAATAAATTCAAACTTGACGTTTCTTCATTCGTAGGCTTGTGAACTAATTCGTAATATACAATTTTAATATATTTTTTTTTATTTTTTTATTTATGATAAATATATAAATATCTATTAAAAATATTTGTTATAATTAAATTATAGATTTTAGATAATTTAATATTATTATTTGTTAAGTTTGTTAAGGCTTGATTGAAAAAAAAAAAAAAAATCTTTCAATTAATTTGAGAATATTTGACAATTGTCACAAACATGATTTTAAAACATGAGGTAGACTTGTCAAACAAACCACGACCACCGAAATTGCTTGCACTAAAGTCGGCAAGATAATTATTCACGAATATTGACTGACATAATAAGAAGCAAATTTTAACCTAAAAAAAAAAGACTAATAATGATAATATTTGAGCTTTGTTAGAGCCTAATAAAAAGAGTGGGCTGAGCCCATGATCTTTGTGGGCCATGTTAGAACCCAATTCCTGAAACAGTACCCACTTGCCTTATGGGCTTTTTGGCATTACCAAAAAGTGATCTCTCGGATAAAATCAATAAGAATACTTCACATATAATCAAAAATATTTGAGATGGTCTTTTTAAAAATTGTCTCGCATATCATAATCAGTATAAGACGAGTGGGATTTAGTATCAAAATGAATCATAACTCAAACTCATCTAAAGTCCCACCGAGCTATTGATGTTTTGAAATTTCTACATATAGATCAAAGTTGATACACTTCATCAAATCTTCAAGACAAACTAGATCTACAAATTAATTGGTATAAGCACATAACTATATATTTCAACAAATTAAAACATAACTGATGATATATACTTCAAAGTAGAACAAATGGTACTAATATAATTAAATATAATATATTCATTTAATATATTAATTAATACTTTAACATATATTATTATAAACTTACATATAATTTGGTGATACATTAGCCAACTCATTTGATCGTAATATACAACGCGTCTAACGAAATGATATATATATATATATATATATATATATAAAAGACAATCTCATATTAGAATTTGTCTTAATTAAATGTTGAGAAAATATTTGCATTAAAAAAGGATTTTGCACCTCAATATAAACTTTAGTGGTGTTGCTATACTTTTATCTTTTATAATATATTGTTTGATATTCAAGTAAATAACAACATAGCACTTTGAAGTTGAACTGTATAGATTATCAGACTAAAAACCTATTTAAAAGAAAATTATGAAAAATCTAACAACATAAAGTTACAATATTAAAAACTTTTCTTTCCTAATGTCAAAAGTGAGAGTTAAACTATTTATTTAATTTTCCAAGCATACATAAAAACTAAAAAGAAGTTGGACTAAATTTCATCACCGTCAAACTCCCCACAACTCTTCAATGCCACAATTCAGTGCTCACATTAAAGTCTCCATAAATTTGAGGCACTATCAGTGCAAATATATCTTCAAAACTCATCATGAAAAAGGCATAAAACTCTTGACAAAATGAATCGACGAAAATGCCATCAAATTGAACAGCTTTTATTTGACAAGGGCTTTTAATGTGGGGAGAGCAGTAAAATCATTAGCTCTATCAGAAAATCACAGCCGTTTAATTCATCCCTCTTCTTTAAAGGCTATAAAGATTGAAAGTGATATGAGCATAGGAGACTGAGAGTTTGTACCAGATTAATTCAACCAACAGTTGCCAGATTCTTGATGGGTTTTTTGTAGCCTTTTTTAAAGAGTGTTTTGTAGAGTTGTAGGTTTTGTGGGCTTCAGTTTGGAAAATATATATTGTGGGACTTTTGAATTTGAAAAGGTATAGATTTCTTTAAGATTTCCCACTTTTCATTTGTTTTTCTGGATATGGTGATTTGCAGTTTCTTGAAATGATGATTGTGCTTTCTGTGAGAAACTTGAGCTTCTTATTGGTTGAAATGGAAGTTTCATATCTTATCTCTCTCTGGATGTGATTATTACCTTCTTTTTATTCAAACTTTTACACTGATTTGTCTGTAATATCTTGTTTGCTTGGTGGGTGAAAGTTTCAATTTTTTTTAAATCATTATTATTGCCATTTTTAAATAATTTTCTCTCTGTGATGCCATTTTGTCTTGTAATACAGTTTCTCACGAGGCTGTGTCAGAATTAGAAATTTTTCAAAAATTAAAACTGGAAAAAAGAAAAAATCTTTATCACTGCACTATTTTAAGGTTTGATACCATTTGTAATATCATTTTCCCCACCTCTCTCTCTCTCTCTCTCTCTCTCTCTCTCTGCTGCTTATAACTTATAAGATTCCAAGTGTCCCTCACATTGTACACATTAGTAGTTATTGGTACAATTTTCACACTGCTTATAAAGCTCTAATCTTTACATAAACACTGCCATCTTTGTAATATTTCATTCTAACACACCATTGTTTCACTTCTCTCTCTCTAGAGTAGAAAAGAAATCTTTTTTAAGAGATGGGAAAAGCTACAAGGTGGTTGAAGGGGCTATTAGGAATGAAGAAAGATAAGGAAAACATGGAGTTCAATTCAAATTACGTTGAAAAAAAGGAGAAAAAAAGATGGAGCTTTGCCAAGCCAGGCAAAGATTCCGGTGGGCTGACTCAGATACCGGAGAATATTCCGGCACCGGACTCAGCCTGGCTGAGATCTTACATGACCAACTCAGAAAAGGAACAGAACAAGCATGCCATTGCCGTCGCCGCCGCCACCGCCGCTGCCGCAGATGCGGCCGTCGCCGCCGCTCAGGCGGCTGTGGCGGTGGTCCGTCTCACCAGCCACGGCAAGGGATCCTTATTCTCCGGTGGCAGAGAAAAATCTGCTGCAATTAAGATTCAAACTGTTTTTAGAGGATTTTTGGTAAGTCTATATTATTGTAATTGTTATTTAATTATTATTAACGTTTCTATATTTGTGCTAATCTGGTGTTTTCCTGTCTGTATTTGAAATTTATTGTCGAATTTGAGTGTTGTGAAGAAATATTATATGATTTGAAAAATCCATGTTTGCTTGAAATATCAGCAAGTTAATTACACCAACATAGTACTCAAGTGGAATGTTTCATATATTTCAAAATAAATAAATTATTACCTTTTTTTCAATTGAATTTTTTGATTTTTCAATTTAATTGAATTTGGCGTTTTTAACAGGCCCGAAAAGCGTTGCGGGCTTTGAAAGGGCTGGTGAAATTGCAGGCCCTTGTTAGAGGCTACCTTGTGAGAAAACGTGCAGCTGCAACTCTTCATAGCATGCAGGCTCTTATTCGAGCCCAGGCTGCTGTTCGGGCCCAAAGGGCCCGGCGTTCGATTAATGTTGATCATAGATACCTTCCTGAATTGAGAGCAAGAAAGTCCACTGTAAGAATGTGTGCTATGTTTTATTTTGTAATTATAATATGGTTGAATAACTTGAATTGATTGATTAAGTCTTATTTGGTGAAATTTCAGGAGAGGTTTGATGAAAACCGGGCTGAATTACAGAGCAGAAGGCTCTCATCCTCATACGATCCATCTCTCACTGGATTCGACGAGAGCCCGAAAATAGTGGAAATCGACACTTACGGGCCAAGATCAAGATCCCGAAGAATCAGCACATGTATGTCCGATTATGGCGACGATCATTACTACCAAGCAATATCGTCACCTCTTCCATGTCCAGTTCCAGCCCGTTTATCGATCCCTGATTGTCGCCATCTCCAGGACTACGACTGGGGATTCATTACAGAGGATTATAAGTTCCCAACGGCTCAGAACACTCCAAGGTTTTCTTGTTCGGGCCGGGCCCATGTCCCGGTCACGCCGGCCAAGAGCTTGTGTGGAGATGGCTACTTCAGGCCGTACTCAAACTGCCCGAACTACATGGCGAACACGCAGTCTTTCCGGGCCAAGCTGAGGTCTTACAGTGCACCGAAGCAGAGGCCCGAATCGGGCCCGAAGAAGCAGCTTTCATTGGATGAGATAATGGCATCAAGAACTAGCTTTAGTGGTGTGAAAATGCAGAGGTCTGGTTCTCAAGTTCAAGAGGATTTTGAACTCTGAATTTGGGATCTTTTTATTGCATAGAAAATGGGCTTTGTTAATAGAGAAGATGGAATCAACATAAAGCTTCTCTATGCCTTTCTTTTCCTCATAGAATAGAACGAATTGCTTGTGTACATTTATTGACAAAATTATGTTAAGCAACTCCAATTAATGAAATCAGTGCTTCTTTATATGCTAAATCAAGTGGAATTTATTGTGTATTATATTGGTAATTCGTCTAAATAAAATTATAAGTATAATGGTGTGTGTGTATTTTTTTTAAAGTTAATCATTATTTACTTTTACGTATATTACATAAGTATTGCAGAAATATTCTCATTTGAAATTTCTTTTAACCATTGTAGGTTTTATCTATGGTATGAATTCAAATTCCCTGAATTTAATTGGAAAAGTTTCATTTAGAATTTTTTTTTTAAACAGTTAGCAATCAAATGCAATGAGTTCAAATTTCGAGGTTGATTATAGAGTCAATCTCATTTAAAGTTCCTTCAGTTACATATATATACACACACTCATTACAAAATTATTTTAAAAAATGAATTCAACCTTTTCGAATCTTATTACCCTAACAAGATTTGGATACATTTCAGAGCATTTTCAAGAAAATAGATTCAAATTACTCAAATCCTATTACCGCGTTAATTTCTTTTGAATTCTCTTCTAACCGTTACAAATTATGGGTACATTACAAACATATTCCATAAATAAATAAAAATGGAATTCAAATGACTCAAATTAAATAATCAAATTACATATCCAGTCTCATTTGAAATTTTCTACAACTGTTACATTTGCTCTTAAAAAAAAAAACTTACACTGATTTAGTTTTAAAAAGAAAAAACTTAGATAATTTTGAAATGCAAAATAATATTATTTTCCCGCCCTTACAAATTAATATTATAATAAGTATAGTATAAATATTGAAATTTCCATGTGAGTTGGTCACAGTAAACCATAGCTCGTCTTATTTTTGGGATGCTCGTTAAGAGAGAAGGGGGCCGAAGGGGCACTATTATCAATTCATGTTTGTTTTTGTCTGAATCTATTCTATCCATCTTCAGAAAGAATATTCTTCAGTTTGTACAAGAACAATATATATTACATCAATTTCAAATTTTATATCCTATATAGTTTGCTTATGATTTTGGTTTACTTTGTAATAAAATATGACTTGATAAGTCTACTAATTGAACTTATACATATATAATAATTCAGTTGTTTATCAACCTTGTTTATTATTGTGTAGCTACGTAAAAAGATTAAGGTTGAGACTATATACATCCCATGAGATAATAAACACACCCCAATTTAATAAAAAGCAAAGATATAAAATTACTTTTTTTTTTTTTTTGGTGTGTTTAGTATTTTAATTTTCAATTAAAAGGAAATTAATTTTAATAATTATCACACACTATTTCATGGTGGCATCACAGATGTACAAATGTGAGCTTAATTTGGACTTTTGCTTTACTCAGAACTAGTAGTACTCCTGCGTGATGCGCGGTTTATTATGTATTATAACAATATATACGATTTGCAATAATATAATGAAGTTGTTATATTAAAAGGTTATTCATGGCATCTTATTATTTCGAAATTTGTAAAAATCCGTATTTTTTTATTGATAACATCAATATTCAACAATTAAATATGAAAATAAAATTGAACATAATATAATAATAGTTTTGTGTTTGTGAGTTTTAATTTATTAATAATTAAGAAGTGATTAATAATTATACTTACTATATGTTTTGTTCATATTTTCGTTCATTTATATGTTATAATTATTTTCAAAATTTATAAATAATTTTCTGCATTCTTTTTTAGATGGATTTGTTCAAAAAGCATTATATTTATTCCAAAAAAATTTAGTTTATATTTATAAATTTAGGTTTCAAATTAATTTTAAATTTTCAAACAATATTTCTTAGATTTTTTAAACAATTTTTAGATTAATTATATCTATTTATTTGAAATAATTTTTAATAAATTTATTCAATTTATTGATTTTTATATCCTACACAATTAATATTACATATATATTTGAATTAATTTTTAAATTTTATTTATTGATTTAAGATTGTTAGACTTATTCTCACAACCTTATAATAATAATAATAATAATAATAATAATAATTATTATTATTATTATTATTATTATTATTATTATTAATTTCAGATTTATTATTATTTTAATATTTTTAAAATACTTTCAAACTTTTAAACATTTTACAACCCTTCATAAAATAAATTTAGATTTTAAAACTATTTTCCAAATTTATATATTAAAATTATAAACTAATTTTCAAAATTTTTAATTTTTTACAATGTTTAAATTTCATTATTTTCAAATTTTAATTATATCATTAAAATATAATCATATCATTTAAGATAGTTTCTTTTGTTTTATCTCTACTTCTATATATAAATTATAAGATAGTTTATTGTGTAAGATATATGTGAAGCTTATTCTATAAGATACTTAAAAGTTATTTAGTTTTTTTTTTTTTCATCTATTGGTTGATAGTTTAGGAGGAAAAATGACAAATTTGAAATTATCACCAACTTCTTTGTTTTTATATATAGATAGATGCGTTTCATTATTTCATAGACTTGTCAATATTTAAATATTCATTGCATGATGTGTAGCTTTTCTTGAATTTATATTTGAAAAAAGAATGAACAAGATTTAATTCCAAAATTTGCAAAATGGATTTTCCATAATTAGGCGTCGAGATTATGTGATCAATTAGGTAAATTGGTGCACTAATTTCAAAGATTGCACTGAAAGTCCGTGGACAAAAAATCATTATTTCCTACTTTCTCCATATATATACTACTATAAGATTAATTATCATTTCCTCTATAAGAACAAGATCAAGAATTTTAAAAATTTATACACTTTTATCAAATTTATCAACCTCGTCAATCTAACATCCACATTCGATTGCCACCAACATCAACTATCAATGATTTATTGTAATAGTTCAATTAACTTGGAATATTATCACTATTGCAATACACCAAACTTTTCCATGTGATAAATTTTTGAGATTGAACTTGATAATCTAAAGTCGTGTTTGGATTAAGTTATTTGGATAGATTAAAAAGTTTCATTTGAATGTATTCAAATCCACTCAAATTACTGTATTTAAAATTCATCAAAATTGTTCAAAATTAATTCAAAATTAAAACGATGTACTTATATCAAATCCATTTTACTACAAGCATTATTAATAAATTTATTATTATAAATTCTCCATTGGTATATGTTCTCCATTTTACCATTACAAAGAGTAGAATTCTGTTTCCTCTTACTTTGCGCAAAGGAAAAAAAAAAGGTTGGATTCTCTATAAAATAAAAGACAAAAGGAGCACC
The DNA here is from genome assembly GCA_946896805.1 of Scutellaria galericulata. Lineage (NCBI taxonomy): Eukaryota > Viridiplantae > Streptophyta > Magnoliopsida > Lamiales > Lamiaceae > Scutellaria > Scutellaria galericulata. The sequence continues at coordinate 15,300,622 of OX335797.1, forward strand.
ATCTTTTAATGTTTTACGAACTTTTTTACATTCTTTTTTCATGTAGACACGTGGCATCTTGTTGGGGGTTCTTTAAGAAAACACTGAAAGAGTATTGGTAGGAAATATATATTTATATATATAATTCAATAAGTTTATTTTTGTCTTAATCAGTAATGATTAGGGTTTGATTTGATCTGATTGATGTGTTTGTGATATCTCTCTTGAAACTTGTGGGTTGGTAACTTGGTATGAAGAAGACTGTCCTTTTTGCCTTTTTTATTTATTTATTTTATTTTATATATTCTTTTGCTTTCTTGAAGTGTCGCACTTGGTAGAAGACATAATTCTGAGGTTGTTTTGGTAATTGTGCGTCTTTGACTGAATTAATATGCATCGCCATTGGATGCATCTCTTTTACCGAGTTGATTGTGTTATCTTTTTGCATGACTTCGACATCATTTAATTCCATAATTACCCACGTTCTTTAATGATAAATGCCATATGAATTATGACCATGCTCGTGTCCTATTCCTATGATGATTATGTGAATTACATGTTCATACAATGATACAAATATATGAATTAGCTTTGGATATATAAGAGATAAATTAAGTCAATATATAAAAGTTTCATTGGATATTTTGAATCAAATAACTTTCTAATTAGTAATTAACATGTGGTGTAAATTAATACAAATGAAGTACCAAAAGTAACGGAAGTTTTGAACTTCTAATTTTGAACTTTCATGATTACTTTCAATTTTTTTAATACTAATGTTTGATAATAAATTATAAAACGCTCAACTACAAACAATCACTAAAAAATTGTTTTGTACCAAATCTATTTGTTAGAGTAATAAGAAAACTCTAGCTAGAAGAATTTTCTCGTTTCAAATTTTTTTTTTAAATTGATTCGAATGTCTTGGGTGAGACCGTCATTCCTTGAGACGGGTCGGGTCGAACATAAAAAATTATGTAATACTTTATATATATCATGTAATACTTTTCTATATATTAGGTAATATTTTGTATTAAATGATGCATTTTGAGTTGAGTCAGATTATACAAAAATATGTAATATTTTTCTGTGTATCAGATAATATTTTTGTATTGTGGGATACATGACCCGAATTGGGTCGGGTCTTAAAAAAACACGCAGATCCTAGGGCTTCCGGGGCTCTTTTCTCTTGCGCAACATGTAATACTTTTGTGTATATTAAGTAATATTTTTCTAACATATAAAAGTATTATATAATTTATTATGTCCGACCTGACCCACCAGTCTCATGAGATGAGATCCATGAGACGATCTCGTACTTGACCTACTCCTATTAAAAATAAACGACCATGACCATATTCAAGTTCCATTTATATTTAATTTCATTAGAACTTCATAAAATTCAGTTCAATTAACAATCTTACTAAACTCATCATAATTTAAAAAATAGATTATCCAAAAAGAAAAAAGGAAAAATTCATGATTGACATCGATTCAATTTATTTACACCCCTGATCATCTAAAATAATCCATTTAGACACATTCAAGATTTAAACAACTGCAAGGAGATTTTGAAATCAAACCACCTCCATATATATTAAAAAACAGGGACCCTAATTTAAACACTAATTAGTATTATTATATAGCAAAGTTCATCTTCCAAGAATAACATGAGTGCGATTGGGTTGGTCGATCGGCTAATTTGATCGTCATCTTATCGCTAATCCAAGAATAACACTTAAATAATTACGATTAATTAAGAAACATACTGTGTAGAGATTCAAGAATCATAATATATAATAAAATGCAGCATTTAAATACTTTATCTAGAGATCTAATGGATTTGTTGAGGGCAATTAACAAATGGATTAACACTAATCGAGGAAATTAATGTTTTTAATACTCTCCAATTAATTAATTTGAAAAACTTTGAATTTTGAAAAGTTGGAATTATATTTTGAACGTAACGGCTGCTTTATTTTGGTCAAATAGGGGCATTAATTTCATGGTCCAAATATTAAATGAAATATTGCCAAAATTTCAAACAATTACAAAAGTCCCCACATTGACCTTCTTGGAGCTGGTGTTTCACTTTGAGAAGATGGATATTTTTGGAATCATGGAGAAATTAAGAACCCAAGATTTGAGGAATTGAAAAGGATGTGCATAGAGGGTGGGGTGAGACCTTGGAAATGGGCTAATTTGTAAATAAATTAGAATTGGAATTCTCATGTGGAGTGCACTATTATGTGTTTAATGAATGTTAAGATTTAATTAATTAATTAATGTCAACATGATTTTTGCTTGTCCATCTGTTAATGGTCTGTACATTTTATGGATCTGCAGTTATAATAAGAATGGTGGATATTATAGTTAATGTATTTAATTTTTTAATTTTCACAAATTTTATTTTAATAGTGTTAGAATGCAAAATTATCCGAGAATGAACTCTGTTTTAACTTTGTCAGCCTAATAACATACTACTTTGAGTTTCCATTGATAAATCAATTTAGTGTATGATAAAATGTTGGGTGTAGGATACATTATTGAAAAAAATGTTAGGGTAATACGTATTACCCGAAAAAAAAAAAAAAAAAAAAAAAAATATATATATATATATATATATATATATATAAGATCGTCGTATTGATATAAGTTGATAAAACAAAGTTTCACTAATCATCAATTATATATATTTTTACAAGTAAATTTTTATTTTTGTGGATTATGAAGAGTTTGCCATATTTTACAAAATTTAATTCATATAACGGTTTTATAAGAGATATAACCCAAAGATGAAATTTTAACAATAGAAACAAATAACTTTTTAATTTTTTTCATTATGTTTTTTTGATTAATAAAGAATAAGAAAACTGTATAAAAGATATTTATAATATTGAATTATCGATTATAAAATAATATATTATTTATCACCGAAAATTTAAAGGGCTATATCAATAATGAATTAGTGACAGAATGGGCCTGAATTAGCTTAGAGTTTAATAGTGGGTGATTCTATATACAACTATCAAATTTCTCAATACAACCATCATGAATTGAAATTTCATTTTTACTCTTAAATTTCATTATGAAATTTTCTATCGCTTATTTTCTCTCATTTTTTTTCTTTATATAACCATTGTATACTCAATCAAGTTTCAATCCTACTGTTAAAAGAAAACAATCATTATTTGAAGTGGATTTAAATTTTTTTCATGATTATTTCAAATAAATTTGATTTTTTTTAATGTTGAATTTCAAGTATCTTGAAACTATTGTGCTACATATTTTTTTTTCAGGGTATAATCGAAAAGTGGATCTATCATGTATATCTGAAAATATTACATCAATATAAATCAAAGCCTTAATGAAAAAGAGTTGGTCTCTTGTGAGACAGTTTCACATACGACCAAATTTAAATATGTGTTTTTCAGCTATAAGTAAGTATATGTTTTTCAGGTATAAGTATGTGTTTTTCAACTATAAGTATGTATTTTTTAAGCATGTTTTTACTATAAAAACATGAGTTATTCAAATATGTCTTTTATAGTAATAAGTATGTATTTTTCTGCTATAAGTATGGTCGTCGCATGTGCGGCGGTCTCACATGAGTTTTTGTGAATGAAAAAAGGGAAGATACTGAACAACGATGTTTTCTATCTACCTCTATTATCTTCTTCTTTTTTTTCAACGACTGCATATGATCAGAGATACAGAGTTTTCCAAAAATATAGAGTTCTCCAAAATCTTATTTGAGGTTCTCCAAAAGAGATTTAGGGTTTCTTATATGATCAAATTCTCCAAAAATTTTATTTGGGGTTCTCCAAAAATCTTCTTCTTTTTTCAACGGTTGTATATGATTAGAGATTTGAAATTCTCCAAAAATCTTATTCTCCAATTTATTTTTTTTTCAACAGCGGCATATGATCAGAGATTTGGGGTTCTCCACAAATTTTCAGTCCCAGTAATTTGGTTGGGCAATAAAATTTGTTTTTCAGTTTATATAAAAATGGTTGTGTAAATTGTGAATCAAAAAAAAAAAACACTAAACAGGTTATGCGGAGGAGAAAAAAGAAAAAAAAATGTAACTCTAGAAAATAGAAAATATTTTTAAAAAAGAAAAAAAAACTAGAAAAAATCAATAATAAAGGTAAAATTGAGATTTTATTTTTATAATAACTGTATTGAAAAATTTATTGGCTATATGTAGAACCACCCCTTCAACAGTGTAGGCTATCTTCTTTGAAAAGAAGCCCATTTAGCTATATTTTTGTACTCAGGCCCATCATCAAAGAGACAAGAAATGGTGAAAATCCAGCTTATTAGGTATGACTTTTTATCTCATAAAGCTAATCAATTTGGTGAAGTTGTTCAATTCACATTCTAGATTCCACATGATATAAACAAATTTGTGAAGATAAGTTTAGGTAATTTCATTTCATAAACTTATATTTTATAAAATAATTTTATACAAATTTTAAAGTGAAATTACATCCCTACAAAAATATAAAGTGAGATTTACAAAAAAGAATTGTCAAATTATTCGTATTCATTTCTACTCCTATTACAACGTAAATGAAAATGATATTCATGCCAAACTAGGAACCAAAATTAATTGATTTTATTTTCTAAATGAAGATTTTTTTCACTAAAATAAGTAATGAAGTACATAATAGATAAACTCCTCCAAATTAAAACAAAATAAAAATCTTCCTAAAGCCATATTTTCCATGAGTTATACAAATATTTGGTTGGATTATCAACAGATTTTATTATAGACAGCTTCGCCTCTTTATACGCGGTCCATTTCAAATTCGAAATTTTGATCCTGAATTATAATAAAAATGAGAATTGAGTTAGATTAATTTTGATCCTAGATTAATTTTACTTATGATTGAGGTAAATTTGGCCTATTTTTGAGAGAAATGTGCCAACCCGATCAAGTCATCCGACAACATTCGAAAAATTGCCCAATTTTACTGAGTAGGGCATGTGTTGTCAACAGGGACGGTCCTACTTGGGCCAAAGGGGGGCAATAGGCTCCCTGAAATTTTGAAAAAATGCTAAGGATATTTATGTAATTTCATATTTTAGTTCAAAAAATAAAAAAAGTTGTTATGAGTATGATATAAACCCAGCTGAATATTTTTTATATGTGTAAATTTATTCATTTTTTTTTTCTTTTTGAAGCCAACATATAAAAATCCTTTTTTTTTTCTTTCTCAATTCCTTTTCCATCTGTTTATATTATTTTTTTACTTAATTTTTTTTATTATTGTTGATTTATTGTTAGCAATAAAGATATTATTATGCATCAATTTTTAAATATAAAAAATAAAAGACAAATGTTGTAATTCATGTGTTAAGTTATTTATTTTTTTACATGGATGTTGTGAAATAGAGATATAATTAAGTTACTAATTTAGAATGTTATTACTTTATATTGTAATATATTGTTTTTATCGAAGTTGTGACAAATTTATACTGTTAATTTAGAATTGTTATATTTTTTTAGATTGTGTCTTATGTGAGAACTATCTCACGAATATAATTACGTAAGACACGCCTCACAATTCACATATATATTTATGAAAATGAGTTTTTTTTTTTGTGGGTAATAAAAATTCGCCTCACTGTAACTATTCGTAAGACCGTCTCGTATATTTTTTTTTATTAGTTGATTTGGGCCCCCTAAGTAGAAATCCTGAGTCCGTCACTGGTTGTCAAGTTGATCACTTGACAACAATCCATAATTTTGGAAATGTCCATCTCATCATAATTAGTGTGATTAGATTGAGATCCCCTTAAATATAATTAAACAAGATCACATTGTTTCAAATTTAGACTATAAATAGAAGTTAATTTGTTAGCGCCTTAGAGAAAGGATTGTACTCAATCCTCTCATTTAAACAATTAAACAATACACCGATTTGATTTGACCAACTAAATTTGATCGTCTAGAATTGAACTTGCTCTTTTGACCAAACAAAAGCTATCGAGCTCAAATTAAATCATTAGCTCAAATTTAACTTGAATTCATCTACATCTCAATAAAAAAATATAAAGAGATAAGATCATAGGATAAAATAAGTTCATAAATAGATATTTGCATTAAATACTTTGTCGCCTATATTAGGCGTTTGGCACGTGAGAGCACCAAGTCTCCAACGGTACAAATAAACTGAATTCAAATACCCAAAACTCCTAACGGTCACTTTGTCAGTTCCAGCGAATAAACATTTCTCTCTCTCTCTCTCTCTCTCTCTCTCTCTCTCTCTCTCCAAAATCAGAAAAATCTTGAAGAAGGAAAGAAATGGAAGGTTTTGAGAAGGGGTTATTGCCATCAAAATCAACTGCAAGTCCCAAATTCTCATCTACTGGTAAATAATCCTAATTTTTCTTCTTCAACTTAATTGTTTGTCTGTTTGTTTCTATTGATTTTCCTTGAAAACGTCTCCTTTTTATGCTTTTACTGTTTTACGCGATATCGTAGTTGAATGTAAATTAATTGTGATTTTCCACTAATTGGGGATTTTCAAGAATTAGTTTTTCTAAATTAGGGTTCTTGATTTGGTTAGGTTTGTGGGAGAGTAATGAGAATGATCCAAGTCAAGATAAAATGGTTCCCAAGTTTCAGAATCACAAGAAAACAGTTACTAAACACTTCATGTCATCCACCATATCTGCAGCTTCAAAGGCTGCAGGTCCAAGAAAGACAATTCTGGGTGAAAGGAAAGAAAATTCAAATGCTCAAGATCACCAAATCCCCAATCTTAACTCGAAGAAGAGTCCCCTAAATCCAAGCATTAACCACTCTAATGAGTACTCTTCATATGGTATCGGTCCATCCTATGATCATCATGCCTCTGGGCTTGAAGATGATGGGGGCACCATGTTTTTGAAAGATTCATCTGTGAATGCTTATGACCCATTGAAGAATTTCCTATCACCGAGGCCTAAGTATCTTCGTTTCAATCCAAATAGGCGACGTGAGATCTTCAATAGGTTAGAGAGAGAGGAGTTAAATAGCTCTGATTATGAGGAAGAAGAGTCATCAGCAGAAGAGATTGAAGACTCGTGTTGTTCGCCTCCGAAAGAAGTTGTCGAAAAGCCAATGAATCCTGAAATTAGTGAGGAAGATGATGACAATGCCATTGATGATTATGAGGAGGAAGAGGAGAGAGGATGGTGTCTCAGAGGAGTGTTGAAACTTGTGGTTATATTAGCTGCTTGTTTGTTTTCAACCTCGTACATCTGTTCTATGAACTCTCCAACATCTTCACCAACTCAGCAAGGCATTTGGAATCTAAGAGATGGTTGTTTTATGATCAAGAATCATACGCTCGAACTCATTAGTACGAAAATGCACCACTCTGGTTTCTTTGAAGTGGAAGGTGGTAATAGTGGGAGAATTGAGGAGAGGTTTGGGACAAAGATTGTTGAAAATTTGGAGGGGAATGAGACGGAGCTCGTTAGAAATGAGAATGAGGGTAGTAATGAATATAATATTGATAAGGCTGTTGAAGGTGAACTTGAAGTTAGAGCCCATAACTTTGAGCAGTTGATGATAGATGCAAAGAGTGATGAAACTATCGATGTTGGTAGTAATTCTTTAGAACATGAGGAAGTAGAATCTTCTGTTACGGGTTTTAATGAAGATCATGTAAACATGAATGAAATAGCAGAACCTGAGATCATTAGGAGTGGTGAGTTGGAGTCTGAAACACACAGCTTTGTGCAGCAGTTGGCAATGGAAATTGAGGGTTCCGATCAGTTGCTGCAAGAGCTTGAACTTACGGTAGAACCTATCTTGGAGGAGACGCCAAACGAATCTGAAGAAAGGGTGGATGGGACAGAAACATTGGAAGAACTTAGTGAATCCCATGAAAATTCTGTCAATGAAGTTGATGAAATAGGGTATGTTGTTAACGAAGTTGAAATGGAGAAATTGGGATGGAATACATTGGCTGTTATTGGAGTCTCTGTAGTGTCCATATTGTCGGTATCACTGGCCATCATTCATCATTCAAGTAAAGGAAGAAACACACCAGCAAAGCGATCTAGACCTTATCTAAAGCCACATAAGTCAGCACAAGTGCTTCCTTCTATTGAGAGGAAAGTTAAGTTTTTAGCTAGACCTTCAACATCATCTCACTCAATGGAAGAAGCTTCCAACCACCACATGCACGCCCCAACAGTTGAATTGATCAGTGAAATCGTTATTGGAAGCTCCAGAAAAGAGAAGATGACTGAAATCGAGGAAAGCAATGCTACATTCTCCACAAAACAGGGATCATCGCTATCTCAACCAATTGAACATTCCACCATTAGTAATACTCCCCCTTCATATGGGAGCTTTGAATCTGAGAGGAAGATCTTCAAGAAAAAGGTTCCTTCTTTCTTTCTTTCTTTCTTTCTTTACTTTTGGTTGTAATAACTGCAATGTTTGGAATCATGACTATCATTTGAATTGAAACAGGGAGGCCACCAAAGTGGAGAAGCCTCGATCGGAGATACTCCAGTTAGGCGATCCAGTAGACTCCGTAATCGAGCAGCAATCACGTCTCCTTGAATCCAAGAATCAGTCTAGGATTTCTGTCTGAAACATCATTCTCAGTTGTTTCTACTAAGTATGGTTTGTAGTATTCTTTAGGACTTAGTAGTTTGATTTCATTATGTTAGATGAAGAAACAGCATCCTCACTTGTTTCTACTAACTAAGCAGATGGTTTGTTAGTACTCTATAGGACTTGATAGTTTGATTTCCATTATGTTAGATGAATCACTTTCCTTATCCAGTTCTCATTTATTTGTATGTGAAATTAATAGCAGTTTGCTTTCCCAAGATTCATTCTTGCCTTGTCTTTTTCTTTATAACATTCAGACCATTATAGCATCATGATTGTCTGATTTTCTTGGACAAAACAAGTTTCTTCCCAGTCTCCAAACATCACACAAAGTGGGACAGAAAAGGTTCAGAGAAATCCAAATTTTCAACATAAGAATTTTTTTGTCAGAAATAAAATGGTATCTCATTTATGTATCTTGCACTTGAACATATAAGCAATGGAAAAGAACATGTATAAATCAAAACAAAATTGCTTATATACAATCTCTCTCTCTCTCTCTCTCTCATGTGTGTGTAAGCCATCTAAAACATTTCTTTAACATTCCAAGTTGTGATATAGAGGAGTGAGAGGGGGCTTGCTGGTGATGAAACTCCCTCTCTTACTAGGAAATGATGAGAGAGAAGCACCCCTTGTAGCCTTCTTTGATATAATAGCCTTTGGAAGAGTATATTGCTTGAAGCTATGCAAACCAGTTCCACAGCTTTTTGAAGACTTGAGATTTCTTCTAAATGGAGCTGCTTTCTTTGCCAGATCTTCAATACTATTCACCCTTGAAAGTGATGTAAATGACTCTGATTTCCCTTTATAAAATTGGGAAAGCCCTCTTCTGCAAATCACAAGGTGAAACCATTTAGAATCCACATAAAATATAAAAGAAAAAGAAAAGAATATTTAAAAAAAAATAAAATTAATTAGCCTCAATAATTCACTTACTTGATGGGCAATTGTTCCATGATCTCAGACAGATCATACAAAGCTCCGCTCGAACTCGAACTCGAATTCACCGATGAAGATGCATCATCAGCAGTATCAGATGAGGTTACAGATGATCCATTTGAAAAATCTGAATCTTCTCCAATAGATGATGATGGTGTGCATTTTTCATCATGATCATCACCACTTTTCTCATGATCTTCAAATTGAAACCATGAATCTTGAAAACTCTTGCCTTGTTCCATCTTGGAAAAATATTGTCAAAATAATGAAATTAATTACCAAGAAACTCTCTCTCTCTAGAAATCCCTTTTGCAGTATTACAAATATAGTTGTTCGAAAAGAGTTGAATACATGAATACTTAGGACCAAACAGAGGGAACATATATATGGGTATGGAAAATAAGATAAAAATGAGTGGATTAGGCTGCTTTGCTTCAGGAACAGAGATTATCCCATCACGTATGGGTGCATGGAGTTTCCATGCTACTAATCCAGGAAGCTGACACGTGGACAACGCCGAGAGGTGACCGGAAACGGGTCCTGATTGGGACACGTGTCGATGAATGATTGGAGTTGTATGGTCAGTTGGGTGAGACAGTAGGTGGGTTTAGAGGAGTCCCAAGTTTGATATATTGAGACAGTATTAAATTGCGTAACTTTTTAGCCTTATCTTTAGATTCGGCATTATCTTCTTCTCCAATGGTTTGAAATGAATTTTTGACTTTAGGATTGAGGCTACTTCGAAAATAGATAAGTTCAATACTATTAGGAGCCAATCCATATCCTAGTCACCATCTCATCCCCACCAAACATATACTATAAATGTTACATTTATTTATATCACCATTATTTACATTTTTTTCATTTCCAACCACACACTTTATTTTATGTTTTTTTTTTCTTCATAAATTTGAATTGTTCTATTTCAACGCACCGACTTAAAATTTTAATCTATTGCATCAGAAAAATCATAATCGTTCATTTTTGGTGTGTAAAATGCATTAAATTTAAAATTTATTAAAAGTTGAATAATTCAAAATTTATATGAAAAAGTGTAAAAATCACGTGGGTTTCATTTTGATTGAAGGATTTGAGGAGAGATAATGAAGGATTTGAGGAGAGATTTGAGATTTCTAACGGTAAATACATCAATGATGTTTGGATATATATATAGATTATAAATTCATTAATTTTATTTTAAATTAATTTTTTAAGCAATACGAGTGGATTTCAAATACACTCCAACTTGAGTGGATTTGAATTCATTCATTTCAAATCATTCTATCCAATTGAAGCCTAATTTGAATGGGAAAATGTCTACTGTTTATATTATATATACATACAAATAGAGATAATTGCGCGAAATACCCTTATGATTTGGGAAATCGGCGTGAAACCCCTCCGTGTTTTAAAAAAAGCGCGAAACCCCCTTCTAGTTTTCTAAATGTAGCCCGAAATCCTCAACCCCGTTAAGGTTAACGGAAGTGATATGCACGCGCTCTTCATGTGTTTTTTGATGTTTTTTTTTTTGACTTTTTTGCTATAAAATGATATATATATATATATATATATATTTTTGACTATATTAAAAGATTAATTCTCTTATGGGGTTTCTTGCAATTGCAAACACTTCCTTCAATCTGATTTTTTACATTACCAATTATTTATTATTTGTTTTTTTTTCAATTAATTTTTTTATAATGGTAATTTTATATATAGTTATTTATTTTATTGTTTTTAATACTAACATTGGTATATTTCTTTTCTACCTTTGTTTATTTCAATTTTTTTTTCAAGATTTTTATTTAATTATTTATTATTATTATTAACTCAACTATTTATGAAGATTATATTAAATAAATAAGACACGATATTAAGGAAAATATAAAATAAATAAATAAAAGACTCATTATTTAATAATTGTTAGGTATAACAAACAAAATTAACCATACCAAGAAAAATTAACATACCAATTTATCATAAATAAAAAATAATAATAATAGAAATTATGCAAGAAAACTTGGAACATACCAATTTGTAACTACAAACAAAAGATAAAAAAGATTATATCGAAAAACTTGGAACATACCTTGTACTAGTTTCAGGTTCTGATTCTAAAACAAAATGTACCTCAATAGCAAAATTTTTCATTGTTCATGCCATTAATCATCTATATTTCTCCAAAAAATTCAATGGATTTTTAATTTTTTTGTATGGATATCGAATATTTTTTTGAAGCAAGATAGTAAATTACACTTTAGGGTTAATTTGATGTGAAAATAATATATTATCAAATATTTCCACATCCTCCTCATCAATAGTTGACATTAATACCAATAAAATAAAAAATGAACATTGTAAAAAATGAACTGAAAAAATCAAAAGCAAATAAAGAAACATATATAGCAATTGCGTCATTAATAACAATAAAATAAATAACGACTAAATAAAAATTAACGTTGAAAAAAATGAATGGAAGAAAACAAAAGTAAAAAAAAAACATACATACCAACTATTAGTATTAATAAAAATAAAATAAATAACTAAATAAAAAATTAATATTATAAAAATATTAATTGAAAAAAATAATAATACATAGATGTTAATGTAGAAAACAAGCTTGAAGAAAGCGCTTGCAATTGCAAGAAACCCCCAACAAGAGAATTAGTCTTTTAATATAGTCAAAAATGAGAAAATATGTCATTATATAGCAAAAAAGTAAAAAAAAAAAACACTAAAAAATGCATGAAGAGCGCGTGCATAGCACTTCCGTTGACCTTAACGGAGTTGGGGATTTCGGGCTACATTTAGAAAACCATAAGGGGGTTTCGCGCATTTTTGAAAGCACAGACAGGTTTCCCGCCGATTTTCCAATTCACAAGGGGATTTCGCACAATTATCCCTACAAATATATATACATTTTTATTTCATTTAATAAATATTGAGGCACTCTTCTATGAAACTGTATCATGAATTTGATTTGTAATTGAAGTTTAAAATAAAATATATAGAAACACTAAGAATTCTAAAAGTATAACAACATGGATTGACCAAAAAAATAAAATTGAATTCTTTAGCATAATCTGTCTTTTATTTCATTAGCATCATGTTTAGAATCTTCTGTTGCAACATGATACACAACACACATTTTTTATAATCTTATAATATTATATGTGATGGAATGTATTAGGTGCAATATATACGTGGTGTCTTTATATGTCTCTAAATATATAGCGAATATTATATTAACTTTATATAACATTTAAAAAATCATATTTTATTATAATTGTACATCCTCGTAAACAATTGCGATATATTATATAACACTATTCACTACTGCACTAATAATATCCTCTAATGCAATAAATAGACGATGGAATCGTAATTTTGAATAGAAAATTCATATTAATATCCATTAAATATAAGGTAAATTTTAAAAAAAATAAACTAAAAAATAGAGGGGTGGGATTTTTTTGGATGAGAATAAACATGGGTTTAAGCACATGGCCTCAGCTACCTTAGCAAGAATCATATGAAACATTTCTTGCCATTGCTTCCATGTCGATATGACATGGCAGCCCATTGTCCATATCCATTTCATTTTTTTAATTCTCAAAATAGAATTATAATTCATTTTATATTTTTTAGAACAAAACCAATTAAGAGATATAATTTGGGTCCATCATCATAAATTGACTTGGTTCATAACTCTGAAAACAACTTCTGGATAATCAAGAATGGTCTCCGTTGAAGTTGACATTAAATAAATTTGTTTTTAAGGATTTTAATTAGGAATTAGTATTCCTAATTCCTTTTATATTATATAATTGATTTGGTATGAAACTTAACCAATTCTTTAACTAACGTTTATTTACAAAGCTGATACGGAGTCTTGATCGATTTGATTCGAAACTAAAATCACCATTTTTACCTTTTACTTTTATGTGATAGATCAATCGTGCATTTAATGATAACTATATTAATTTAAAACTTTAATCCACATAAACTATTTTAGGGTTTCTTATATTTATCTTATTTACTTATTTACAAATTCCTGAATGATAACGTTTCACAAATCTCATTTCGTGAGACAGACAGATTTGATCCGATCAATGCTTCATTCAACGGCCAACTTCCGGTCAACAACATCAAAAATAATACTTTTATGTATATTGGATAATACTCTTGTATTATGTAATTTTTTTTATATGTATACGGTAAATACTTTCGAATAATTAAAATTTGACAATTAATACAATGTAATACTTTTGTATATTGTATAATACTTTTATGCGTATCATGTAATGCTTTTGCTTCACATATTTTAAATCTATTATTAATTTGAGAAACTGTAATTTAGAAATAATACTTTTGTTCACATCAAATAATACTTTCATGTTAATCATATAACATTTTTTGAAAAATTATAATTTGAAAATTTTACTATATAATACTTTTGTTTGTATTCGATAATACTTTTATACATAACCAGTACTACGTTTGGATAAATGACTTTAAATCAATGATTAATTTAAGAACTTGTAATTTGATAAGTAATACTTTTATTCTCATAATATATATATATATATATATATATAATATCATAATTTTGAAACTATCACATGATACAAATAAAAATATTACATTATATGAATAAAAAATTATACTGAATCTGGTCGATCCTTCACACGGATCCATGAGAAGGTCTCACCCATTCATAATTTAGGTACCATAAAATAGGCAGTGAGCTTTAAAAGGAGTAGAATTTTAAATAGTTTAGATGATTTAATGCAATTATATTTTATTCCATGAATCACCTCTTGAGTTTAATTAATTTATAATATAGCTAATCATATCATATATTTGTCCTTTATAATACTTTTTTATTTTCCAATCCACACACCTGATATATATGAAAAAACCAGAAAAAAAAAAAACAAATAAAAGTCAAGATAAGATTATGATGAATGGATATCTGTCTCCACTTAAAATCGAGTCATCAAATATATATGGGTCCACATACATAGACAATTGAAATACGATTACCAGAATGAATGAGCTAAGTTTGAAAGCACAACCACTTATTCAGTTTGGTGTATTAAAACGAGGATTCACAAACCCAATTCCAGGGGGCAAGCAACATAATTTCAACAAGTAACAACTACTCATATGCAATTTAAAATTCTTGCCCATTATTTTCTTCATTTATTTTCACCAAATCTCATTAATATTTTGCAGAGTACTCCACCGTCACAAAAATTTAAATAAAAATCATTTTTGAATATAATTCAATGCGACAGGATCCACCATCAACAACATTAATATATATACACAAGTGCCTCTTGTACTCATTTTATTATATTATTTACCTAAAAAAAATTCACAAATTAATAAATATGGGTCTCATAATAATCCAAACTCGCTTTTGTATCTTATTATTCTTTTAGCCAAACACACTTTCCACTTTCCAACCATGTAGTTGGTTTAAATTGGACGAGATTAATTAATTATTTACAATCGAAAAAAAAATTGGATGAGAACAATTAATTAATTATTTACAAACTTGTTTATATTTGGAAAAAAATATCATATGAGACAGTTTCGTGGATATGAAATCCCATCATGTACAAATAATATATGAATTGTTGAGTTGCAATAAAAATATATAAAACGATTTCATGAGAGATTTACTCATTTATATATTTATATTTGGTTTGACTTAATTTTCTGTGATTTATATCATGTTTTATTTAATAAATTGCTTGAGATTAATTAAATTCCTATAAAAATCTTGGTTAACGTTCTTTATCATCTTACAAGTTTTTATCTTCTTTATTATTCCAACAGTATTAAAGAAAATTATTATATTTAAATTCGAATTGACTTTTACTCTTATATCCATACAATCTTATCTTCTTTAAGATTCCAACACTACAAAAGAAAAAATATTATATTCAAATTCGAATTGACTTTTACAATATCATGATCTTGTTGTCGACCGAATCTGGAGTTAATTTATTTTCATAAACCGCGCACTGATCATAAGATGACATTTATACATGAAGAATACCATTAGGTTAATATCGTATAAACAAACTCTTAAGATTAATTGTTTTCAAAGACATTATATTAAATGCAAGGTTGAATGATTTTATTTTACAAGATACAAAGATAAAAGATATTTGATAATTTCTTAAATATTCTGTGGGATAACGCTGAGATTCATTAAATGCTTGATAAAATGCTTTTTTTTTTTCAATGAAACACTTTAAATAATAAATCTTTCGCAAAAACAAAAAAAAAGATAAATCGATAAAATATGTATTCAGAAACTTAAAATCAGATCAAAGAAACAGATAATTATTGGGTTGAAAGTGTGAAATAAAAAATTATGAAACCCAAAGAAAAAATGTAAAGAAGATGATTGTTGAAAACTTTCAATGGATAAAATTGAAAGACAACTGCCCATCTTCCCCTCCGAAGATCGATTTTGCAGAGAGTACTTTCGAGCAAAGCGCATTTGAATTAATTCGCACAACGCCGATACACACGATCTCTGCTTGCCAAATATTTGCTCAACAAAATAAAATTAATCAATAAAATGATTAGAAAAAAGAAAAAGTGAAAGATAAAATGATATCTGGATGAGAGATAGGAGAAGGGGATCTGGTTTCAGTGGATTTATACTGCAGCTGACGGCGAAGAGATGAGAGATTAGGGTTTTTATGTTTGGATGATCGCCTATTACCTAAAATGCCCTTATATGGTTAAATAGGAGTTGGTCAATCTTTGACTTCTACTTGGTCTTTCGCTTGGGTATTTTTTTTAGGGATTTGAAACAAACTTAATTAAATATGATTATTTCTTTGTTGATTTTAATGTATTGAGTTTAATTTAGAGTTTTTACTTTAAATAAATTATTTATAGTTGTTTCATATAAATGGATAAACCATTTGGGACATTGAACCAGTTGAATTTAATTGTATTATGTTTAAATGAATTTGTAATAAACTTTCTAGTCTTAGACTATCTTGTACTTGTTTTTTTTGCTTTTTAATATTATGGAAAATGTATTTTTATAATGCCCTTTTAAGAAATATATATCGAGGTGGTAATCCCGGAAAGTAATATTTAATCTTTTTTTCCTTTTTTTTATTTATTTCATAAGTAGAGTGGAGTAATTTAATTTTGAAAACTAATTTCAAAATTGAAAATTATTTAGAAAGAAAGTAAACAAGGCGTACTGGTCCCAAGCCCAATCTACATTTAATGTGAGGCCCTCTTGGAAGCCCAAATTCTATCTAATACCCATTTTGCAGTTATTATAATATTTCCAAATTTCCTAGTAATATTTTACCTCATATTTCAGTACAACACACATCATTTGATGATTCAAACAATGTTATGCATTTATTTGATGATCTCGTAACTATTATGCACTAAACTAATGATATATAAATAAGAGACCAAACAAACTTTACAATAAAAGAAATCTTATGCATACAACCAATATTTATCACAAACGAAGCCAAAATTCAGGCTTATGATGCAAAACTAACATCACTAGTGAGAAATAACCTCTCACAATAGAATTGTAACTCAAACCAAACAAACTATTCTCCTACCAAAAAATAAAATAAAGTTGACCCTCATGGTTATTGCATAACCTTCATTGCTAGATTGACATGCAAAGTTGAAGAACCAAAAAAAGCTTTAACAACTTTTTCAAGAACTAATAAAGCTTTCAAACACACTCAAGATTATATGTGTATAAAGCGAGTTGATCTACAAGCCCTGCTCGATGAGATAGTCGCCCATCTTCTCCACGACCATGTTACACTGCCCTGGAGTCATTGGCTCCTCGTACAGACCAAAAATTAGAGCTTGTGTTGTTTTCTTTACAGTTACGCCTCCAGCTCCCTGTAATGACCACGATAAACATAACAAGTATAATGCAAGATCTTCATTACATTGCTAGTGTAATAACACCCTTAAGATCTTCATACAATATAACATGGATAATCTTAATCAAGAAACTATATAGGAAAAGTACTAAAACATACAACATAAGTGATCGTAGCTCGATATTATCATAAACTATATGATTCGAATGTATGGATTTCAAATTCGCACCTTCTTTCCACGAATAACAGAACCCGGTTCTCCTTGAATAACCATATATTTTGCTCCTCCAAGAAATAGTCCAGTTGGAGCAAGGAATCCTGGCTCATCAAAATCCTTCACAATGTTGGCTATCTCTTCTGGTTTGAACTGCAGATGAACATGTTTAAAATCATCAACAACACATAGGATTTTTTTTTTAACCACTTTTCATCTAAAAGACCAAAATACCACTTAAAAAGTGGCTAAAACAGATGTTTCTTGTTTATTTTAAGTCAAATTGAAGGGTATTTTCAGGAATAAATCGATCTAGTCACACAAATCATCAATCATTCTTACAAACACAATCTTGGTCACATGATATGCAATAAGATATGTCATGGATCTCAAAACTCTATCAAGCTAGCTATTTGCACCAACTTATGACGTGTCCTATAAGTGCTGCACCTGATCAAATATGAATACTACATTGGGCGTATCTTGGATAAAGAAATAAGCAACAAATTCGACGAAAAAAGTGTTGTAAAAGAGGGCGATCACCTGAGGGAAGGCGGAGCTTTGAGCCCAAACGCTGCCGTCTTGGCCGATGATGGCAGCAGCGGTGAGGTGGACACCTTCCACCTCGCACATCAAGTGATCGTCCACGTAGCTCTGCCACGACATGATTCCGATGCTTAATCAATTTCTTGCAACAAAAACAAAAGATGGGTGTTTTTTGATTTTTTCTTAGTACATAAAAGGATTGCAACAGCAACGTTAGTAACGTTTTGTAAGTGTTGGATCGATGGGTTGTTGCAAATAAATAGTGGAATGAGGGGTGGGAATTATTTAGTAGCCGAAATTGACGTGATGGAATTGAATGAGTGGCTTTCATGAAAAATAGAGATTAAGATGAAACACAAAAAATGTATTAAGGATCATTGCAATCGACAATTATTTGCTCTTTGTATCATCAAATGCCATGTGGAAATTGACTGGTTTTAAACTTTTTTTTTGGAAAAATTTGCTAAACTATAGTCATCAGCAGATGGGATCCTCCGTCCCAACAGTTGTATACCACCCCTGTGCCAATCTTGAAACGACGCCGTTTTAACAAAATAATTAATAAACAATAGAGCGTGTGGTAAATTTGATCGGCGCGGCTGTATAATGTAACTTTTTTTCCCCTTTATATATATATATATATATATCAACTGAAAAGAAATAATTGAATATAAAAAATAAAAACATCAAATTTAATGATATCAAATTCTCTTTGATTTCAAGCACCACATCACCATATATTTCTTCCAACTAATTGAATCAGAGAATAAAAAACATCAGATTTAATGATATCAAATTATTTTTGATTTCAATTTGAGTTAAAACGCGAATTCCTAAAAAAATATTAATCATAACATCAATGATATTAAAGCAAGAATTCTTGATGAAATAGTTGCAGAAACCATCTGAAATACCATGGTGATGCGGTGCTTCGCGAGGCAATTTCGATTTTAGCAAATTTGATTAAATTATCAAGTTTGTTCTTCGCGAGGAGCCGTATTCCATGGTGTCTTGTTTCTGTGGTCAATATTGTTGGAATCGAGGTCGGAAACAGTGGTGTCAGTTGCAGTTGCTAAAGATGGAGGAGGAGGTGGTGAGGCTAAGATCACTGAATTTGCAGCCTATGTAAGTGATGTTAGATTGAATTGATTTATGATTTAAGAAACAGAAATGATGTCGCTTGGAGGGAATGGAAAAAAAGATCACAGTAGATAACAACGGCTCAGAGGTGAGCCGAGCCGATAAGATTTACTACACGCCCTATTGTTTATTAATTATTTTGTTAAAACGGCTTCGTTTCAAAATTGGCCCAGGGATGATACACAATTGTTGGGACAGAGGATCTCATCTGAGTCACCAGATATGAAAATGTGAAAAATATTAAGTTCAAAATCCACACCTAAATGGAAGGTGTGAAAGTCACTATTACATAACTTTTTCTTGGAGTTATCGGTATTTTGTGCACATTCATTTGTTGAAAAAAAAAAAAAATTGCACAGTATTATAATTTATACCAACAGTCTCAAAAGGATGACATTTACATTTTATGTCGTGTGATTCCATTTCAAATTCAGTTGTTGATAATACCACTGGAGTTCCCTAAAAATTTCACTTTTAAAACTTAGTCCATCAAAATCAATACCTTTATTATTTAACCATGAATGATTAGGAAGATTGAAATCAACAATCATTTTGCCCCTTATATGTCTTCAATTCTTCTGATTAACGAAATTTCACACACTTATGGAAGAATATATTCATAAATTCTGAATTATAATTCAAAATACCCTAGTGGGATGGAGCATTTTGATTGATATACCACTGACATAAGGGAATGCACGTTATTGTTTCTTGAATTTATTGATAACTGTTATTAGTGAAAAAAACAACAAAATTATAAGTATATATTGTACAAGAAATTGGAGAGGCAATGCACACTAAACTATTAAGGGGTGTTTGCAAAAAATATTATGCAACAAAGATATGATATTCTCTGATTGTGGTGGTGGGAAAAGTGGGAAATCTTTGAAATAAGAAGCAAATATTTGCATGAAAAAAAAAGATTAATTTTGGAGTGTTTGATATTATTCTGATTATAACATGATATTCTGTGAGATTGAAATTGTTTAATTTTTTTAATATTTACTTACAAGCAGTGAGAAGCTATCCTACACGCTTTTGGATTTTCAGTTAACTTTTAATAGATTGGTTTTAGCTTTTAAGTAAAATCATTGCTCCAAAACACAAATAAAACGATTATTTGAAGTTGAAGATTGAAGCAAAAACTTGAATATCTTTTTGCAAACACTCTCAAATTCAGACTTTAACAGATGCAAAGCAGTATCATTGATGAGAAATACACCATTTCAAATACAATTCCAAACTCAAATGAAACGAACTACCATCCTACAAAAATAACAATCTCGATCCCCATATTTATTGTTTTCGCACAACCTTCATTGCCATATTGGCAATGCAAAGTTAAAGAACCAAACACAAAAAAATTCAAGAACTATGAGGTTGTGGTTCAAAAAAGAGAAAAAACTAATAAATCTGTTTTGTTAAGAACACTCGAAAACATATAAATAGAGAGAGTGGATCTACAGGCCCTGATCCATAAGGTAGTCGCCCATCTTCTCAACGACAATGTTGCACTGCCCTGGAGTCATTGGCTCCTCATAGATCCCGAATATTAGAGCTTGCACTGTTTTCTTTATAGTTATACCTCCTGCCCCCTGCAATAGCCACGTGACAAGTAAAACAAGTAATCCCAATAAAATTGAAATTGCTAAGTTGGTAAAGGAAATCTTGAGATCATTTATGCCAAATGATGAAATATTTCATTTCATGATGGTCCCATTAATATACACATTTTGTGTGTACATGAGATGAAACATTATTCAGACTTATCTATTGCAATACGTGTGCCATACTAGATGTTCTTTAAAAGAAGTTAAGGGTCTTTAGAATCATAAGAAAACACCACAAATACAACATAGTCTACACTACATCCACCAAAACGATCTTACATAAGGAAATACAAGACATTGAGTCGTACATATTCAATTTTTTTTTAGTAGACTAATGACTTTGGATTTAGTAGCATGACTTTGGCATATTATTTTTGAATGGAACATTCTGTTCATTCATGTGTGGGAATTTATAAAACTCAAATCCTCTCAAGCATATAGAAAAGAATTATGATAATGTTATGTATATAAATTCGATGTTATGATAAATTCTTCGTATAACATAGTAAAGATTCCATGCATCGCCACAAAATAGATCACATGCATAATCTTGATCAAGAAGTTGAAACACATAGCACAATTAACCGACTCTTTGAGTAGGAAAATAGATACATTATACATATGTTGCTTGAATAATTCGTATCAAATGAAAATGTATGAATTTAATCTTAGACGAGAGATATATTAGAAACAGGCACCTTCTTTCCACGGATAACAGCACCAGGTTCTCCTTGAATAACCATATACTTTGCTCCTGCAAGAAATAGTCCAGTTGGAGCAAGGAAGCCTGGCTCATCGAAATCCTTCACAATGTTGGCGATCTCTTCTGGTTTGAACTGCATACAGAATAATTCCAAACATCCAAGAGTTATTATAAAACTATTGATGGACATAATCCCTAAATTCAGCAACAATTTCCTAAAAGCTACCAGTGTTGATACCATATGCATGCAACAGTCATAGATCTTAGAACAAAAAAACTTTATCACCTGATCATTGATTGTGCAACATAAAAATAGGTATTGAAGATACATACATATATCATTTGCAATATATATTCATCCTCTGTTTGTAAAATCAGGATCTCTGCTCACAAATTACTAGTGATTCATGTGTATTATAATCATGAATCGAAACAATGCAAATGTGAAATTATCAGTATTTTTTATAAATCCATCTAAAAATCCATGGAAAATACAAGAGATAAAATTTCCTGCGCGCACACTCACACACACACACACATAACAATAAAATCGCAATGTGAAACCACGAATCCAACAATGAAAGTCGAAAACGAAAACAGAAAACGCGATCGATGAGAAAAAAGGAGTAGAGATAGATGACCTGAGGGAAGGCGGAGCTCTGAGCCCAAACGCTGCCATCTTGGCCGATGATCGCGGCGGCGGTGAGATGACCGCCTTCAACTTCGCACATCAAGTGATCATCGACGTAGGTCTGCCACGACATGGTTGATTAATTGTTGCGAGGAAAAAGAAAAAGTTTAATTTGCAGAAAAAGGAAAAGGAATATGTTTGAGGAAGAAGGTTTGTTACAAGGGAATGGAAATAAATAGTGGAATGAGGGGTGGGTATGATTTAGTGGCCGAAATAGACGTGATCGATTTTGAATGACTGCCCTTCACGTTACTCGCACGTGCTGCCCATCCACACGTTTCTGCCAATCATTGTTTTCTTCTTCTTTTTTTCTTTTTTTGGAGAAAAGATTTTATATTTCATCTACCTTGTTAATTAAGTTACTATTGATACAAAAAACGTATGTGCTACCCGAATATGATTTAATGAAACCAAGTATTGATATCTATAAATTAAATTCATTTTTATAAGTAAATTATATTTGATAGGTTATGAGTTAGGTTGGCATGCAATCTTACGAAACCCTAACGACAAGGTAAAAAAATTATCAATCAAATCGAATCTAACTTAATATTTTATACATTATAATTCAAGAAAAAAATTAAGAAATTAATAAAATACTTGCCAACCTTTTGAGGCAGGTCTTCAAACGGCCTTCTAAATACTTAACTCAAGATTTCATTTTCCTGAGGTGGTGTCGGTCCAATAAAAATATATTTCATACTTTAATATTAGATTATTACTAGATGAGATCCTCTGTCCCAAGTTCCCAATAGTTATGTACCACCCCTAAGCCAATTTTGAAACGAAGTCGTTTTAATAAAATAATTAATAAACAATAGGGCGTGTAGTAAATCTTATCGGCTTGGCTCATCTCTGAGCCGCTCTTATCTACTTGTGATCTTTTTTTCCATTTTATTATTTAATCCTTCTTCTCGCCCCTCCAAGCGACATCGTTTCTGTTTCTTAAATCATCCTCCTTGAAGAACTCAATTCAATCTAACGTCACTAAAATAGGCTGAAAATTCAGTGATCTTAGCCTCACCACCTCCTCCTCCTCCATCTTTAGCAACTGCAGCATTGACAAATCCGCACAGAAACCACTGTTTCCGACCTCGATTCCGACAATATTGACGACAGAAACAAGACACCATGGAATACGGCTCCTCGCGAAGAACAAACTTGATAATTGAATCAAATTTGCTAAAATCGAAATTGCCTTGCGAAGCACCACATCACCATGGTATTTGAGATGGTTTCTGCAACTATTTCATCAAGAATTCTTGCTTTAATATCATTGATGTTATGATTAATATTTTTTTTAGGAATTCTCGTTTTAACTCAAATTGAAAAAAAAATAAAAATTGATATCATTAAATCTGATGTTTTTCATTTTCTGATTCAATTAGTTGGAAGAAATATATGGTGATGTGGTGCTTGAAATCAAAGAGAATTTGATATCATTAAATTTGATGTTTTTATTTTTTATATTCAATTATTTATTTTCAGTTGATGTACATATATAAAGGGAAAAAAAAGATTATTTATTTTACAGTATACAGCCGCGCCGATAAAATTGTTAATTAATTATTTTATTAAAACGGCGTCGTTTCAATATTGACACTGGGGTGGTACATAACTGTTGGGACAAAGGATCCCATCTGGATTATTACATATGCATTGATGATATTAGAATAAGAAATGAAAAGTCATGTACAATGGAGAATTTCGTGTAGTTGGTTGGATACACATTTGGTTTCGTAAGGACTAAATGATGATCTTATCAATCTATACATATAATACTCTTAATTATAAATGTGTATATCTATACTATTGTGTACATATAAATGATTCGTACTGTAGTAATATATTTAATAACAGCCCCCAATAACCGAAAAAAAAAAAAAAAAACTCATATAGTCTTGATATTTAAAAAATAATAAAATTGATATTCGTCGAGAGCTTTGGTTGGTGCATCTATTCAGTTGGATAGTGCCAACGTGGGTGTTTGGTGTAAGAAATAAGTCCTATTTAGGACACTTGAGAAGCCAACGGACTGTAATCGTGTATTACTTCATTTCAGAATAATTATTTTTTAATATTGTGGGATTAAATTACAATGTGGAATTTAATAAAATAATAAACTTGCTGACAAGTTGATTATGTGATTCCAATATTAATGAATCCAAGTAATTTGATAAAGGACCTGGTTAAATGAAAGTAAAGGGACCAACCGAAACAAAAAATAAAAGAACAATGACCTACCAATATAAAAGCAGTTGTACAGGGACCTATTGCAACAAACAAAAAAAAGTAGAATTACCTAAATATGCATTTTACATAAATAAAATCATGTTTCATCAATACACATAACACATGGCATGTAATGGTGGTGTTAAAGTAAGGAAATGAAACAAATTCGAGTTGATTTAAAAGGTATAAATGATTTGTAAATACTGCAACGGTGTAG
This sequence comes from Scutellaria galericulata, assembly GCA_946896805.1. Classification (NCBI taxonomy): domain Eukaryota; kingdom Viridiplantae; phylum Streptophyta; class Magnoliopsida; order Lamiales; family Lamiaceae; genus Scutellaria; species Scutellaria galericulata. Next base: position 15,325,423 of record OX335797.1, read on the forward strand.
CCATATCAAAAATTGGATTCCAGACCTAATTATGTGTGTATAAATAAAAAATAATGCAACTAATATATTTCACAGGATGTGTAACATCTCCTAATCTCCAAATGATAAAATGACCAAAGATAAAGAGAGTAAGAGAGTCTGTAGAAGTTGTATACGTTTTACTAGTCGACTACCTTGAGAGTCTGAAGAAAATAGTCAGTCAATTCAAAATCCGCTCCAAAATGAATCGAATTGGGTCCAGCAATCTAACAATAACTCAATAAGACGGCTCATCTGCAAATAAAACAAATTAATGAATATATTGGTAAGCCTTGCAGTAACAAGAAATTAACTAATGAAGCAGTGAAAAAGCAGAAGAAATGGGCAAGACAGATCATACTATCGTTGTCATCAGCCATGTTGTAATCATCTTCATCATCATCACAATATTCAGCCTGTGCAGTTGAACAGATATTTCGAAAAAGTCAGTTGAAACTAGAATGCTTTAATAATTTGATTTATCAGGCAATACAGGGGCAGTTTACTGCCTTTGGGATGACATAAGTATTTACAAGATTGCCAAATTTGATTAATAACTGATTAGCACACCATAGCAAATGTGGAAATTTGTAAACTGAAGAAAGAATGTATATCGAAGCAGTATTCATAGCACCATGAGTATCTAGCATACCTGTTCATAATCACCCTCATCACTGAATTCTCCATCATCTTCTTCGTTCTGCCCCTCTTCTTCTTCTTCCTCATCTTCATTTTCTTTCTTTTCAGTTCCTTCTCCCTGGAAGCTCAAAGTTCCAGAGACGAAAACAATAAATGAGAACTAAATCATGTAGGCAAAAACAAAAAATAAGGAGAATACTCCCATATCCAAATATCGAATTATTGATTGGAAAATATACCTGATCCTTGTTTTGAAACTTGTCAAAGACATTGTTTAATTCTGTTACAATCATTTAAAGAGAAAAAAATTAAAAACCACATTATGAGATAATCAAATCCTTCCACCCTTTCAATGACTATCTCCAATAAAGTGAAAAAATAGAAATAAAACAAAATTTGCTTCTGCAAATCTCTCTTCTTCCAATAGCCACAAAAAGAAAACATCATTTCTCCCCACCATACCTTGGCCAGCGGTCCACTTAAGTTTCTTGACACGCCTCGTCTGACCTGTTTCGTTAATGAAAACAAAAAATATATCAGCATCTTGTAAATGATTATGATTCAGACTAAGATAGGCATTCCCTTGGAAGAGCAAATAATTCCCTCAATAAGTATGAATATTAACCTTTAGCTAGTTCTGCAGGCATATGATCAGTGCTAAGCTCTATGACGTCACTGAGAGGTGGCTTAACCTTTTTTGCTTGCAATTCCTTGTCTTTGTACCTTTCAATGTCTGGTTTTTCCCGTTCTGTAGCCATAAAACTAAGAAACATATCAAATCAACGCAACAAAAATAGCCACATTAGTACGCAAATCGACATCTAAGGGACATGGTAGTTTAGCAAGCAAACTTTATCAAGGCCTCTTATCAGAGATAGTACTGCATGTTACATTAAATTTCAAGCAAACTTATGCACACAGAAAGATTAGAAAATATTGCTTTTCCGCTGGTCATTTTCTTAATGCCTTCACCTTTATTGAGCATATATGAAATAACATACATCATAGAGAGAGCTACATTATAAATGCTCTCCCCTTCTCCATTCTATTAATTGCCAACACAATTTATGAAAACTCTAGTTTGCATTTCGTAGGACGATCCTATAGATGCTACACCTTATGAAATTCACACGTACATATATACTCATGCATATGTGAGTGATTGTGTGCAATTCACAATAGATACAATACTGATCAATCGATAAACCTCGAACCACTCCAATTCAAGACATACAGTTCCTTATCAATCACCACTAGTGTGAACACACCATTCGAAAAGGCTTAATTGAGTAAACATTCAAATCTAACCTTCTAATAAGAATCACTAAACATTATTCCATATTTCCATGTAATTCACTTCAAAAAATAAAAATAAAATAAAAACGAAAGGGAGAAAACGTACTCTCAGAGAATTGCTTTCTATCTTCGTAATAATAAGGAGATAAATGGCGATCCTTCTGCAGAGCCCAAGACCATTTTACTAACTGTATGTTCGCAGTAGAATACTCCGCTTTACCTAAACCGTCAATTTCCTATAAATTACGCAATCACTCAAATTCAAATTCTATTGAATCATCATAGTACTCAAACTAACATAATTCCACCATTAAAAAAAAAAAAACCAAAACTAGAAATAGAGAGTGAGATAGTTACCGGAAACAGTACAAAAGGAACCGCCGGCACCGGTCGGAATCCGCCGCCGCCGAAACCGCCACGTCCGCGGCCCCTCCCTCTGAAGGCCATCTATGAATGCGAGGGTTATTAAATTTCCTTTTCGGCAGCTGTTTATTGTGATTTGTAGTCCAGCATTTGACTATTTCTCCTAAATTACAGATCGGTCACATATCTTTAGCTAATTTCATAACTGGTTCGTTAATTATTGGAAATTTCTGAATTGGTACCTATGAATTGGGCTAACGCAACTGTGGGCCTTGCTCATCGATAAAGCACATCTATTGTCGGATAGTCAAGTCCGGTCATAATGTTCTATCTAAATCAACGAAGACATAAAACTTTTCACTAAATTATATAATATACAATAATTTAATTGTAAAGAATATTATTCTAAAAGGAAAAAAAACTCACATTTTTAAATACAAAAACAAATATAAATTAGGATTTTAAAGTCCAAAATTTTGTCATGCCGAATGCCTTCCAAACATAGTTTAAAGAGTTCAGTTCGCAAAACAAAATAAAATAAATGTTGATTACATTTTAACTTAGTTTGGAATTTAAAATAAAAATAGTTGAACTCAAGGTGTAAGTAATTCATGCAATTTGTCATATTTGTAATTATTACAGAATAATATTGATTTTTATATGATATTTGTAACTATGACTGAGACTAGTTGTGAATATCCGGACATGAGTTGTAAAAAAAATGTTTTCTTTTAGTTTTATAATCTCAATTTCAGTTATATTTTTTTGGACAATATGTACCTAACGTTTTGGTTAAGGTGCAAATTTACACCTATCTTTTTTTGGAATAAATATACATAAAATTCATCTTTTTTGGAGCAATTTACCACAATTGGATAGATTTGCTCATGAACTAATGGTTTTTATGAAAAATCTTATTTTAAATAGATAATTCTTTTTTTTAGGTTGCTAGTTATGATTATTCTAATTTTTTGTTGTCAAATAATTTTTAATTAAGAACATTGCATTCAATTACATTAATTAAATTAAATATTAAGCACATAACAAATTTTGTTAACAGATTCTATGATATAATTTGAATCACACATAAAATTTAGGTTACCCTCCCCAAAAATAAAAATAAAAAGTTTACAAAATTCCTTTGCATTCAAATCATTATTTAATATTTGATTAAGTGAATGAACATAAATCCAACAAAATTCTAAATTTATAAAAAAATAAAAAATAAAAAATAATTGAAAACAACTGTTGTTTTTTCTACCTTGCCACAATTTCTTTTGCATCAACAATAGCTACTTTATGATAGAAATTATTGTTTTCTTTTCCTTGTATTAATGCAAGTATTGTATCACGGAGATGAACTTAGTTGATACTGTTTTGTAAAAAAAAAGTTGTTTTTTTTATATATTTAGAATTTTGTTGGATTTATCATTTATGGTTCATTTACTTAATTAATATTAAACAATAATTTGAATGTGGAGGAATTTTGTAAAATTTATTTTTATTTATGGAGAGGGTAACCTAAATTTTCTGTGTGATTCAAATTATACCATAGAATCTATTAACAAAATTGGTTATGTACTTAATTTTTAATTTAATTAATTTAATTGAATACAATATTTTTAATTAAAAATTATTTGACAACAAAAAATAGAATAATCATAATAAGCAACCTAAAAATAAAAATTATCTATCTAAAACAAGATTGTTTACAACAACCCTTAGTTAATGAGCAAATATATCCATTTAGTGGTTAAATGTTTCAAAAAAGATAACTTTTGTGTAAATTTGCCCTCGAAAAAAAAAAAGGTGTAAATTTGCACCTTAACCCAAAAGTTAGGTGCATATTTGCACCTTTGCCCTATTTTTTTCAACTTATATCTGTATGTATATTATATGAACGATTGTCTAGTGGTATGTCCCATTGAAACATCATTAAATCTAGTGGTATATATGATACTAATGTTAATGGCACCAATCATTCTACAATAATACACATTATTTGGACAAAACACAAGACCAAATATCAAAATCCAGGATATATAATTAAAGGGAGAATTTTTTTTTTTTTTTTTTTATCACAAACACATTAATAAAAGTTGCAAATGGCAATGTTTTTCATTTGGGTATGAGAGAGGGAAATCTTGGCAAAATCCCCTTGTGTTTCTTCCAATCAAAATAATACAATCCAAAAATCAAATGAAGCTCATTATTCTAATCAAAACCTCGAGCTTGATCACATGATTAGTCATTAATTAATCATGAGTAATACATAGGATTGGGCACTTTGAAAGCTCGAGTCCCAACGTTGTCACCACTAATATCACTCCATTGATCTCCTACATTTCCCACTATTCTGTAACCACCTTTCACTAATTTTGTCCTTTGATCCGACTTAAACACCCTCGTTGAGATTCCATCATAATCTGCTCCCCTGTATTAATGGATAATCCAACGATGGAAATATAAGATGTAATAATAAAAGGAATAACAGCCTTTCATATTAAAAATTCCTTAAAATTAATTTTTATATAACATATAATTTTTTTTAAATATAATTTTGTAAAAAAGACTGAAATAGCCTCTGATAGTAATATTTGAACAAATGTAGGTAAAATTGGTCAGCCACTGGTTATATGATATGTCATGAAATCCTTTATGAATCATATCGTGTAAACCTTCATGTCTTTTTCCATACGATTACACGATATGATCGAAATTAACAATATATCATATAAAAAAAATGAATTATCCAGTTTTCTATACATATGTTCCCACGATCATTACTATCAAGAGTTATTTAAGTCTTTCTTTTAAAATTGTGGTAGAATAATATATTTCTTCTCAATTATGATAGAAAAATATATTTTTATATTAATAATGGTAGAAAATCCACCAAACCCAATAATAAAACATGATGGTCGAAATATATATATATATATAAATGGAGGATATGAATAGATGATTACTTGGAGATGAAGTCATGCCAATTGACATAACCAACTTTCTTTAAATTGGCCATTCTTCCATCACTGTATCTAACCGGTGATCCAGTTAAAATAACAATTTTAAATCCTAGAGATTTTATGGCGTTGTAGAGCTCCAACATTCCTGGAACCGCCGGCGCCACCCCTTTTACCACCCACTCGTCAAAAAATATTGTTATATTCGATGCTATTGACCTGTCCATGTCAAAATCTAATTCAGTTAAAATTTGTTTTTGAAGTAGTAATTTTTATTCATAATATATAAAGTAACCTTTTTTTTTATTTTTTTATTTTCATTTGCACCTGCAATTTAATTTTTACTTTTCTATTTTTTTCTACACATTTCACAATACAGTTCTATTTTTCTTTGACTTTTATCGCTGCTCTTCAAGGAAAGGACCAAAGTAAACTAACAATTGTAATAAATAAAAGGAAAAGCAAGTTTTAGTCCTTAATTTTAGTTTTATAATTTTTTAAACTTCCAACTTTTTAATCAAATTACCTCTCATAACAATGTTGCTATTTATTCGTTATTCAGACTAGATATCATGAAGAGTACACTTTTTAAAGTAATTATAAAATTCCATTGGTAACTAATTTTTTTATTAGTTTACTAGTGGTACCCACAAAAAGAACTACACAAATTATTTACTATTTCATTTTTATAATTTTTCATAATTCTAAGTAGATAAAAAACAGATGTCAACACATTAGTTTAATTATCAAATAACCAACAACAATTACTTGGCCCATTCAAAATATTCAAAAACTTATTTTCCGAAAACAAAACTTGAGGGACAAAATAAACATAAATATCTCAAAGGAAAAATATAGTAATTAAAAAAGAAGGGAATAAATAAGGTGGAAAAAGTACCTACCCATATTGAACATCTGGGCGTTGATAATAAGGGAGATTAGAAAGCAAGGTTTCATCCACATCAAACACCCAAACATCCTTCCCATCGGCGGTGGCTTTCACGCTCTTCGCGTACTCCACCGCCACACGCGCCACCTCTTCACTGTCTTCCCGATACTGCCCTTCCGTCATGTATTCACGAACGTAGCTCACGCACGACTCTGGCACCAGCTGTCCCCGCCCTTGCCGGTTGTGAGTCTCCACCGTCAGCCGCCAGCTCCGGCATCTGGTGGCGTTGCAGGCCGACCGGAGTTGGATCGGATTGAAGACGTCGGATCTGGCAATTGATAGCAAAGCTGCTGCGAGTATGAACACTAGTTTTAGCCTCATTTTCGTGTTGTTTGGGAGGATGAAAGTGGAAGGCTTTGTTTGGGTGAGTTTGAATTCACGTGTTTGGATTGTTGAAATAGAGGTGGACTACCCGAATTGCCCTTTGTTTCGTAGACTATTACAGAGTGGTTTTGATGAGGGTGCATAAATATGATTAAGAATTGATTAATATTGTGCTTTAATTAAATCACATATTTAGAAATTCAAACAACATATATATATATATATATATATATATATATATATATATATATATTCAGATGTTAATTAAAATTACACTTTGACTCTAGATTTTGAAATTCAAACTGAAAATTTGATTTTGATTAAGATTGCAATTTGAACCGTAGATTTGAAAATCCAAACTCTCCATCTCATTCGTTTTATTGGTTTGTTTTTTTAATTATTATCTTCTTTTTGCATGTAATTCCTTTTTTTTTTTTAAGTTTACCCTCATTATTATCCATAAAGCAATTCTTAATTTTTAACCTACAACAGTTTTTCATCTTTTTCATAATTTTTTCCCCACCATAAAATTATATAATTTTCCTTAATTTATTCAACACCACAAGATTTCTTAAGAACATTTTTTGAAATTTATTCTTGAAATTTTTTCGTGTTTACTTACTAAATAAAAGTCCAAGACGTACTGCAAAACTATTTTTAAATATATACATTTCCTCAATTAGTCATATACATATAATTTTTTTTTTTTAAACATAGTACTTGTCTACTTGAAGAATATAATGGACATGGAATAAATGAACATGTCCACTTAATTAATCAGCCATGTTTTACATATGGGTGCTACCGTGCATAAACTCAAGTTGGTGGCATTTGATGAGTCTCGTACAAATTAAATTAAACATATATAACATGTGAGTACCGACTACTTCCACTATTAATTTCACAAAAGTTCGATTCTTTTACATATATTGGAACAACATGATATATTTTTTTATGTGTGGTGACTCTCAAAATTCAATATCACTTTTCATAAGAGTTCAACTTTTTTTACTCATAGTTATAATAAACAATTTTTTTTATCAATATGACATAATAAAAAAAACAATATTTTTTATCAATATGACATAATAAAAAAAACAATTTTTTTTTTTTATCAAGGAGGATGCAAGTAATCGTATGGAAAATACTCAAAGAAAGATTACCTACTAGGGCTGGTCTCCAGGGAAGAGGAGTAATCGACGCAGCAACGAGTATTGTGTGCCCAATGTGTATGGAAGAAGAGGAAACGATAGAACATCTATTCTTCAAGTGCTCGATTGCCTCGAAAATTTAGACAGCTCTCTATAAGTGGACATGTATGTGTATTGTCCCCCATATTAACCCAACTGGTCATTTTTTACAACATACCGAGATGTTGGGGGATCGAGATAAGAGGGAAATTGCATCTTCACTATGGGTGGGAACTATGTGGTCTGTTTGGAATATGAAGAACAATATGATTTTTAATAATGAGAATCTAAACGTTGAGAAGATGATTAGAGAAATCAAAGTCAAGGTGTGGTCATGACAATCGAATATTACGAAGATGGAGTCAAAGTTATTGTTTAAAACATGGTGCAAAAGAATGGAAGCAAAAAACTAAAAAAAGAAAACTAACAGGAAATGTTAGAAGTGAAGGAGTACAAAAATCATAATTGTAAAATCTTTGATTGTAAATGGGTTAGAGTACCCCTTGTACTTTTTATTTAGTGGAACACTCTTATTTGTTTGATAAAAAAAATATGACATGATCAAATGTCCAAGTTGTTCTTAATATACAAAGAAAGTCAAAGTATTAAAAAAATCTGGCAAAATCTTGCGTAATACGTCTCACCGATCTCATTTTGTGAGACGGGTCGGGTTTGACCCGGTCAATGATCAACGGATCAAAGTAAATACCCGATCAACAAAAATTAATGGTAATACTTTTATGTACATTAGATAAACTTTTTGAAAGTATCACATTATACACATAAAAGTATTACATGATACACATAAAACACCATGTAATACATCATGTAATACTTTTTGAAAGTATCACGTGATACACATGAAAATATCACATTATTCATTCCGTGAGACTGGTCAACCTGACCCGGTCAATATTCAAAGTCAAAAGTCAAAGGGTCAACGGTCAAAGTAAAAAATCAACGGTCAATAGTCGGTCAACACAATTGACTCAAAAGTATCATATGATATACATAAAAATATCATGTATTATGTGATATTTTCAATAAATATTATATGATATATATATAAAAGTATTACATAATACTTTATTTTGATAATATAATATTTTAAAAAATGATATACATAAAAGTGTTACATGATATACATAAACATTTTATATGATGATACTTTTGGAATTCGTGAGATAGTCTCGACCTACTAAAAAAATATAGTCAAATACCTAATTTAATATTGTGAATACGTGAGTCAGACGACTCATATTGTATGCACAATAAATGTATACACTATTAGATTGTTTTTTATGTTGGTCCATTGAGCTCTCTCTTTTGTCCACAAGCTTATTTCCGAGATACGTACTTTGACATGTCCATGTATATATACATAAACATGCCTATGATATTAAACCACAAAATAACATGAAATAGTCTCTTAAGAAGTGCAGGCATTAGCTTAAAAAAAACAAGAAACAACACTTCAATTTTTCTAGCCACAAAATCGATACAAACAACAACTCACTTGTTTTAATTTGTTCGTCCGAGGAACATCAATACATCAATCTCCTCTTTCTCTCTCTACACACAAAAATGGCGGAAATGGTGGGGCTCAAGTTACCATTCATAGTGAAGCTGAAACTACACATCTTTACCTTTGCTAAGCTTCTCTACATCCGCCGTGACGGCACCATCAACCGCCGCATCCTCAGCCTCTTCGATCTCAAAAGCTCAGCTCCGGCCACCAGACGCATCAGCTCCGCCGCCGTCGCCACCTCCGACGTCTCAATCGACGCCGCCCGCAACCTCTGGTTCCGCCTCTTCACCCCAACCAACCACCCGGCAGATCACAACCTCCCCTTGATCGTCTACTTCCATGGCGGCGGATTCAACACTTTCAGCCCCTCCTCAATCTGCTACGACGACCTCTGCTCCCATCTATCAGCACAAATCCCCGCCATCGTCGTTTCGGTAAATTACCGTCTTGCCCCTGAGCACCGTTACCCTTGCCAGTACGACGACTGTTACGACGCCGTTAAATTCATCGACAGCCACCAAATCCTACCGGCGAACGCCGATCTCCGCAACTGCTTCCTCGCCGGAGACAGCGCCGGAGGCAACATTGCCCACCACGTGACGGTGAGAGCGCGCCGGAACTCCGGCGAGTTCCGCAACGTGAAGATCGCGGGGGTCCTGCTGGTGCAGCCGTTCTTCGGTGGGGAGGAGCGAACGGAATCGGAGCTCAGGCTGAAGAAGGCGCCGGTGCTTGACGTGGAGCAAACTGATTGGATGTGGAGAATGTACTTGCCGGAGGGCGGTGACAGGGACCACCGCGCTGTGAATGTGTGGAAGGAGAAGGAGGCGGAGGAGGAGATGAAGGGGTTGGATTTTCCGGCGGCGTTGGTGGTGGTGGGAGGGTACGATCCATTGCAGGATTGGCAGAGAAGATATGTTGAAGGGATGAAGAAATGTGGGAAGGAAGTGGAGGTGATTGAATATCCTAATGCATTTCATGGGTTTTATGTCTTTTCACAACTCAAAGAATTTGCTTCTCTTATTGCCACTGCCCAGAACTTCATACACAAGCAATCACTGCTTTGCAAATGATTTTGGGGCTGCATATATGCCACTCAAATAAATAAGTAGATGCCTATAGCTTCATCTTCTCAACGAGGTAATAACTCATCATTTGAAAATAGTGTTAAATTTAAAATATTAATTTTAATCTTGTAACTCTATATTTCGTCCAATTTTAATTTTTAAATTTTTTACTGTAATTTAGAAAATTCGTTGAGAATTGAGTGAGAGATTTGCATATGATTCATAAATTTGCGGATTTCTAGATACGCATATGACATGACACTTTTTTACTGATTTAGAAAACTATTTTCAAACTATATATTTTCAATTTTGTCTTGCTGCAAATTTTCGTTTCAAAGTTAGCAAAATAGTGTCATGTCATCTAGTGTTGTGGAATTTATGAGTCAAATGCAAATTACGTGATAAATTTCACTGTTTTTCATGAATTCTGATGGAAAAAAACACTGGAATTGGAGAATTTTGGAGTTACAAAACTAAAATTAAGAATTTTTTAATTTAAGTTTATTTTTGAGACTATATATTGAAAATAAAAGCTTCCTTTTTTTGAATGTGTTGTGACTAGTTTGTCTAGTGACTTTCCATTATTTAAGGACGAGTTGATGTTGGACAATGCACCTAATTAGCTTCTCTATTTAATGTTAGTTTATACATCACGTCACATGGCCTGATTTTGATTAAGAATTATTAATAGGATAAATCTCTCTGCATCAAATTGATCTAGATCAATTGGGGTAAATTTGTAATATTAATAAAAGTTAATATGTGATTTATCAAATTTATCAAAGTTAAGATTGAAAATTCATCTCTCTTCATTAAAGATTTATTTAAAGAAAATTTATAGCTTGAATCATCTTCTTTTCTTCCACTCTAAATTAAATTCACTTTAATGTTACTTTCAATGTTCACAATTTAAGTTTGAACATCATGTATTTTTTTTTTTCAAACATGTATTTCATTTCTCTACATTCTTTTTTTTTTTTTTCCAATACTTCTCTAAATTTCTAATTAGTGAATAAATTAGAATTGATTTAAAGAAAAAATTATATGCCTCAACAAGTTTGTTTGTTTACATTAAATATTTTAATGACAAATGAAACAACACAATATATATATATATATATATATATATATTTGAATTAACTTATGTAGTTGTATTTGTATGTATAATTAATAAAATAAAATAAAATCAAGGTCGAACTAATGTTGATTTATGATTAAAAAAAATTAAAATAATTATTTAATAAAATGAAAAAAACTTATGTTGGAAGAATGTAATATATATATATATATATATATATATATATATATCATGAACAGAAGATTATGACAAAATTGCATAATTAATATAAACATTGGAGATGTATTTGCACCATAACTTAAACCTTAAAAGTGTATTTGCTCCCACAAAAAGATTAGGATTGTATTTGCACCCCCACCATAAATCTTATGTGTATATTTGCACCTTTGCCCTTTTTTAATTCTAAATTTAATTTTATTTTTGATGTATTATATTTTTTTCCATATTCCCATTCTACTATTTTAATTTCTATATTTTTATTATTAATATATGATATTATAATATACACTCAGATAAATATGAAACATTCATGACTTGATATAGTGAATCTTATGTGACAAAGAAAAAGAAAAAAGATATAATGAAAAGATGAAAAAAAAAAAAGAGCAAATAAAAAAAAACAAAAAAGAAAAAAAAACGAAAAGAAAAACAAAACAAAAGAAAGCCAATGTTGATTGATTATTATATACCAGATAAATGGATTAGTATGTAATGTGTAGTAACTTGACCAAACTATTCAAATTATTTTGCATTCATAAATATATAATTAATGTATTTGGTAAAACGTGTATTCCCTAAATATGATACTATTAATTAATATAATTTTTTGCAATAAAAAAATACAAGAGAATATAAAAGTCTTTTTATAATAATGTGAATGGTATTAAATGCAATTGATCCATTTAACATTGTCCTTATTAATATCTCTCTTGAAGTTATTTTCTACAGTTGTTACTTTCATAAAAATGTTTTCTTATTAAAAATATTTAAGTTCCAAAATTGAGATGAAAAACAACTAAAATGACTTGGAAATATCACCAACTCCGCTGCCAATAATTTTTTCTTAGTTCAGAGGACAAATCATTTAGCTTTTTAATTTTCTTAAAATAAAGAGATCAATATTCATATATATATATATATATATAAATTAATTTATTTAATCACATGATAAATAAATATGAGCAATTAATCATCCTATGTGAATGTCCGATTTCCGACATTAGCACCAATTAAATCACTCTACTGATCTCCTATATTTCCCAATATTCTGTAACCTTCCTTCACTAACTCTGCTCTTTTCTTCGATTTGTACTCCGCTCCTGAAATTCCCTTTTCACCTTCTTCCCTGCATCAAATTAATTAATCTCGCTTAATTTACAATTAATTGTAATTATAGAAACAATTAAACGAGATTAATGTATAACACTATTATGTCCTACTTTAGGATCAATTTTTCCCATTTCTGATAACCAGCTTTGTGTAAATCGAATGTCCTTATATCTCTGAATTTCTCCGATGTTCCTATTAAGAAGATTGTCTTTAACCCTAAAGACAACACCGCCTTGTAGAGCCGCCGGACGGCCGGCACTGGTGGCGGGTACCTTCCGCCACCCACTCGTTGAACTCTGTGTCATTATATAATGTTGCACTGCAAGAATAGTACAACTTTAGAATTTGAAGATAAGATGAATTAAAGGAATAATACCCACACAATCAAATAGTGATGAGTTATTTTTCTATCATAATTGAGAGTTTTATTTCATTTCTATCACAAATTAGGAAAATAGACCTTGTCCTTTCGATAAAGGAAAAAAAGTCACCTCACACTCTGACTTTACACGATTAATCTCACTTTGATATAGTGTAACTCTATTGGAAAAACACATTGTGTAACATCCGACACAAAATTGACTTGTTTAACTTTTTTCAAAAGGATAATTTTGTCGATTTTTTATTTATTTGTGGTAGAGAAGTAACAAAACTTTCATTTGTGATAGAAAAATAATTTCTTATATGAAACGTGGTATTTTGGCCACCATACTGTAAGATGAAATATCGCATATAATAGATCTAGATTATTAATTGAAAAAAAAAATGCTCAGACCAGCTGATCAATTAGTTTAGTTTTAAAAAATGTATCGTTTCTACCATAATTCCAATTTCTAGTGATATAAACGGAAGAGAGAGGAAATTATAGGTGAATACCCAAATTGGACATTGGATCGAGCATAGTAAGGCAGATTAGAAAGGGCAGTTTCGTCAATATCAAAAACCCAAACGTCCTTCCCATCGCCGGCGAGTTTGAGGGTTTTGGCGTAATCGATGGCAGCGTTGGCCACCAGTTTTCCGAGCATATTGTTGCCGACATACTTCTCACACTACTGAGGAACCAACTTCCAGCCGCCAGCTCTGGCAGTCCAACCCATCAACACGGCGGCGAAGTAGTCGGGTTGGGTTGACGACGTCGTATTCATCAGCATGGCAAATTGAATTTGAAAGTATGGTTGCTAGAAATAGAAATAGAAATACTGATTTTAGGAGAGGAATATTATATGCATGAGTTTTTGTTTTATTGATTTTCATTATATATAATGGAAAGGGCAACGGATATGCAGACTTGCATTATTTATGAGTACACCCAATTTAATAAATGCATGCCAACAGAGTGTGTTTGGAGTGTGGTGAGGTGGATTATGAAACTTTTAATTTCGAATTTAAGTGAATTTTGATAATTTTATGTTTGTTTTGAATTCTATATGGTGATATTATAGTTGAAATGTCATCATCACATTATGCATTGTAAAAAACGTAGATACTTTTTCTGTGAAATTGTAGAAAAAATAAAATTTTTTATTGATAGTTATAGAAAAACTGAAAAAGTAGGGTAGAAATAAGGATTTGCAAAATCCACAACGTTTCATAACAAATAACAAATACAGATTAAGATTTTGTCAATCTCTAAATCTAAAGGGGCATATCTCAATGCAGACAAACCTTTAATATTTTAATCTCGTTCTTTTTCTAATACACACCCCTCAATTACCTTTAATGTCCTCAATTATGTATTAACAAATTAAGAATAAAAAATAAAAACACATTTAATTCCATAGAAAACATTTGTACTAATACATTTCTTCTTCTTCCTTTTATTTTTATTTTTATTTTTAATACAGGGGTATAGTAGGTAGATTAGAAGATGTATTCGTTAAAAAAAAAAATTAGAAAATAATAAGAGGGGTATATTAATAAGGAATGGAGGGTTAATAATTATAGCTAGCCCCACCCTCATGGAAATTGACTGAAATGAACTAACCTTTATTGTCAAGATATATATTTTTTAGATGCAATTTCATATAAGATAATTTTTTTTCTTATTTTTTTGTTTTTATAGTTATTTTGGTCAATAATATGCTTACACGTAATATGAAGATACATGCCATGTGAAGGTATAACCTGAGTTTAGGTGGTATAGATTAATAGAAATTGAACAATTTGATTATAATATTGGTGTGAGATGGTACGAGTTTATATAAATTCCACGTACAACTCGATTTTGTTCATACAAAAAAAAGTGGTTGGCCCAAAAAAATGCTTACAATGCAGTCTCAAATTTTCCTGGAATTATGTCGGATTTATTGTTGTGATTTCATATTCGTGCATGGAATCTCTTTTTGATAAATATATATTTCTTAAAATAGATATCATACCATCATAGGATTCTATTTAATTAAGTAAGGAAATCTCATATGTAAATATTAATATTGTTCTAATTAATCCAGTCTTTTATTTCGAATTTTTCTGAAAATCGGTCTTTTGTATTAATATATAAACTACTTTTTGCATCTCTCATCAATAAAAAAAAGTGGTAAATCAATACTTGAATATAATTCATAAATTAAAGAATTTGGTCCGAATCAAAATTCTATGTCCAATTCAAATCTATTGGTCATAAATACTTACGCGTAAAGAGATTTGGAAATCTAAATAATTAAACATGGGGATTTTAATGATCATATCTATAAAATCTAGATATCCAGAAACGAAATATAATTAGGAAACAAAATATAAGGAGTCTTTCTATCCTAATTATAGTGGATGTTTCCATATATAAATATATCTGGTCAAATTGAATTAAGAAATATTTCAAAACTATATTTATTGATCTCCAAGTCTAATTAGGTTTCCAATTCCTAGCATAATTAGGAACCCTTCATTTAAAACTTATTTAAACAGATTTTGAAGCCAAAAAAACAGTAGGCTAGTGAAAGAAACTTGAAAGTTTTGAAGGAAGAATTGATCCTACTTTACAAATCACTATCAAAAAAAAATTGAAGAATTCTGAATCTTTTGATCATGAGGAGACGATGACGTTTGAAGAAGAATAAAGTTTCGATTCTTGAAACCATACCTTCTGATATGGTCTCTGAAATTTTAAGTCGAGTAGGGTCTAAATCCTTGACCAGCATTATGGCCGTTAAGTTGAGGTAACATGCATGTCTTTTTGCCATTAATTTAGATATATGTCTTTTGATCAAAAAAATATTCTAATATATATGTTTATGTATGAATCTACTTTTATTTTAGTTGATTTTCTTTCATTAATTTTGTTTGTTTTGATTTTTGGGATAATTTACTTGCATGCCTAGAAATCAAGTTCCTTACAGTGTCAACCCTACTTTAATTAGTGTGTGGTTTCTTGGATGATCGTTTTTTTTTTTTAAATGAGAATTGATATCATTTTTCATACCCGCTTTTGATTCTTAAATTTTTCTTATGATGTTTGATGAATTACGTACGGAAGATATTTGATTATGAGCAAATTGCGTTGAGTCAATTTAGACCTAATTCTGAATTATTCTTCCAAATTTTTTTTATTTTTTTATTTATGTAGTAGGAACTATGTCTAAAACGTAGTTTTCTTAACCGTTAAAGTTGCTGTCGCATTCTTTAAACTTTTTATATTTTTTTAACGAAAAAATCTTCCCAAACCTATAACAATCTTTTTACAGGATATTACTAATTACTCCTATTAATTACTTTTAATAGGAATTCAATAAATAGAATATGAGATACTTGTCACTTTTATAATTTTCTTAGACATGGAAAGCTGATGATTCCTACCATGTTAAATTTAATTCTTTACTTAATTAATTAATTGTATTTGGATAGGTGATCATATATATCAATGATTTCTTGTAATCGTATTAATATTTTTGTATTTAAATCAAATTGTGTTTTATAACACTATACTTTTGTATTTAAATCAAATTGTGTTTTATAACTCATAGTGTTAGAATGTCTTGAACCCTTATTTGATGTATGTTATGGGTTTGAGTTCAATTTTGGTTTTGGGCTTTCTATGGGCTCAGTCTATTAGGGATTATATATATTTCTATTTGACCTAGTGTCATTGTAATTTGTATTGCAAGTTCTCAGAAATAATATACGAGATTGTCTCTTCTATCCGTGGACGTAGCCAACACATTGTTAGTGAACCACCTAAATTTTGTGTTCTTTGTTTATCGTTTTTTGATTTTTTCACATCTGTCATAACACGTAGTTCTAAAAAACTAAAAGAAGCTGCTGAAGAAAAGCTGGTGTACCAACGTGTTACCATAGAAGAATTGCCAATGGTGTCTTGGAAACCAGTGGACCAAAACCAAGAGATTTTCTTGTACAAGTGTCTACTATTTGGAAATCCTGAATCTATGTATAGACAAGCTGTGGTATGTTTCTTGCATATATGTTTACACACACAACAATTTTCTCGTATACATGTTTCATTCTCTTGTGTTTCAGATGGACTACTTCAACAAGTTAGATATGATATCAGCATATCAGAATTTGTTGAAAGCGATGAAATCAGGCCATTTGGGGGCTTTGTACGTCACCTGCATTGTGCTTCTCTTCAGTGGTGATGAAGATCTGAAACAGAAGGCCATCAAAATCATGGGAGAAATGAAGAGAAGTTTTAGAAAGTGTCGAACCAATTTGATGAGGGGATTGGATCGAATGTGGGTGAAAAATGAGATGCTGAATGAGCGACCCGTGTGTTGTACTAGGAAACACCCCACCACGAAAGATCGATGGGTCTATGATGAAGAAGAAGAGAAATGCAAAGCATGTTCTGCTGATAGAGAAATTGGATTGATTTCTGGCACCTACAACTTAGTACTGTCAAGACGGGCTGGCCCATAACCCGCCAAAAAACCACAATTGGCGGGGCGGGGCGGGCCTAAAAAATTCCAGCCCAGCCCAACCCACTGCGGGTTGCGGGCCAGGCGGGCCAACCCGCCAATTTTTTTTTTTTTTTAATCTATGGATTTTTATTTGAATTGCTAGTTATGATTACATTAATTTGTAAACTTGACAACTTTCTAAACATTTGATATCTAAAATATTTATTAGTTTCTTGGATATTTCTAAAATATTTATGTTGTTTTTTGGATAATTCTAAAATATTTATGTAGTTTCTAGTATAATAGGGTCTTTGGGATTGTTTTAGAAGAAATGTTTATACCATATTTAAACAACAATATAACCTCCAACCAAATGCATAAACTGAGTAGACAAAATAAACATGCAATGACATGAAACACAAAAGTCAAAACCTACACATAACCTCCAACCAAATGCATAAACTGAGTAGACAAAATAAACATGCAATGACATGAAACACAAAAGTCAAAACCTACACATTAAAGTTTAATTGATAACATTCACCAAATATAATTTTAAGTAGTCTAGCAAATAGTTTGAATAACCAAACATAATTTTAAGTAGTCTAGCAAATAGTTTGAATAACAAATCTCAAATACGAAATGTAAATTTCATTCATTAAGAATTAGACATCAAAATCATCTTCTTTTCCTTCTTCAATATCCTCCAAAACGTTGGAAGCCTAAGTTGTTTTTGTACTTGCTTCTTCAAGGTACTAGATTCCATTTTTTTCTTCAAATCTGCACAACGCAATAGACAAATATTTTTACATATGAAATAAATAAAGACAAATTTTATAGAGATTTCCAAGAAACCAATCAGAAATTCTAAAAATTTTAATCAAGCAGAAGGAGGCACGGGTGATCCAAGATGAATGATTAAAAAACGTAGTAGATGAAAGCTGATCAAATCATCACAAGAATTTTAAAACAAGATAAATGGAGAAATGAGAAATGATATATATATATATATAACAGAGAACCCAAAATCAATCTCAACTCCAGGATATGAAGTGCGATATATTAACCCAGAAAATCAAAGAAAAAATGATATATCCTACAAAAACAGAGAACCCCTAAATCAATCTCAACTCCATAATATACAACAAACATAATATAACTACAAAAATTAAAGCATCTGCTGCTATGAAACTTTGAGTGATATATTAACCCATAAAATCAAAGAAAAAATGATATATCCTAAAAAAAAGAAATTATAATATAAACTTCCATTTACCTGTTCTTGCCACCGATTGGAACTACTGGAGATCTCGATGTCCAGTGAGAGTAGACAACCACGACTCTACGAGAGTGTCAAATGTTGAAAATATTGAGACAAGAACAATAAAGATTTGTGTGAATGAGAGAAGATTTGATGAACTAGGGTTTCACTTCACGAATTTGGGAAACGGCTGAACGAGAAAAGAAAAAAGATTCATGGATTTTTTTTCTCTCCTAGACTATGTATTAATGTATAAATTATTTAATTATTAGGCGGGCTAGTCCGCCCCGCCTCAGCCCGCAACCCAAACCGACCAGCCCGTTTAGGCCCGCCTTTTAACGGGCTGTTAAATCTCTGGCCCAACCCACCTTTAATACACGGCGGGGCGGGCTGGCCCAACGGGCTCGGCCCATTTTGACGGCTCTACTACAACTATGGCTAGTATTTGCTATATCACTAGTCTTTTCAATGTAGTGTTTGTTGAAAGTTGTGGTATTTGGGTTATGTTTTTTTTTTTTTTCATTATTGGACTAGTATTTTCAGTGATATCTGAATCTATATTAATTTGACTAATGTGTTTTTACCAAGACATCTACATATCAATGTTTTGAGAAGTGTTATTAATTAATATATTTTTTTATAAATTATTGTGTTCATGTTGTATGATGTGTGTTTTTGAAGTGTTTTTGCGTGTGTTTTCCTTGGAAAACACCAAAAACACCTTTAGTATGTCAATTTTATGAATATTTTAGTGTCATCCTATTTCACCTTTTGGGAATAGAAGAGAATATTGTAAATGGTCATAATAGCTAAATGAGCACTAACAATAATATATCATTCAAACCCGACATTATCATTATTACCCTCAATTCAAACAACTGATCTGCTATTGAAGCATTATAAACTCGCTAATCCGATCTCACATCTTTTGTGATACAAAATTGTACATTATCTATAGAGAAGAATGTTCTGTTGGTCTTCTAAAGATTTTGACATACAAATTCTCTTCTAATATTTCAGTGAGCTTCCGTACAATTCTTTCTGATACATGTGAATTAAGACACATTCTATTCTCAATTTCATTTTTAGTACAAAAAAATATAACTGAAAATAAGCTAGTCGGTTTTCATTAAGACTCAAATTTGGGAGATTGTGATATAAAATTCCATCACCAGAGCCCAAGATTTAAAACTCCATCTTATTGAAAAACTCTTTAAATATATATTATTATATGCTGATAATATATGCTTATCAGAAATATATTGCACGATATATGCTTATAATATATCATTGAAAAACTTTTTAAATATATATTAATATAAAACTAATTTAGTCTAAGATTCAAAATGTTCTAGATTATACAAGCAAAATAATCAAAACATGTAATTTTTTCAAGAAGAGTTTGAAATGTAAAGGACTCTTACGTTTTATAATCATATTAAAAAATAAAATAAATATTGAATTACGATACTATCCTTAATAAAGAGTTTTCTTTAATTAGGACTCTAATTTAATTTGATTTGATTTAATTATGTAGGAGGGTTAAAATTGGTATTATGAAAAAATGTACGGAACATCCATACTTGCCATAATTTATTTCCTTATTTATTTATTTATTTATTTATTTATTAAATTAGGAATTATGTTATTTACAATTATGAGTTGGATGGACTCTATTAAATTGAAAAAAAAAACATAAGAACATAATTTTTAATAATAACATACTTTAATAAAAATATTAAATTTATATATAATTTTTTTATATATGCTTATATATCATTGAAAAGCTCTTTAAATATATATTAATATAAGACTAATTTTAGTATAAGATTCAAAATATTCTAGATTATAAAAGCAAAATAATCAAAACATGTAATTTTTTCAAAAAAAAATTGAAATGTAAATGACTCTTGCCTTTTATAATAAAAAAATTAAATATTGAATTACGTTATAATTCATGATAAAGAGTTTTATTTAATTAGGACTCTAATTTAATTTGATTTGATTTAATTTAATTATGTAGGAGGGTTAAAATTAAGATTTTGAAAAGAAAGACATAATTTCTAATAATAACATACTTTAATAAAAAAAATTAAATTTATAGTATAATTTTTTAAAAATATGCTTATAACATATCATTGAAAAGCTCTTTAAATATATATTAATATAAGACTAATTTTAGTTTAAGATTCAAAATGTTCAAGATTATAAAAGAAAAATAATCAAAACATGTAATTTTTTCAAGAAGAGTTTGAAATGTAAAGGACTCTTGTTTTTTTTATAATCAAATAGAAAAATAAAATAAATATTAAATTAATTTTTTTATATATGCTTATAATATATCATTGAAAAGCTCTTTAAATATATATTAATATAAGACTAAGTTTAGTTTAAGATTCAAAATTTTCTAGATTATAAAACAAAAATAATCAAAACATTTAATTTTTTTCAAGAAGAGTTTGAAATGTAAAGGATTCTTACCTTTTATAATCAAAAAAATAAAATAAAATATGTATTGAATTATGTTACTATCCTTAATAAAGAGTTCTCTTTAATTAAGACTCTAATTTAATTTAATTTGATTTAATTATGTAGGACGGTTAAGATTGACATTATGAAAAATTTACGAAACATCCATACTTTCCACAATATATTTCCTTTTTTTTTTTTACATATTAAATTAGGAATTATGTTATTTACAATTGTGAATTTGGATGGACTCTATTAAATTAAATTAGATTTTGAAAAAAAATTCATAAGAACATAATTTCTAATAATAACGTACTTTGATAAAAATAAAAATATTAAATTTATAATATAATTTTTCTATATATGCTTATAATATATCATTGAAAAGTTTTTTAAATATATATATTAATATAAGACTAATTTTAGTCTAATTATGTTATTTACAATTGTGATTTGGATGGACTCTATTAAATTAAATAAGATTTTGAAAAAACATAAGAACATAATTTCTAATAATAACATACTTTAATTAAAATATTAAATTTATAATATATTTTTTAATATATGCGTATAATATATCATTGAAAAGCTCTTTAAATATATCTTAATATAAGACTAATTTTAGTCTAAGATTCAAAAAGTTCTAGATTATAAAAGCAAAATAATCAAAACACGTAATTTTTTCAAGAAGAGTTTGAAATTTGAATATGATTATAATATATTATAGAAAAGCTCTTTAAATATATATTAATATAGGACTAATTTTAGTGTAATTATGTTATTTACAATTGTGATTTGGATGGACTCTATTAAATTAAATAAGATTTTGAAAAAAAAAGCATAAAAACATAATTTCTTATAATAACATACTTTAATTAAAATATAAAATTTATAATTTTTTTATATATGCTTATAATATATTATTGAAAAACTCTTTAAATATATATTGATATAAGACTAATTTTAGTCTAAGATTCAAAGTGTTCTAAATTATTTTTTCAAGAAGAGTTTGAAATGTAAAAGACTCTTGCCTTTTATAATCAAATAAAAAAATAAAGTCTATATCCAACAATATTTGCGAAAGCTCACTATTTTGAGCTTCATAAAGTGTTGTATGAAATATCTTGTAGGACAAATGGTCAAAAGTAAGATAGAAATGTCTACAAGTTGATCAATATAACAAGTTCAATCCAATCATTCTCCTCGTTGATGTTTTCTCCGTATACATAAAGCTTGAAATCTTATAATGTTTTGGCAATACCCCCATCTTACAAGAAAGAAACCAAAAATTACATCATTTGCAAACTTTAGATGATAAGCACAAAACAAAATAATGGATAAAGATTAACGAAGAAGATACGATTTAAGACAATATCAAGTTGTAAGTGTCTGTAACACTGCAAGAGTCTTTGCAAGCTTAGTTGGTTCAATCTTAAAAAAAATGTATGTTATTCTTACAAATGAATTTCACAATGAGCTATTATATGACCTCAAGCAACTCATCGGTGGTTGTTTTCTCTCTTGTTTGTGCATAAATGGAACATGTTTGCCCATCCCATGAAATTCATCCTTGTGCTAAACTCACAGTCCACAGACAAATAAATAGAAAACCAAACTATTTCTCATAAGCACCAACAGCAAAATCTCATTCCTTCTTTTCCACATCTCTGTCTATTTCTTTAGAACCCAACTTTGTTTCGGATCACAATTCGAACACCATATTAGTTTTCTTCTTATCCATTTCTCTATCAGCTTTATCAGCTACTTCCACAGTAGCCATCATCACAAATCCAAACCCTTTACTACTATCAGTGTCCCAATTGTAAACAACCTGCAAATCCAAACCCTTTACTACTATCAGTGTCCCAATTGTAAACAACCTGCAAATCCAAACCCACAAAATAAATTGGAAGGCCTTGGCGAGATGGAGAGACATGGCTATGATCTGTTGGAATTGCAAGAGCCATTACATGTGGCAGTGAGAGACCACTAAAATCCTAGGTGGCAAAGTTTAGATGGCTGACCGCTTAGTTGGCAAAAATTGAGATTACACATGGCAGAAGGAAATACATTTAAAATGCTTATGTGTCGCAACCTGGAGAGTCCAACATTTCTTTTATATATAAAGATTATGAATTTTTATTAATTCAAAATTTCAATTTTTTTGACAAACTTTCTTTTAGAACACCCACAATAATGAGTGTCATAACACCATTTGTTGTGGATCCTACCTAATACCTCCCCAATCTAAAATCATCTTCATTTTGAAATATTTTCATCAATTAAAAACCAATTTTTTTAACAATTTAAGATAATGAATTATTGAAAGTATAATTTATATTAATTAAAAAATTAACGAATTTTATTTATTAACACCTGGTTTGAATAATTTTAAAAAATATTAAGATTGATTAAAAAATATATACAATTAAACAACCAACATATAATTTGATTGATTCTGTGCTTTTAAAAACTATTTGACATTCGTAAATAAACACTTATATTTTTCGTATGAGTTGTTAAATTAATATTGAAAAATCTATTGTATTAATTATTTAATTAAAACTAATTTTAACTATTAATTCTATATTAGTTAAAATTAACTAAATAATTCTAAGTTATTTAAAAAAAATTCCAATTGTAATATGAATATAATATATATCTTTTAATTTTTTTATTCTCATTATATAGATAATTTCTTTTTCTAATTTTGTTTGGTGTAGAATTCTAAACATGTTTAAGTTGCGTATCATTTTCAAATTTATCTGAAATAAACTATTAAATGATCGTTCCCATTCAAGATTAATCAAGATAAAGTTGGATACTTAAATTGTTATTATTATTATTTTGTAAGAAAAAAAACATCTCAAACGAGACAAGGTTAATTTATGGGTAAAAACCAGACCATTATCATACATATACATTAGTTTTTTTTTTTATTGAATTTCGGGTAATTAAAAAAAAAAAAAAAAAGAACCTACAACATGAATACTATTATAGCCATGAGACAATTAATTGAATTAAATTACTTAAATCTTTCTTGGGCGACATATGTAAAATTACAAGGATTGGGACTCGAAAGCAATAATTGAATATAATTGCAAATTGCTATATGTCATTGAGATTGGGGGGACCTAAACAAAAACCCCAAAATTCAATGGCAATGGGCCTTTGTTTTTCTCATATTATAATGATGGTAGGCCTTTCTTGTCCCTTTAATCATGGCCCATATTTTTCTGGGCCGACAAATATAAACACTTTTTAAATATTTAGTTTTGGTTTACAAGAAATTAGTGCACATGGCTTAAAAAGTAAAAAATTATTTCACATGGTAATGCATTTCAAAATTCACCAACTAGTTATATTTTATTCCAATAATTTTACAAGAATATAGTATTCCTTTAATGGAAACATAGATTTCATACTTCTATCCAAAATACTCCCTCCGTCTCGGGATAATTTGCACACCCATCCCGGCACGTGGAATAAGAAAATGTTGCTTTCTACTTTTTGAGTTGAGTTAAGGAATAAGAAAATGTTGTCTTTTACTTTTTGGAAGGTAAATATGTTAAGTTATAGAGATAATTTAGTAAAAATTATTTTCCTTTTCGGGGGTGTGCAAATTATCCCGGGACACCTCGAAAAGGAAAATGTGCAAATTATCCCGGGACACCCCAAAAAAGAAAGTGTGCAAATTATCCCGGGACGGAGGGAGTATCAATTAATCAATTTTTAAGACCCTCTCGTTTTGGATCTTGATTTTTTCAAAATATATTGTTTAATAATGCATATTTACTATAGAAAACTAAATTTTGAATCTCGAATAAAAAAAAAATCATTTTGGTTGTATATGAATTTTTTCAATTAAATTATGTATTTTTAAAATTATATTGTTGAAAAATGTTAGAATTCTTAAAATTCAGGTGACCAGCATAACTGAACCTTTAACATATAAATTACCTACAATAAGCAATCATGAGACTATTTGGCAAAACTACCACAAGTTATAAGATAATTTAATTAAATTTAATAACTGACGCCGAAAAAAAAATTATTTTCCCTACACTGCAAAAGATGTTGTGCAAGGGCAATTAGAATTTTCGAAAATAAATGGTGCAAATTACATATGATTGTACATCAACAACATTTAAAAATGTGATGCTATATAAGAAAAAAAAAAACGGTAGTAACAAATTGAGAGGGGACAATAAGAAAATGAATATGGATGAATAAGAGGTGTTTGGCAGCAGCATTTGCATGTCTCAGCTCTTCTTCTTGAGTTGAAGTCGTGGATTATATTGAGATATATATTTCCAGTCCGAACCATCCTTGTCCATGTAACGTTGTTGTAGCAGTGTTGAGTTAGAAATATCCAACACTTCCAACGAAGACGCCTTACGTAACAGGCCATGTGGCAGCACTGTCAACTCCCAGCAAAATTGGATCTTCAAATGCGTGAGACAAGGCATTAATGTCATGCCTGCAGATTCTTCTTCGTCGATTGTTATGTCTTCCCACTCTTTCCAGTCGGAACATCCCCAAAATGTCAGCTTCTTCAATCTAGGAAAGGCAACAGTATCCGACTCTCTTTCTATTCCCAAGAATTCTCGTCCCACAGTTTCCAACCCACTCATGAAATAAATGGAAAAGACTTCGAGGCAGGGCAGTTTTCCTAAGGATGGCAATGAGGTCAGGTGATAGTGATCATGTAGACAAAGTTTCCTTAGCTGGTTGAGGGGTGAGACCAACCACCCCAATGGAAATTGAGAGCCTTTGTATTCTTGAATTTTCAATTCTTCCAACTTTGGATGGGGCTCCAATGCATCTATTACCTTCATCCTCACCAATGAGGACTCCTCATTGTCATCCATCCTATCATCAAAACTTATATAAAGTGTTTGAATATGTATCTTATTCCTCAGTTGTGCTTCCTTAGCATCTTCAACCATTTCTTCAGAATTAATGTCATTATCTAATCTGATTCTCAACGTCAGAGATCCACGAAGATTGTTTAAGTTCTTCAATGATCGCAATTTGTTCCCTCCACTTCCTCCATTGAACACACCAACCAATTTGCGAAGACTAATTAATTGCCCCACTCCTTCAGGAAGTCTGGACAGATTGTTGCAATACTGAACATCCAATGTTTGTAACTTCAAATCACATATACTCTCTGGCAACTCCTTCAGAGAATAGTTCTCATACAAGTCAAGGTGTCTCAAGTGAATCAAATTCCCAATATCCTTAGAAATCTCTTCTAGGCCGCAATGGCTTAGGCAAAGAGTTTGCAAGTTATATAGTTGAAAAATGATTTCAAGCTCTTGGTGGGTTAATGCAATTTGATTGAAGTTCAAGTTCAACAACCTCAAGTGAATCAAATTTTCCATTCCTGTACTTCGCAATTCACACCCTGGCAAGCTTAACACCCTTAGACGTGTGAGACAATCACAAAGATTTGGGGAAGATCCTTTGTGCTCCCCAAACAAACTACAAAATTCATTTACATTGGAAACTAATAAAGGATCACATGTTCGACAAGGTGTCTTACCCATAGTTATCTCCTCTACTCTACCACTTTTTCTAAGAAATAGAGCAAAATCATGTACTATATCATGCATTTTACACCATATTATTCTCCCATCAGAGTTATCATTCTTAAAGTCCTGAAATAGAGAATGTTTCATTAAAATATCAAAGTACTCTTGCCCTTTACCTTCCATATCTCCCTCAAAGCCCAAATAACCCAATGCCATCCAATTTCTTATTAGTTCATCAACATTAATGTTTTTATCCTTAGGAAAGACACCACAATATGAGAAGCAACGCTTGAGTGTTGGAGACAATTCATTGTAGCTCAAAAGTAAATGAGGAAAAAGTTCTACTTTCGCTTCTTTCATTTCCCATATTTCATTATTTAATACATTCTCCCACTCTTTCAAAGTATTCTTAGAGCACAAAAGACTTCCCAAAACCTTTGCAGCAAGAGGTAAGCCTTTGCACTTCTCAGCTATTTTCCTACCAATATCCTCAAAATTTTCAACTACCTCATCAGTCTTTCCAAAAAGGGCCATACGACGCAATACCAACCAACAATCTTCATTTGAGAGTTGTCCAGGATGATAAACATGGATTGTGCGCATAACTTGAGCAACTCTTTCCTTTCTTGTAGTCACCAAAATTTTACTTCCAGCTCCACCACATCTGAGGGTGTTTTCTAGGGGTTCCCAATCCTTATAATCTTCAGTCCAAACATCATCAAGGACAAGAAGAAACCTCTTCCCAGAAATAGAGTCTTGGACATGTTTAAACAACACATCCAATTGGTTGGTATTTGAAGAACCACCCTTTCCCAAACTCTCAAGAATCCCTTTGGCGATGGCAGGCAGATCAAACGGATCTGAAACACATATCCAGATTTTTAATTCAAAACACTCCTTTACTCGACTATCGTTATAAACTAGTTGAGCAAGGGTTGTTTTTCCAAGTCCCCCAAGACCCACTATAGACACAACCTGCAGATTGCCTAATTCATCTTGTCCACCACCATTACCCATAAGTTTGCTAACAAGAATATCCTTATCGTTACCCCGACCATGGACATTCCCCAAGTCAATCAAAGAAGTAGATTGAACTCGCCAAGATTTAGGGGAATCATCCGTAGTGGGCTGGGAAGTGATAAAATTATATTGATCTTTCTCCTTCAAAATTTGATCAAGTCGCTCTTTTACATTCTTTATCTTCTTTGCAATATCACGACGGACAACAACTTTGTTGAAACATAAACATGAAGATGATGGGACAAAGGAGCATACCTTTTGGTTTGGAGGAGCAAGAACAACATCATTAGATGGATCCATCTTATATTTGAGAAGAGCATAGTTCCATTCATCCAAAACGTCCTCCATTTCGTAGGACGTCTGTTCCAACCTCGACAACCAGTAGTTAATGTTTTTGTCTTTGAAACGATAGCATCAGCCATGATGAGTACTAGTTTTGGATATGTCTGTGTGTGTGTTTAAGCTGCTTTTTTCTTTGTGATGATATTTATCAATACATTAGCAAAAGGAAGATATGAACACACAAGAAATTATTGACTCCATGTTCCCTCTCTTTGTTATCTTTTTCATAAAGTGCTAAATATATGGATGCTTGGCTGATTCCTTTCAATTATTTGTCATAAAGTTGATTGCATAGTTGTCGTGGGACAATGAGTAGGACTTTTTATCGGTTAAAGTCAGCCATTAGATTTGGAGAATGGGAGCCTGGTGAAAGATCGGACGTACGGTATTATTAGCAATGAAGACTCAGTCCGTTGGGATATAAACATCAGCTGTTCCTGAAAACATTGTGGGTCATCTCCTTCAAATTCTTACATCCCACAATCTCCATGCCTCCAGCCTGTGGTTCCGAGATAGACTTCTCTGCTGACTTGGGAACAATACACTTCTTGTATCCCAGCTTCGCCACGGTGCCGACTCTTTTCTCCAATTGAGGCACCTACGGTTGTGGGAGAAAAATCAATAATTCATCCAACTAACGCTCTTTTGACAGTGTGATTGTTAAGTTTGAAATCAGACGGAGAAATTCATATACCATACGAAGTTCACCACCAAGACCAACTTCCGCGATAAATGCTATGCCATAGGGTATGGGGAACTCCAAGAAGCTGAAATATATACAATAATTTAGAGGTTTAGTTGGGGGGGGGGGGGGGGAATACTATATGGGTATAAGTAGATGAAATCGGTTTCCTCTTAAGCTTAAGTAGTAATTTGTTATTAAAGCCATGCCTGCTG
This sequence comes from Scutellaria galericulata, assembly GCA_946896805.1. Lineage (NCBI taxonomy): Eukaryota > Viridiplantae > Streptophyta > Magnoliopsida > Lamiales > Lamiaceae > Scutellaria > Scutellaria galericulata. The sequence continues at coordinate 15,354,540 of OX335797.1, forward strand.
CAAATTGCTGCTGCTATTGCTAGATCACCAGCTGCCTCTGTCAGGCTAACCCCATTTACGACATTAAGAAAGATACCCTACCAAGAAAATGGGAGATGAGAAGATGTAATAGAAGGTATATAAATTATTGCAGAAAGAAACTTGTACATGAGGGGCAGATGTGTAAAGAAACAAAAGCTGAATAACAGATCAAGTAAAAGATCATTACATTCTCTTGAAGCCTAAGACCGGCTTGCTTTATAATAACCTGCACATAGAGAACGTGATGAGATCGTTGACTTTCTATTTTAAACAAATTTTGTGGTCAGCTATTGAAAAAATCTAAAACAAGCTGCAGAAATAGTGCAATCATCATAACACATTACACACCATTCTAAAGGGACATTACAATAAGTTTCTGAAATAAAGCTCAACTGACGATCACCAATTGATTAACAGAATGAGAAAAATCACTCACTGAAATAATCATGTCAGCTCTGCTACCTTGAACGCCATTTAAATGCCGCACAACTGATGAGCCAGCTGCACATAATGCCTACAGTAATAAAATTGAATTGGGTACACATATAAATAAAGAATGGGGAAGTTTCAAATGCATCAGAATTCTATTCTTAAAATCCAGAGATTGCCAGCACATTCCATTTACAAGTAATAATGCTTACAACTGATCATACATAACCCGACAGAATGAGAAAGACTCAAAGACACAAGCTTCTGTAATCAGTTATTAGAAATGTGTGAAAAAATTCGTATCTAATGGTAGAGCTGGACGCTTTCTGGAAACTTAACGTCACTGCCCTCACTCTTGAAAGTGGTTTGAATTGAAAAGCAATATTTTTATTTTGAAATCCGCTTCATTTAATGATAATAAATTCAAATAGATTTAGATAACAGCTGTGCTGTCCTTAATTAACTACACCTTTTATAATAAGGCCACAACAAAAGAAACATTACCTGAACCTCAATGAGAAATGCCCGAGATCCATCCATAATAACAGTTACAGCCAACCCCGCTAAGTAGTCTGAATCAGAGTGCTGCTCAGCTAAATACATCTCGCTGGGATTTAAAACTCCTTGCAATCCTGACTGTGACATCTTGAAAACTCCAAGCTGAAATAAAATATCATTACATTGTCGAGGTATGGTATTTACATAACTTTAATGGCTGTGGTATTGAAAATAATATGGCCAAAGCTGCTTCTTGCAGATTTTAATTCACAGAAGATTCTTGTTCCCAGCATTACAAAGTTATCATCCTTGTGTCATTGCTTTGCATGTTATGTTACCGTTGGTTAATGCAGGGTTCTAACTAATTTGCATTAATACACATACCATGGATATCTATCAATGAGAAGATAAGATAATTTGTGGTATTCATCAGTTACCATGGAAGATTTGCTCTAAACTAGTCAAATAAATTAATTATAACTGAATTAAAATTTAAAAGTACTACGTTACAGAAGTTAAAAAGACATCCCTAAAAAGGTTGGGTTGTGACTCAAACCATGGAATACCTCATCTGTGGAGCCAAATCGATTTTTCACAGATCGAAGCAATCGATGTGATGAATACTTCTCCCCCGAAAAATTTAGGTTACCCTCTCCAAAAATAAAAATAAAAAGTTTACAAAATTCCTCTACAAAATTATTATTTAATATTTGATTAAGTGAATTAACCATAAATCCAACAAAATTCTAAATTTATAAAATAAAAAAAATCAAATGTAATTGAAAACAACTGTTGTTTTTTCTACCTAGCTTGCCACAATTTCTTTTGCATCAACAATAGCTATTTTGTGCTAGAGATTATGGTTTTCTTTTCCTTGTATTAATGCAGGTATTGTATCACGGAGATGAACTTAGTTAGTTGATACTGTTTTGGAAAAAAAAAGTTTTTTTTTTATATATATATTTAGAATTTTGTTGGATTTATGGTTTATTTACATAATTAATATTAAACAATAATTAGTATGTGGAGGAATTTTGTAAAATTTATTTTTATTTTTGGAGAGGATAACCTAAATTTTATGTGTGATTCAAATTATACCATAGAATCAGTTAACAAAATTTGTTATGTACTTAATTTTTAATTTAATTGAATGAAATTTTTTTAATTAAAAATTATTTGATAACAAAAAATAGAATAATCATAGCAACCTAAAAATAAAAATTATCCATCTAAAACAAGATTGTTCGTAATAACCCTTAGTTAATGAGCAAATATATACATTTAATGGTTAAATGCTCCAAAAAAGATAACTTTTATGTAAATTTGCTTTTAAAAAAAGATGTAAATTTGCATCTCAACCCAAACATTGGGTGCATATTTGCACCTTTGTCCTATTTTTTTCAACTTATATTTGTATGTATATTATATGAACGGTTGTCTAGTGGTATATCCCATTGAAACATCATTAAATCTAATGGTATATATGATACTAATGTTAATGGCACCAATCATTCTACAATAATACACATTATTTGGACAAAACACGAGACCAAATATCAAAATCTAGGATATATACTTAAAGGGAGATTTTTTTTTTTTTTTATCACAAACACATTGATAAAAGTTGCAAATCAAGCTCATTATTCTAATCATAACCTCGAGCTTGATCACATGATTAGTCATTAACTAATCATGAATAATACATAGGATTGGGCACTTTGAAAGCTCGAGTCCCAACGTTGTCACCACTAATATCACTCCATTGATCTCCTACATTTCCCACTATTCTGTAACCACCTTTCACTAATTTTGTCCTTTGATCCGCCTTAAACACCCTCGTTGAGATTCCATCATAATCTGGTCCCCTGTATTAATGGATAATCCAACGATGGAAATATAAGATGTAATTATAAAAGGAATAATAGCCTTTCATATTAAAAAATCCTTAAAATTAATTTTTCTATACATATAATTTTGTAAAAAAGACTGAAATAGCCTCTGATAGTAATATTTGAACAAATGTAGGGAAAAATGGTCAGCCACTGGTGGGTTATATGATATGTCATGTAATCCTTTCTGAATAATATCGTCTAAACCTTCATGTTTTTTTATACGATTACACAATATGATTAAAATTAACAATATATCATATAAAAAAATGAATTATCCAATTTTCTATACATCTGTTCCCACGATCATTACTATCAAGAGTTATTTAAGTCTTTTTTTCAAAATTGTGGTAGAAAAATATGTTTCTTCTCATTTATTATAGAAAAAATATATTTTTATATTAATAATGGTAGAAAATCCACCAAACCGAATAATAAAACATGATGGTCGAGATATATATATATATATATATATATATATGAATAGATGCTTACTTGGAGATGAAGTCATGCCAATTGACATAACCAACTTTCTTTAAATTGGCCATTCTTATATCATTGTATGTAACCCATGATCCAGTTAAAATGACAATTTTAAATCCTAAAGATTTTATGGTGTTGTAGAGCTCCAACATCCCTGGAACCGCCGGCGCCATCCCTTGTACCACCCACTCGTCAAAAAATATTGTTGTATTCGATGTTATTGACCTGTCCATGTCAAAATCTAATTCAGTTAAAATTTGTTTTGGAAGTATTCATAATATATAAAGTAACTTTTTTATTTTTTTTATTTTTTCATTTTGCACCTGCAATTTAATTTTTACTTTTCTATTTTTTTCTACACATTTCACAACACAGTTCTATTTTTCTTTGACTTTTATCGCTGCTCTTCAAGGAAAGGACCAAAGTAAGCTAACAATTGTAATAAATAAAAGGAAAATCAAGTTTTAGTCCTTAATTTTAGTTTTATAATTTTTTAAAATTCCTACTTTTTAATCAAATTACCTCTCATAACAATGTTCTTATTTATTCGTTATTCAGACTAGATATCATGAAGAGTGACACTTTTTAAAATAATTATAAAATTCCATTGGTAACTAATTTTTTTATTAGTTTACTAGTGGTACCCACAAAAAGAACTACACACATTATTTACTATTTTATTTTTATAATTGTTCATAATTCTAAGTAGATAAAAAACAGATGTCAACACATTAGTTTAATTATCAAATAACCAACGAGAATTAATTAGCCCATTCAAAATACAAAAACTTATTTTCCGAAAACAAAACTTGAGGGACAAAATAAACATAACTATCTCAAAGGAAAAATATAGTAATTAAAAAAGAGGTGGAAAAAGTACGTACCCATATTGAACATCTGGGCGTTGATAATAAGGGAGATTAGAAAGCAAGGTTTCATCCACATCAAACACCCAAACATCCTTCCCATCGGCGGTGGCGTTCACGCTCTTCGCGTACTCCATCGCCACACGCTCCATCTCTTCACAGTCTTCTCGATACTGCCCTTCCGTCATGTATTCACGAACGTAGCTCACGCACGACTCTGGCACCAGCTGTCCCGGCCCTTGCCGGTTGTGAGTCTCCACCGTCAGCCGCCAGCTCCCGCACCTGGCGGCGTCGCCGGCTGACCGGAGTTGGATTGGATTGAAGACGTCGGATCTGGCAATTGATAGCAAAGCTGCTGCGAGTATGAGTACCAGTTTTAGCCTCATTTTCGTGGTGTTTGGGAGGATGAAAGTGGAAGGCTTTGTGTGGGTGAGTTTGAATTCACGTTGTTTGTGTTGTTTAAATAGAGGTGGACTACCCGAATTGCCCTTTGTTTACAGAGTGGTTTTGATGAGGGTGCATAAATATGATTAAGAATTGATTAATATTGTGCTTTAATTAAATCAGAAATTTAGAAATTCAAACTGAAAATTCTGATTTTGATTAAGATTGCAATTTGAACCGTAGATTTGGAAATCCAAACTCTCCATCTCATTCTAGTGTAGTTTTATAGGATTTTGTTTTATTATTATCTTCTTTTTGCATGTATTTCCTTTTTTTTTTTTTTTTTTTTTTTAAGTTTTACCCTCAATTATTATCCATAAAGCAATTCTTAATTTTTAACCTACAACAGTATTTCATACTTTTCATAATTTTTTCCACACCATAAAATTATATAATTTTCCTTAATTTATTCCACACCACAAGATTTCTTAAGAACATTTTTTTGAAATTTATTCTTGAAATTTTTTCGTGTTTACTTACTAAATAAAAGTCCAAGAGGTACTGCAAAACTATTTTTAAATATATACATTTCCTCAATTAGTCATATATATATAATTTTTTTTTTAAAACATAGTACTTGTCTACTTGAAGAATATAATGGACATAGAATAAATGAACATGTCCACTTAATTAATCAGCCATGTTTTTTATATGGGTGCTACTACCGACATAAACTCAAGTCGGTGGCATTTGATGATTCTCGTACAAATTAAATTAAACATATATAACATGTGATGAGTACCGAGTACTTCGACTATTAATTTTACAAAAGTTCGATTCTTTTGCATATATTTGAACAACATGATATATTTTTTTTATGTGTGGTGACTCTCAAAAGTCAATATCACTTTTCATAAAAGTTCAACTTTTTTACTCATAGTTATAATAAACAATTTTTTTTTTATCAATATGACATAATCAAATGTCTAAAGTTGTTCTTAATATACAAAGAAAGTCAAAGTATTAAAAAATCTGGCAAAATCTTGCGTAATACGTCTCACTGATCTCATTTTGTGAGACGGGTCGGATTTGATCCGGTCAACGATCAACGGATCAAAGTTCTCATTTTGTGAGACGGGTCGGGTTTGACCCGGTCAACAATCAACGGATCAAAGTCAATACCCGATCAACAAAAATTAAAGGTAATATTTTTATGTATATTAGATAAACTTTTTAAAAGTATCACATTGTACACATAAAAGTATTACATGGTATACATAAAACACCATATAATACTTTTATGTACATCATGTAATATTTTTTTAAAGTTTCACGTGATACACATGAAAATATCACATTATTCATTCTGTGATACATGTCAACCTGACCCGGACAATAGTCAAAGTCAAATGGTCAACAGTCAAAGTCAAAAATCAACGGTCAATGGTCGGTCAACACCATTGACTCAAAAATATCATATGATACATATAAAAGTATTGAGAATTGACTGAGAGATTTGCATATGATTCATAAATTTGCGGATTTCTAGATACGTATATGACATGACACTTTTTTACTGATTTAGAAAACTATTTTCAAACTATATATTTTCAATTTTGTCTTGCTACAAATTTTCGTTTCGAAGTTAGCAAAATAGTGTCATGTCATCTAGTGTTGTCGAATTTATGAGTCAAATGCAAATTACGTGATAAATTTCACTGTTTTTCATGAATTCTGATGGAAAAAACACTGGAATTGGAGAAATTTGGAGTTACAAAACTAAAATTAAGAATTTTTTAATTTAAGAAGTTTATTTTTGAGACTATATATTGAAAATAAAAGCTTCCTTTTTCAATGTGATGCGACTAGTTTGTCTAGTGACTTTCCATTATTTAAGGACGAGTTGATGTTGGACAATGCACCTAATTAGCCTCTCTATTTAATGTTAGTCTATACATCACGTCACATGGCCTGATTTTTATTAAGAATTATTAATATCTCTCTTGAAGTTATTTTCTACAGTTTTTACTTTCATAAAAATGTTTTCTTTTTAAAAATATTTAAGTTCCAAAATTGAGATGAAAAACAACTAAAAGGACTTGGAAATATCACCAACTCCAATGACAATAATTTTTTCTTAGTTCAGAGGACAAATCATTTAGCTTTTTAATTTTCTTAAAATAAAGATATATATATATATATATATTAATTTATTTAATCACATGATAAATAAATATGAGCAATTAATCATCCTATGTAATACATAGGATCAAGCAATTTGAATGTCCGATTTCCGACATTAGCACCAATCAAATCACTCCACTGATCTCCTATATTTCCCAATATTCTGTAACCTTCCTTCACTAACTCCGCTCTTTTCTTCGATTTGTACTCCGCTCCTGAAATTCCCTTTTCACCTTCTCCCCTGCATCAAATTAATTAGTTAATCTCGCTTAATTTACAATTAATTGTAATTATAGAAACAATTAAACGAGATTAATGTATAACACTATTATGTCCTACTTAAGGATCAATTTTTCCCATTTTTGATAACCAGCTTTGTGTAAATTGAATGTCCTTATATCTCTGAATTTCTCGGATGTTCCTGTTAAGAAGATTGTCTTTAACCCTAAAGACAACACCGCCTTGTAGAGTCGCCGGACGGCCGGCACCGGTGGCGCGGTACCTTCCGCCACCCACTCATTGAACTTTGTGTCATTATATAATGTTTGCACTGCAAGAATAGTACAACTTTAGAATTTGAAGATAAGATGAATTAAAGGAATAATACCCACACAATCAAATAGTGATGAGTTATTTTTCTATCATAATTGAGAGTTTTATTTCATTTCTATCACAAATTAGGAAAATAGACATTGTCCTTTCGATAAAGGAAAAAAAGTCACCGTACACTCTGACTTTACACGATTAATCTCACTATAATATAGTGTAACTCTATGGAAACACATTGTGTAACATCCGAAACAAAATTAACTTTTTTTATTTTTTTCAGAAGGATAATTTTGTTGATTTTTTATTTATTTGTGGTGGAGAAGTAACAAAATTTTCATTTGCGATAGAAAAATAATCTCTTATATAAAACGTGATATTTTGACCACCAGACTGTAAGATGAAATATCGCATATAATAGATCTAGATTATTAATTGAAAAAAAAAAACGCTCAGATCAGCTGATCAATTAGTTTAGTTTTAAAAAATGTATCATTTCTACCATAATTCCAATTTCTAGTGATATAAACGGAAGAGAGAGGAAATTATAGGTGAATACCCAAATTGGACATTGGATCGAGCATAGTAAGGCAGATTAGAAAGGGCAGTTTCGTCAATATCAAAAACCCAAACGTCCTTCCCATCGCCGGTGAGTTTGAGGGTTTTGGCGTAATCGATGGCAGCGTTGGCCACCAGTTCGCAGTCGCGGCGGTACTGTTTTCCGAGCATATAGTTGCCGACATACTTCTCACACGACTGAGGAACCAACTTCCAGCCGCCAGCTCTGGCAGTCCAACCCATCAACACGGCGGCGAAGTAGTCGGGTTGGGTTGACGACGTCGTATTCATCATCATGGCAAATTGAATTTGAAAGTATGGTTGCTAGAAATAGAAATACTGTGAGAGACATTTTAGGAGAGGAATATTATATGCATGAGTTTTTGTTTTACTGATTTTCAATATATTTAATGGAAAGGGCAACGTATGCACACTTGCATTATTTATGAATACGCCCAATTTAATAAATGCATGCCAAAAAAGTGTGTTTGGAGTATGGTGAGGTGGGTTTTGAAACTTTTAATTTCGAATTTAAATGGATTTTGATAATTTTATGTTTGTTTTGAAATCCTATATGGTGATATTATAGTTGATATGTCATCATCACATTATGAATCGTAGAAAAGATAGATCTTTTTTTTGTAGAATTGTAGAAAAAATAAAATGTTTTTATTGATAGTTGTAGAAAAAGTAGGGTAGAAATAAGGATTTGCAAAATCCACGTCTCATAACAAATAAAGATTAAGATTTTGTCAATCTCTAAATCTAAAGGGGCATATCTCAATCCAGACAAACCTTTAATATTTTAATCTCGTTCTTTTTCTAATACACACCCCTCAATTACCTTTAATGTCCTTAATTATGTATTAACAAATTAAGAATAAAAAATAAAAACACATTTAATTCCATAGAAAACATTTGTACTAATACATTTCTTCTTCTTCTTCCTTTTTTTTTTTTTTTTTAATACAGGGTATAGTAGGTAGATTAGAAGATGTATTCAGTTAAAAAAAAAGAAAGAAAATAATAGGAGGGGTATATTAATAGGCAAAAACTTTTGTGCACAAGGTGCGCGGATCCAAATATGTGCACAACAATAATGTTATATTATATGAAGTAATAATGTTATATTATATGAGTAATACTGTTATAATATGAAGTAATACTGTTATATTAGTATCATTCATATAATATAACAATATTACTTCATATAATATAACAGTATCACTCATATAATATAACAGTATTGTTACACCTTGTGTACATGAGTGTCACTCATATTAATAAGGAATGGAGGGTTGTTAATTATAGCTAGCCCCACCCTCATGGAAATTGACTGAAATGAACTAACCTTTATTGACAAGATATATTTTTTAGATGCAATTTCATATAAGATAAATTTTTTCTTATTTTTTTGTTTTTATAGTTATTTTGGTCAATAATATGCTTACACGTAATATGAAGATGCATGCCCTGCGAAGGTATAACCTGAGTTTAGGTGTATAGATTAATAGAAATTGAACAATTTGATTATAATATTGGTGTGAGATGGTACGAGTTTATATAAATTCCACGTACAACTCGATTGTGATCATACAAAAAAAGTGGTTGGCCCAAAAAAATGCTTACAATGAAGAAGTCTCAATTTTTCCTGGAATTATGTTGGATTTATTGTTGTGATTTCATATTCGTGCATGTGATCTCTTTTTGATAAATATATATTTCTTAAAATAGATATCATATCATCATAGGATTCTATTTAATTAAGTAAGGAAATCTCATATATAAATATTAATATTGTTTTAATTAATCCAGTCTTTTATTTCGAATTTTTCTGAAAATCGGTCTTTTGTATTAATATATAAACTACTTTTTGCATCTCTCATCAATAAAAAAAAGTGGTAAATCAATACTTGAATACAATTCATAAATTAAAGAATTTGGTCCGAATCAAAATTCTATGTCCAATTCAAATCTATTGGTCATAAATACTTACGCGTAAAGAGATTTGGAAATCTAAATAATTAAACATGGGGATTTTAATGATCATATCTATAAAATCTAGATATCCAGAAACGAAATATAATTAGGAAACAAAATACAAGGAGTCTTTCTATCCTAAGTATAGTGGATGTTTCCATATATAAATATATCTGGTCAAATTGGATTAAGAAATATTTCAAAATTATATTAGTTGATCTCCAAGTCTAATTAGGTTTCCAAAAAAACTTATTTAAACAGATTTTGAAGCCAAAAAAACAGTAGGCTAGTGAAAGAAACTTGAAAGTTTTGAAGGAAGAATTGATCCTACTTTACAAATCACTATGAAATAAAAATTGAAGAATTCTGAATGTTTTGATCATGAGGAGACGACGACGTTTGAAGAAGAATAAAGTTTCGATTCTTGAAACCATACCTTCTGATATGGTCTCTGAAATTTTAAGTCGAGTAGCGTCTAAATCCTTGACCAGCATTATGGCCGTTAAGTTGAGGTAACATGCATGTCTTTTTGCCATTAATTTAGATATATGTCTTTTGATCAAAAAAATATTACTATAATATATATGTTTATGTATGAATCTACTTTTATTTTAGTTGATTTTCTTTCATTAATTTTGTTTGTTTTGATTTTTGGGATAATTTGCTTGCATGCCTAGAAATCAAGTTCCTTATAGTGTCAACCCTACTTTAATTATTGTGTGGTTTCTTGGATGATCGGTTTTTTTTTTTTTTTTAATGAGAATTGATCTCATTTTTCATACCCGCTTTTGATTCTTAAATTTTCTTATGATGTTTGATGAATTACGTATGGAAGATATTTGATTATGAGAAAATTGCGTTGACCTAATTCTGAATTATTCTTCAAAAAATAAAAATAAAAAAACGTAGTTTTTTATATATGTAGTAGGAATCATGTCTAAAACATAGTTTGGTTTTTAACCGTTAAAGTTACTATCACATTCTTTAAATCTTCTTACATTTTTTTAACGAAAAAATCTTCCCAAACCTATTACAATCTTTTTACAGGATATTACTAATTACTCCTATTCATTACTTTTAATAGGAATTCAATAAATAGAGTATGAGATACTTGTCACTTTTATAATTTTCTTAGACATGGAAAGCTGATGATTCTACCGTGTTAAATTTAATTCTTTACTCAATTAATTAATTGTATTTGGATAGGTGATCATATATATCATTCATTTCTTGTAATCGTATTAATATTCTTGTATTTAAATTAAAATGTGTTTTATAACTCGCAGTGTTAGAATGTCTTGAACCCTTATTTGGTGTATGTTATGTGTTTGAGCTCAATTTTGATTTTGGGCTTTCTATAGGCTCAGTCTATTAGGAATTATATATATATATATATATATATATATATATATATATATATATATATATATTTCTATTTGACCTAGTGTTATTGTAATTTGTATTGCAAGTTCTTAGAAATAATATACGAGATCGTCTCTTCTGTCCGTTGATGTAGCTAACACATTGTTAGTGAACCACTTAAATTTTGTGTTCTTTGTTTATCGTTTCTTGATTTTTTTCACATCTGTTATAACACGTAGTTCTAAGAAACTAAAAGAAGCTGCTGAAGAAAAGCTGGTGTACCAACGTGTTACTATAGAAGAATTGCCAATGGTGTCTTGGAAACCAGTGGACCAAAACCAAGAGATTTTCTTGTACAAGTGTCTACTATTTGGAAATCCTGAATCTATGTATAGACAAGCTGTGGTATGTTTCTTGCATATATGTTTACACACACAACAATTTTCTCGTAAACATGTTTCATTCTCTTGTGTTTCAGATTCTCTTGTGTTTCAGATGGACTACTTCAACAAGATAGATATGATATCAGCATATCAGAAATTGTTGAAAGCGATGAAATCAGGCCATTTGGGGGCTTTGTACGTCACCTGCATTGTGCTTCTCTTCAGTGGTGATGAAGATCTGAAACAGGAGGCCATCAAAATCATGGGAGACAGGAAGAGAAGTTTTAGAAAGTGTCGAAACAATTTGATGAGGGAATTGGATCGAATGTGGGTGAAAAATAAGATGCTGAAAGAGAAATGCAAAGCATGTTCTGCTGATAGAGAAATTCGATTGATTTCTGGTACCTACAACTATGGCTAGTATTTGCTATATCACTAGTCTTTTCAATGTAGTGTTTGTTGAAAGTTGTGGTATTTGGGTTATGTTTTTTTTTGTCATTATTGGACTAGTATTTTCAGTGATATCTGAATCTATATTAAATTGACTAATGTGTTTTTACCAAGACATCTACATTGATGTTTTGAGAAGTGTTATTAATTAATATATTTTTTTATAAATTATTGTGTTCATGTTTTATGATGTGTGTTTTTGAAGTGTTTTTGCGTGTGTTTTTCTTGGAAAACACCAAAAACACCTTTAGTATGTGAACTTTATGAATGTTTTGGTGTCATCCTATTTCACCTTTTGGAAATATAAGAGGATATTGTAAACGGTTATAATAGCTAAATGAGCACTAACAATAATATCTCATTCAAACCCGACATTATCATTATTACTCTCAATCCAAACAACTGCAACTTGATCTGCTATTGAAGCATTATAAACTCGCTAATCCGATCTCACATCTTTTGTGATACCAAATTGTACATCATCTATAGAGAAGAATGTTCTGTTAGATATAGATTCTCTTCTAATTTTTTAGTGAGCTTCCGTACAATTCATTCTGATACATGTGAATTAAGACACATTCTATTTTCAATTTCATTTTTGGTACAAAAAAATATAACTGAAAATAAGCTGGTCGGTTTTCATTAAGACTCAAATTTGGGAGATTGAATATATATTATTATATGCTGATAATATATGCTTATCAGAAATATATTCCACGATATATGCTTATAATATATCATTGAAAAACTTTTTAAATATATATTAATATAAGACTAATTTAGTCTAAGATTCAAAATGTTCTAGATTATAAAAGCAAAATAATCAAAACATGTAATTTTTTCAAGAAGAGTTTGAAATGTAAATGACTCTTACGTTTTATAATCATATAAAAAATTAAATAAATATTAAATTACGATACTATCCTTAATAAAGAGTTTTCTTTAATTAAATTATGTAGGAAGGTTAAAATTGGTATTATAAAAAATGTACGGAACATCCATACTTGCCATAATTTATTTACTTTTTTTTTTTTACTTATTAAATTAGGAATTATGTTATTTACAATTATGAGTTGGATGGACTCTATTAAATTGAAAAAAAAACATAAGAACATAATATTTAATAATAACATATTTTAATAAAAATATTAAATTTATAATATAATTTTTTTATATATGCTTATATATCATTGAAAAGCTCTTTAAATATATATTAATATAAGACTAATTTTAATATGAGATTCAAAATATTCTAGATTATAAAAGCAAAATAATCAAAACATGTAATTTTTTCAAAAAAAATTTGAAATATAAATGACTCTTTCTTTTTATAATAAAAATAAATAAATATTGAATTACGTTATAATTCATGATAAAGAGTTTTATTTAATTAGGACTCTAATTTAATTTGATTTGATTTAATTTAATTATGTAGGAGGGTTAAAATTAAGATTTTGAAAAGAAAAAAAAACAACGTAAGAACATAATTTCTAATAATAACATACTTTAATAAAAAAATTAAATTTATAGTATAATTTTTTTTTAAATATGCTTATAACATATCATTGAAAAGCTCTTTAAATATATATTAATATAAGAATAATTTTAGTTTAAGATTCAAAATGTTCAAGATTATAAAAGAAAAATAATCAAAACATGTAATTTTTTCAAGAAGAGTTTGAAATGTAAAAGACTCTTATTTTTTTTATAATCAAATAGAAAAATAAAATAAATATTAAATTAAATTTTTTTATATATGCTTATAATATATCATTGAAAAGCTCTTTAAATATATATTAATATAAGACTAAGTTTAGTCTAAGATTTCAAAATTTTCTAGATTATAAAACAAAAATAATCAAAACATTTAATTTTTTCAAGAGTTTAAAATGTAAATGACTCTTGCCTTTTATAATCAAAAAAATAAAATAAAATATGTATTGAATTATGTTACTATCCTTAATAAAGAGTTTTCTTTAATTAAGACTCTAATTTAATTTAATTTGATTTAATTATGTAGGATGGTTAAGATTGACATTATGAAAAATTTACGAAACATCCATACTTACCATAATATATTTCCTTTTTTTTTTACATATTAAATTAGGAATTATGTTATTTACAATTGTGAATTTGGGTGGACTCTATTAAATTGAATTAGATTTTTAAAAAAAATTCATAAGAACATAATTTCTAATAATAATGTAATTTGATAAAAATAAAAATATTAAATTTATAATATAATTTTTCTATATATGCTTATAATATATCATTGAAAAGTTCTTTAAATATATATATATATATATATATATATATATATAAAAGACTAATTTTATTCTAATTATGTTATTTACAATTGTAATTTGGATGGACTCTATTAAATTAAATAAGATTTTGAAAAAACATAAGAACGTAATTTCTAATAATAACATACTTTAATTAAAATATTAAATTTATAATTTTTTTTTATATATGCGTATAATATATCATTGAAAAACTCTTTAAATATATCTTAATATAAGACTAATTTTAGTCTAAGATTCAAAAAATTCTAGATTATAAAAGCAAAATAATCAAAACACGTAATTTTTTCAAGAAGAGTTTGAATATGATTATAATATATTATAGAAAAGCTCTTTAAATATATATTAATATAGGACTAATTTTAGTGTAATTATGTTATTTACAATTGTGATTTGGATGGACTCTATTAAATTAAATAAGATTTTGAAAAAAAAAAGCATAAAAACATAATTTCTTATAATAACATACTTTAATTAAAATATAAAATTTATAATTTTTTTATATATGCTTATAATATATTATTGAAAAACTCTTTAAATATATATTAATATAAGACTAATTTTAGTATAAGATTCAAAGTGTTCTACATTATAAAAGCAAAATAATTAAAACATATAATTTTTTCAAGAAGAGTTTGAAATGTAAAAGACTCTTGCCTTTTATAATCAAATAAAAAAATAAAGTCTATATCCAACAATATTTGTGAAATGTCGCTATTTTGAGCTTCATAAAGTCTTGTATGAAATATCTTGTAGGACAAATGGTCAAAAGTAAGATAGATATATCTACAAGTTGATCAATATAACAAGTTCAATCCAATCATTCTCCTCGTTGATGTTTTCTCCGTATACAGAAAGCTTGAAATCTTATAATGCTTTGGCAATACCCCATCTTACAAGAAAGAAACCAAAAATTACATCATTTGCAAACTTTAGATGATAAGCACAAAACAAAATAATGGATAAAGATTAACGAAGAAGATACAATTTAAGACAATATCAAGTTGTAAGTGGCAAGCATTCTTCATCAAGAATAGTTTCATTCTTGACATAAGAAGCATTTTGTCATTCTCAAGAGTAAGTGTCTGTAACACTGCAAGAGTCTTTGCAAGCTTAGTTGGTTCAATCTTTAAAAAAATGTACGTTATTCTTACAAATGAATTTCACAATGAGCTATTGTATGACCTCAAGCAACTCATCGGTGGTTGTTGTCTCTCTTGTTTGTGCATAAATGGAACATGTTTGCCCATCCCATGAAATTCATCCTTGTGCTAAACTCACAGTCCACAGACAAATAAATAGAAAACCAAACTATTTCTCATAAGCACCAACAGCAAAATCTCATTCCTTCTTTTCCACATCTGTCTATTTCTTTAGAACCCAACTTTGTTTCGGATCACAATTCGAACACCATATTAGTTTTCTTCTTATCCATTTCTCTATCAGCTTTATCAGCTACTTCCACAGTAGCCATCGTCACAAATCCAAACCCTTTACTACTATCAGTGTCCCAATTGTAAACAACCTGCAAATCCAAACCCACAAAAATCCCAAAATTCAATGGCAATGGGCCTTTTGGGCCTTTGTTTTTCTCATATTATAATGATGGTAGGCCTTTCTTGTCCCTTTAATCATGTCCCAAATAAAAAAAACTATTTCACATAGTAATGCATTTCAAAATTCACCAACTAGTTATATTTTATTCCAATAATTTTACAAGGATATAGTATTCCTTTAATGGAAACATAGATTTCATACTTCTATCCAAAATATCAATTAATCAATTTTTAAGACCCTCACGTTTTGGATCTTGATTTTTTCAAAACATATTGTTTAATAATGCATATTTACTATAGAAAACTAAATTTGGGATCTCAAATAAAAAAATAAAAAAATCATTTTGGTTGTATATGAGTTTTTTCAATTAAATTATGTATTTTTAAAATGATATTGTTGAAAAATAATAGAATTCTTAAAATTCAGGTGACCAGCATAACTGAACCTTTAACATATAAATTACCTACAATAAGCAATCATGAGACTATTTGGCAAAACTATCACAAGTTATAAGATAATTTAATTAAATTTAATAACTGACGCCGAACAAAAAAATTGATTTCCCTACAAGCATCACTGCAAAAGATGGTGTGCAACGGCAATTAGAATTTTCGAAAATAAATGGTGCAAATTACATATGATTGTATATCAACAATATTTAAAAATCATGATGCTATAAAAGAAAAGAAAAAACGGTAGTTACAAAATTGAGAGGGGACAATAAGAAAATGAATATAGATGAATAAGAGCTGTTTGGCAGCAAGCAGCATTTGCATGTCTCAGAGTAGTAACAGAGATGTGAGTTCAAGTCGTGGATTATATTGAGATATATATTTCCAGTCCGAACCATCCTTGTCCATGTAACGTTCTTTTAGCAGTGTTGAATTATAAATACCCAACACTTCCAACGAAGACACCTTACGTAACAGGCCATGTGGCAGCACTGTCAACTTTTCGCAAAAATGGATCTTCATATGCGTGAGATAAGGCATTAATGTCATGCCTGCAGATTCTTCTTCGTCGATTGTTATGTCTTCCCACTCTTTCCAGTTGGAACATCTCCAAAATGACAGCTTCTTCAATTTAGGAAAGGCAACAGTATCCAACTCTCTGTCTCCTCCCAAGAATTCTCGTCCCACAATTTCCAATCCTATCATCGAAGAAATGATAAGGTCTTCAAGGCAGGGCAGTTTTCCAAAGGGTGGCAATGAGGTCAGGTGATAGTGAAAACGTAGAACAAGTTTCCTTAGCTGGTTGAGGGGTGAGACCAACCACCCCAATGGAAGTTGAGAGCCTTTGTATAACTCAATATCCAATTGTTCCAACTTTGGATGGGGCTCCAATGCATCTATTACCTTCATCCTCACCAATGATGACTCCTCATTTTCATCCATCTCATCAGCAAAACTTATATCAAGTCTTTGAATGCCTATCTTATTTCTCAGTTGTGCTTCCTTAGCATCTTCAACCATTTCTTCAGAATTAATGTCATTATCTAATCTGATTATCAACCTTAGAGATCCACTAAGATTGTTTAAGTTTTTCAATGATCGCAATTTGTTCCCTCCACTTCCTCCTTTGAACTCACCCAATGTGCGGAGACTAATTAACTGTCCCACTCCTTCAGGAAGTCTGGACAGATTTTCGCAATAAAAAACATTCAATGTTTGTAAGTTCAAAGCACACATACTCTCTGGCAATTCCATCAAATTGTAAGTCAGGCTCAAGTCGAGGTGTCTTAATTGAATCAAATTCCCAATTTCCCTAGGCAATTCTTTCAGAGATTTATTGCGGCTCAAGACGAGGTGTCTTAATTGAATCAAATTCCCAATTTCCCTTGGCAATTCTTTTAGAGATTCATTTTCGCTCAAGTCAAGGTGTATTAATTGAATCAAATTCCCAATTTCTCTTGGCAATTCTTCCAGAGATTCATTGTGGCTCAAGACGAGGTGTCTTAATTGAATCAAATTCCCAATTTCCCTTGGCAATTCTTTCAAAGATTTATTCCTACTCAAGTCGAGGTGTATTAATTGAATCAAATTTCCAATTCCCCTTGACAATTCTTTCAGAGATTCATTCCAACTTAGGTCGAGGTGTCTCAAGTGAATCAAATTCCCAATTTCCCTTGGTAATTCCATCAGAGATCCATTAAAGCTCAAGTCGAGGTGTCTCAAATGAATCAAATTCCCAATATCCTTAAAAATCTCTTCTAGGCTGCAACTCCATAGGCTAAGAGTTTGCAAGTTATATAGTTGAAAAATGATTTTAAGCTCTTGGTGGGTTAACACAATGTCATCCAAATTCAACAATCTCAGGTGAATCAAATTTTCCATTCCAGTACTTCGCAATTCACACCCTGACAATTCTAACACCCTTAGACGTGTGAGACAATCACAAAGATTTGGAGAAGATCCTTTGTGCTCCCCAAACAAACTACAAAATTCATTTACATTGGAAACTAATAAAGGATCACATGTTCGACAAGGTGTCTTACACATAGTTACCTCCTCTACTCTACCACTTTTTCTAAGAGATAGAGCAAAATCATGTACTATATCATGCATTTTACACCTTATTATTCTCCCATCAGAGTCATCATTCTCAAAGTCCTGAAATAGAGAATGCATCGCTAAAATATCAAAGTACTCTCGCCCTTTACCTTCCATGTCTCCATCAAAGCCCAAATAACCCAATGCCATCCAATTTCTTATTAGTTCATCAACATAAATGTTTTTATCCTTAGGAAAGACAGCACAATATGAGAAGCAACGCTTGAGTGTTGGAGACAATTCATTGTAGCTCAAAAGTAAATGAGGAAAAAGTTCTACTTTCGCTACTTTCATTTCCCATATTTCATTATTTAATACATCCTCCCACTCTTTCAAAGTATTCTTAGAGCGCAAAAGACTTCCCAAAACCTTTGCAGCAAGAGGTAAGCCTTTGCACTTCTCAGCTATTTTCCTACCAATATCCTCAAAATTTTTAACTACCTCATCAGTCTTTCCAAAAAGGGCCATATGACGCAATACCAACCAACAATCTTCATTTGAGAGTTGTCCAGGATGATGAACATGGATTGTGTGCATCATTTCAGCAACTCTTTTCTTTCTTGTAGTCACCAAAATTTTACTTCCAACCCCACCACATCTGAGGGTGTTTTCTAGGGGTTCCCATTGGTTATAATCTTCAGTCCAAACATCATCAAGGACAAGAAGAAACCTCTTCCCAGAAATAGAGTCTTGGACATGTTTAAACAAGACATCCAATTGGTTGGTATTTGTAGAACTACCCTTTTCCTTTTCCAAGCTCTCAAGAATCCCTTTGGCAATGGCAGCCAGATCAAAGGGATCTGAAACACATATCCAAATTTTTAATTCAAAACACTCCTTTACTCGACTATCGTTATAAACTAGTTGAGCAAGGGTTGTTTTTCCAAGTCCCCCAACACCCACTATGGACACAACCTGCAGATTGCCTAATTCATCTTGTCCACCACCATTACCCATAAGTTTGCTAACAAGAATATCCTTATCCTTATCCCGACCATGGACATTCCCCAAGTCAATCAAAGAAGAAGATTGAACTCGCCAAGAGTTGGGGGAAACATCCGTAGTGGGCTGGGAAGTGATAAAATTAAATTCAGATTTCTCCTTCAAAATTTGATCAAGTCGTTCTTTTACTTTCTTTATCTTCTTTGCAATATCACGACGGACAACAACTTTGTTGAAACATAAACATGAAGATGATGGGACGAAGGAGCATACCTTTTGGTTTGGAGGAGCAAGAACAACATCATTAGATCGATCCATCTTATATTTGAGAAGAGCATAGTTCCATTCATCCAAAACGTCCTCCATTTGATAAGACGTTTGTTCCAGCCTGGACAACCAGTAGTTGACCTTATCGTCTTTGAAGCGTCGATTCTCAGCATCATCCAACTCATATCTGACTGCTTTCAGCTTCTCAGAAAGCTTGAGAACCTCCTCGTCAACGCCTCTCACAAGATTCACTTCATTTCGAATCTGTTCTTCAACCATAGCTATAATTCTCTCAGCCACAGCAGAAACGATAGCATCAGCCATGATCAGTACTAGTTTTGGAAATGTCTGTGTGTGCGTTGAAGCTGCTCTTTTCTTTGTGATGATATTTATCAATACATTAGCAAATGGAAGATATGAACACACAAGAAATTATTGACTCCATGTTCCCTCTCTTTGTTATCTTTTTCATAAAGTGCTAAATATATGGACATGCTTGGCTGATTCCTTTCAATTATTTGTCATAAAGGGACAATGAGTAGGACTTTTTATCGGTTAAAGTCAGCCATTAGATTTGGAGAATGGGAGCCTGGTGAAAGATCGGACGTACGGTATTATTAACATTTCATTTCAATTGAATCAATACTTTTTTTTTTTTTTTTGAAACATTCATCTTTATCTCTAAATTATTTCACATTGATGTTTTCTGAATAAGACATATATATATTTGCACATTAGCAATACATTAGCAAATGGAAGATATGAAATACATTAGCAAATGGAAGATATGAACACAGAAGAAATTATTGACTCCATGTGACCTATCTTTATGATAAAGTGATAGATGTACCTGCTTGTCTGCTTCCTTTCAATTATCACTTGACATAAAGTAGATCGCATAGCAGTAAGTGGGACAAAGACAAGTTTAGCCGTTGGATTTGGAGAATGGGAGCCTGGTGAAAACGGATTATAGTTTAGCGCGAATAGAAAACGGATCTCACTTGTTCCATGTAAGATCAATCATCTGTGGTATTCAAATGTGTTTTGGCCCTGCATATGTTTTTTTTGTTACATTTGTTGTTTTTTATTTTTGAAATCATTTTAAATAAAAAAAATTTGATACATTCTCAATGGACTTTAAGTAGTTTTCTATTGAGCATCCGACATATATTGATGTCGTGTCACCAAACATTGTCATTGTTGCTTGAAGATGTCTTGTATTATCACTCTTACTTTAACTATATATCTACAATCAATGAATTTATATATGTTAAGTTGCATGTCATTGCTCATTTTATTTTATGATTTATTAATTTCTAAAGCTAATTCAAAATAATAATAAAAAAACAATCTTTGTGTGATTTAGGTAGTAGTAGTTCCACCATTTTAAAATAATTGACATTATAAAAATAGAATTTGTATCAATTTATTTGTTGTCTTTAAATTTCAAGAAATGTTATTTCATACACATAATTATACCTATTAAATATTTTATTAAGATATGTGAAACAATCTTAAACCAATATTAGTAATAGGCAAGTATTAATAAAAATTAGTAAAAAGATACTAATTAGTAATTATTTGAAAGTCCAAAAGTATTAGTAAAAATTAAAAAAAAAAACAGTTTTTTAATAGCTAATTATGTTAATTAATGCTTGAGAACATTCTTATTAAGTAAAACTCATGTTTCTCTGTTTAATGAATAAGATATCTTTGAATACAAAGTATGACCATTGCTGCTCTTAATATAAATGAAGATATTATAATATTTTGTCTTGTCAATTTTAAATACGGATAAGTTTTAAAATTCTTTTTGAAGTTTTCAAATTGCAAGATGGTCTTTTACCCACAACCTAAATGATGAATTAGTTACACATACATACGCAAAGATAGACGTATATGCTTACATATTTTTAGGAAGTACATACCTTCTTGTTCTTGCAAGATAATTTCCTTTACATTAAATTTTGATGTAGGTCTAGAAGCATTCAGCACGTCTAGAATATTTGTTGCAATTATATGTATTTAAAAATCCAATAAAATTAAATTTGAAAAAATTAATTATATCTTAAACTATATATGTTTTTGAAATATTATAAGATAAACATATACCTTACTCTTTTTCATGCACATGTCCTTGCGAGAGAGGGGAGAGAAAAGAGAAAGGAGTGAGAAAATATATTACTATTTTTTATATTAATTGAGGTCAAATAGTCAAAAAAAATATATATATATATTCAAACATTCGTGAGTTTCTGCTATTTTGGTCGATCTTTTTAATTTTGTCAATTTATCCATAATTTTTTTAATTAATTATAATTTTAACCTATTATAAATTTTAGTCAAAATTAAGTATTTGTAAATGTTACATGGCAAACACATGAGCAATAGGTCACCAAATATAATTATCTCATTTTTTCTTTTTGTTTTTTATGCGTGAATGAATATATATCTCCACCACCATTAATCTTTGAAGGTCTAATGAATGGGCAAACATTATAGAATCCTAGCGGCAGTGTTATTTTTTAATGAGACGATGAAAAGAACCACCGGCATTATCATATAGGATAATGGATATCCACAACACGTCCAGAACTAGTAGGAGTGTTATTGTCTTGGTGGCGCCAAAGAATTGAGTTGAGGAGGAATTTTGAACACCTTGTTAATGACGACGACGGAGATGTGTCGCCGCCGGCACATGACAACGGTGTTTCCGATTCCGATGAGAGATCCGAACCAGAGGGTTCCTCCATCATCGGCATTCCGATGTTTGCTTCTTACTTTCCATGGACGCCGAGGAATGGTGGTCTTCCTCTCCCTGCACTTGCTCGTCAGCCGGCGATGAGGAGATCTCCGATTCCGATGGTTGGTGTTGTCGCGGTGGCTGGATGATAATGTTTGATGGAGCCATCACCAGATCTCTGCTAAAGGCCATTACAAGTAGGTTTCTAAGTTAAAAAATGAGTTAAATTACCATATTAGCCTTAGAATGGACCGATGAATTAGGCAGATAAGTGCCACATCAACCAATTTTGACTGAAATTTAAAATTGGCTAAAATTACAACTAATTAATAAAATTATGAATAAATTGACAAAATTAAAAGACTGGGCTAAAATAGCAAAAACCCACAAGGTTTGAATTTTATTTTGGCTATTTGGCCTATTACTTGATATAAGTATGTATTTTTAAAATGAGATATATTTAAATTAGGTAAGTGACGTGGGATCCACAACAATAAGTATTAATAACATTCATTAACGTGGGTGTTCTAAGTGATCCTTAACCCAGATCTACAAAATGCTCAAATAATTTTATTATAAAAGGAGATTTTTGCACAGTATAATAATATACTTAAACAAAATTCAACAGTAAACACATATTTTACAAAGGAGAAATCGGCAATTTCTGTAAAACACCATTTGCAGGGATGATCAAATATAAGATATAATCCCTCTAAAAGATAGTGGAGTACGAACAGAAATGTAAAACCTGGCTAATATCCTTAAAACAAAGATGAAAAGCATTAAAGATACATTTCGATTACGGGATTTGAAATAGAAATAACAAATTCATTTGTGTTGTTTGGACAGAATGATTTATAGAATGGATTCCAAATCCATTCCATATTCCTCTTGTCATCTTAATGGGCTGACAACCCAACCAGTAATCGGATTCTGCCTTCGAATTCTCCGTGATCTTTGTGAACCACTCTGTAATCTTTCAAGAATAGCATAAGTGATTGAATCTGGAGTCAATCCCTGTTCTTTAAGTTTCGAATACAGATCAACAGCTTCTGCGCTTCTCCCAGACTTTTCGAAACAGTCGAGCAAGATATTGTATGTCACTATATTAGGGCAACAGCCTTCAGCAAGCATTTCATTGAACAAGCTATATGCCATCTCAACTTTATCAGTCTTACCAAAACACTCAATCAGTGTACTATAAGTAACAACATCAGGATTCAAACCCTTCTCTTGCATCTCTTTGAACCTCATGTGGGCTTCATCAAGATCACCATTTTTCCCCAGGCAATTAATCAATGAATTGTAAGATATAATATCTGGTCTACATTCACTATTCTCAAGCTCTTCGAAAATTCTAACAGCTTCCTCGACTCTTCCAGCTCTACCGAAACTGGAAATCAGGATATTATAAGTGAAAATGTCTGGTGTAGGTCCTTCCTGTTTCATTTTATCGTATAGATCAAGAAGATGGGCTACTTGCTTTGATTTTCCAAGAGCGGAGAACACTGTGTTGTACATGAAAGTATCTGTTATAATTCCCTTTTCGTGAGTTCTACTCAACATGTCTATAGCCTCAGCAACTTTCCCTGCATTGCATAAGCTCTCCAACATGGAGAGATAGGCATCCCGATCTCCCTTATCGTGGAAAGACCACATATTACAAAACAGCCTATGTGCTTCACTTGCATGACCTAGTTTGCTCAGGGTTCTCACAAGATACGCATAGATTGACTTATTCATGAATTTGTTCGATATCTTCACCACCTCATCCATTCTATCAAGCCGTCCTTCCACAGCCAAAACATTAAGAACAAGACTGTATGTGAATTCATTAGGCCTGCAATTGGCCTCCACCATCTTGGAGAAAACAATCATAGTCTTGTCTGCCATTCGGCTCCTAACCAGAGCCTCAATCAAAGTATTGTAAGTCATTGAATTCAGTTTACAATCCTTTGATAGCATTTCCTCAAATAAAGCTAACGCCTCCTTGGGCTTGCCCAACTTTCCGTTCATCCTTATTAGAATGGTATACGTGTACTCATCAGGTTCACAATATTTCCTTTTCATGTCTTCGAAAACCTTGTATGCCTGATCAACCTGACAAGAAGCTGCATTACATCAGACCATTAGAATCTATATAGGGCTCACATTCTTGGTAATTTAAACGAAATTTCCAAGGCAAAGCATAGCCAAAACATCAGATACATTCATTTTTAACGTACAGAGGCATTTAGACCTCAAGCAAAAATTTCATGCAATACAATTTGAGCGCTAAATTTATCCACTTTAATTCCATTGAGGAAATCAATCAAGCACATTACCTACCCTCTAAATCAAGTATCCGTAATACAAATTTACGTATAAACATAATAAACTGAATTGAAAAAACTATCTCAAAACATGATAACTCTTACAATGAAATGGAAAATCAAACCTTTTCATCTTTAGCAAGCGCATGAAGAAGCATGTTGTACCCGAAGCCATCCAGTTTGTACCCCTTTCTCCGTGTTTCCCTGTAGACCTGCAATGCTCGATTCAAATCGTTTGCTCTCAAATACGCCTGCAGAAGACACTTATAAGTATAACAAGTCAACTGCAAACCCCATTTCTTCAACAACTCCAAACATATCTCGATTCCTTCAACACCATCAAATGCGCCAATCAATATATTGATGGTGGAAATGTTGCCAATCGTCCCCAATTTCTCCATAAAGCTGGTAATTTCCTTGATTTTATCAATCTTGTCAGGGAGCGATGATTTTGAGAGAATCAACAAAATGCGGTTGTAGGTAAAAGCATCGTGTCGGAAATTCGGGATATTGGAGGGGCAAAAGTGGAAAAACTCGAGGGCTAGGGTTGGGGATTTTAGGGATTTGAGAATTTCTGAGACTTCTGAGGGAGTTGGGGCTACGTTTAGGGTTTGGAAAAATTCGGAGAAGTCAAGGAAGGGGTCGGGTGATGATTTTGATTGGAGGATTTTCGTTGCTTTGGAGATGAGTTCACGACGAGGGAGAGGGTAGCCGCGGACGTCGGAGATGAGGGACGGAGCAGTAACGGAAACTTCAATGGCGGAGAAGCGGCCTTTGTTGGTTGTAGTGACGACTTTTCCGGTGTACTTGGTGGCGTAGCCGCGGCGGAGGAAGAGGGCGAGGTGGTGGAGCTGATGGTGCATGGTGACTGGTTTTAGTCAACAGTTTACTGTTGACTGCGGATTTTATTCTGCTTTAGCCTTTAGCGAGATGGAGAAATTGGGAAATAAAATGCACACTTTTAGAAATTTACTTAAAGACCCCTTTGTCAAGGGAATTGACAGAACGTAAAAATAAATATAATAGAGTATAACTTGTATAAGATTGTTTATCTATGAGATGATCAACCACATCTCATGACTTATATAATATAAGTTAATTTATGAAAATTGATTTGAATTGTGATTAATAGATGTTGTGTAGTGATCATAGTAGTACGAGTGTGTGCTTGATTTGTCATGTCAATTTGACGGATACTATCCAAAAAAAAAATACAAAATACAAAACCAACTTATTCCATATTTTTTAATATACCTACACAAACATTCATATTGGTATTTGTAATTCAACGATGAATATTGTATTCATGTACACCATATTATAGACATGAGATAAAATTGGCAAAAAGTCCTTTTCAACCTATTGAACCTTTGAAAGGATTGGCATGCCCATTACTAATTACCAAAATTTATTTGATGCATAGAGTATGCCTTGGTTCCTTCTTCCATAATCTACAGTTCATAAAAGCTGGAGGATTGACTGCCTAGGATATGGTATACCACGCATTTCTGGAGGTTCTGTAGCTACAATATACACGACTTACGGGACGGGACTAAGCGTTCAGGCAACGGAGAGTCGGAGACTCAGTCCGTTGGGATATAAACATCACTACATCAGCTGTTCCTGAAAACATTGTGGATCATCTCCTTCAAATTCTTACATCCCACAATCTCCATGCCTCCAGCCTGTGGTTCCGAGATAGACTTCTCTGCCGACTTGGGAACAATACACTTCTTGTATCCCAGCTTCGCCAGGGTGCCAACTCTTTTCTCCAATTGAGGCACCTATGGTTGTTGGGAGAAAAATCAATAATTCATCCAACTAACGCTCTTTTGACAGTGTGATTGTTAAGTTTGAAATCAGACGGAGAAATTCACATACCATACGAAGTTCACCACCAAGACCAACTTCCGCGATAAATGCTATGCCATAGGGTATGGGGAACTCCAAGAAGCTGAAATATGTACAATAATTTAGAGGTTTAGTAAAGGGGAGTGGGGGGGGGGAATACTATATGGGTATAAGTAGATGAAATTGGTTTCCTCTTAAGCTTAAGTAGTCATTTGTTATTAAAGCCATGCCTGCTGCAAATTGCTGCTGCTATTGCTAGATCACCAGCTGTCTCTGTCAGGCTAACCCCATTTACGACATTAAGAAAGATACCCTACCAAGAAAATGGGAGATGAGAAGATGTAATAGAAGGTTTATAAATTATTGCAGAAAGAAACTTGTACATGAGGGGCAGATGTGTAAAGAAACAAAAGCTGAATAACAGATCAAGTAAAAGATCATTACATTCTCTTGTAGCCTAAGACCGGCTTGCTTTATAATAACCTGCACATAGAGAACGTGATGAGATCGTTGACTTTCTATTTTAAACAAATTTTGTGGTCAGCTATTGAAAAAATCTAAAACAAGCTGCAGAAATAGTGCAATCATCATAACACATTACACACCATTCTAAAGGGACATTACAATAAGTTTCTGAAATAAAGCTCAACTGACGAGCACCAATTGATTAACAGAATGAGAAAAATCACTCACTGAAATAATCATGTCAGCTCTGCTACCTTGAACGCCATTTAAATGCCGCACAACTGATGAGCCAGCTGCACATAATGCCTACAGTAATAAAATTGAATTGGGTACACATATAAATAAAGAATGTGGAAGTTTCAAATGAATCAGAATTCTATTCTTAAAATCCAGAGATTGCCAGCACATTCCATTTACAAGTAATAATGCTTACAACTGATCATACATAACCCGACAGAATGAGAAAGACTCAAAGACACAAGCTTCTGTAATCAGTTATTAGAAATGTGTGAAAAAATTCGTATCTAATGGTAGAGCTGGACGCTTTCTGGAAACTTAACGTCACTGCCCTCACTCTTGAAAGTGGTTTGAATTGAAAATCAATATTTTTATTTTGAAATCCGCTTCATTTAATGATAATAAATTCAAATAGATTTAGATAACAGCTGTCCTTAATTAACTACACCCAATATAATAAGGCCACAACAAAAGAAACATTACCTGAACCTCAATGAGAAATGCCCGAGATCCATCCATAATAACAGTTACAGCCAACCCCGCTAAGTAGTCTGAATCAGAGTGCTGCTCAGCTAAATACATCTCGCTGGGATTTAAAACTCCTTGCAATCCTGACTGTGACATCTTGAAAACTCCAAGCTGAAATAAAATATCATTACATTGTCAAGGTATGGTATTTACATAACTTTAATGGCTGTGGTATTGAAAATAATATGGCCAAAGGTGCTTCTTGCAGATTTTAATTCACAGAAGATTCTTGTTCCCAGCATTACAAAGTTATCATCCTTGTGTCATTGGTTTGCATGTTATGTTACCGTTGGTTAATGCAGGGTTCTAACTAATTTGCATTAATACACATACCATGGATATCTATCAATGAGAAGATAAGATAATTTGTGGTATTCATCAGTTACCATGGAAGATTTGCTCTAAACTAGTCAAATAAATTAATTATAACTGAATTAAAATTTAAAAGTACTACGTTACAGAAGTTTAAAAGATGTCCCTAAAAGGTTGGGTTGTGACTCAAACCATGGAATACCTCATCTGTGGAGCCAAATCGATTTTTCACAGATCGAAGCAATCGATGTGATGAATACTTCTCCCCCTGAAAACATCCATCATCAGTATTGTCAGTAAGATACAGGACTTAATTCAATGTTGCACACAAAATAAATAGCCTGAAGAGGTGAAAAGGGTTCTGCTTGGTAGATGGAACAGGGAAACAAATATGAACAGACTAATCAAATTTTAATGAAAAAAGACATTGATTGCGAGAGACAAACAACAATCAGTAGATACCAACTTCCAAATATAGAACAACATCCACAATGTGCTCCAGGACCCGAGGTCCAGCTATGTCTCCAGTTTTGGTCACATGTCCAATCTACAATCAAAAGAAAAGAAAACACATCACAATCCCTGGAAGTGTCAAACATGATTAAAAATGAGGTTCAACCCATTTTGTCAAATTTGAACCCACCAAAAGCACAGGAATATTTGTCTTCTTAGCGAACCTTAGTAAGGCTGAAGTGCACTCTTTCACCTGTCAAATGTGAACATAGTATTATGAAATGATAGTCTCTCACATCTAGGAAAGTAAACCTGAAGCTTTTTGAAGAAAAAATACAATGCCCTAAATCTTTGGGTTCTCAAACTAGACAAAGTTTGAGCATGTAATTAATTCAACGGAAAGAAACAATCCCAACATGTACTAGTCAAGAAATGTAATTATTATGTTAGAATGACAATAAGACAGCTAGTTGAAATTAGTTGCAATTATAATTTATCATAAACTTATTTGGAGGTTAAATAAATAAGAAAATTTAAAACCTGCACATCGCCTCCAGCACTTCCAGTCACTCCTTGTAAATAGACTGTCTGAATGGAATCAATAACTAAAACCCTTGGTGAAAGACGCTGAGCTTGTTCTAGAATATCCTGTCAAGGGAGGCAACCATTTGATGAGATCAAATGTGCAAATGTGACATAATGAAATATTAAAATTTAAAGTAGTATTTTCAGTGACACATGGTAGACCATAAGTAAAAATTCCTCAGAACTTTGTTTTTTAAGTTTCAATGGTCATGATTAAGTCACCTAGATTAGACATTGTCCTGTTCAATGAAGGGAAATGTAAAGCAGGAGCTGAAAGTAAATCTAATACTGCTACTTATTTAATATCACAATATCAAAGAGAGGAATTAGTTATCTGGATGAAATTAGGGTTTGGCTTGAAGGGTTGCTTTCTCCATTTTAATTTACTTATGCTCCATTATTTTATCTGAGCAAACAACTGAATATTTGTATGCATAGATTTCTTTCATCAATCAGATAAGTTTCACCAACCAAAGACAGATCTGATAATATCATTCAACTCCAGTTCTGAAGTAACATAGCTTCACAGAACATGAACTTCCAGCATGTGATGAAACTTCCTGCATCACAACAATTTTCTCCATGTAACAGCTCAACTTATTCCTTATGTAACAGCTACAACAATCTTAATTTTCTCCATGTTACTTATGGTAATTTTTCTCCATCAAACGGCTCTTTTCCTTATGGTAATTTATGATGCATAGTTACTTAAGGATAATATGCCATGAAACAAAGATTAAATGCAATTGCTCGCCCAACCAATGTTATGCAACATAATTAGTCATAACTAATTGGTGTGGAAGAAAAAAATTAGGCCATAACTAATAATAACTTTTAAGATCTTCAAAGAAAGAAACTAGCATATTCAGAAGATTTACCTCAATGTCTGTACTTGAATGCAGAAAAAGTTCTTCTGTCTCAATACTAAGACGGTCAGCTCTATTTGCAATTTGCTCTACACTCTGCAATTGACAAGAGTTAGTCCCAAGTTGAAGAGGAAGAAGATGAATAGTTGATATTTTACATCCTGACTATAGTCTGATGATGTTGGTTGGTAACAAAGTTAGATGCTTTGCAAAACACAACTAGAGAAGAGTATTTCCACAACAGAGAAAAAGATGTTGCCAGAAGGTGTCCAATCTCTAAAACAAAGCAAAAATAATTTCCAAAATATATGAAGCAGACATTCTGAGAAGACATACCTCTTCCCCAGATACATATATAACTCGACCTGGAGTATCTGCACCATTGACTTCCGCTATTAATGCAGCAATCTGGTGCCACAAAATTTTACCAGAGTATTATTAAATGCCAAAGCAGAGATCGCCTGATTATCACAGTTGGAAAAAAGCTACACCCCAAAGATCAATATAAGTACCTGCAACAATAGTGTGCTTTTACCCACACCAGGATCCCCACCCACTAATACTAGAGAACCTGTAGAGGAAATAGCCACCAATATTCAAACACATCAAAAAAGGCAAAGCAAGATAAGACGAGATGAGATATAATCCTTTTTTTTAATGTAGCATGTGAAAAGATCACTCTAAATAAAAGATGGATGATCCAAATGCTATACAGTTGCAGTTGTGGTGCTAGACATTAATGTATTTCACCCCTGCATATTGGTTACTTAACTAAGTAAAGTCTTGCAACCCTCTGCAGCATGCAATTATCAGCAACATATAGACCAACGTAAATTTGCAGAAAATAATGTATACAACAATCTAGAAACCTTTTCATTTATTTCCTAAAAATATATATTTCAAAATATTTAAAAACAAAAATAAAAAAGAACACAAACTAAGATAATCAGATACAAGTCATTTGCTAGCCTCATTTAGTTAGTTATCAACTAATATTCTCATTTTATCCTAATGATTACGACTCATGTCCCGATTGTACATGAGATAGTAAAGAGATTATGAAACAGAATCAAAAGAAGTATTTGAATTTTGAAAGAATTCAAAGTACAGTTTATATTAGTTATTTTCTAAGTTCGGTTGGCCCCAAAAAAAAATTGAATTATCAAAAAGACTTCCAACATCTGGACCATACACAATACTCCCTGCCAGCAATATTTGGTACCATCAACATTTTTCTTTTAATTTCTGAATATTCCACATCCATATCTGTAAAGTCCACAAATCCAAGCCAAATATGCATTCAATACAGACCAGAAAGAATGCAATGCAGTACAAGATCCATCTTAGGAGTAATCTGTGTCATGGCACTTGATAGATATATTAGCTCAATTTTTTTGAAGATCTATACTGTGTACAAGTTAAAATGTTTTCATCACAATCCTCACACTGAAAGATATTGTCTAGTTGCTCAAACTGAGCTGTAGAGACAATGATACAGCTTGGACAAAACCCGTTGACTTGTTAACATTTATAAAATTCAAATAAATAACTAAGTGGTCATAAAGGCATATAGGCAATAGCTAAAGCACAATTATTGCACTCCAATAAAAGTCTAAAGTAGAAACGAAAGGGAATACCGGGGACTAAACCGCCACCAAGCACCCTCTCCACTTCAGCTCCAAATTCTCCGGGCCTACATACAGATAATAAAGATAACTAATAAGCCTCTACATCACACATCCTAAAATCATAAAATAAAAACGAAGATTCTAATGAATAATATGAACCCATCAACTCTATGAGAAGACAAATGTAGAATCTCATCACTTATTACAGAGGTATGCGCCAATTTGTATCATCAATGCGACTATACACGTCAGTCAACTTGATAGGGATCGACTCCTTCGGCAGCCATGATCTCACCGCATTTTCCGACACCTGCATGCCTCTCGTTTTCTGGCCGGTGCTCTCAGTGGTGAACCGCTTCATTGTGCCGACTTCCCCACACTGCTTACACGTGCCCCACCACTGCCCATCAGAATACCCACAATTTGAACAGACATGAACACTCCTACTCTTTCCCTTCTTAATGCTGCTTCTAACACTACTGCTCCCTATTACATCACCATATACTTTGCTACCCACTTCCATACCAGATGGATTCTCAGCGTTTTTAACATCAGAGTTGAGTTCTTTGCTGCCATTATATTCTTGCTTGGTAACCACACGGCCAGTGGTGGGGTCGTAAACTGTTTGAACGACAGGTGTTTTTCGAGGAGCCGAGTCGATGGGCGGCGACGGCGGCGTGGAGTTGGGGAAAGCAGACCAGCTGGCTGCGGTGGATTCATTGGCGGCGGTGGAGGATCGACGTTGGGGAATGGAGTGAAATTTCTTGGGAAATCGAGGGTGATTACGTGAACTGCAACAGGTGATAATAGGTTTTCTGGTGGAGAGAAATCGGAGGGTTTTGTAGAGGTGGGGCGATCGGAGTGCAAGCATGTCTGGAGCGAGCATCGGAGAGGGGAAATTGGCGATTCAATTTGGGGATTAGGGTTTATGAAGGGTTTTCTCCTTTTACTTCGCTAAGTACCCGGGAAATTTGAAAACTATGGTGAATTTATCTGAAACTACTTTGCAATGGTGTGATGCATATATAATAAAGTGGAATTTATATTAATTAAAATGGTTAGTTTGTTGTCTTTAGTAGAGACACCAATGACCAATTTTTGCCAGCTTATTGGCCCAATAAATAGTATGGGATTGGACTATCAATAAGTTGGCATGAAATGGCATCAGATTTGTTAGGCCTGGCCCAATGAATTAGTAGCCCACCAGAAGACCTGGTGTGGCCCATTAACACCCTTGATCCGTCAAGGAGCTTCATATATTTGCTCAATTCCGTCCACTCACCAAATAATAATAATTAAATCAGTGACTATAAATTGTATTACATTGGAATGATAAATTAAAATTTGATGAACCAACGTTAAATATCGATATATGATGATTATACCCATTTTTACACTTAAAAGCTAAACTTTTTACGGTTACAACTAACTATCACATATTTGCATGCAATTTACCATACAAGATCACCATATCTTAATTTTACGACCAACTTTAATCTCCCGCCTCACACACATTTTACTATTATGGGTATATTTGTCTTTTCAATATTTTCAAGCTGCAACTAACTATCTCAACTTTGTATGAGTTGCAATTTACCATCTCAATTTTAAACGAGTTGCAATTTATTGTTTAAGACCTCCAAATGTTCATTTTCCAACCAATTTTAATCATGCACACATCTTGCACATCATTTACTCTTGAGGATGTATCTATCTTTTGAAGATAATTTTAGGGAAAAATAAAGGGTTGGATTTTTTAATCTAAAAAAAAATCTCAATTACGTTGTGGTGTAATTGGATCGGAAGAGTATGATACAAAATATTAGCAATCTCATGTTTCAAAAATGATGAATTTTAAGTGGTGGATCGAATTGGAAATCACATTTCAATCATATTGGTGATGCAGATCATATTCATTTCTAATTCGATGATGAATAAATATTACTACCTCCGTCCCGGAACATTTTGCACCCTTATTTGTGCACAGTTTTTAAGAAAAATTGAATGATTGTTTTATAAATGAGGGTATAAGAGTCAATTATACATTTTCTAATAGAGGGATTAGTTTGAATGTTTGTGAAAAAATAATGACATTGTGTGTAAATAAGTATGTATTGTAAGGCTAAGAATTGTAATAAAATCTGTCATTTTTTGGTATGCAAAGTGTTTTGGGACAAACTAAAAGTAAAGTGTGCAAAATATTAAGGGACAGTGGGAGTATATTTTAGGCATGAGATGAAATTGGCAAAAGTCCTTTTCAACCTATTGAACCTTTGCAAAGATTGGCATACCTATTACTACTCATTACCAAAATATAGTTGCTGCATAGAGATGCCTTGGTTCCTTCTTCCATAATTTACAGTTCATAAATAGTGCAATCATCATAACACACTATGCACCATTCTAATTACATTAAGTTTCTGAAATGACGAGCACCAATTGATTAACAGAATGGGAAAGAAATAATCATGTCAGCTTGAACGCCATTTAAACGCGGCACAACCAGGGTCTAAAAAATCGCGATATTTCGGCGATTTTTGAAAACATTTACAATATTGGTTTATTAGATTACAAAACTGTTTTTTCTGTTAAAACACATGAAGAAACAATATCTTTACAACAAGAAAGTCAGAGTATACCTTTGTTATCTAAGAAAAATCGCCAAAATAACATGGGCGACACAGATATCAGCTGACATAAGTTTCATCGCCGATATTTCCGAAAAAATCGCCAAAATATCGAAATCGGAACTGATGTGTTCAGTTTTGTCAATTTATCGCGATTTATCGCCGATAATATCGCCGAAAAATTGGAAGAATGGTGGCGAATCCGAGGAAGAAGAGGAAAAGAGACATCACGATTACCATGATCACACATTTCAGGAAGAAGAAGAGGAGTCGCCGCTGGCTCCGGCTCAACAACTGCAGCGGCGCGTGATGGTGACTCTCCTGGATTGAAGCTGGCATGTGGGGAATTTTCTCTGTCATCAAGAAAAATTACTCATACACACAGTCTCTCTCTCGTCAATTTGAGGGAAAAAAACAAGAGAGAGAAAATGAAATGTTGGAACTAGTAAGTTGGAAGAAATTGGTCAAACACGCTTATAGGGTGGGTCCAAGAGTCATTCAAAAACTGGAGGCTATCTTGACTTGAATATGCTAAAAATATTTGGTTTTTTTCCAAAAATATAAAATATAAATAAGTTCAGATATAAGACATATTTTTTTATTTGAAATTTAAGTTCAATATATGTATTAATGTTACTTATAATATTATATAAAGTATTAGATATTATTTTCAACTTTTTTTACAAATTTTTAAAAAAATTTGCGTAAAAAACCGATATATCCACCGATATCGATATATCCGTAAAATCAAGGTACCGATATATCCGTCGATACCGATATTTTAATCCCCGCAACTGATAAGCCAGCTGCACATAATAAATACCCACGGTAAATATAATTGAATCGGGTACACATAAATAAAGAATGGGAAAGTTTCAAATGCATCATAATTCTATTTTTAGACACGAGCTTCTGTAATCGGTTATTAGAGAAACAAGCTTACGAACATTATTTAAGCAACTTTTACATGTTATCTAATCATCCTAGCAAAATGAGAAACAATCTGTAAGTATTTAGCAGAATTAGATGTGGCTTAAAGCAGGCATATTCTATTTTCCAATGAATTAACAGGAAGAGATAATCCTCTCCATACAACTTTTCACTTCATGGAATATAGATCTAACTTACATAAATCAACAACAAATAATTGAAATATTCACGCAAGGTTACAATATCAGTGATGGATATAAGATCAACAGTAAAATATAACAAGAAGAATGAACGGTGTAATGTTCTTATAGATGTTTGACCATAGGTAGAACGCTACACTATATGTTCGATCATACGTAGAACGTTACACCGTGTGTTTGACCACTAATGGTCGAATACACTTCTATATATTCGACCAACCAGGTTCGAACAAAATAATCAAACAATTTCGATTTTCCGACCTTTCTTAACTATATTTTCATACAAATCTCGTCATTTTAGCTTCAAAATATGTATAAAACAATGATTTTTTTATGGATGAACATAGTTCCTTCATCAACAATTTTAAAAAAAGAAAGGAAAAAAAAAAGTAAAAAAAAAGAAAATAATTGCATGAGTTCACAGTAAGAAGGGGAATTTTTTTTTGGAGGATTTTTATTAATTTTTATTATAAAGGGTATAATTGTAATGTGGTGGGGGTGTGTTTAGAAGATATGGGGTGTGTATAGTCGGACCTTCATTTTATTTTTTATTTAAAAGAAAACTTGAGATATTATTTTGTTGCCTTTTATTTGCATTGATTATATTTTTGACTTAATATTGATGAATTTGCAACTAATATATTATTTTGGTTTAAGATGCATCCTTTTCCAACCTTGTTTAATTTTATTTTATTTTTCTAAATCTATCATTTTCCATTTCCTTTTTCTTATCTTTCTCGATGCTGTGATGCCCTTTCTTATAAAAAAAATATTAAAATTTTAACTTACTTTTTATAAACATAGTAATTAGATTTTTTTTTTCTGTAGTTATATAATTAGTACATAATCCTAATTCTATTCAATAAACCTTTGGGGATAGAATTGATATGGATTAATTAGGGTAATATTTTAATATTAATAAAAATTAATATGTGGTTTGTCAAATATATAATTTCATTAAGTGATACGATTTAATAAATCATTTATCCTTAATAAAAATTTCACTAGATTTTTCCATCTTTCTTTAGTATTTCATTATGAAGACGGAGTCAAAATGACATTTTGATACAAATAATATAATATTTTGTTCCAATTTTACCCAACTGACAACAAAATTTGTAAGTACATGAACATTTCTCGTTTTCTTTCATGTTTTGGTAAAGGGTCATCTTACTTCTAGTAATGTACTTGGTCTTGAAAGAATCAAGTGATTAAGAAATGAGTGGAGAAACATAGCAACTGGGAATATTATTATAGCAAATGATGTAGTAATTATTTTTAAGTAGTTATGGCTAATATGCATTCATTGACTTCACCAAAGAAAACTCCATGAAGGGTTTAGTTGAAACTTTCATGAAATTTCTTTGCGTAATATGCATTCATTGACTTTGTCAATAATTTTAATTTTTTTCTTGGCTTGGACATTTGTAAATGCATACCCTAGTTTATACTTTATAAAGACCATACCTCCTAAGTTCTATCAAATATATTTTACAAGTTTCACCTTATAACTGCATCATGTCGTGTTTGTGGGACCCCGTCCCATATATTTAGCTCAAAACTTTCTATAAATGCAGTGTGTTTTGGTGCCAAAGCCATGAATGATCAAAGCTACATATTGAGCAAAAGATATGAAGAAGAAAACTTCCAACCATCCCATTTTCCATGTCTTTCTTTACTTTCTAGCATTCAAGATTTTCACCACAAAAATGGGGGCAGCTCAGACTATCCCCATAAGAGTTGGGGTGGTTCTAGACATGAATGATTTTGGAGAGATGGCATTGGACTGCATATCAATGTCACTCTCCGACTTCTACTCGAGCCATGATCATTACAAGACTCGTCTCGTTGTCACCAACCGCGACTCCAAGGGGGACGTGGTTGGTGCAGCCGCAGCAGGTACAGTACCCAATCCTACAGTTCTTTACTTTAATTCATAATATCGTTACTCTATTTATTGCAACCAACTGAATCATCTTCAAGATGAAATGCAGCTCTGGATCTACTGAAGAATGAGGAAGTTCAAAGCATCATAGGCCCCATATTCTCTGTGCAGGCCAACTTCCTCATCTCTCTTGGTCATAAATCTCAAGTTCCAATCATCACATTCTCAGCCACGAGTCCTTCTCTCTCATCGATTAGGAGTCCATACTTCGTTCGTGCCACGCTGGACGACTCCTCACAGGTTGAGGCCATAGGCGCCATTGTTGAGGCCTTTGGATGGAGAGAAGTTGTGGCCATATATGAAGATAATGAAATGGGAGAAGGGATTATGCCGTATTTGAGTGATGCCTTGCAACAGGTGAATGCTCGAATCTCGTACAGAAGTGTGATCTCACCTATGGCCACAGATGATCAGATCGTTGCAGAGCTCTACAAGCTGATGACGATGCAGACACGTGTCTTCATCGTGCACATGACGAGCAAGCTGGCTTCTCGATTGTTCACCAAAGGGAAGCAGCTAGGAATGATGAGTCAAGAGTATGCATGGATTGTCTCAGATGGTGTCATGAATGAGTTTAATTCAATGGATCCTTCTGTGACTGAGTCCATGCTAGGAGTCATAGGAGTAAGACCTTATATCCCAAAATCGAAAGAGCTTGATAGCTTCACAATCCGGTTCAAGAAACGGGGTCAAAGAAACAATCCAACACCAGAGTTGGATATCTTTCTGCTGTGGGCTTATGACTCAGCCACTGCACTAGCTATGGCAGCAGAGAAAGCAATCCTGAAAAGTCCAAACTATCGTGAGGCGAACAGTTCCAAGAATTCTACTGATCTTGAAGCCTTTGGAGTATCAGAGGCTGGGCCTATGCTCATTCAGGCCTTATCAAACACCACATTCAAAGGGCTTTCTGGGAAATTCCAGCTGATCAATAGCCAACTGCAAGCACCAGCTTTTCAGATAGTGAATGCAGTTGGCCCTGGTGTTCGAGGAGTAGGATATTGGACGAAGGAGAATGGAATAACCAAAGAACTAAGCTTAGCAAATCCCAAAACAAAGAGATATTCAACTTCAAAATCCAATCTTGGATCCATTATATGGCCAGGGGATGCTTCGTCTCCACCTAAAGGTTGGGTGATTCCCACGAATGGGAAGAAATTGAAAGTGGGAGTGCCTATAAATGTTGGGTTTACAGAGTTCGTACGAGTTACATGGAATTCAGACAATTCTACAAAAGTTGAAGGTTACTGCATAGATGTTTTTGATGCAGTGATGACAGCTCTACCATATGGTGTGCCTTATGAATACGTTCCGTTTGCAAAACCTGATCACAGCATGGCTGGAAATTACAACGATTTGACCCATCAAGTATACCTTGGAGTAAGTACATTCTCATCAAGAACAGCTTTATCAACCTAACTTCATATGCTAACCTCTTTTTTTTTTTTTGGTGATGAATGAGCAGAACTATGATGCTGTCGCTGGAGATGTAACGATCGTAGCTAATAGATCGCAGTACGTTGATTTCACTCTGCCTTATACAGAATCAGGTGTTGCAATGGTTGTACCAATCCAAAATGATAAGAGCAGAAATGCATGGGTGTTTCTGAAGCCATTGACTTGGGAGCTGTGGTTGACAAGTTTTTGCTCATTTGTTTTCATTGGCTTCTTAATTTGGTTTCTTGAACATCGGATAAACGAAGACTTCAGAGGCCCTTTTTGGTATCAAGTAGGCATGATATTCTGGTTCGCCTTCTCAACCATGGTCTTTGCTCAAAGTAAGATCATCTTTAAAACAGACAAGTCTTTTAGTCTTTAGATATGAATAAAATTGTCTTATCATTTCTATTTGTTTTGGCAGAAGAGAGGGTGGTTAGCAACTTATCAAGGCTGGTCCTTATCATATGGTTCCTGGTTGTTCTTATCCTAACACAAAGCTATACTGCCAGTCTTGCATCCATGTTAACAGTTCAGAAGCTGCAACCAACTGTCACAGATGTTAATTTGCTAATTAGAAACAAGGAATATGTGGGATACCCGCGAGGATCATTTGTCTTTGGACTTCTCAAGAAAATGAACTTTGATGAGTCGCGCCTTGTGGAATACCATTCACCTGAGGAACTGAATGAGCTTCTCTCAAAAGGGAGTGGAAAAGGTGGCATTGCTGCTGGTTTTCATGAGATTCCATATATAAAGGTTTTCTTGGGAAAATACTGTTCAAAGTACATGATGGTTGGGCCTATAAACAAGGCTAATGGTTTTGGCATGGTATGCTATAACTTGCATCTTCAAAAAGCTTTCATTTTCATGTTCTGTCTTAGCCATTTCTGTTCTAAAATCACCTTTTCTTTTCTTTTTTGCAGGTTTTTCCAATAGGTTCTCCACTAGTAACCGATGTCTCAAGGGCAATTTTGAACGTGACAGGGGGGCAAAAAATGGTGGAGATTGAGAGGAAATGGTTAGGAGATAGCAACAAATGTCCAGATTCTAACACATTAACCTCACCCAAAAATCTTGGCCTAGCAAGCTTCTGGGGCCTCTTCTTGATTGTAGGAATAGCCGGTCTTACAGCCTTTATAGTCTATGTGATCAGATTCCTACGCGAAAATTGGAGTGTTCTTGAGAGATCTGATCCTGAATCCACGACGTGGAGCAAGATGGCAGTGTTACTACAAAAGTTTGACAAGAAGGATCTTAAGAGCCATACTTTCAAGGAACATAAAATGAGTGAAAGAGATGATGTCTTTTGTGGTATTGTAATTCACCCCACAGATATATCCATCAATGTCCATCAAGTATCTCATTAGCCTCTCCTCGTACTGAGGCGCCACCTAGTCCTGTTTTGTCGGGTCCCTCGATGCACAATATGGGACATCAAGAAACTGATCAGAGGGGCTTAGCAGAGAATGCAACTATAACTCCACTATGGGAATAATCTCAAACAAAGATCACTGCATAGAAGTGGATGTGGTGTTGTAATTGGTAAAAATGTTTTCTAACTTTTTGTTTTTTCCTTTATTTTGCTCTGCATAAGTTGTACTAGGACATAGATCATGATTATATCTATGATGAATGTTTTTTTGTCTTTTACTTGTACCTGTAATATTACTATTTTTCAGTTTGAAATCTTATATCAGTAGTGAATATGAAATAATAATTTTATATTTCTGATATAAATGCAATATATCGTGATCAATTTCTCAATTATACAATAATTAAGGTTTGTGACCTTAGTTTAAAGTTTTGATTTTGAATTATTTTAATGAAATATACACTTCATTTTACAAAATTTTTTTATATAATTTATTTCGATGTATAAGTAATTAATTGTGTCTTAACCCGTCTCATAAAATTAGACCTGCCGGACTGCCAGATACTTTCACAACAAATCAACACCAATGAAAGATATTTCTAGAGATCCCTTTCATAAAATATAATCAAGAAATTTATGTATGTACTTAGAGTTGAGAGGACAAACAAGTAATGTGAATTTGCATTAATTTGGTAGCACCTTTTGGACATGTATACTGGCCTTTGGGTTGTCAAACATGCATGTGAACTCGTTTGTGTTTTCTCTCACTCAATTGAGATGCGACATTGATTTTATGACATGAGATTTACAATTTTTTTTAATTATTTTCGTTTTTAATATTAACTAATGAATTATTGTTATAAACATTTTAACATTTTCATATAACATCTTCACTAATGATGACTGAAAATTTACAGATGTTTTGAACTACACATGATAGCAATCAAATGAAAATAGGAGATGAAACAATAGTCTTGAAAAAAAATTCTATGGGCAGTTTTATATATGAATTTAATTGTACAAAATTATAAATGACTTTCTAAGTAATTGCTTCATAAT
This sequence comes from Scutellaria galericulata, assembly GCA_946896805.1. NCBI lineage: Eukaryota > Viridiplantae > Streptophyta > Magnoliopsida > Lamiales > Lamiaceae > Scutellaria > Scutellaria galericulata. The sequence goes on from OX335797.1 coordinate 15,395,744, forward strand.
CGGATGAAGTTATTTCAAGAATATAATTGTATGGGACGAATCTTTACAACTCAACATATAATTTGAATCAATTTTATAAAGTAAACTCTATTTTATAAAGTATAGATTATAGACAGATACATCCAACGTAACTAAATTCAAGAAAGTGTCCCAGGAGTCATATTATAACTTTTAAATGATTCAATTTGATGCATATGCTATCTCACGTGGCCACTTACCCTTCTCTATTCTCAAACTTTCTTGATTTGATACCTACTAACATTAAAAAGCAATTAATGGGATACAAGAAAAATGTTCGATCCTTGTATAAACACGTTATTCTCATACTGATCATTTAATTTTATTATACTTCATATATAAAATAGTACTGTTATAATAAATTTATATGATGTACAATAAATAAGAAAACATTAAAATAAAATCAAAAGAAGTATTTGAATTTTGAAAGAATTCAAAGTACAGTTTATATTAGTTATTTTCTAAGTTCGGTTGGCCCCAAAAAAAAAATTGAAATATCAAAAAGACTTCCTACATCTGGACCATACACAATACTCCCTGCCAGCAATATTTGGTACCATCAACATTTTTCTTTTAATTTCTGAATATTCCACATCCATATCTGTAAAGTCCACAAATCCAAGCCAAATATGCATTCAATATAGACCAGCAAGAATGCAATGCAGTACAAGATCCAACTTAGGAGTAATCTGTGTCATGGCACTTGATAGATATATTAGCTCAATTTTTTTGAAGATCTATACTGTGTACAAGTTTAAATGTTTTCATCACAATCCTCGCACTGAAAGATATTGTCTAGTTGCTCAAACTGAGCTGTAGAGACAATGATACAGCTTGGACAAAACCTGTTGACTTGTACGTTAACATTTATAAAATTCAAACAAATAACTAAGTGGTCATATAGGCAATAGCTAAAGCACAATTATTGCACTCCAATAAAAGTCTAAAGTAGAAACGAAAGGGAATACCTGGGACTAAACCGCCACCAAGCACCCTCTCCACTTCCAAATTCTCCGGGCCTACATACAGATAATAAAGAAACCTAATAAGCCTCTACATCACACATCCTAAAATCATAAAATAAAAACGAAGATTCTAATGAATAATATGAACCCATCAACTGTATGAGAAGACAAATGTAGAATCTCATCACTTATTACAGAGGTATGCGCCAATTTGTATCATCAATGCGACTATACACGTCGGTCAACTTGATAGGGATCGACTCCTTCGGCAGCCATGATCTCACCGCATTTTCCGACACTTGCATGCCTCTCGTTTTCTGGCCGGTGCTCTCAGTGGCGAACCGCTTCATTGTGCCGACTTCCCCACACTGCTTACACGTGCCCCACCACTGCCCATCAGAATACCCACAATTTGAACAGATATGAACACTCCTACTCTTTCCCTTCTTAATGCTGCTTCTAACACTACTGCTCCCTATTACATCACCATATACTTTGCTACCCACTTCCATACCAGATGGATTCTCAGCGTTTTTAACATCAGAGTTGAGTTCTTTGCTGCCATTATATTCTCGCTTGGTAACCACACGGCCAGTGGTGGGGTCGTAAACTGTTTGAACGACAGGTGTTTTTCGAGGAGCCGAGTCGATGGGTGGCGACGGCGGCGTGGATTTGGGGAAAGCAGACCAGCTGGCTGCGGTGGATTCATTGGCGGCGGTGGAGGATCGACGTTGGGGAATGGAGTGAAATTTCTTGGGAAATCGAGGGTGACTACGTGAACTGCAACAGGTGATAATGGGGTTAGGATTTCTGGTGGAGAGAAATCGGAGGGTTTTGTAGAGGTGGAATGTTGAAGAATAAATCTTTTTATTCTTAATGCAATATTTGTACATAATTAGTTGCATGGCAAACTTGGTAACTAGTTGTCAGTTCCAATTTGTTAGGAGTGTTTGTTTGGTAAGTTAAGGAAAATCAGGAGTGATTGATACGCTCATTTCTTGTATATATACAGATGTACACAACACCAATTGTATAAGGAAAATTATTCTCCCAATACTCATACGCAGTCTCTCTTTTCTTGTTCAAGTTCTGGAGTTTATATTTTCAACCTTAAATGGCTTTCATCTTATTTTTCAGCATGGAACGATCGGAGTGCAAGCATGTCTGGAGCTTGCATCGGAGAGGGGAATTTGGCGATTCAATTTGGGGATTAGGGTTTATGAAGGGTTTTCTCCTTTTACTTCGTTAAGTACCCGGGAAATTTGAAAACTATGGTGAATTTATCTGAAACTACTTTGCAATGGTGTGATGCATATATATTACAGTGGAATTTATATTAATTAAAATGGTTAATTTGTTGTCTTTAGTAGAGACACCAATGACCAATTTTTGCCAGCTTATTGGCCCAATAGATAGTATGGGATTGGACTATCAATAAGTTGGCATGAAATAGCATCAGATTTGTTAGGCCCGGCCCAATGAGTTAGTAGCCCATCAGAAGACCTGGTGTAGCCCATTAACACCCTTGATCCGTCGAGGAGCGTCATATATATGCTCAATTCCGTCCACTCACCAAACAATAATAATTAAATCAGTGACTATAAATTGTATTACATTGGAATGGTAAATTAAAATTTGATGAACCAACGTTAAATATCGATATATGATGATTATACCCATTTTTACACTTAAAAACTAAACTTTTTACGGTTACAACCATCACATATTTGCATGCAATTTACCATACAAGATCATCAGATCTTAATTTTACGACCAACTTTAATCTCCCGCCTCACACACATTTTACTATTATGGGTATATTTGTATGCCTCACACACATTTTACTATTATGGGTATATTTGTATTTTCAATATTTTCAAGCTGCAACTAACTATCTCAACTTTGCATGAGTTGCAATTTACCATCTCAATTTTAAACGAGTTGCAATTTATTTTCTAAGACCTCCAAATGTTCATTTTCCAACCAATTTTAATCATGCACACATCTTGCACATCATTTACTCTTGAGGATGTATCTATCTTTTGAAGATAATTTTAGGGAAAAATAAAGGGTTGGGTTTTTGAATTTAAAAAAAATTCTCAATTACGTTGTGGTGTAATTGGATCGGAGGAGTATGATACAAAATATTAGCAATCTCATGTTTCAAAAATGATGAATTTTAAGTGGTGGATCGAATTGGAAATCACATTTCAATCATATTGGTGATGCAGATCATATTCATTTCTAATTCAATGATGAATAAATATTACTACCTCCGTCCCGGAACACTTTGCACCCTTATTTGTGTACAGTTTTTAAGAAAAATTGAATGATTGCTTTATAAATGAGGGTATAAGAATCAATTCTACATTTTTTAATGGAGGGATTAGTTTGAATGTTTGTTAGAAAGTAATGACATTGTGTGTAAATAAGTGTGTATTGTGAGACTAAGAATTGTGATAAAATCTACCATTTTTTGGTATGCAAAATGTTTTGGGACAAACTAAAAGTAAAGTGTGCAAAGTGTTAAGGGACGGAAGAAGTATATTTTAGGCATGAGATGAAATTGGCAAAAGTCCTTTTCAACCTATTGAACCTTTGCAAAGATTGGCAAACCTATTACTACTCATTACCAAAATATAGTTGCTGCATAGAGTATGCCTTGGTTCCTTCTTCCATAATTTACAGTTCATAAATAGTGCAATCATCATAACACACTATGCACCATTCTAATTACATTAAGTTTCTGAAATGACGAGCACCAATTGATTAACAGAATGAGAAAGAAATAATCATTTCAGCTTGAACGCCATTTAAACGCGGCACAACCAGGGTCTAAAAAATCGCGATATTTCGGCGATTTTTGAAAACATTTACAATATTGGTTTATTAGATTACAAAACTGCTTTTTCTGTTAAAACACATGAAGAAACAATATCTTTACAACAAGAAAGACAGAGTATACCTTTGTTATCTAAGAAAAATCGCCAAAATAGCATGGGCGACACAGATATCAGCTGACATAAGTTTCATCGCCGATATTTCCGAAAAAATCGCCAAAATATCGAAATCGGAATGGATGTGTTCAGTTTTGTCAATTTATCGCCGATAATATCGCCGAAAAATCGGAAGAATGGTGGCGAATCCGAGGAAGAAGAGGAAAAGGGACATCACGATTACCATGATCACACATTTCAGGAAGAAGAAGAGGAGTCGCCGCTGGCTCCGGCTCAACAACTGCAGCGGCGCGTGATGGTGACTCTCCTGGATTGAAGCTGGCATGTGGGGAATTTTCTCTCTGTCATCAAGAAAAATTACTCATACACACAGTCTCTCTCTCGTCAATGTGGGTCCAAGAGTCATTCAAAACTGGAGGCTATCTTGACTTGAATATGCTAAAAATATTTGGTTTTTTTCCAAAAATATAAAATATAAATAAGTTCAGATATAAAACATATTTTTTTATTTAAAATTTAAGTTCAATATATGTATTAATGTTATTTATAATATTATATAAAGTACTAGATATTATTTTCAAATTTTTTTACAAATTTTTAAAATTTTTTGCATAAAAAACCGATATATCCACCGATATCGATATATCCGTAAAATCAAGGTACCGATATATCCGTCGATATCGATATTTTAGTCCTTGCAACTAATGAGCCAGCTGCACATAATAAATACCCACGGTAAATATAATTGAATCGGGTACACATAAATAAAGAATGGGAAAGTTTCAAATGCATCATAATTCTATTTTTAGACACGAGCTTCTGTAATCAGTTATTAGAGAAACAAGCTTACGAACATTATTTAAGCAAGTTTTACATGTTATCTAATCATCCTAGCAAAATGAGAAACAATCTGTAAGTATTTAGCAGAATTAGATGTGGCTTAAAGCAGAGCATATTCTATTTTCCAACGAATTAACAGGAAGAGATAATCCTCTCCATACAACTTTTCACTTCATGGAATATAGATCTAACTTACATAAATCAACAACAAATTATTGAAATATTCACGCAAGGTTGCAATATCAGTGCTGGATATAAGATCAACAGTAAAATATAACAAGAAGAATGAACAGTGTAATGTTTTTAAAGATGTTCGACCATAGGTAGAACGCTACACTATATGTTCGACCATACGTAGAACGTTACACCGTGTGTTCGACCACTGATGGTCGAATACACTTCTATATATTCGACCAACCAGGTTCGAACAAAATAATCGAACAATTTCGATTTTCCGACCCTTTTTAACTATATTTTCATATAAATCTCGTCGTTTTAGCTTCAAAATATGTATAAAACAATGATTTTTTATGGATGAATATAGTTCCTTCATCAACAATTTTAAAAAAAGAAAGGAAAAAAAAAGTTAAAAAAAAAAAAATAATTGCGTGAGTTCACGGGGAATTCTTTTTTGGAGGATTTTTTATTAATTTTTATTATAAAGGGTATAATTGTAATGTGGTGGGGGTGTGTTTAGAATATATTAAGTAAAATAGATTTATTTTAGGGTATATTTAGAAAATGAGGTGTGTATAGTCCGACCTTTATTTTATTTTTTATTTAAAAGGAAACTTGAGATATTATTTTGTTGCCTTTTATTTGCATTGATTATATTTTTGACTTAATATTGATGAATTTAAATCAATGATGAATTTGCAACTAATATATTATTTTGGTTCAAGATGCATCCTTTTCCAACCTTGTTTAATTTTATTTTATTTTTCTAAATCTATCCTTTTCCATTTTCTTTTTCTTATCTTTCTCGATGCTGTGATGCCCTTTCTTATAAAAAAAATATTAAAATTTTAACTTACTTTTTATAAACATAGTAATTAGATTTTTTTTTCTGTAGTTATATAATTAGTACATAATCCTAATTCTATTCAATAAACCTTTGGGGATAGAATTGATATGGATTAATTAGGGTAATATTTTAATATTAATAAAAATTAACATGTGGTTTGTCAAATATATCATTTCATTAAGTGATACGATTTAATAAATCATTTATTCTTAATAAAAATTTCACTAGATTTTTCCATCTTTCTTAAGTATTTCATTATGAAGACGGAGTCAAAATGACATTTTGATACAAATAATATAATATTTTGTTCCAATTTTACCCCAACTGACAACAAAATTTGTAAGTACATGAACATTTCTCGTTTTCTTTCATGTTTTGGTGAAGGGTCATCTTACTTGTAGTCAATGTACTTGGTCTTGAAAGAATCAAGTGATTAAGAAATGAGTGGAGAAACATAGCAACTGTGAATATTATTATAGCAAATAATGTAGTAAGATTTTTTAAGTACTTATGGCTAATATGCATTCATTGACTTCACCAAAGTAAACTCCATGAAGGTTTATTGAAACGTTCATGAAATTTCTTTGCGTAATACATCCTTTTCGTCAATAATTTCATGAAGGTATTCTTTTCTTGGCATGGACATTTGTAAATGAATACCCTAGTTTATACTTTATAAAGACCATACCTCCTAAGTTCTATCAAATATACTCCCTCCGTCCCGCTCAAATTTGCACATTTTCTGTTTTCATCCGTCTCATTCAGATTTGCACACTCCAAAAATGGTAAATAAAATTTACAAAATTGCCCTTTACTATTCAACATTAACACTACAAAAGCAGTTTTTTCTTAACTTTCGTGTCTAAAAGCAGTTTTTTCTTAACCTCCGTGTCCGTCCCTACATGCAAATCTGAGCAGGACGGAAGGAGTATTTTACAAGTTTCACCTTATATCTTATCACTGCATCCTGTCGTGTTTGTGGGACCCTGCCCCATATACTTGGCTCAAAACTTTCTATAAATGCAGTGTGTTTTGGTGCCAAAGCCATGAATGATCAAAGCTACATATTGAGCAAAAGATATGAAGAAGAAAACTTCCAACCATCCCATATTCCATGTCTTTCTTTACTTTCTAGCTTTCAAGATTTTCACCACAAAAATGGGGGCAGCTCAGACTATCCCCATAAGAGTTGGGGTGGTTTTAGACATGAATGATTTTGGAGAGATGGCATTGGACTGCATATCAATGGCACTCTCCGACTTCTACTCGAGCCATGATCATTACAAGACTCGTCTCGTTGTCACCAACCGCGACTCCAAGGGGGACGTGGTTGGTGCAGCCGCAGCAGGTACAGTGCCCAATCCTACAGTTCTTTACTTTAATTCATAATATAGTTACTCTATTTATTGCAACCAACTGAATCATCTTCAAGATGAAATGCAGCTCTGGATCTACTGAAGAATGAGGAAGTTCAAAGCATCATAGGCCCCATATTCTCTGTGCAGGCCAACTTCCTCATCTCTCTTGGTCATAAATCTCAAGTTCCAATCATCACATTCTCAGCCACGAGTCCTTCTCTCTCATCTATTAGGAGTCCATACTTCGTTCGTGCCACGCTGGACGACTCCTCACAGGTTGAGGCCATAGGCGCCATTGTTGAAGCCTTTGGATGGAGAGCAGTTGTGGCCATATATGAAGATAATGAAATGGGAGAAGGGATTATGTCGTATTTGAGTGATGCCTTGCAACAGGTGAATGCTCGAATCTCGTACAGAAGTGTGATCTCACCTATGGTCACAGATGATCAGATCGTTGCAGAGCTCTACAAGCTGATGACGATGCAGACACGTGTCTTCATTGTGCACATGACGAGCAAGCTGGCTTCTCGATTGTTCACCAAAGGGAAGCAGCTAGGAATGATGAGTCAAGAGTATGCATGGATTGTCTCAGATGGTGTCATGAATGAGTTTAATTCAATGGATCCTTCTGTGACTGAGTCCATGCTAGGAGTCATAGGAGTAAGGCCTTATATCCCAAAATCGAAAGAGCTTGATAGTTTCACAATCCGGTTCAAGAAACGGGGTCAAAGAAACAATCCAACACCAGAGTTGGATATCTCTCTGCTGTGGGCTTATGACTCAGCCACTGCACTAGCTATGGCAGCAGAGAAAGCAATCCTGAAAAGTCCAAACTATCGTGAGGCGAACAGTTCCAAGAATTCTACTGATCTTGAAGCCTTTGGAGTATCAGAGGCTGGGCCTATGCTCATTCAGGCCTTATCAAACACCACATTCAAAGGGCTTTCTGGGAAATTCCAGCTGATCAATAGCCAACTGCAAGCACCAGCTTTTCAGATAGTGAATGCAGTTGGCCCTGGTGTTCGAGGAGTAGGATATTGGACGAAGGAGAATGGGATAACCAAAGAACTAAGCTTAGCAAATCCCAAAACAAAGAGATATTCAACTTCAAAATCCAATCTTGGATCCATTATATGGCCAGGGGATGCTTTGTCTCCACCTAAAGGTTGGGTGATTCCCTCAAATGGGAAGAAACTGAAAGTGGGGGTGCCTATAAAAGTCGGGTTTACAGAGTTCGTACGAGTTACATGGAATTCAGACAATTCTACAAAAGTTGAAGGTTACTGCATAGATGTTTTTGATGCAGTGATGACAGCTCTACCATATGGTGTGCCTTATGAATACGTTCCGTTTGCAAAACCTGATCACAGCATGGCTGGAAATTACAACGATTTGACCTATCAAGTATACCTTGGAGTAAGTACATTCTCATCAAGAACAGCTTTATCAACTTAACTCTATATGCTAACCTCTTTTTTTTTTTTTTTGGTGATGAATGAGCAGAACTTTAGCGCTGTCACTGGAGATGTAACGATCATAGCTAATAGATCGCAGTACGTTGATTTCACTCTGCCTTATACAGAATCAGGTGTTGCAATGGTTGTACCAATCCAAAATGATAAGAGCAGAAATGCATGGGTGTTTCTGAAGCCATTGACTTGGGAGCTGTGGTTGACATGTTTTTGCTCATTTGTTTTCATTGGCTTCTTAATTTGGTTTCTTGAACATCGGATAAACGAAGACTTCAGAGGCCCTTTTTGGTATCAAGTAGGCATGATATTCTGGTTCGCCTTCTCAACCATGGTCTTTGCTCAAAGTAAGATCATCTTTAAATCAGACAAGTCTTTTAGTCTTCAGATATGAATAAAATTGTCTAATCATTTCTATTTGTTTTGGCAGAAGAGAGAGTGGTTAGCAACTTATCAAGGCTGGTCCTTATCATATGGTTCCTGGTTGTTCTTATCCTAACACAAAGCTATACTGCCAGTCTTGCATCCATGTTAACAGTTCAGAAGCTGCAACCAACTGTCACAGATGTTAATTTGCTAATTAGAAACAAGGAATATGTGGGATACCTAAAGGGATCATTTGTCTTTGGACTTCTCAAGAAAATGAACTTTGATGAGTCGCGCCTTGTGGAATACCGTTCACCTGAGGAACTGAATGAGCTTCTCTCAAAAGGGAGTGGAAAAGGTGGCATTGCTGCTGGTTTTGATGAGATTCCATATATAAAGGTTTTCTTGGGAAAATACTGTTCAAAGTACATGATGGTTGGACCTTTAAACAAGGCTGATGGTTTTGGCATGGTATGCTATAACTTGCATCTTCAAAAGGCTTTCATTTTCATGTTCTGTCTTGGCCATTTCTGTTCTAAAATCACCTTTTCTTTTTTGCAGGTTTTTCCAATAGGTTCTCCACTAGTAACCGATGTCTCAAGGGCAATTTTGAACGTGACAGAGGGGCAAAAAATGGTGGAGATTGAGAGGAAATGGTTAGGAGATAGCAACAAATGTCTAGATTCTAACACATTAACCTCACCCAAAAATCTTGGCCTAGCAAGCTTCTGGGGCCTCTTCTTGATTGTAGGAATAGCCGGTCTTACAGCCTTTATAATCTATGTGATCAGATTCCTACACGAAAATTGGAGTGTTCTTGAGAGATCTGATCCTGAATCCACGACGTGGAGCAAGATGGTAGTGTTACTACAAAAGTTTGACAAGAAGGATCTTAAGAGCCATACTTTCAAGGAACATAAAATGAGTGAAAGAGATGATGTCTTTTATGGTGATTGTAATTCACCCCACAGATATATCCATCAAAGTCCATCAAGTATCTCATTAGCCTCTCCTCGTACTGAGGCGCCACCTAGTCCTGTTTTGTCGAGTCCCTCGATGCACAATGTGAGACATCAAGAAACTGATCAGAGGGGCTTAGCAGAGAATGCAACTATAACTCCACTATGGGAATAATATCAAACAAAGATCACTGCATAGAAGTGGATGTGGTGTTGTAATTGGTAAAAATGTTTTCTAACTTTTTGTTTTTTCCTTTATTTTGCTCTGCATATGTTGTACTAAGACATAGATCATGATAATATCTATGATGAATGTTTTTTGTCTTTTACTTGTACCTGTAATATTGAAAAGAAGCAGAAAATGGACATCTATTTTGAAATTTGTGAAATTAGCCCCTAATTGTATATTCACTTCACACTAGGAAAAACATTGTGGTGATATACAGAAATATATTAAAGCTTAGTAACAAACACTAGTAAGTACTATACATTATGCCAAAACTTTCCTAACTCATTCCCTTTTATGTACAAGGATGCTTACATTTACAGGTACTATTAGTTTGGTAAATATTGTTGTAGACATTGTCTCAAGTTCAGGAAAGTAAATGGCTTCGATACAAATGAATCCATACCATTAGCATGACAGTCATCAACACTCTCTGATAATGCATTTGCTGTCATCTGCACAAATCAATTGCATTTATCAATTGTCTGAATTTACCAGCTGGTAACATTGTGTGTTACTGGTTACATTCATCTGACTTTTAAATGAGTAAAAAAAAAAGACAGAATAAAATGCTTACTGCAATGATAAGGGATCCTCTATCCTGGTTTCTGTTCTGGCAAATTTGGTTGGGAATGCTGAGGTGGCAATTGCAGCTCAACTCCTGCCTTAACTGCCTTGTCCCAACTACCTGTTTCCTCAAACGATCGTATCAATCTTGTAGCTTGAAGACCATCCATAACCAGCATGCACACATCCTACGAATATTCCCAATTTTCAGAAAATTATGAACCAATAATAAATACTAAAAGAGAAAAGAACCAACATCTCTAGTTTATGCATACCATTAGAACAAGATCATAGCTTTTGGATTGAACTGCAGAAACAGCTTCTGCTCCATTATTCACAACATCAATGGTGTGGCCCAACTGCTTCATCATTGACTTTGTCACAATTACATTGATCTTATTATCTTCCACAAGAAGAATCCTCGGCTTCATCTCAGCTTTTGGAACTTCAGGGCTCTTGCTCGAAGAGCACTCAGAACTCACGTCTGTTTGAGCCTGACATCTTTCTTGAGAAATGCTAGTCTATGAACTTTCATTTCGATCCATCAAGGTATTTTTGGAGTGTAAATCATCATGAAAATGATTATTCATTTCAGATGAATGTAAGTTATTCGAGATTTCAAGCTCAGAAGATGTCTCCATAGTTGAATATGTCTCTTCTTCTGAACTGATCTCTTTGTACGTGATGTTACTAGAAGGCGACGGAGAGTCTTCTAACAGTCCATTAAGCTTCTGAGAAGGATTAAGTCCAAAACTAATTGGTGCGAGCTTCTGGATCCTTCCAGAACTTTGAGAAGAAAATAGAGTGCCCAAAGTGCGTGGTTGGAAGATAAACACTCCTTCATGTAAATCTTCGTCAATTCCATCATCTGGATCATCCTGATGGTCCATATCCAATTGCTCATCAGGATCATCCGAGACTGATGAAATTTTGTAAGGTAGTATAAAAGTGAAAGTAGATCCATAATGTTCTACGCTTGAAACTGTAAGATGACCACCCATAAGCTCAACCTGTAATTCATAATTAGACAAAAAAAAAAATGTTAGAAGTTTAGAATACTCAACAATTATATATGTCTCCTTGTAAGAACTTACCAATTGTTTGCAGATTGCAAGTCCCAATCCTGTTCCACCATACTTTCGAGCAGTATCAGCACCAACTTGCATGTACTTCTTAAACAGAGTGGGTATAGCATGTTCTGTTAAATGAAGATAAAAAAAAAAAACATGATTATAGTAATGAAAGTAATGACAGAGAGAAAAAGGAAACCATGAATTTTAGTCAATACCAGGTATTCCAATCTCAGTGTCGTAAACATCACAGCGAATCCACACTACCTGTTCTTTAGGATTGGGATGACTTTCTTTGTCCTCTTCCATTGGAGTCACATCTCTGTTTGGACCACTGGATGTGTTTACAAGTTCATTATTATCACAAGTACCTTCTCCATCCATGTGTCCATTAATGTCTTTCTGGTCGCCTTTGCTTTGACTATTCGACAAGTCTTTCCTTGTGTTTTCTGAATCTCTATGTTGATCAGAAGACACTTTCTGAGAATCCTGTTTGATTGCACTGCTAGGCTCTGGAACATAAAAATACAAGAAGCATACCCCTTCCTCGAGTTGTTTCCTCATTTCATTAACAATGTCTAAAACCTTGTCAACTCTTCTTCTAAGACATTTATTTCTTTCTCTAGAGTCTACACCTAATTTTTCTTCATCTAGCTGCTTAATCTTGGCAAAGATAACTTGTTTCTCCTTTCGAACTCCATCAAGATTAACTCTAATCAACTGAAATTGCACAACGGTTAGTAGTATATTGATGCTAGTTAATGCAAGAATAAAACATTCAGCAGATTACCAAAACATAAGTTTTCCATGTGCAAAGGGGCCAGCAAGCATTCATGTTATTCAACAACACAGTTTTGTTTTGCTTATATTCACTAAAGTGCTGTAGTGCAAACTCCAAACTAACAAGTTGGTCTTCCAATCACAACATTATACCTTATCAGCAGCCATCACCATATCAGATAAGTACATTCATGGAATTATTTACACAAAATGCAAATCACCATACTCACCCTTTTAGTCTTCAATTTTTCAAAATTTGAAACGTACAAACTAGAATCTCGAATCCTGAAGCAGAACACAACAAATGTTACTAAAAGATACAGAATAGATTGGTAAAAAAGAAAACCCTAGAATTAAACAAATGGTTGTGTATACAACCATAAGAAACACACAAGCAGTAGATTCAATGGGAGCAAGACAAAAGAATCATAAGCAATCAAAATAGATCAAGAGAAGTAATCCCCAACACAAACACACAATCCATGCATCTCGATTTGGAAAAATGAAAATTAAGAAAGCAACATAAACACAAAATCCACACTCAATTTTCATCAATCCAATAATGAAAACCCAAATTCACCTAAAAGGATCGAGATCAATGGATCAGGAATTAACACATAGAAAAACTAAGGCCAAGATAACCAATTCAACTATATATAATTAATATTTTAACACATTCACATAATTAAACATTCATGTAAATCTAACGAAAATTCAGCAACATTTCAACGCATGCATTAATGTACTCCCTCCGTCCCGTGATAAGTGTCACACTTTCCATTTTTAGACGTCCCAAAATAAATGTCACACTGTACACTTACTAAAAATGGACATTATAATAATAATATATCCCACTACATCTCTCCCCTCACTTACATTATAATAATATATCCTACTACCTCTCTCTCCTCTCACTTACATTATAATAATATATCTCACTACCTCTCTCCCCCCACTCACATTTAAATACAATAATTCTTAAAAATAGGGCCGAACAGTAAATGTGACACTTATCACGGGATGGAGGGAGTACTAAGTTTTGGACTCTCCGTCTTTGCTATAAAAAACAATATGCAATTCCCAACAATTTAACAAATGTAGCTTATTCAACTAAATATGACTAATTTAACGACAAATAATCAATATTTTAACACAATTCACAATTAAACATTCATTGAAAACTAAAAAAAATTAAATATAATGTAACTTAAATTCAATATAATTTAACAAAAACAAATGGCGTAGATGGGGTAGAGTAATCGACTTTAAGATTCTTTTGCTTTAAGATAATCATGAAAAACTAAAGCACTTCGGAATTCTATTTTAAAAATGTCACTGAAAAGGAAATCTAAAATTATCACGAAAAACAAAAAATCAACTGAAAATCCATCCCTACATCGTCTCAAAAGCTAATATTTTACTGTCCTGGGATTTTCACAAAAAAACGAAATTGTGTCGGAATTCCGTTTAGAAAACACCAATGGAAAGAAAATTCGAAATTATCGCGACAGACAAAAAGTCACGTGAAAAACAATCCTCTAAATTGTGGCGAAAGGCAAAATTTTGTTGTCCTAAGATTTTCACAAAAAAAAAAAACATCTCGAAATTCCATTCTGGAAGCACTAATGGAAAGGAAATACGAAATTATCACGAAAGACAAAAAAATCACCTGAAAATCCATCCCCTAAATCGTGCCAAAAGCAAAATTTCAACAATCCTAAGATTTTCACGAAAAACAAAGGCTATCAAAGATTTTCATTCTGAAAGCACTAATGGAAAGAAAATTCAAAATTATCACGAATGACAAAAAATCACTTGAAAATCCATCCCTTTCATCATCACGAAAACCAAGATTTTGCTGTCATGAGATTTTCACAAAAAACAAAACCATCTTTAAATTCTATTCTGAAAGCACCAATGAAAAGGAATTTGAAATTATCACAAATGGCAAAAAAATCACCTGAGAATTCATCCTCTTCATCGTCCCGAAAACTAAGATTTTACTATCCTAATATTTTCACAAAAAACAAAACCGTCTCGAAATTCCATTGCGAAAGCACCAATAAAAAGGAATTTCGAAATTATCACGAATGGCAAAAAAATTACCTTAAAATCCGTTCACTAAATCGTATCGAAAACCAAGGTTCTTCTGTCCTTAAATTTTCATGAAAAACAAAACCGTCTCAGAATTCCATTCTGAAATCATCAATGGAAAGGAAATTTGAAATTATCATAATAGTCAAAAAAATGACATGAAAATCAATCCCCTTAATCGTCCCGAAAACCAAGATTCTATTGCCCTGATATTTTCACGAAAAAAGACCATCTCGAAATTCCGTTAGGAAATAACCAATTATAAGGAAATTCGAAATTATCACAAAAGACAAAAAATTACCTGAAAATTCGTTCACTAAATCTTCCCGAAAACCAAGATTCTTCTGTCCTTAGATTTTCACGAAAAACAAAACTATCTCGAAATTCCGTTCTAAAAACACCAATAGAAAAGAAATTCAAAATTATCACGAATGGCAAAAAAACACCTGAAAATTCATCCCTTGTATCATCCCGAAAACCGATATTCTACTATCATGAGATTTTCACAAAAAACATAACCGTTTCGGAATTCCGTTCTGAAAGCACCAATGGAAATGAAATTCGAAATTATCATGATAGTCAAAAAATTACATGAAAATTCATCCCTTGAATCGTCCCGAAAAACAAGATTCTATTACCATGATATTTTCACGAAAAAAGACCGTCTCGAAATTCCGTTTTGAAAGCACCAATAAAAAGGAAATTCAAAATTATCACGAAAGGCAATAAATTACCTAAAAATTCGTTCTCTGAATCATCCCGAAAACCAAGATTCTTCTGTCTTTAAATTTTCACGAAAAACAAAAACGTCTCGAAATTTTGTTCTAAAAACGCCAATGGAAAGGAAATTTAAAATTATTACGAATGGCAAAAAGAATCACCTGAAAATTCATCTCCTGATTCATCCTAAAAACCAATATTTTGTCATCCTGAAATTTTCATAAAAAACAAAACCGTTTCGAAATTCCGTTCTGAAAGTACCAATGGAAAGGAAATTCAAAATTATCATGATAGTCAAAAAATTACATGAAAATCCATCCCTTCAATCGTCCCAAAAACCAAGATTCTTCTGTCCTTAAATTTTCACGAAAAACAAAATCGTTTCGAAATTCCATTCTGAAAGCACCAATGGAAAGGAAATTCAAATTTATCATGAATAGCAAAAAAATCATCGAAAATCCATCCACTTAATCATCCCAAAAACAAAGATTCTGCTATCTTGTGATTTTCACGAAAAACAAAATCATCGCCAAATTTCGTTCTGAAAACACCAATGGAAACGAAATTCGAAATTATCACAAATGGCAAAAAAATCACTTGAAAATTCATCTCCTGAATCGTCCCTAATACCAATATTCGACTAACCTGAGATTTTCATAAAAAATAAAACAGTCTCGAAATTCCGTTCTGAAAGCACCAATGGAAAGGAAATTCTAAATTATCACGATAGTCAAAAAATTATATGAAAATTCATCCCCTGAATTGACCCGAAAACCAAGATTCTATTGCCCTGATATTTTCACGAAAATGAGACCGTCTCGGAATTCCATTTTGAAAGCACCAATGGAAATGAAATTCAAAAGTATCATGAATGGCGAAAAAAACAGCTGAAAATTCATCCCCTGAATCGTCCCGAAAACCAATATTCTGCTATCTTAAGATTTTCATAAAAAAACAAAACTCTTTCGAAATTCCGTTTGAAAGCACCAATGAAAAGGAAATTTGAAATTATCATGATAATCAAAAAATTAAATGAAAATCCGTCCTCTGAATCATCACGAAACCAGGATTCTATTGCCCTGATATTTTCACGAAAAAAAAGGCCGTCTCAAAATTCCATTCTCAAAACACCAATAAAAAGGAAATTCTAAATGATCACGAAAAACAAAAAATCACCTGAAAGAAAATCCGAAATTATCATGAAAAACATAAAAATTTCGTGTATTTAATAATGTTCATACAGAAATCCACGAAAATTTCATTTCAAATTCTTGTAACTAGGGCTTTCATGAAAATTTCGTGTAAATTTCGTTTAATTAGGGCTTAAATGAAATTTTCATATAAAATTTGTGCTGTTAGAAATTACACGAAAAATCTGCAAAATTAGGGTTTAAACAAAAATTTCATGTAATTAGTTTTTACACGAAAATTCTGCAAAATTAGAACTTACACGAAAATTTCGTGTAAAATTCGTGTAATTAGTGTTTATACGAAAGTTCTATAAGATTAGGGCTTAAACTTCCCAATTCCAAACAAAATATTCGAGTATAGACGTATAGTAAATAGTGTTGAAATTGAGGAATCAAATATTCAAAAGAAAATCTAAATCTAGTGAATGGTGAAATTCTATAAGTTTATTGTTATTGAGAACTCAATGAAATAATTGGAAAGAGTGAAGCCTCATGATAAAGACATATATGAAACAATTGGAAAGAATGAAACCTCATAATCAAAAGACATGTATTGCTTAAATTGCTGAATGGAAGAGATAGAAAAGGAAAGTAAATAATTGGATTTTTTAAGATATGTATGAAATAATTAGAAAGAGTGAATACTCATAATCAAAAGACACATGTATTGCTTAGATTGTCGAATGGAAGAGGTAGAAAAGGAAAGTAAAAGATGTTGAAATTTAGGAATCAAGTATTCAAAAGAAAATCTAAATCTAAGAGTGAATACTCATAATCAAAAGACATGCGTATTTCTTAGATTGCTGAATGGAAGAGGTAGAAAAGGAAAGTAAAAGATGTTTAAATTTAGGAATCAAATATTCAAAAGAAAATCTAAATTTGGGGCATTCTAAAATTTTATTGTTATTGAGAACTCGATGAAATAATAACGTTTTCCTAGTTCCATACAAACAAGAGTATAGTAAAAGGTGTTAAAATTTAGGAATCAAATATTCAAAAGAAAATCTAAGGGGCTGTTAGGTATGCACCTTTGCAACTAAGCAATGGAAAGGGAATGAATTTAGAGTGTTTGGTATACACCTTTAATTGCTGCTACAGTGATTTGAAATCCTAATACTAAGAAATCATGATTACTCAGGTTTTCCTAAGGAATGACTTTCATTCCATAACTCGATTTTCTAAAACAATAATAATAATAATAATAATAATAATAATAATAATAATAATAATGATGATGATAATGATACTAATAATAATAATAATACTAATAATAATAATAATAATTAAGTTGATTTCATTTCTAAAGAATTTTGGTAAATCAAACAACACAAATTTAAAGAGAATATTCATTTTATTCCTCACTATTATCATTACCATTCATTTTCTCATTCCTTGAAACATGTCAAGCGGCCCCTAAATCTATTAAATAGTGGCATTCTAAAAGTTTATTGTTATTGAGTACTAAATGAAATAATTGGAAAGAGTGAAGCCTCATAATAAATTTGAAAGAGTATAAAATAATTGGAAAGATTGAAACTCATAATCAAAAACACGTATTGCTTAGATTGCTAAATGGAAGAGGTAAAAAATGAGAGTAGATAATATGATTTTTTAAAATAAAAATTTTAGCATTGAAAAGATTTGTTGGAAAACAGCATGCAAAGAACACAAGAAACAATAGCTGAGAAATAATTGGAAAGAGTGAGACATCATAATCAAAAGACACATGCATTGTTTAGATTAGTTGACAAATAATTGGAAAGAGTGAAACCTCATAATCAAAAGAACACATGTATTGTTTAGATTCTTGAATGGAAGAGGTAGAAACGAAAAGTAGATATTTGGATTTTTTAAAGGAAAAAATTCATTAAGAAGATTTGGAAAACAACATACAAAGAACACAAGAAACAATAGCTCATCAAATTCTAGATTGCCTGGCATGTTTAGTTGGTTGCAAACAATTCAATATAATCTAACGAAAATTCGACATCATTTCAACGTATGCATTAATTTACCAAGTTTTCGATTTTTCATCTCCACAATAAAACAACATGCTCTTCCTAATGATTTGATTTACTGACTATATAGTCTGATGGAAGATGTTGGTTGGTAACAAACACAGATGCTTTGCAAAACAGAACTAGAAAAAGATGTTGCCAAAAGGTGTCCAATCTCTAAAACAAAGCAAAAGTATTTTCCAAAATATATGAAGCAGACATTCTTAGAAGAGACATACCTCATCTGCACAATGCAGCAATCTGGTGCCACAAAATTTTACCAGAGTATTATAAAATGTCAAAGCAGAGATCGCTTGATTATCAGAGTTGGAAAAAAGCTACACCCCAAAGATCAATATAAATACCCACTTCCATACTAAGATGGATTCTCAGCGTTTTTAACACCAGAATCGAGTTCTTTGCTGCCATTATATTCTCGCTTGGTAACCACACGGCCAGAGGTGGAGTCGTAAACTGTTTGAACGCCGATGGGCGGCGGCGGCGGCGGCGGCGTAGAGTTGGGGAAAGCAGACCAGCTGGCTGCGGTAGATTCATTGGCGGTGGTGGAATGGAGTGAATTTTTTTGGGGAATCGAGGGTGATTACGTGAACTGCAACAGGTGATAATGGGGTTAGGTTTTCTGGCTGAGAGAATTCAGAGGGTTTTGTAGAGGTGGAGTGATCGGAGTGCAAGCATTTCTGGAGCTTGAATCGGAGATGGAAAACTGGCTATTCAATTTGGGGATTAGGGTTTATGAAGGGTTTTCCACTTTTTACTTCGCTAAATACCCGGGAAATTTGAAAACAGCGTGAAATGATGCATATAATATAACACAGTTGAATATATATTCAATTAAAATTTACTATGTAGTTTCATTACTGATTGATTTATATTTCATTATATTATCTTTTAGAAAGGCATATCACATGGTTGATTAAATTTATTAATTATTCAAATCATTTAAAATATTTTACATGCATCGATTTTACAAATATTACTATTTTTCAGTTTGAAATCTTATATCAGTATATTCTTTTACGATGTATTGTGTGTGAATATGAAATAATAACTTTATATTTCTGATATAAATGCAATATATCATGATCAATTTCTCAATTATACAATAATTAAGGTTTGTGACCTTAGTTTAAAGTTTTGATTTTGAATTATTTTAATGAAAAACACTTCATTTAACTCATTTTACAAAACTGACATTGATTTTTTTATACAATTTGTTTCAATGCATAAGTAATGAATTGTGTCTTAACTCGTCTCATAAAATTAGATCTGTCGAACTGCCAGATACTTTCACAAAAAATCAACACCAATGAAAGATATTTCCAGAGATCCCTTTCATAAAATATAATCAAGAAATTTATGTATGTACTTAGAGTTGAGAGGACAAACAAGTAATTTAAATTTGCATTAATTTGGTAGCACCTTCTAGACATGTATACTGGCCTTTTAATTATTTTATGACATGAGATTTACAATTTTTTAATTATTTTCGTTTTTAATATTAACTAATGAATTATTGTTATAAACATTTTAACATTTTCATAAAACATCTTCACTAATGATGACTGAAAATTTACAGATGTTTTGAACTACACATGATAGCAATCAAATGATCAATGAAAATAGGAGATGAAACAATAGTCTTGAAAAAAAATTCCATGGGCAGTTTTATATATGAATTTAATTATACAAAATTGTAAATGATTTTCTAAGTAATTGCTTCATAATCGGATGAAGTTATTTCAAGAATATAATTTTATGGGACAAATCTTTACAAATCAACATATAATTTGAATCAATTTTATAAAGTAAACTCTATTTTATAAATTACAAAAACTCATGTGCACCAAGTGCATGGATCTAAGATCCGTGCAATCCGGGTCGATCCGACCCGGATCCGCGAGTTTTTTATTTTTTATTTTTCCAAATTGTTGTCTTGACTTTTATGTTATAAATGTGTGATATTTACGTCTTTATGTAATATTAATGTGACTTTTATGTTATATTATATCATTTTTATGTACAAATATTCTAATTTTTATGCATCTTTATATATTGTATAATGATCAAAATATTTGTACATAAAAATGATATAATATAACATAAAAGTCGCATTGATATCACATAAAGGTGTACAGTTCAAATTATATTGAAAATCTTTATTTTTTTTCTAAATTACAGTACATAAAGGTCATGATAGTTGTATATAAATGTCACATATTTATAACATAAAAGTCACACATTTACAACATAAAGGTCACAACCTAAAACAAAAAAAAAAAAGCAAAATTTAAAAACACGTGGATTCGAGTCAAAAACTAGATCGACCCAGATTGCATGTACACCAAATACACACAATACCAACTCTTTATAAATTATAGATTATAGACTGATACATCCAACATAACTAAATTCAAGAAACGTGTCCCAGGAGTCATATTATAACTTTTAAATGATTCAATTTGATGCATATGCTATCTCACGTGGCCACTTACCCTTCTCTATTCTCAAACTTTCTTGATTTGATACCTACTAACATTAAAAAGCAATTAATGGGATACAAGAAAAATGTTCGATCCTTGTATAAACACGTTATTCTCATACTGATCATTTAATTTTATTATACTTCATATATAAAATAGTACTGTTATAATAAATTTATATGATGTACACTAAATAAGAAAACATTAAAATAAATCAGTGGATTGAAAAATGAAGTAATAGAAATTTAAACGAGCATTTCCTACTTTGTAATAATTGCAAAACACTTTGCATTTTATCATGATTTGAAGTCAGTAACAAATTTACAATTATACCATGTCAATTAGGACCATTAGTTTTAAAATATGATACTTTATTTGTTTACTAATAATATTTTAATGAAAAAGAAAAAAAGATAAATAAAAGGAAAAGGAGTTAGGAGTATAACACCATATAATAACATACAAGATTCCTACACTATAATAAGAGGCTATTAATTTGAATTATTAAGAATCTTGAATAAACTTTGTCTATAAAAGCAAAATTATTTCTTTAAATAGTTTATAATTAATTCAACTTCTTTTCCAGTAGAAAGTTAATCTCATACTCCCTCTCTTTGGATTTCAAAATTTTCAAGATGCGTAAGACAATAATATTAATTTCCCATTTTTTATTACAGGTTTATTGCTTAAATGTGACATAAATAAGACAAATATTTGATGGTCATTGTCTTAGGTATGGTCCAAACTCTATTTAAAAATGAGAAAGTCTGCATGTTAGAATTAAGCTACCAAAAACCGAATAATTAATTAAACTTATTCCTACGCAACTGTTTCAACTTTAATGTTTCAGCAAATTAGTGAAAGCCAAATCACGAACATAGACCCCCATTTGAAACGGAAATACAATCCAAAATCAAACTAGAAGGCTACTCCAACTTGGTCAAGATTTTACCGAATTCGATGCAGAAACAAACTTCTTGCTCAATCTGTAAGCCTTTTGTACTAATTTTCTGGGATTTTTTGAATTTCACAAAAAGGTTGTTTAGGATTGAGATTTACTGGTTTTTCTGAAGTGGGTTCTGCGAATTTGATCTGTTTTTAATGTTTCAGATGGAAGAGGATGAAGAAGAGGAAGAGCTCAAGTTATGTTGGACATGGTCTTGTTTGTGTGTATATATATGTGTGTACTGTTTGTATGTGTTTGAAGGGTTTGAAGTTTGAGTTAGTGTTGTTTGAAAATGGCTGTGAAAGATAAAAGGGAGAGTCAAATAAGCCCTGTTCTGTTTAAATTTGGAGTGGCTTTAGCTGTTTCTCTTGGTGGAATTGTCTATACTTTTCTCAGAAGGAAAAAAATTATGCCCTTTAAACCAAAACCTTCTCCTCTGCTTTCTCCTGGTTAGATTTTTTTCTTAACCTCTAAATTCTTTATTGGAATTTTTTTTTTAATTGGGATTTTTATTAAATGTGATGCAATGTTTGATGTATAGGTATAGCTGATTCAAGAGAGGAAAGTGATGAGGAAAGTGACGAGGATCGTGCTTTGCAGGTAAACCCGACCAGCTATTCTGCTTCGATTGCGATTGTGTTTTTGTTTTGTTTAAAATGGTAGTATACAACATGTATGTTAGTTCTTTTCAAGATTAGCAAATGAGTGATCTGTTATATGTGAGTTGATTCTCATATTTGCTGATTGATTTGTTATTGGTCTTCAATTATGATCATGCCCTTTGTAATTGATTATGATGAAACTACTAGCCTGCTTTCCCATTTTGAGTCGATATTACTCTCTTCATTGCAGAGTTCCATCAATGGTCTCTCGTCTAGTGGTAGACATGTAGATAGAGATGGGATTCTCTTATCAGAGCTTGATCAGCTCATAAAAGAATATGACATGGAAACAGATGATGTTTCTTCTAGAATGAATGGGGAATGTTTAGTTACCAGTTGTGCTGAAAACGAGGATTGCAATAGAGAGATTAGTAATCTACGGAGTAAGGTTAAAATTCTTGAAGAACGAGAGAGGATTCTGGAAAACCAATTGCTCGAGTATTATGGCCTTAAAGAGCAAGAAACTGCTGTTATGGAGCTCCAAACTCGGTTGAGAGTACACAACATGGAGGCTAAACTTTATAGCCTTAAGATCGAGTCATTGCAATCGGATAACAAAAGATTGCTAGCTAAAGTGGCTGACTATGAAAAAGTCGTGACAGAGCTAGAATCTGCACAAGCCAAGATAAAGCTGCTAAGAAAGAAACTTAGGTTTGAAGCTGAACAGAACAGAGATCAAATCTTAAACCTTCAAGAACGAGTGATGAAGCTTCAGGACCAGGAGAAGAAACCCGTTGGAAACGAGCAAGACGTGGAAATGCAGCTAAAGAAAGTGAAGGAAATGGAGGAAGAGTTAGAGGAAATGAAGAAGTATAATCAGAGCTTGGAGCTGGAAAACTCTGAGTTGACTCGGAAACTGGAGAGCTTTAAAATGCTAGCTAGATCTGCTTTAAACGATGAGGAGGTTACTTTTATGTTTACGATGTTATGATCCTTTTAATTTTCATTAATAGAGTATGAATGTTCTATACTATGTGAGTTTATGGGATATTTCATTACAGGTCCAAGCACTTAAAGAAGAGAGACAGCTTTTAAGACAGCAAAACGAAGAATTAAGACAGGAAATCGAGCAACTCCAAGCTAACCGTTGCACAGACATTGAAGAGCTTGTCTACCTCCGGTGGATAAACGCTTGCCTGCGCTATGAAATGAGAAACTATCAGCCCAGCCCGGATGAAACCATCGCTAGGGACCTCAGCAAAACGCTAAGCCCAAAGTCAGAAGAGAAGGCCAAAAAGCTCATTCTTGCATATGCAAACAAAGAAGGCTCTAGGGACTTTGATTCCGATCAGTGGTCTAGTTATCTTACAGACTCTGGTGAACCCGACGATTTCCCCCTCGATATCTTGCCAGATATCAAAACAAACCATCCAAACAAAACCAAAGTCTTCACCAAGTTGATGAAGCTATTGCGAGGAAAAGACACTCACCACCATCTTCAGACAACACCCTCACCCGTATCAGTGGACGACACTGTGGGTAGATATTCAAGCAATTCTCAATCAGGCATTTCGTTATCTGTAGATGTTGGAGCTGCTGCAAGAACTTCATCAGGGGGCTCGTCTAGACAGTCGTTCAATCTCCAAAAGAGCAATACTGGTGTGAGCAGCAAGTGTTCTCGAAGAGCTAGTGACGACGGTTCCTTGAGTATATTCAGAAGCATCGATTCAACGAGTGGATACAATGATAACCCGCCACCTGGCACTCAACCTCATCAAGATGCTGCAAGAACAGAACTGGTGAAGTATGCTGAGGCCCTCAAGATCTCGAGGGCAAATCCATCATTTCGCCGAAGATCAGCTGCCTTTGGTTCCTTTTGACGTCATATATACAGTTCTTTTTCTTTATAGAGTGATTTGCAGATTAGTCCAAATATGTAAATTTGATAGGTTCTTGAAAATAAGTATAGGAAAAGAGAGAGCATAAAGATAACATTGTTCAAATAGTGTTTGTGTTTGCCCTATATTTTGAAGTGCCTGTTGAAAGTTTGCTAAAAAACAAACAAAATAGGTCCCATTTGATTTGTTTGAAAAATATATTTAAATAATATCAAAAATAAAAAATAAAATAACAATTACCAGAATTCTAAAAACGACACCGTATCACTTTCACAGAGCGGCGGGAAATCAGTTATAACAAACTCGCAGGGGGCAGAGAGATACAGAGTAATACATATCAGTTATCACGAAAATCGAATTAGCTTCAATACTCCCTCTCTCTCTAGAAAATTCACACTCTTGGTGATTGAAGAAAGTGAAGAAAATGGCGGCTAATGATCTAACTCGAAGCTCGCTGTACGTGGGCGATCTGCACTCCGAAGTTACAGAAAACGATCTCGTCGAGACTTTCTCACGGGTGGCTCCGGTGCTCTCTCTCCGTCTCTGCCGCGATAGAGTCTCCCTAAAATCTCTCTGCTATGCTTACGTCAATTTCTGGCTTCCATGTCATGGTACATTTGCTTATCTTTCCGTTTTGTATGTGTTTAATGTGACGATGAATTGTGTTTTTGTAAAAGTTATTTGATTTGATTTTGTGGAATTTAGTTTTGAACTCTTTTTAATTTAATTTTGTGAAAATAGTTTTTATGAGTGTTGGTTCATCAAGATTTTCTTTTTGTTGGGTGAATTGCTTATTTGTTTCTTGATGTTAAATATTATTTTCAGCGGCTAATGCTCTGAAATGCCTGAATCATACTATTCTGATGGGAAAACCTATGAGGATTATGTGGTATGAGAAAGACCCTATTGCAAGAAAGGGTGGCATTGGAAACCTCTATGTGAAGAATCTTGATCAATCGATCACAAGTTCTGAATTGGAAAATATTTTCTCCAAATATGGATCGATTCTTTCTTGCAAAGTTATAGAGGAAAATGGGATCAGTAAGGGTTTCGGGTTCGTTCAGTTCGATTCAGAGGATTCTGCAACGGAAGCTCTCAATGCTCTTCATGATACTGAGCTCGAAGGCAAGAAATTGTGAGAGTGCTGCTCCTTTGTGCCTTTTATTTATTTCTTATTCAATTTTATTCCCCATGCTACAACTTTTCACTGCGGTTTGTTCAGTTGAAATACCTTTCCACTTTCTTGATTAACTTTTCATGTCTTTCTTGAGACTAATATTGACTGCTAGATCCTCTAGAAATGAAAAAATAAATGTTTGTAACCTCAAGTCTTTAAAAAATGTTTTTGGCTGCGCATCTGTTGTTGAACTATTAATTCAGTGATTTTGATCTACTACTTTGAATTATGCAATGCGTATCGAGCTGTCAATAGCTTAAATGAATGTGAAAGCTTTGTATAACGTGGTTTTTCTAAATAATCTCCTTCAAATTGTATGATCCAACTGCAACATCCGATTCATGAATTTTAAGTGAAGAAATTTGTTTGAAATCTACAATCGAAAAATTAGTGAGTGAAATTTGAGATGCTTGCAACCTTTTCCATGCCTCAGCTCTTCATTTTATGGAGAAGCCCTTGAGGTTAAACATCTCTGCTGATTGCTTAACATTCTTATTCTGAGGAAGATAAATGGTAATTCCATCTTATGAGTATATGGGGATTTAGGTTTATAATTTGCGATAAAATAATTTGTTACTTAAAAGAACTGCACAGCCAAGAGATGGTGTATATCTGTAGTCTTGTCTAGAATATTTGATGTTTGATTAATTGCATTATAGATTTCTTGCTTGGTTCAGTTCAGTCTCATTATTCTTCTGTAATATGTTGATTCATGAGTCTCTTCAGCTTCATGTTTGCATTATTTGTTAATAAAAAAGAATTCAGTCAGATTTTGATCCAATCCACTTCGTATCTTTCTCTTTACACACTTAAATATAGATACAAACATGTATGTGCATGCATATGTATGTACATAAACCTAAAGCATGTATTATCTCTATCAGATATGTCTCCAAATTTTGCAAAAAGTTTGAGAGGAAAGATTCAGAACAAAGCTTCAGAAGCCTAATTGTGAAAAACCTAGACACAGAGATCACAGAGGACCTCCTTAGAGATAAGTTTTCAGAACATGGGAAGGTCATTAAAGTTGTCATAATGAAGGATGACAACAATTACTCCAAAGGATTTGGGTTTGTTAACTTTGACTCACATGAAGCGGCTAAAAATGCTATGGAGGTTCTGAATGGAGAACTGATTGGTAATGTTCTGTTTCCTCAGCTCGCTTTGAAAAAAGTAATTGTGTTCCATATGCCCTTTACTTCCAGGACTAAGTAATATTTTCCATGGTTTAGGATCAAAGAACATCATTGTTGCTAGAGCTGCAAATAAAGCTGAATGGAGAAACAAATTTGGACGATTCGATGCATATAATTATGCAGATCAGATTGTGGAGTCGAATGCTTCAAATCTGTTTGTGAAGAATCTTGATGCATGTGTTGATGAGAAAAAACTGGAAGAGCTCTTCAGTACTTATGGACAAGTTATCTCAGCAAAGGTGATCCGGAGAGGTGGAGTTAGCAGAGGATTTGGCTTTGTACTATTCTCATGTCCTGATGATGCCAGCAAAGCATTGAGTTCATTAAATGGTCAGAAAATTTTCCTTTCTAATATGTGGTTTGAAGCTTCTTTTGGATCACTTTATTTCTGAGATTAGTTAACTGTCTTTTCCTTTTCAAATAGGAACTGATTTTGAAGGGAGAACTCTGTATGTGGCAGTGGCTTGGTCGAGAGACCCACAAACTACAGGGTTGAATAGCTCTTATGAAAAGTTCCCACCTCAACCACGTTATACTTCCAACTATCAGCAACCTGGTAGCGATTTTCCTCTCTTCAGTTCTCCAATATCTTTCAAACAACCAAACCCATGGCAGTCCACTTTGTATCAACATTTTGTTAGTCCAAAGAATAGTCTGTTTCAAGCTCAGAACTTCCAAGGCGACTTCTATCCATGGGTAAGACCATTGTACCGAGACATTTTGCTTTTCTCATAATTCAGTGTTTATATTACATGTTTTTTTGGATATAACAACTTTAAATCCTCTGAAACAAAACATTGTTTGTGGATACTTAGGATTGAATTTAACAAATATTTGTAAGGAATAACATTGTATGTCATTAGAACCATGGCATGGTTAGAATTTGGCTTGTGCTGATCGATCTCTTCTAATGTACAGCCTATGCAACTTGCTACTTTGAATGGATTTGGGCAAGAAATGTATTTGGATAAAAAACCACCTGGCAGATTGCAAGGGAAGATCATTAATGGGGATGGAAAGAAAATCTGTAAGGGGTCTGCTACTATGGAAACTTTTCTCTTGAGTTCATCCCCTGAGAATGACAAGACAAAGCCCGGTTATATGCATCTACCTCTCTTTCAGAAGTTTCAGGTTGGTGATTCTGTCTCAAAGATAACTATTTAATCTTATATTTAGCAATCAATGTTGAAATTTTGGTAAAAAGTTCGACTACAAATTTCCATTCACAAACTCCCTGATTTGCAATTTTTTTTTGTTAGTCCCTTTCAATCCATCCATTCTTCTATGCATTGCTACAAAAAATATATTGAGGAATCTCTCTTTCCCAATAAACTAGTGTTACAACTTTGGCAATGTGTCTTGCTGATTTTAGAAGATAACTATTGCTGATGGTTAGTGTTTGCCTGATCATCTTGTTTCTTATTCATCTCTTCTGATTTATAGCCAATGCAACTTGCTACTTTGAACGGGTATAAGCAAGAAAGAAACTTGGAAACGTCGAAGGCTCAAAACTCACCTAGCAAATCGCCTGGGATGATCACTAATGGGGATGGGAAGGAATTCCGTAAGGGGTTGACAGATGTTGTGGAGACTTTGCGCATAAGATCATCTCCCAAGATAGACAAGTTATGGCCTGGTTTTATGCATTACTGTGAACCTCAGGTTAAAAAATTTCAGGTCTGTGATTACAATCTCAAAGACAACTCTTTAATTAACTCTTTATTAGCAATACAAATTTTCAGTCATAAACTTCTCTGATATTTTATTACTGAATTCTGCCTTCTCTACTCATTTTTGCAGGCAAAGTATGATACTCAGGAAATGCTGATGTCACCCAAGATTCTTAGCAGATCCACTGAGAAAGAAGTTCAATCTTAAAGAAGTAGGAATGCTCTCAGATGATCTCTTCACTGAAAACCAACAATTTCTGCTGTTTGCATGCTAGTCCCTCAAACCGCATGTTATATGCTAGTTTGATCCACTTTTTTTTGTTTGTGATGTATAGTTGGTATTAGACATAGTAGAACATTGAATCGATGCTAATGGCTATGGATTTTTGATTGGTAAATGCAATGAAATGCTCTCAGTTTTTTTTCCTGAAGATGGTTGAGAAGCTGTTTGTTCTAAGAGTAAGATAGATTAGTTGAATATAAATTTTCAAGCTACTATTGATACATGGTTGTCTTTATCTAGACAACACACACAGTATGACAAAGCTTAGTGATCCTCAACGAGGAACATTGTAAAAGACAGAAAATTCAAGAAAAATATAAATATGGTAAGGACATAATCCCTTGTACTATTGTACAGACAGCAGATGCAGTGATCAACCAATGAGACCGATCCCTGCAATGATCAAATTATCTGCAAGTACTTGATTGGCTGCCTGAGATGGATGAACACTGTCCCAGAACACATACTGGCTTGCATTCTTGCAAGTGCCTACCGATTTAGGATTGCACAGCAACGATGTGGTCTCCACAGTTCCTGTTCCACAGCATCCTCTGGTTGCCTCTGTGAATCCTGCAAGACAAACAGATTGTGGGTTTAGAATATGTAAAGCTTCTGAGAAGATTAACTAAGCTGAGTGTTGATCAGTACCACTTTTCTGAGGGTTAGAAACGAGGTCGTATAGGGGCTTGAAGATGTCGAAAACGACAATCTTGAGATCAGGATACTGCTTCTGGATCTGTGTAACAGCAGAGTTGATCTTCTTGTTGAATTGTTGAGCATCCGTGTTTATCCGTGAGACGCACCCACTTTCATGGTACCCGAATAGTGTTCTTGTTGCTGGCAGGCACCCTAATGGTGGGAGTGAGGTTACTCCAATTCTTCTTGCTCCTAGCCCATATATGCTCTGTCACATTTCATAATAGTCAAACACATTAATGAACTAATGTAACGTGTTAACCTTTTTATTATTATATATAAAAAAATATGTCGGGCCAATAGGACTAATTTTATATGGGTTGCTATATTCTTTACCCAGTCCAGGACAGGCCAGAATCAAATTGTCGGCTCTATTCTTCGTAACATTGACTATAATAGTAGTAGTAATAACAGAAAAAGTTATAAGAATTATTTCCATGTAGCATTGACTATAATACTAATATCGATCAATAATCAATGTTTAGACAAGACTGGGCCTAGGGCTTAGGTGAGGCAAACATGGGAAGATAAAAAAGGGAGCCATTTTGTAGCAAGACTAGTACTAACATAAAATTAAAATTGTGATATTCTTACCTTGATGAAATTATTGAAAATGCCAACAAGGTAGGAGGAATACTGGTCAGGGGTATAGACTTTGTTGAGGAAAGAATTGATATAGTAATTCTGGACAAAATCACTACTGCCAGCAGAAACTATGTACAATGCATCTTTTATAATAGATGCAGATTTCCCACTCCCTGCTACACTTGCTAGCTTTCCTTGGTACTCCTTGAAATACTCTAACTGTTGTGACAATGGAATCACATGCTGCAAAACAAACAAAACATTGATATAAGTAATACCCACCAAAATTAATCTACACTTTTTAATTTCTTGAATGTTAAATAGAATATTCTTACACTTAGAAGAGATGTATGGTCATCATATCCAGAACCAGCAGAAGCAAAGTTAGCCCCCAATAGAAGGTTCTTCCCAGATGCTTGTGGGCTAAGATAAGCCGCTGGAAAACTCGTAAATCCAAGTGTCTCAGCTGCAAGAAACACCATTACATTAGAGTTCTTGGAAAAAAAGAAATCAAGTTCAGTGACGTTTCTACCACATTTCATATAAAAAAGAAAAAAAGAAATCACTTTTATGTAGGATGTTACACAAGTTTTGATACCTGTAATATCTGTAGCTAGTTTTCCATCACAGAATCTTCCAGTAGCTTCTTGATTCTTGAAATCTCGACCATAAGGAGGATAATCTGCTTTGAATATGGTGTGAATATAGTCATTATTTCCGACATCAACGGCTGAATCTCCGAACGTGATGATGGCCGGAACTAGGGTTGTTGATTCTTGAGAGCTAACATGGTTGAAGAAGAAGAAGAAAATGGCCAATGTATATGCTAAAACAACTCCCATCTTTATGATCTTGAAAACCCTATAATTATTTCAAGAACCCTTTGCAACTCATTTGCTTTTATATACAACAGATCTTATATACATCTGTGTATACTTTAGCCTGGCCCTAGTGTTGAATAATGGAGGATGAGCGTTGGGATCGCCATTAATGAATTGCTCAAAAGTTAGCTCTATGGCATTAAAAGCTCGTTTACGTCGTAATAAATTCGCCTCTTGATCATCTGAAATATTATTTCCTCATTAGCTAGATTATATATACATATGTATAAACAAGATTAGTGTTTTGGATTAAATTCAATCTGTTAGTTGTAACTTGTTGTCACACGTACAATTATGATCATACACTATATTGCTGAAATATCAGCAAGAAAGTAGTTGGGGGGATATACACAGAAAATGCATTAGATTGTGGCCACGTTGGAGTAATAATGCTTTGCATGTGATATGAGTTAATTTTTGTTGACACAAAAAGTTTGGTCAACTATTGTGTCTTTAGTAGTACCCTTCATGAAGTTGATAACAATAGAAAACAATATTGAGTGTATAAATCTATATTAATTGATAGGAGTAAAGTTGTCGTCCTCGAAGATTTTTCAGTCTCGATTGTATTTCAAAGGAGATGATCTACGATCTGTCTTGAAATGCATAA
The DNA here is from genome assembly GCA_946896805.1 of Scutellaria galericulata. Lineage (NCBI taxonomy): Eukaryota > Viridiplantae > Streptophyta > Magnoliopsida > Lamiales > Lamiaceae > Scutellaria > Scutellaria galericulata. The sequence goes on from OX335797.1 coordinate 15,427,389, forward strand.
TAGTATTGTAAAATCATATCATTAACGTACACACAACGTTGTATGCAGATAAAAGAAAAATGTGATCAAAACCCTAGATTAATGTAGAGTTGGCAATTGGTCCATTGTTTTGGACTTAGCTAAAACTTGATCAAGAAAGTCAATGTTAGGGTAAACTTTAAAGTACTAAAGGATTTTGTATAATTGTAATATTGTACTTTGAGTGATGGGGTGGGGTTTGGTCTATATCCAGTTATATTTCATAGGATTTATTCCTGCAAGGTGAGGTATTAAATGGACATTGCAGAGGCATTGAATTACACAATTCACAACATTTAGACGATCGATTTTTATTTTGTTTTGGCATTTGTGAGTAAATAAATGGTGCTTGTTAGAATAGTACAGTTTGGATTGAATGCTTGCGAGGGCTGAAATTAGGGTTAAATTGGGTGGCCATTTATCTTTAAGAACAATAATTAGGACTAGTATTGGATGTGTTTTAATTAACAAATGTGTTGTAGCATCTTAAAATAAGTAGTGCTTGTAAATGGACCTGGAGTACATAGTAGGTCATTTTATTCAATCTATATATCTCCAACTATGCTAGAACATAGTCAACTTTAGGGTACTATTGAAGTTTTTGTGTATTTAGGCTTTTGATATATATATTTTTCTTTTAGAACCAAGCAAGCTTTTTTCTTTTTCTTTTTTTGGTAGAATTTTTTTAAAATCATCACATGGATCTAATTTCAAGATACACGTCGATTCATAATCCACAAATCATTATCCATATGTGTTTGAAAATAAGTTTCGTTTGAGGATATAGTAGGATTTAATCATAATTGAATTATATTATATTTGTGAGACCATCAACTCATGTGAGTTTTGTGTTTTCTTATTATTATTATTTTTTTTTTTTGGTCCAACTGGATGTTTTTTCTATTTACAAAGTAGATAATTAAGTTGTTTATTTTTTTTCAGATAAAAAAGAAATAGAAATCCGGTTACTTTATATATATATATATATATATATATATATATATATATATCTTATTATTTTTTATTTTTCAACTTCTTAATTACATTAGCTTGAAACTCCTCATTTCTTCTGTCACTAAATCTCAGTCATATTTGCAGTAAAATGAAGGGTTATATGCTGGATCATAAAATTTTCATTTATAAGCATTCTAAAACAAGGTGTTCCCAGAAACGATTGAGAAAAATGTACTGTATAAGTTAAAAATATATGACACTGACGTGTGTATAATTTAATTTTGAAAGAATGAATTGATAATAGAAGTAATTTAAAAAACGAAAACAATTCTATAAGAAGTTTAGACTTTCAAGATGTTGCATATCCGACACGACAGGCTGACACAAGCTGACAATACTTGACAATTGTTATCAAAACATACATAGGGAAAATTTGAACAAAATTGACAATTTTTTGGTCCTTATCTTGAATTATACACGGTGTGTCAAAATAAATATCGTTTTAATTGTTTTTTTATAAATTAAAAAAAGAAATAAATATCATTATATTTCTATTTAAATGTAATTATTTTGAGAGTTTTTTTTCTTTTTCCTCCTAACAAACTAGTTTCTTTAATTTAGTAAAAATAAATGAAGATATTTTTGATAAATTATTGTTAAATATATTTTAAAATCCTAAAATGATATTTATTTTGAAATTGATGAATTAACTTTAATCAACGAACATGGATAAAATAATTATTTTGGGATAAATAAACAATAATTACTGGGCCAACAAGAGAAGACCGATATTCTTATATAGGATCAATCATATTTATTATAGATGGGGTAAGATTTGCTGGATTAGAGTTGCAAATCCTTAAATGAGGTTTGTTTCATTAGGATGGTTCGATACCATATATAGAAATCTTATCTATTATACTCTATTGGAAATTTAGGTTTTAAAATATCGAAATTTGTTATTACATATAGCTTATATTTATTATATTGAAATTTCAGTATCTTGAAATTTTTTGGTGTATTGATAATATCATATTATAATGAAATGGAAAATATATACAAACTTTGGTTATCGAAAATACCATTATCCCGAAATGAAAATTATATATCGAAATTTCGATATATACCCAAAATACCGTAAGAAAATCATTATTTTTAATTTACTAATATTATATATATATTTATTTTTTTTATTTTTTTTTTCCTATATTTTGATATATACTGAAAATTTTCGCATACCAATATTTTTGCTATTTTCGGGAATTCTACTCCAGTCCAATATCTGTGTTAGAATTAACATAATCTCTAGTCCATATTCCTATAGTGTACATTTAACACAAATTCTAATAAAGAACTCGTTAATCAATTTTTTTTTTTACAATAATATAATACAAATTACTAAAAAGTTTAGTATAATTTCACGTGTAAATAATTATCATGGTACGCAAGAGAGAGACATTTTAGATTTTAATAGGTTAGATTATTTAATGACTAATGATGTAAATTGAATATTTAATTAATGATGAAAATAGATATTATATTTGATGCAAATATTATGATTGTTAAATATAAAATTTTAATAATAAACATGTGATTACTAAAACTTTGGCTTTGGCCACTCATATTAAATATTGGCTCCCATTAATGATTTCTCTTTTTGTAAAATTAATAATAATATTGCTTTTTTTAGACCTTAGTCTACTTATTAGAGGATATTGACATCAAATGGCACTTTTAACTTGTTTAGTACAACAATTTAATGCATAGCCTTTGCCAAACCACCGTCGGTGGCTTTAATTAAATACCAGACTACACACTAATAGATAATGTTTATCAACAAATTAGGAAAAGTTGATATGTACTTAAATTAATTTCTTTGTTACCGAATCAATCTTGAATGAATATCAATCAAAGTAAACATGATTTAAGAAAAAAAACAGAAATATTCTCTTACATACCGGTGAATTTTGTCCCATATTAATGTGTACATAGTTGATATTACATTAATAACGGAATCAATTTTAAATCAAGATAATGACAATATATATTCGAATGAAGACAGAGTAGGATGTTTACACAGTCCTTATTGGGTTGATAATGATAGCAAAGTTCATATAATTAGTGGATTTAATGTATATGGTCAATATGGGCCACTAAAATTAGTATGGGTTAGAGTTTAGTTATTTTGTACTTAATGGCCCATCAGGCCCAAACCTTATGAATTTAGGGTTATCAAGCCCAAACCTTATCAAGGAGACAGTTTGGTATATACATATTATATCCCTATAAAGTATAAACACTCTCACATGGCGATCATTATTTTCCCACCTTGAATAATTAATTGAAGAATTCTCCGTAATTTTTAGTAAATTATGAAAATTATATTTTGCCCACCGATGTTCATTCACGACCATCAAGATAGAATAGTTATATATAAAATAATAGTTATTAGTTCACATTGAGATTTATATTTTTCCTTAAAACAGAATTACATTTAGATCTATAGAATTGGCATAACAATTAATAATAAAGCAAATCTAAGTGAAAACATAAAGTTGGTATTAATCATTAATCGACAAGTACATGGGTTTTGTGAATTCTTAATTTATTTTGTAAATTCTTATTTAAAAGATACAATATTTGATTATTAAAAAAAAGTAAGAGAGAGAGAGTATCAAGGCTCAGACTGAACCGCAATCGGAGTAGGAGTAGTGCAGCAAGGACAACACCCCCTTGGTGGTCGAAGTAGACAACACACACAAGCAGGGCATATTGGTCTTTTCGCCAATACCTCTGCACATATTAAAGGGTTATACTAATGCAAAAATGGGATAAAATAGTCATTATTGTAAGCATAACGAGAGCATGGTTGATTATCACTGAATTAAAACGAGATTCTAAAGTTGATGAGAAATTAATTACTGATGAATCGAGCAGCATCACTTGTTGGTAAAGTTGGAGATAAAACAAAAGCGAAAAGGGACAACGTCAACATGATGGACATAAAAGTATTGTTTGTCATGATGGAATTAAGATGTAAAAATTCAAAATAGTGTGAAATTACTAGATTTGTTACTTGTTCTTGCTGGTTTGTGAAATGCTTGTATTTATATGTGTAGTATGTTGGAAAATTAAGTTAATTTGATTAAATATAATTTTAACAAGGAAGATGCAGTTTCGTTTGAATGTTGAAAGTCTTGGATCCATATGTTGAATTTCTATGCTTGCATTAATTGTCATATTGCCACCTTTTTTGTCTATAATACTACCATAATCAAGTGGTTACTTTTTCTATGAAATGTTTGAATCTCTTAAGTCAACATATTAAAATAAATCAAGAAAATAGTTACTTTTGTTAATAATTGCAAAAAAAAAAAAAAAAAACATAACATAACATGATGAAGAAAAATTCATACTTTGCAAATTGAATCAAATTATAAAAATTAAATATAATTTTGGCATCTGATGAAAAAAAAAACGACTAATATACTTTGCAAATCAAACCATCATTCAAATTTTCAATGGTTGTATATTGATGTGTTTGATACTTATACAACTCATCATTAATCATACTAACATTGACAGTATGACATATGAGTTGTAATTAATGTCGAACATATCATTACTTAAACATTATAAAATCACACAATCAATCGATAATTCGAATTACACGATATAACTAATTTTTTTTATCAGATCCCAACAACTCTATTGAATTTACAATGAAACTAAATGTCAAATATTTAATTTATAATTAGACCTTTTATTAATCATTGAAGTTATGGTATTATTGACCAATTAATTTGACTTTATTGTTTTGTTCTTCTAAAATTAAAAATTTTAAAGAAATATTTATTTATATAGTAATATTGCTTCTCACAGAAAACTATTGATTTTTTTTTTCAGTGTTTCTCTCAAAAACTTTATGTCAGATTTATAAAATAAAATATGTGTGTCTATAAGTAGCATATTGAACATTCAAAATATAAGAGGTGTTTGAACTGGACTTAAGGTGGCTTTAGCAAATTTGGATTTAGGCTTGAGAAGAATTTTGTGAGTTTGAATTTTGAGTAGAATTATAGTTAAGATGTCATTTTCACATAGGGAATTGTAGAAAAAGTAGATGTTTTTTGTTGGGAGTTGTAGAAAAAGTAGATGTTTTTATTGAGAATTGTAAAAAGTAAATGTTTTAATTGGGAATTGTAGAAAAAGTAGGATTTTGCAAATCCTTGTCCAAACATGGACTGAACTGAGTCCATCCAAAATCCGGATATACCAAGTCCAGTCCAAACATCCCCTAATTGAAGCTTAGGATAGGCATTTTAGACTTTTTAGTGTCTCACATAATTCAAAGTTTTTGGCCTTTTGCCTTTTTATTATATTGGGAAAAATGAACTCTGTACCATTTTTGTAATAAGAAATTGTAAAAATGCCACAAAATATAGATAGATTTGTAAAGATACCACAAATTATAACAAACTTGTGAAAATACCACAATTTTTGACCAAGTCCAACATGAATAGTGGATAAAATGAGTTCAGGGAAAAACATCGCCAACTACCTATCAAATCACACTAATGGAGGTATTAAAAAATGAATTACACAATATACAATATAATGAAACATTCGTTAAACCCTAAAAATTAAGGGTTTAACCAAAAAAACATACTTGTTCGTTAAACCCTTTATTTAAAGGGTTTAACGAACAATTATGGTTATTTTCGTGAAACCCTTAATTTCTAGGGTTTAACGAAATTTCATTAATTTTGTCATTTTTTTTAATTTGAAATAATTTTCGTTAAATTGAAACATAGTTTTCGTAATTATCAAATAATGTAATATGAACAGTGAAATTATGAAATAATTTGCAAATATATAAATTTAATTACACAATATGCAATATAATGAAACATTCGTTAAACCCTAAATATTAAGGGTTTAACGAAAAAAAACATAATTGTTCGTTAAACCCTTTATTTAAAGGGTTTAACAAAAATTATGGTTATTTTCGTTAAACCCTTAATTTCTAGGGTTTAACGAAATTTCATTAATCTTGCCATTTTATTTTTTTTGAAATAATTTTCGTTAAATTGAAACATAATTTTCGTTATATTATTAACTAATTTTCATAATTATCAAATAATGTAATATGAACAGTGAAATTATGAAATAATTTGCGTTAAATTATTAATGGAGTTTCGTTAAATTATCAAATACAATAATATGATCCTTTCCTTAAACCCTAAAAATTAGGGGTTTAACGAATAAACCATAATTTTCGTTAAACCCATAATTTTTTGGGTTTAACGAAAACTATGGTATGTTTCGCTAAACCTTTGTTTTTATGTGTTGAACGACAATTAATTGAATTTATTTATACTATTAAATAATTTTCGTTACATTATTACAAAATATTCGTTAAATTATCAAATTATTTTCTTTAAAGTATCAAATAGTTTTCGTTAAATTATGACAATATTTTTGTTAAATTATCAATTAATTTTGGTTATATTATTAAAACGAATATTAATTTAATCCCGTTAGTTATATTATTAAATTAATTAAATAATTAGCAAGTACAATAATACTATATTTTCGTTAAACTCTAAACATTAATGGTTGAACGAAAATAAACCATAATTTTTTAAACCGAAGGGATAGATTTGATCATATGAATAGTGTTCGAAATACAAAACACATTGATATTCGAGATCCTTACTAAAAACCATAACATAATGATCATTTTTACGAACATCACATAGTAGTCATAATACATACATCATACATGAGTCGTATAATCAAAAAAATCATGAGGTATGGTGTCACCGGCCGTGGAGTTTAAGATTAAACCATGCCATTTTCGTTTTCGTTTAAGATTAAACCATGCCATTATTGTTTTCGTTTAAGATTAAAATAAACCATGCCATTTTCGTTTAGGATTAAAATAAATTTAAGCATTTTCTAATAATATGGAAAGTGTCATTTTTGAAATATCATATTCGGATTAATGTAAAGATGAGTTGTACACATCAAACATACATTGGTAATCTATAGATCATTTCCCAAATTCGCTTGAAGATATATCGGACATTTTCTTCTGGTGTGTTCTGCGGACCCGCATACTGAGCAATGTTTCTTCTTCCGCCTCAACGGTTGATCCTCATTTCGGATGGTGTTTTGATTGAGGATGTCGTCCTCAAACGTGTCATATTCGAACGGCGACATTTCGGTGCATCCTTTCCTTGTGTGACCAGTTTGTCCACAACGACGACATGTATGTGGTTTGTGTGAGGTTCCACCTTGCTCACCGGTCGAAGGAATACGCGTTGATTTCAGTCGACCGGCTTGCTTTGGTTTGTCTAGGGGAATACAAAGAGTCTTCTTTGCCTCGTCCAATACATCCCAATCTTGTGGATCGGGAACAGGTTTTACGTCACCTTCCCACATACCCCTCAACCATTCTGTTGTATAATACAGCGCAACATAAGATATGATTGTTTCTTTTGCAAAGCGGCAAGCATAAATATAGGTTAACACTCACGTTATGCATTATACACACAACGTATTATACACCAAATTATAAGGTATATAGTTTTATTATCAAGTTTACCTTATAGTTGCGCATGCATGTGAACATGGAAACATCTCTTGTTGAAAAATACCACGAGGGAGTCCAGGTCGTCCAGCAACGACGTGGCCGTCGGGCAAATTCGTCCGCTCGTAGGGCACCTACCACATCCACTGTTGATCCTACAGCTGCCGGTCCATAAACTAAAATTAATTAGGGTCTGAGTCGTCTGACTTTAGCTCATACAATACAAATGTACAATCCGAAGTGTTAATATTTTAATCATTTTTTTTATAAAAACATTATTCTTTGAGGTTATAGTATATACTACATATTTTAGTAAAATAAAATAAATGATTCTAATATAATAAAAAGAATAAAAAATTCCATGCGCATTGAAGACTACGTTACTGTAATATTTATTTGTATGTATGGGTTTGACCTAAGGCGGTTGTTTTATAAATATTTAACAGGTTTGTATACTGTTGAATGTAATTTTTTTCAAACTTATTTACAAAGTCATGTTATTAATCAAAGTAAACATGACTTGAAAATAATACGAAATTTTCTCTTAGGCCTTCTCCAACCCTGTGCTAGGTGCTGTTCTAGCGCAGAGTTTTCTTCTCCAACCCTTTGCTATCTGTTTTGCTAAGGTAGCGTAGGACCGTCATGTAATCTATTGTGCGTTACTAGAAGCACAGAGTTAATCCAGCTCTACTCTTTTTTTTTTAATTCAAATTTTATATGGATTTGGACTTAGGCTTTTAATTATGTTTGGGCTTTCCCTTTTTTTCCTTCTTTTTGTTCAATTTTTTATGGATTGGGCTTGGGCTTTTAATTAAATTTATTGTATTAAAATTTTAATTAATTCAATTAATTAATTAAATTCAATTTAAATTGTATTAATGTGTTAATTAATTCAATTAATTAAAATTTAATTAAGTTAAATTTATTCAATGAAAATTTAAATTAATTGAATAATGAAAAATATAATAAACATAGAGTAATATTGAAGAATAATGAAAAGTACATAAAGTTACATAAAATATAAAATTACATTAATGAAAAACATAGAAATACATAAAAGCAATAAAACAAAATATAAATCCTAATAATCTGAAAGACCACCTCCGGACCCTGATCCTCCGATATCTGTAAAATATTCTCGAAACATATTAAAATTAGGTGGTGTTGATTTATCCTCGTCTGCCCTCTTCTGCATAATTTTTTGTTGTTCTAATCGTATGAACTCACGTTGTTGAAAATTCTCGATGCTGGACAAATTGACTGTGAATGTCTTGTTTTATGGCTCGATTTAGGCAAATTCGATCTTCAAAAGGCCATTTCACACTACGAAATGCACTAATTGAGCATTTGTGGGCAAAGTATTCTAATTCGGGCGACTAATCATGTTTATTTTTTTTATTGCACTTTTATTAATCATGTAATATGTATTTTTATTGTATTTTTATTTCATGTTTATTTATTTTTATTGCAGTTTTATTAATCATGTAATATGTATTTTTATTTCATGTAATATGTATTTTTATTGTATTTTTATTTCATGAAATATGTATTTTTATTGCACTTTTATTTCATGTAATATGTATTTTAATTACATTTTTAGTATTAATAAATTTAAAAAATGATATTAAAAATAAAGTAGTGTTGAAAGTAGTGCGAGCTGTTGAAGAAAAGATGTTGATTCTGCACTACTCTAGTGCAAGCTGTTGGAGATGGCCTTACATGCTAGTGAATGGTGTCATGTATTAATGTATTTGGTATCATCATTAATATTACATTTATAAAAAAAAAAATTACATTCATTGTTGTGTGAATCGCCCTAACACATCATCAAATTCAAAAACACATTTATTTAAAAAAGACATCATTAGATCAATTTAACATTGAATGTAAAGTATTTCATTGAATTTAACTATATATATACACACACACAAAAACACACAATTTTATTTTATCAGTTGAATTTAGAGTTATATTTTCCCTTAAAACAAACCACATTTAGATCTGTAAAATGGGGGCAGCAATTGATAAGAAAGCAAATGTAGTGAAAACATAAAGTTGGTATTAATCATTAATCAACAAGTACGTGTGTTTTATTTTTGAATAATAACTTAAATTTTATTTTGTGAATTCTTATTTAAAAGAGACAATATTCTGGTAATTCTAAAAAAGTAAGAGAGAGAAAGCATCAAAGTTGAGATTGAAAGTCGACCGCGGTGAGAGAGTAGAAACAGTGCAGCAACGACAACACCTCTTCAATGGTTGAGCTTCACAACACAAACGAGGGCATATCGGTCCACTCGCCAATAACTCTATCTTGAATTATAGACAGTTGTGTCAAAATAAATATCGTTTTAATTGTTTTCACATAGATTAAAACAGATGAAATAAATACAATTTTATTCCTATTTAAATCTAATTATTTTGAGAGTTTTTTCTTTTTCCTCCTAACAAACTAGTTTCTTTAATTTAATAAAAATAAATGAAGATATTTTTGATAAATTATTGTTAAATATATTTTGAAATTTTAAAATGATATTTATTTTGAAATTGTTGAATTAACTTTAATCAACGAACATGGATAAAATAATTATTTTGGGATAAATAAACAATAATTACTGGGCCAAAAAGAGAAGACCAATATTCTTATATAGGATCAATCTATATTTATTATAGATGGGGTAAGATTTGCTGGATTAGAGTTGCAAACCCTTAAATGAGGTTTGTTTCATTAGGGTGGTTCGATACCATATATAGAAATCTTATCTAGTATACTATATTAGAAATTTTGGTTTTAAAATATCGAAATTTGTTATCACATATAGCTTATATTTATCATATTGAAATTTCAGTATCTTGAAATTTTTCGATATATTGATAATATCATATTATAATGAAATGAAAAATATATACCGACTTTGGTTATTGAAAATACCATTATCCCAAAATGAAAATTATATGTCAAAATTTTGGTATATACCCAAAATACTGTAAGAAAATCATTATTTTTAATTTATTTATATATATATATATATTAATTAATATTAATATTTTCCTATATTTTGATATATACTGAAAATTTTTCGGGAATTCTACTCCAGTCCAATATTTGTGTTAGAATTAACATAATCTCTAGTCCATATTCCTATAGTGTACATTTAACACAAATTCTAATAAAGAACTCGTTAATCAATTTTTTTTTACAATAATATAATACAAATTACTAAAAAGTTTAGTATAATTTCACGTGTAAATAATTATCATGGTACGCAAGAGAGAGACATTTTAGATTTTAATAGGTTAGATTATTTAATGACTAATGATGTAAATTGAATATTTAATTAATGATGAAAATAGATATTTTATTTGATGCAAATATTATGATTGTTAAATATAAAATTTTAATAATAAACATGTGATTACTAACACTTTGGCTTTGGCCACTCATATTAAATATTGGCTCCCATTAATGTTTTCTCTTTTTGTAAAATTAATAATAATGTTGCTTTTTTTAGACCTTAGTCTACTTATTAGAGGATATTGACATCAAGTGGCACTTTTAACTTGTTTAGTACAACAATTTAATGCATAGCCTTTGCCAAACCACCGTCGGTGGCTTTAATTAAATACCAGACTACACACTAATAAATAATGTTTATCAACAAATTAGGAAAAGGTTATATGTATTTAAATTAATTTCTTTGTTACCGAATCAATCTTGAATGAATATCAATCAAAGTAAACATGATTTAAGAAAAAATACAGAAATATTCTCTTACATACCGGTGAATATTGTCCATATACATAGTTGATATTACATTAATAACGTAATCAATTTTAAATCAAGATAATCACAATATATATTCGAATGAAGACAGAGTAGGATGTTTACACAGATCTTATTGGGTTGATAATGATAGCAAAGTTCATGTAATTACTGGATTTAATGTATATGGTCAATATGGGCCACTAAAATCAGTATGGGTTAGAGTTTAGTTATTTTGTACTTAATGGCCCGATAGGCCCAAACCTTATGAATTTAGGGTTATCAGGCCCAAACCTTATCAAGGAAACAGTTTGGTATATACAAATTATATCCCTATAAATAGGGTTGTAAAAGAATCGAATCTTTTTGATTCGATTCGATAATCGAATTCGAATATAGTGATTCGAATTTGAAAAATGCGAATAAGAATTCGAATAAGAATTCTATTTTATATTTGTATATTATCCGAATACAAATAAGAATATGACGAAATTCGATTCGAGTATTCGCGAATATATTAAAATAATTATATATATAATTTCTTTATTTTAATTTTATATATATATATATATATATATATATATATATATCCAACAGAAATTCTAAACCACATCTTAAATTTATTTAAAATTTTGCAATTGAAACGTAAACTATGATATAGATGTTGTATCATGTATGTATATGCTATATATTTGAAATATGATATTATTAATTTGGAAATAAATATATTTTTGAAAAAAAATTGAAATTTCGAGTTCAAAATTTTCGAATACGAATATTCCAATATTCTCGAATATTTCATTCGAATCGAATACGATTTACTTTTGTTATTCGAATAATAAACGAATACCAATATTCGAATAATTAAACGAATACGAATAGAATATCATGATATTCGAATCGATTCGATTCGTTTACAACCCTACTATAAAGTATAAACACTCTCGCATGGTGATCATTATTTTCCCACCTTGAATAATTAATTGAAGAATTCTCCCTAATTTTTAGTAAATTATGAAAATTATATTTTGCCCACCGATGTTCATTCATGACCATCAAGATAGAATAGTGATATACTCCCTCCGTCCCGCAACACTTCGCACACTAAATTGGGCACAATTTTTAAGAAAAAAAGAATCTTTGTTTTTTGATTGAGGGTATAAGGGTCAATTACGTAAGAAAAAGACAAAAATTAATAAAGTGTTGAGAGAAAAAAAGTAATGGCATTGTGTGTAAATAAGTGTGTATTGGGAGGGTAATAATTGTGATAAAATTTGCCATTTTTTGGTGTGCAAAGTGTTTTGGGACAGATTAAAAAGGAAAGTGTGCAAAATGTTGCGGGATGGATGGAGTATAAAATAATAATTATTAGTTCACATTGAGATTTATATTTTTCCTTAAAACAGAATTACATTCAGATCTAAAGAATTGGCATAACAATTAATAATAAAGCAAATCTAAGTGAAAACATAAAGTTGGTATTAATCATTAATCAACAAGTACATGGGTCTTGTGAATTCTTAATTTATTTTGTAAATTCTTATTTAAAAGATACAATATTTGATTATTAAAAGAAAGTAAGAGAGATAGAGTATCAAGGCTCAGACTGAACCGCAATCGGAGTAGGAGTAGGGCAGCAAGGACAACACCCCATTGGTGGTCGAGGTTCACAACACACACAAGCAGGGCATATTGGTCTTTTCGCCAATACCTCTGCACATATTAAAGGGTTATACTAATGCAAAAATGTGATAAAATAGTCATTATTTTATCACCGAATTAAAACGAGATTCTAAAGTAGATGAGAAATTAATTACCAGTGAATCGAGCAGCATCGCTTGTTGGTAAAGTTGGAGATAAAACGAAAGCGAAAAGGAACAACGTCAACATGATGGACATAAAAGTATTGTTTGTCATGATGGAATTAAGATGGAAAATAAAATTTCAGAATAATGTGAAATTACTATATTTGTTAGTTGTTAGTTGTTCTTGCTGGTTTGTGAAATGCTTGTATTTATATGTGTAGTATGTTGGAAAATTAAGTTAATTTGATTAAATATAATTTTAACAAGGAAGATGCAGTTTTGTTTGAATGTTGAAAGTCTTGGATCGATATGTTGAATTTCTATGCTTGCATTAATTGTCACATTGCCACCTTTTTTGTCTATAATACTACCATAATCAAGTGGTTACTTTTTCTATGAAATGTTGGAATCTCTTAAGTTAACATATTAAAATAAATCAAGAAAATGGTTACTTTTGTTAATAATTGCCAAAAAAAAAAAAAAAACATGATGAAGAAAAATTAATACTTTGCAAATTGAATCAAATTATAAAAATTAAATAAATTTTTGGGATCTGATGAAAAAAAATGACTAATATACTTTGCAAATCAAACCATCACTCAAATTTTCGATGGTTGTATGTTGATGTGTTTTATACTTATACAACTCATCATTAAGCAAACTAACATTGGCAGTATGACATATGAGTTGTAATTAGTGTCGAACAAATCATTACTTAAATATTATAAAATCACACAATCAATCGATAATTCGAATTACATGATATAACTAATTTTTTTATCAGGTCCCAACAACTCTTTTGAATTTACAATGAAATTAAATGCCAAAGATTTAATTTATAATTAGACCTTTTATTAATCATTGAAGTTATGGTATTATTGACCAATTAATTTGACTTTATTGTTTTGTTCTTCTAAAATTAAAAATTTTAAAGAAATATTTATTTATATAGTAATATTGCTTCTCACAGAAAACTATTGATTTTTTTTTTTCAGTGTTTCTCTCAAAAACTTTATATGACAGATTTATAAAATAAAATATAATTGAAGCTTAAGATAGGCATTTTAGACTTTTTAGTGTCTCACATAATTCAAAGTTTTTGGCCTTGGCCTTTTTATTATATTTATTCTGTCAGTCTGACACGCAATAACTTTGACCCAAAATAAAATTAATTAGGGTCTGAGTCGTCTGACTTTAGCTCATACAATACAAATGTACAATCCGAAGTGTTAATATGTTAATCATTTTTTTTTATAAAAACATTATTCTTTGAGGTTATAGTATATACTACATATTTTAGTAAAATAAATGATTCTAATATAATAAAAAAATAAAAAAATTCCATGCGCATTGTGATCACATGTTTATTTATTTAAATTTTTTTTTTTTTTTTTATCAAATCTCAAAAACTTGGTTAAAATTTACAACGAAAGTAAATGTGAAGATTATATTTATAATTAGACCTTTTATTAATTATTGAAGTTCTGGTATTATTAACCAACTAATTTGACTTTATTTCTTCTAAAATTAATTTTTTTAAAGAAAGATATTTATCTGTACGGTATATATATAGCTTCTTACAGAAAACTATTGACTGATTTTTTTTTTTGTTCTTCAATGTTTTGCTCAAAAACAGTTTATAATGACAGATTTATAATATAAATAAAATATGCGGTGTAGAATAAGTCGCGGATTGAACATTCAAATAATAATAATAATAATAATAATAATTGAAGCTAAGATAGGCATTTTTTAGACTTTTTTAGTGTCACGTTGTTTTTGCCTTTTATTATTTTGACCCGAACTAAAATTAGGGTCAGACTTCAGCTCATAGAGTACAATCCGCGGAATTAAAATATTAATCATTTTTACTACAATGCATTAGTCTAATTTTAGATTATATATATATATATATATATGAATATTTTAGTAAAATAAAACACATGATTCTAATATAATAATAAATAAATAAAGATACCATGTGCATTGAAAACTTCGTTTACCGTAATATTTATTTGTTTGAATTTGAACATAGGGAGTTATTTTATAAATATTTTATAAGTTTGTAGACTGTTGATTGTAATTTTTTTCATACTTATTTATGTTATTTTCTAAGGGTAATTTAGTTTGAATACACCAATTTCGTGATAACATTATACTTTACTATCATCTTCTAATCTTAATTAAGAGGTTACGTGTTGAAAATATGACCAATGAAGAGGTTTGGTTGTAGTTCCATAAACTATAAAATTCATTTAGTAATTTACCCCATTTATTTTCCTTCGAAAATTCACCCCTCAATCTTTTTTAGTTATTTAATTTAATTTTTTATTTTATAATTATTTATAAATACAAAATTATTAAAATTTTATTTTATTAAGTTAAAACCATATACTTTTATTTATAATTATTGAGTACTTATTTGCTTTGAAAGTTCGTACATGTGTTATTTTCGGTAAAGGTCCAAAAGTTAAAGCCCAAGAGGCCTAAGAGTAATGGTCTAAGCCAATGGGCCATGGACCTACCTACCAACGATCCACCTGGCCCACATTGGATTACAACCTAGAGAGAACATCTCTCTCTCTCTCTCTCTCTCTCTCTCAAGTTTCTTTTTTTTCTTTTTTTTTTTAAGTGGCAAAAAAAGATTCACTCTGTATAGCCACAAGTTGTTAACCTGTTATTGTTGTTTTTTTTTAATTTAATAAGTTTATTACTCATATGGTCAAGGTCCAATAATTTACCTTTTATTTCATTCTTGCGATTTTGAATGGAGAATTTATGACCTTGTTTGATAATAAGAAATTGGTCTCCAAAATTCGATGTGTTGGAATATTATATATTTTAATTTATTCTGTCGAGTTAATAATATTGTTAATTTACACAGAATTACGAAACTGAAGCAAACAAAAATATAAAGGTTTATTAGCACATAAATAGAGAATATTACACTAGTATAAATGTGAAACAAATAAGATAATAAGAATTCCAAGACAGTGAGATAAAAGTTAAAACTAAGCAAAGCTGCATGAATTTATTAATATTTGTTGGAAATTATGTTTTTTTTCAAGGTTGAGGAGGCTTGCAGGGCCCACAAAGACAGCAGGGCGGTGTGAGACTCTGACAACAATTACATGGCCCACATGCAACCTTAACTCCAAATTCTGCAAAAATAAATAATTAAATAAAGTAAATATAAATTTGTTAAACCAAATGACTATATTACCCTTATTAAAGTACTCCATTCCCATTGACTGAGGACTATGATTGATCACTAAATCATGATTAAGGTTGAAATACTAAATATAAGTAAAATTTTGTATTAAAATTATAGAACAAGAGAAATAAATATATATATATATATATATTGCTAAAATAACAAGTAATTAATGAGGATAAATTTTAATTTAATTACCTTGGTAAGTCAATCGAGCTGCACCGATTGAAGATATTAAAGCAGGAGAAACTACAAACATGATGACCAGAAATGCCACCATGACAGTTTTGTCTGTGTTCGTTGTCATTAATGTTTCTCTAATTGTAAAATTTAATAATGTAATAAGAATCAGATAATTACATTTTTTTGGGTATGTATAGATCTATATATATAGCTCCTTCTAAGTGGATTGAATGTAATACAATTTATTTTTTAATGTTTAGTTTCAAAGAGCCAAGTTTGAATTTTTCTAGGGTTGAATAAGGGATTATTTTGTAATACTTTAACAGATTTGTGGGGTGTTGAATGTAATCTGTGACTTTATACTTAATTAGAAAATTTTATTGGGTTAACTTAATTAAAAAGTAAGTAGCTAGTTTATTGACTATTCGGCCAGGTTTGTATAAATTATCATACACGAGGTTTTTATTTATTTATTTCTTGAAAAAAAAATTATATATTTACTTTTGGTATGAGTTCAAAGTTCAAACTAAGCTGAGGAGCCATACACAATATTCAATTATAGAGATATTTAAAATGCATAAATATAATACAAATCTGTCCCTTAATTACGTTGAAAAAGATGTGCAAGTTGTTAATTATTTGCGTCGCTGACATCGTATTAGTTAAATGTAAAAACATGCTTTGTTTGTTATAATTACTGAACCATGCAAATTAAAATTTAAAATTGATCTTGTCTATTGAATAATCTGATTTCAACTTCAAATCAAAATTGGGTTTATCACAAACTGTGGCTATTTTATACAACATATTGACTTTCTATATTGACTTTCTTGATGATGATGATGATAATAATAATGTACCTTTAATTACATACAATTAGTCGAGAACTGTGAAATTTGACTTCGGCTTAATTTAGGGATCACGTGTTATTGTTATTATGTTAGCTAGCATATACTTCATTTTCCTTTTTTGTTTCATTTTTCTTTTCTTGTCTTTTTTAGGAGTTTGAATCTAATTTATAATGGACCCGACTTATAAGTGTAACAAATTTTTACTAAATCCAAAATTTCTTTCTATGGCTTTAACTGTATTCATATTTCAAAAAAAAAAAAAAAAAAACTGCAATACTAAACGGTATACATATTTATTGATCAATCAAACACAGACTCATTAAATATACATTGCTTCACAAAAAAAAAAAAAAAAAAGAAGAAGAAAGAAATGCGTGAGACCACAAACGGCCAAATTATCTCCATATTATCAGTTTATTACATCTTAAGCTTATTCATAAGCTGAAATCTGATTGGATCTTGGAAATAGTGTTGTCCTTCATGGTGGCACAGGACAGGCACAAAGGCAGCAACTAGGGTTATTTGGTTTGCAACAGAAGCAAGGCCCACATTTCTCTAACTTAGCTCCAAATTCTGCCAAAAAAAAAAGAGATGATCATGAAATATATATTAAGATCATTAATTACTAAAACATTAATTGTTTGAATGAGATTAATAAAAGACCTTCGAAAGCCAGTCGAGTCGAGTTGCATGGGATCAAAGCAGATGAAAACACAAAGATGATGATGAGCAGAAATGTTGCTATGATCAGACTCTTCTTCATATTTTTTGTTGCCATTTTTTATGAGATTGGCTAATTTGATTATTGGGAGATGTTTGATTGAATCACTTATATTTAGGTGCCTTAGAAGTCAAATGAATTTTTTTTTTTTTAATGATTCATTGAAGATTATGATACTAAAATAAGTTTGAATTCTACTAGTTTCACTCAATGATAATTAAACATTTATGTCCTTCTCCTAGTTTATAATATAATTACTTAGTTTGAATAACTGATATAATAAGAGTGGACTTTTCTTTAGTATATTATTTTGCCAATAAAGTATAGATAGAGTGTTGAATATAGCATATGGTTTTTCTCCATTCAATTAACATAACATTATATATCGAAAATACAAAAAATTTATATAAAACCGTCTCACGGATCTAATTACACCAAAGCAGAACAACAAACTTAATTTATCCAATGAGAACCAACACGAACTTGAAGGACGTCATTTCCCATGCCTCGTTGTTCCTCGAGTATTTCCTTTGCTGATTCTGCCACGTCAGACTCGCCGCCATCCACGTGGATCACTCGAAGAGATGCTATTTCTCCTACACCACAAGGGATACTCTCCAGTGCCAAGCAATGCCTGATAATGAGGCACTCAAGGCTCTGAAAATGAGTGTTATCATCCACTATCCAATGCTTGAGATCTAAACTCTCCATTTGCAAGAATCTCAGCCTTTGAAATTCTCCTTCTACAGATTCCCACTCTTCACCCATCACACTCAGATGCAGCAGTTTGAGCACTTCAAGATTCGGCAACGAACCTATAACCGTCATGTCTTTCCACCAAAGCCCACACCCTTCCAGGGTCAGCTTCTTAATCTTGAGGGGTACACTGAACTTCACTGTGATGAGGCCCACCGACAAGTATGGTTGGAACTTGAGGTTCAGTGTCTCAAGCTGTGTGAGATGTACGAGGTTGTCGAGTTCATAACTATGTGGGCTACCAGTGTAGACAGCTTTCAGTTTCTTCAGATTTGGAACCATTTCAATGGCCTGTTTAGTAAACCTGAAGTTTCTTAACCTGGAAAGTGTTTGCAGGTTTTCTAGTACAGAAAATTCCTCATCATGGATAGGTGATGACAGGGTTATGTTGAGAAAGACCAGATGTCTAAGCTGTGGCATGTTCCATATTGGTAATGAGGCAGTTAACCTGTGTTCACTTGTACTGAACTTCACTGATGGGCCCACAATCAATGTCTGAAGTTTCTGAAGCTTAGGCAACGAGGGAGGAAGCGTGCAATAGCGAATGAAGCCGGTGGTGAAGGAGATGAATTTCAGATGAGATAGTCTTAGTATTTCAACTGGGAATGACTCCATGTTCACTTCAAGAATGTGCAGTATTTTCAGAAGGCTAAAACCAGTTAGTACTCTGAAGTTGTAAGAGCAGCAAAAGATGGAACGGACAGGCGAACTTGCAGTATTATTTGCATTCTTGAAATGGAACCATTCTACTGATTTCGAGAAGCTAAAACGACGTTTATTCTCTATGTTGTCTTGAATCCCATCCATAGGATGAAGAAAATTCTCGTCCCGAGATTTTCTTATGCATAGATCTCTCAACAGATCATGGATGCTGCAAAATCTGAATTTCCCATTAGACCTTTTCTTGGTAACCAAAACCAAACTTCTTTTCACAAGATCTTCCAAATACTCTTCTCCAACTTCTTCCAAACATTTCGGTTTAGGCCCCATGATTGGTTTCAGAAATCCCTCTGCAACCCACAAAGTGATCAGCTTCGACACTGGTATTTCATAGTCTTCTGGAAACCCTCCCATGTATAGAAAACACGGTCTTAGATGACGAGGCAAATGGCTATAACTCAAAGACAATATCTTCGATGATGTCACAGCTAAGCTCACATCTCTTGCAATATCGTCCCATTGATGCTTTTGCCTACTTGTCTTGGACAGAAGCCCTGCAACCAGGATGATTGAAAGTGGGAGTCCTCTACAGTTTCTCGCGATCAATTTTCCAGTTTCTTCCAGTTCAGGAGGACAACAATCTTGTCCAAACACCTTCTCTTTCAGAAGGTTCCAGCTCTGCTCCTCGTCGAGGAATTGCATACGATGAAAAGGGCGAGACGAGTTGGCATAAACTGCCACGTCAACTAGCCTTGTGGTCAAGATTATCCTGCTTCCATTATGGTCGTCTGGAAAGAACATCTTTACCTCGTCCCAGGCTTCTTTGCTCCATATATCATCCAATACAATGAGATATTTTCTCCCTTTCAGGCATTTATACAAACACTCTGCGTGCATTTCCATTCCTTCACTTACACTTTCACTAGCCATTGAACGAAGGAGGCCAAGAAGAATATCTGGCACTCTGTGATCCTGCGTTATGGTTGTCCAAGCACGGACATGAAAGTGATATGTAATTAGGGAATCGTAAAAGACATTGGTGGCTAAAGCAGTCTTACCAATTCCCCCCATCCCAACTATTGGAATCATCTGGAGTTTCGATGATCCATCGCATAGCTGCCCCTTTATTTCCATCAGATCTTCATCAAATCCCACCATGGCAATTCTCCCAACAGGTTCGATTCTTGGACAAGCATAATCTATATTCTGATCGCTAAATTCAACTTCTCGAGTTTTCATGATCAATTTCACCTCTTCCACAATGGAGCAGACTTGATCTACCAGATTCTGAAATTCTCGATACAGCTTTTCGATAACATTATGATCGATGTTTTTCTGATTGTTGGCATAAAGGTTTCTCCAAGAAGCTTTCTTAACTGTGCGAGAAACAGGACATGATTCTTTTGTCTGACTCAGAACATAGAATTCGACGATGTCTTCAGCACAATACGCGGCTTCTCTGATTCGACTTTCCAGGCAATCGGTCGCTTTAGCAGGATCGTCATCTTCGAGGAAAGCTTGCAAGAAACAGAAGCTTTCATGGAGAGTCTTGATTTGTTGTTTGATTGTAAAGAGGTTGCAAAAGTGGACTTGATTTGTTATATGCGCCTCCAGTACTTGCACAGCTGAAAGAAGTGCAGCATAAGCCATGCCTAGTCTTCTTCTTCTTCCTCGCAGATACTTTATACTACCATTGATGAAGCTTAAGAAATTTGTTTTATAAACAGACAATATTTTTTTGGGCGAGATAATCCACAACCAAGCTTTTCTTAATGACTAATAATTTTTCTTGTTCTCTCTCTTAAAGTTTCTAAACGAAGGATAATATAATAATGAGCATTTTTACGGGTTAATTAAATCGAGTGAAGATTATATAAAGAACGGTATAAAAAAGGGTAAAAATCGATCAAACTCGATAGTCATGTTCAACTCTAATTGATCGAATACATAAAGATTGAAGGTGTGTAGCGGGCGTCCCTATGTAAAACAACCAAGAGTAAATAAACCAGAGACATAATGTTGTCTACAACGTGGATAACACAACAACACTACGGATAACACGCAACGGAAAATCAAATAACAAGAAGAGAAACTTTTAACTACGAGTATAATATATACTCGTGGAGAGCCAGTAGGGCGAAAACTCTTATTGATTTGTATATTCAGTACGACTTAAATCTTTGGAAGACTCTCTTTGAAAACATTCAATACGTCCAACTAATATTCCTATCAGATTTAAGGACGTATACACACAGTTGGTCATCAAAGACACTCTATCTAAGAAAAGAAGACTGAGTATGCAAACTTTAAGTCTTTTATGAAAACAGACAGAGATGTTGTATACTATGTGACCAATACACAAGGTAACACTGCACATATTGAATAAAACTCAATTGTATTTTTCTTCTTGCACACAAGTCAGGGGCGGATCCTCATTTGAAGAAAGGGGGGCTTTAGCCACCCCTAACTTTTTTTAAAAATTTAAAAATTATATATATTTATTAATTAAAATTAATTTTATATCAATTAAGCCCCAAAAAATAATTCATTTATAATAAAGGGACAACCACAAGTTAAATTTATTATTATATTTTATATAAGTAGTCTCAATCTATCCATATAAGTGGTTTGTGAATTATGAATTATTATTGCATTTTTGAATATTAAGCATATATATCCATGTCATTTTGTTTTTTTTTTCTTTAACTCTCCCAAAAATATCAGTCTAGCTCCGCCCCTGCACAAGTCACCGATCTTTTATACACTATGGATGGATACCATGATCTGGTGCACTCCTCCATGAATCCACTAACTTTATGCTCCATGTTCTGTCATTCATGATCTCCACTTCCTTCATGACTTAACATTCTCTCTTTTAAGATCTTCACTTCACGTTTCATGCTTCGATTCTCCACGTTCTGCACTCTCTCTTTTTCTCTTTGATTTTTTTCTTTCTTCAACTCACATTAAAATCTGTAAAGAGAAATAAGGAACAAACAAACTCTTACAAACTATGATTAATTGTTTGATCACTTTTAAACATGTGAGAAATAAACAACTTAAGGAATAGTTGTTTAAGCCAATTCAAATATTCTTTACTTCAAAACAAGTGAGATTAAATAATTAGATAAAACAAATATTTCCTAAATAAGCTCCAACGGAGAAAATTGATTTAGTCAAAATTCATTCCTTCTACAAGAAAACAATGTGCATAAGAAAACCATATCTCCCAAATTTACTCCAACCAAATCAATTTAAATTGAATTTGATTTTAATAAAAATATCAAATGATTTAGATAAAATATAAAAAAAGGAAAAATAATAATATTGAAAAATTCAACATTAACAAAAATGATTAACCACCAAACATCTAACATGTTATTTATAAAGGTTACAATTGAAATGTTTTTATATTTTTATTTTCTTAATTAAAATATTAAAAATAGATGACTCCCATTTTACTCAGTTTTGATTAAATCCTCAATCAATCAAAATCAGGTCTTTAACCAAAAAAAAAAAAAAAGTAGAATTATTGGGCTCTAAAGCGAAAAAAAAAAAAAATCTTTAGAAAATGGTGGGACTTACGTAGTCCCATTTTTCTCAATTTTGATTAAATCCTCAATCAATCAAACTCAGGTCTTAAAAAAAAGTAGAATTATTGGGCTCTAAAGCAATAAAAAAATGTTTGGGCCTTCGCTAATTTTTTTGTACAGGGCCATTAACAGCATGAAAGAATTGGGCTTCAAGCGATAATAGAAATATCTGGGCCTCAGCCCAACATTCTTGTCTTCTTCATCTTCATCACTGTAAGTGGCAAAAGTGAAAAAAGGCAAAAAGATTGGTTAAGTCTGTCAGACAGCTGCTCGACCATCCCAGCCGCCGAAGCTAGCCAGGAACGATCCTCTACTGCACCAACGGCTCGGAGACCCGAGCCACTGCGCTGTTAATCACGCTCTGGTCGAGCAGCCATGGCTCATCCACCAGACTTGGTTTCCTGTCTCCTTAGAAATCAAGGATACAGATGTACGATCCTATAGAACAGATCCTGTTCAAGTAAGGTCGTATCCTATCTTCCTCCTCTCACTCGATATATATTGACCTTTTCTTATCTATCTTTTCGATGTGGGAATTGGCGAATTGCATCTTCTTTCAATTCGGCGTCGTTTCATTGAGTCAGCTTCTCTTTCCTAAATTTTGGGGTTTATTTAAAATTTGATACATGATTATACCATACGTATATGCAGTTGTCAAAATTACATTTTTATTAAATATTTTGTCATCCTATTGTCAGATGTTGAATCTTTCCTTGATTGTGGGAATGTTATTTTATAATTTAACTATGATATTTAATATTAATTAAAATTTTTGAAAATTTGATATTTGTAAATAAACTTTATGGTTTTTCAATTTCAATTAATATGATAAATTGTATATTATTAGTTTGAGAAATATTTTATTTTTCAAATGATTGTGATGTATTATATTGGTAAAATAAAGTGTCATTATGTTTGTTAGGAAAGCAATTAATTGAAAATAACATTGATAGAAAAGATTTTGATTTATTAAGTGAATTAATTGGAGAAAAAAAATGAAATCATATATTTAATCGAGAAAATCGATTCATCTTAAAGCGATATGTCTCTTGATGATTATTTTTTTTAGTACATATGAAAAATTAGACTAATTATTTTTCTCAGAAATATTAATTGCAGAAAATAAAAGCACCAAAACTCCTAAAAATAAGAAAATTGATTTTATTATAAATTTCTTGCAAGAGCAAATACAGAGCTCATACAACAAAAAAAACACATCATTCTAGAACAACTTCACCATATCTTACACAATGACACAGGTAATAAAAACACACAAAAAACATCTCTTTCAACTCTCTCATCTTCTCAAACATCCACTTCAAGATTTTACCATTTCAATTTTGCAGGAAAATACTGCAATTAAAAGAAAAATAGTTAAATGATAACCTGCAAAACATGAATAGATATTCAATGCACTAAAACATAGTAGCAAAAACTCTACCTTTTCAATGAGAGAGAGATAGTATGGCTTCACTTTCTCCACATCAATCCGAACCTTGCTCTTGCTATATAAATCATACTTGCTGAAAATCAATTATAAATTAGAAATGCCCAAAAAAAAAAAAACGAATATGATTATCGTAGATGTTAAATCTATACTTGAAAATTTGAAGCCACTTGAGATTTTCCTCGTCTTCCTCGTTCATCAAGTGCTTATACGCCCCCGATCTATGCAATGCTGCCACACGAAACCTTCGTTACTTACTCATAACGATGCTAAATTAACATAGACATATTAATAACATTAAAATCTTCATCATTAACACAACATATTTTGTGTGCTTAATTACCATAAAAGGAGTGGTATCTGATGATGAAAAGGCCAGCAGAGGGCAGAGTTGATTTATTTTCCTTTGCTACCTGCAATAAAAGTTGTTAAAAAACAAAAAAATATTTATCGATAAGTGAGAAATTAATACAATTAATTTGATTTAAAAAAAAAAGAAAAAAATACCAGATACATATAGTCATCATGCCCCCATGACATGAGCACATTGTCCAGTCCACACCCTTTCTCATAGACCCCAAACTTGGTGTTGTAATTAGGGTTATTATAGTCTGCATTTTCTTTGAAGTACTGCATCATATACATATATATACATACCCCAAATTAAATTTCAGAATATCGATGAAAATATCTATGTATTAGTTCAAAATGAAAGAAATGGAATTCGGGCCAACAACATCAGTCCGCCAAAATTGTCGCATCTAGATATAAAGAAAATGACCTTGTGGTGAACGATGGATTCATCGAAGGCACACCCGACCGGGAACGTGTCGCCCACAACGGCCCATTGTGGGAGCTCTCCGAAGCTCGGATGGAGAAGGACTTTTCCGAGATCTAATAAGACGAAACAAGACGAAAAAGGTTCAAGATTGATTTGTGAGTAAATGATGTAAGAAAAATGAGATGATAAGTACCATGAATGAGGGCAGTAAGATGGAGCCAATCTTGATGAGGATAGTCTTTTCTAATGGCCTCAGCAGTTTGCAATAAGTGCTCAATTTGAGGCTCATCCAAGTCAGGGTCACTCTCATCAACAACATTGTTTAGCAGTTCACAGCATTCCCATATGCTCATTTCCACCTTGTCCAATTTCCCATATTCTTCTCTCATTTTCTTCACCTGTTTTTTTATTTAAATACAAATTATATTAACATAATTATATTAAAGAAAACTTAAAAGAACAGATATGGATTTTCACAAAATTAGTTCTGATTTTACAAAAGTCATACCCTTAAAGAAAGTTGGAGATCTAAGTTGAAAAAATTATAGATTTCATAGGAAAAAAAAAAGGGTGTAAAATAAGATGAATTTCTTAGACTAATAACTTACAAAGTCATAAGTTTGGTTAATGTGATTGGTCCTGTAGAAATTTTCTACCCCTCCTTGCCTCTCACTTTCAGCATCATAATCCCTGTTTCACATTTCACATATTACAAATTAAATCATTTATGGGTCATAATAATAATAATCCAATTATTTATTGAGAGAATTAATAGAGCCTCTTAAGTCCATATCTGATCTTTGATTAACAAGAATTTAATCATATAAAATTGTGAAGTTATGAACTTCCAACAGAGCAAGGGTCAGGAATGTAGCTTGGTTCAAAATCAGTAGTCCCACAATCTTCTAAATTCCAAAGATAGACATTTTTAGGTCAAATAGAGCCAGCCATATTGTATATTTATGGATAAATTATTGAATATCCAATAATGATTAATTAGATCCATGAGGATAGATAATCAAATTTTAGATTCACAATTAATAACTGAATGATTAGAAGTAAATTGTTGAAGGAAAGAGACCTAAAGCTTTGGCCAAATGAATTGGCATGTGGCACCACAAATCCTCCATCCAAATACAAATCCTTTTCATTATTCTTTTCCTCCACTCCAGTCCCTGTTTTTCCAAACAATAAATCCATAAAATGACAATAATCATAAACAAAATTCCCCAGTAATTAAAAAAAAAAACAGAGCCAACCCTCAATTACTTGAGCTTTATATACTCAAAATTAAAAAAAAAAAAGAAGATAAAATACAAAAATCACTGAAGAAATAATGGATCTAGAGAGATATAAAATGCAAAAAAAAAAAAAAAAAAAAGCAGAAAAATTACCATAGTGAGGCTGATCAATTAGGATAGTCATCCTTGGAGCAAAAAATAGGAGTGAGAATAAAACAGAAGAAATGAAGAAGAAGAAAAGGAGCAGAAAATAAAAGAAAAAAAGGAGAAGTTGGCATTTTGAGAAAAGAAAAAGGGCGTTATTTATAATTGCCGGAAAGTCCTTCCCTGAGAATTCCGAGCCAAGGAGTCCTTCACTGAAATTCTGCAACTCTTATATACCTTTATCCCCATTTTATTATTATTAAAATAATATTTTTTTATTAAAAATATTGTATTTATTTTACGTAGAGAAGATAAACGAGATGATGAGCAACTCACCAGATCGCAGCTGTCCTCCATGCAATGAAAACAAAATACGTTTGCAGTAAAAGATATTTTTTTTATGAGGTGGGTCCCACGCTGACTCATCTCGCGTTGGATATCACATCCCTTGTCAATTACGTACTCTTCGACTGTGGGCCCCACCTGACGTGGATTTTACAGATTTTACAATCAATAGGTAAGACCAATTGTTTTTTTATTTCCATATTTTCACCTATGTGTAATGATATTATTGCTATATATAATTGTTGAGAATATATTGCAGATTTCTTGGGTGGTCTTTTAATTTTGTAAGGCATTGATGATAATTGAATTATTAAAGGTAAAATATTAATTGCAAGCGTTAGAATATATATTGTCATAATTGTTGAAATGATCTATCTTTATTTTTATACTACCTTCATTCATTTTTAAGTGTCGTCCTACAGCTCAACACACAGATTAAAAATAATTTTATTTTCTTAATATAACCCTCATTAATTAAACTTTTATTTGACCATTAATTAAGCCTCTATTGAAAACATGGATACTATACAATGTATTTAATTTAGACATTAATTAATCATAGGGGTATATATGGAAATAATGCATAAAACGTCAATTAAATAGGAAAAAGTTTAAAGTTTCAAAACGTCACTTAAAAAGGAATGGAGAAAATATAATATAGTAATGTTTTAGTTACGAAATTTTAAAATATTGACCAATAGGGAGTTTTTTTTTTTTTTTTTTTGGCAATTGCAAATTTTAAATAGTAAATTATATCAATATCCTTTATTTTAAAATATAGTAACTGAATCACAGTAAATATTAAGTATTAATTTGCTCCAAAATGTAGTAATGGATGATTTCGAATATAATTTACTTGCTTAAAGTGACTCTTCATGTTTTTATTGTTGTAGCTCCTCTATCACGAAATAAGTCATGTTTGCATTGATACTATAAAGGTATGAATATAAAGGCCTACATGATACATGAATCATCAAATTAAACTGATTATATAGTAAACGATATATTAGGAAAAACGTTAGGTTTTTACTCATTTTGGCATTATCCGAAATGGGAAAATATTTTATTTTCAAACAAAAATCATTTGATTATTCATCTACAATGCTGCATCTGGAATTTTGTTTCTAATTGACCATTGAAATTATATAAATTTGATTTTTTTGTAGCTAATTAACCCATTAGATGTTTTGGCTGTGACGCACTTATTTTGAATGTGAATAAACTATCAAAATAGTTTTTTTTTTATATGAAAATGATTTTTATATTAATGAATTTGATTACAATTTTTTATTTAATATTAATTTTTAATACATTTTTTATACTCGAATTACATAATATAATAAATAGTTTTTTGAAAGTTCAAAATATTAATTCATTGGTAAATTGTTTTTATTAGAAAATTTAATTTTTTATGAGTTTTTTTTATATAAAAAAACAAGAAAAGAAAAGAAAGGTCAAGATGGAGATTTGAAAACTGCATAGTTAAAGCCATCAAATCTGATAACATTAAAACAAACTATTGAATTTGAAAGTGTGAAAAATTATCCACTAAATCAAATGACATTTATGGTTGTAAATAATTATGATTATACTATAGTTATTCAACAATAAATTTTATATTTCATTGACAGATGCAAGTTGTGACGCGTGACAGTATACAATTTACTCAATGTGTGTTATAGAAGAAGATTATCTTTTACAATTAATCAAGCAAGATTTAAACACTTAATTAAATTTAAAAAAGTTTAATATTAAAAATGACGATGAAATACATTTGTGGTTGTGAATCATTTTAACTTTGGACCATAAATAATATTGACAAGTTGGCTAGTTGGATTTGGACCTTCTCTATTTACGTTGTTGTCATATCTCTTTTATAAGTATTTATTTATGGTGGAATCTCATTAAATCGTGTAATATTATCCCTTTTCTACCTAAATATTTGGTGAAAGTACATTAATTGACTAGAAGATGAATTTAAATCACCAATTAATTGTCCATTTGGGTAATTTAAAAAATTAGGTACTTGATTTTTTTTTTCTAGACACCATCTGTGTGACTGTACGTACGGAGAAGTTCAGAAATTCCCACCCAATTTATCAATGAATAAAATTGTACTAAGAATATAAAGTTGAAAAAGGGAAAAAAAAAAAAAAAAAAAAACCCTTATAAACGGTCTTACATATATTAATATGTGAAACAAAGTTTCATTCAGAAAGATTCGGATGTAAATAAGATTCTTGAGCATGGCTGACCTAATTTTTATTTTTTTGCAAGAAACCAAATAAAAATTAATTAAATAAGTACAACTTACGTTTAGATCCATAATAGAAGTTTAATTGGTCGAATTATAAAGGAAGGTAGGCCTAATTTATCCACTTTGAGATTATAACGTTCTAACCACACAAGTTCGGAGTCGTTTGATTTTTCATTTCATTGATGTTAATCCAAAACTTTGAAAACATTATGTGTTCACTTGGCTTGTTTGTCCATAAAACAAACTCTCTAACATGCGATATATTTTGGACAAAAGAAGAATTTTTAAAACATGTTAGAAAATATAAGTGTAATTACAAAAGAAGAGATTGAGAACTTTTGAAACTAAAATCCGAAAAAAATCAAACTATTTTACTTAAAAAAGTTTGACAACTTTTTTAGATATGATCACCCCGTGAATCATATTTTGTAAGATGGAACTTTAGTCATTTTAGTTGGTTTGTTAAGTCCTTTTTTGTCCACAAATATTGAAAAAACATGTATGTTAACCTTTTAAACTATTTAAATTAGCTAATAGTATAATTAATTTGTCATCTTAATGTCCTAATCAGAATTAGTGGGTAAAAATATTATATATTGATTTCAAACGGGTTAAAAAAAATGTTTTTCCAAACATTACAAGTGTAAAGTTAAATTTTCAAAACTAAATGACTAATGATTTTTGGAAACAAAATGAATATAAAAATATTTTTCTGAAATCTAAAATTGAAAAACTCAACGAGTCAGTATAGAAAAAAAGAAAAAAAAAAAGTTCCAGAAACTGTAGTTGAAAAGGATTAATATTGTCCGAATATTTGGCGATGCTAGGATTTGATTCCTCTTTATGGTTCACAGACAACTATATATATTTACCCACTCTTGTCTTTTTCTATTCATATATACTCAATAAAAATGCAAATAAGATCTTCTAATCATTGTTTCATTAATTACTATATGGTTGTAAAAAAATAACAAAATATAGAAACATCAAATATGATAATAATAAAATTATTTATATTTCTCCTATAAAAAGAAAAATATATTTCGCTTTCATTTATATACTGAACAATTATTTTTATTTTTTTGAGCAGCATAAGAATAATTTGGATCGTCTATTATAAATAACATAGTAATTTTAACAACTAGTGCATGTCATATTCAAAATAGTTGATGGCATGCACCATTATGCATATATAGATTCATAATAAATTAATATTTTATCTGTGTCTTGTATAAATTGACCGACATCATCCTTTTAATATGATATCACCTATAGAATATAACATAAAAATAATGTTAAATATAATAAAATAATAAAGATATAGTTCTACAATAAATAATTTAGGTTGGTTGGTCCTATTATATCTAGACACACATGATACTTTAGACTCTTGTTAACAATTTTCTTCCGAAGATGTTGATCTCTGGTGAAGACATTCTTGGTAAACAAAGCATAAATTCAAGATTTTGGAAAACTAAATTTCAAATGTAATCCAATATTTAAAGTTATCATAACTATATATATATATATATATATATATATATATATATATATATATATATAATGTTGGTAAATGGTAATATAAAACGATTCTCACTCTTCCCAACCCTAAGAGCAGCCTTCAATTTTTTTAGGACCCTTCTTCTTCCCATAAATTAATGAGGAAGTGTTATATAAAACCGTCACGACGTGAGACGGATCAATCCACAACCCATCATTCATAATTTATATGTAATTTGATGAAAATGAATTTAGTGTATAGATAAAAATGATCGTCTCATGAAAGCTATTCGTGAGACCGTTTCACACAAGTTTTTATGTAAATTAATTAGGATTAGATTGGATGGATAAGAACACATAGTTAATCCGAAAACATAATCATGATATTTTACTAAATAGATATGTATAGAAATCAATTCCTATTTAGATGCATTAACTTGCAACTAATACTCAAATTTAGTTTTACAATTAAATTATTTTTAGAAGCATATCATTTTTTTAAGTGCAATAAAGAATCCAAAATACTTTCTATTTTAAGTAAATATAAACTGGAAGCCAGCTAATTGTTGCAGAAAAATAGTTGAGAGAGGAATTAAATTCTTGCGCAGTATAGAATGACTCAGTTTTCTTACACCCCATGTATCTGACGTTAACATTAAAAGCCCAACAGAAAACGTCAATCCTCACCGACGATTTTCTTGCGCCACGACATGTTTTAATTGACGTCCACGTGGAATGAAACTCGGTTTCTCATCGGACACGTGTACAGGCACTATCAATTCATAATATATATTAATGGTGACGGTTAGTATTTGTCTATATGATCCTAAATATCAAATTTGACTTTAACTGAATGGTTATATTAAGGATCATTCAAGTAAGTTGACTTTTATTTTTACAATTAGATCTTATCTTAACAGACACTTGAGATCGATCATTTTACTTTCAAGCTCAAAGTACAAATATTATACTCAGTTTTGGTGAAACTTAAATTTTTAATTTTTTATAACTTAAACATTAATCTCATACATATGGACAATTAATCATACATAGTTGATAACATCGCAAAAGGGGGAATTTAAAGATAACTTCTAAAGATAAAGTGAGTTAATGCTTATAATTTTAAAAATACTCAAGAATAAATTCTTAAGATACTTTATAAGAAAGTTTCGAAATTTCTTTATTATAAATATGTAAAACCTCAAATTTTCAAAAGGGAAGGGTTTATGGTTGAGTGGATTTAAAAGTTATTAAAAAAAAAAAAACTTGTAAAATTAAAGTCTTAAACTAAGAGATGAGTGTAAAAATGAATGTCATTGTCTTACATACTAATATGCATCTACATCAAACATATTTCATTAAACATTTTAAACACAAGGACCTAACACTCACCTATGTTACATTACATATCAGCTAAACCAATCAGGACTAACAATCTCAGATATCAGCTCCTGCTTTTTACCACTACAAACATTCAGCTCAGTTTTGATATTGGTTGCAAAACTTGCAATGCTCATTCGATGAATATCTATGCAAGTATATCAGCTAAAGAAGGTTATCGCGAGTCGAAATTTGACTGATTCGGAAAATGCTATGGCTCACAGTTAGCATAAGGTTGGTTCTTGAGGATTTCTGGACAGTGCATGCTTCCAACCAAACCCAAACAGCTGAAAAGTGGATGTCTTGTTAATTTTTCATTCTTTTGGATGGGCCTTGATCAATGATAGGATCGACAGTTGCTAACTGATCTGATTGCGGGTTATCAGAGCTTTTCTCTCCTTCGGAAGTGGGAGGGGCATAACCATCGGGAAAAGGTGGTGGCGGTGGGGCAGGTGGCAGCTGTGGATGATAGAATATTTATTAGAAATCGAACTTAATTAAGTAAATCTCATAGCAAATGGACATTACAAGTAAAATTTTCAGCTTCAAAGTTACAGGAAATCTTAATATTAAT
Source organism: Scutellaria galericulata (assembly GCA_946896805.1). Lineage (NCBI taxonomy): Eukaryota > Viridiplantae > Streptophyta > Magnoliopsida > Lamiales > Lamiaceae > Scutellaria > Scutellaria galericulata. The sequence continues at coordinate 15,460,171 of OX335797.1, forward strand.
TAAGCCATGTTATATTTAAGATGGTCTGGTGAATGACTCCTGAGGGGTAGCAGCATGATATTTATTTGTACATGCATATGCTTGAAAGAATAAGGTTTATGAGCACATTATAATCTTTTCAACTCAGTGAAGCAAGAATATGGTCTACCTTGCGTTGTAGTGAAGCAAGAATATGGTCGACACGCTTAAGTTCCTTAAAGTCAATGGTCTCTTTAGCAGCTTTTGATTCAGAGCTTGCACTCTCATTTTCTGCATCAACTTTGTCATGGAAAAAAAACACAGGTGAATGGTGAGCAGCAAAGAGACAGATTTTTGATGTAGAAAATTTAAATGCACCAAAAAGAGAGCAACAAAAGAATATACAGTACAACTCATAAGCTAAAAAATATGAAATATTGAGCCTTTTCTTTAGGATAATAGCAAATTTTATTTTCCTGCATTTGTCTATGAAATGACAATTTTCCTGCTCAGTAATCATATAAGTTAAGGAAACAGAGGCCACAATATGTCCAAGGTTTTATTTTTTCACCCGCACTAATGCAGCACTTGGATCATAATAGAAAATATATCTACAAGAATGCAATTACAACAGTAGATTCACTTGAACGCATAAGTTTTCATAGCATTAGGACATGCATTGCAACATATTTTGTCACTAAAGGTAGAAATTAAGATTGGATGATACCATATCCAATTTTCTCCAACTTTGATTCTGCAGTATTAAAAGCCTTCGATATATGGTATAGTGCACGTCCCTGGAAAAAAAGAATAAGATCAGCATTAAACGAACAACACCAGAAATTCTAACAATATGCAGACCAGTACATATTATCTCAAGTCTATGCAGAGAATTTCCTTTAAACTGAAAATCAATAGAGAAGTGGTGAAATCAAGGACATTCAATTGTCAGAAAAAGTAAGTAGAGACAGACTATGTATCAATATCATCAAGATATTTCTTAAAAAACAATGTGAGCATATTGAACATATAGACTCCATATTTTTCGCTGATTGCTTTCTAATAAATTATCAGAAAGCATTAGAAAAGATGTTGCAGGTCCACCCATCATCACGGATCCTTAAAGAACTTTATTTGAGGCAGAAGAGGATAATTAAAAACACCAAGAAATACACTCCACCTGAGATATATTCACTTTCTGCTACTCTATGAACTGGAATTCAGGAGAGGTATTTTCATTTTTGTGGGTTGGTCTGGTATGAGAAGCTATAGGAAAGTGTATACTACCAGCATCTCTAATCATGAATTTGTAATTTGTAATACACAAGAAAAGCACTTCAAATTGTTAATTAATTGATGTGGGAATAATACTTTGCATTTCCCGCTACATGGAAAGCCCTCTTTGCTCCACTTAGCCCTATCACATTCTAGGGGTATTGTAGTCATAGGTTCTAAAGGAACTAGACAATCCTATTTGGTCAAATATCTAGCAACTCACTCCAATTGTTATCCTATAACATACACAAATCAAATAAAATGGACAGACAAAAGAGAGGATAGAGACTCTTTTGATAAGTAGAAGAAATGACAGGTGACATCCAAAGTCACAGAAGTTAAAAGATATTGAAAGAGACTACATTACGGTATACACCAAAATAAATCATCTTGTAGCAATTCCCAGTCAAATTAACAAAAACACTAGCTTATAGAAATCACCAAACCATGAAACAATAACTATACCGCTACAATGACAAAATGGGTGCATAAAATTACGCCGTAGAACATCATGGGTGAAGAAATACTCACAACTCGGGAGGCAAAAACGTTGCAAAGCTGAGGCGCTTGGTATATCGATCCATCCAAGATATAGTAAGTTAGCATAGGCGTCACTTTCTCAGGGCCATCCCTCTTTTGTTTTCTAAAGACAAACAAATGTGGCTCCAATACTTCACTCAACGTATACTCTGTTCCAGTCATCTTCCTTTCACATAGAAAACACTCATTTAAATATATCAAAATTCACAACAAAATATTCTGGCATTACTTCTCATTTTTCATTACTAAGCTACATTTTCAAACATTCATAAGCCTCGAATTTTATCACTGAGCCAATCAAACATTCAAAACATCATACTAAAACAAATTTACTCGATTAATTTAAATGTTAATCTAACAGTGTGTATATACAGATGGATACTAAACAGGAATTATGCAACTCAAATATTCAAACTGAGCAATAATTTATGCTGCACAAACATTGATTCAATTCCAAGAGTGAACTTAATCACACAATTTGAAACTTATCTTATCTCAATCAGATCAATTTTAAACATGAAAACTGTAATTGGCAGAGAAAAATCCAAACTTGAGTGCCAAAACAACGCACTTACGAGAGGTGAGAGATGTCGAGTGGGTGAATAGCACGGACGCGAAGCTGTTCATTGTTGCACGAGTAATCGTAGAAAGGGGAAAGAGCGAAGTAATCGAAAACTAGGTTTCGGTCGAGTGGATATGTATTGAGCCACAGTTGATCGCGAAAGCAGATTCCAGTCATGTCAGTCCCCGGCGGCGTAGGTGCCGCCGTCGGTGCAGGCGCGATTCCATCCAAGTTCGAATTCGCCGCCGCGGGTGGGATCATCGGCGTTGTCGCCATTGTTATTGCGTATAATTATATTTCCTATATTTAGTTTTTTTACCTATAAAGAGGATGATATAGTACGACCCCCTGAGTTATAGTCAAAAGGATTTATTTTTTTCAAATAAACAGATTGAAATTCGGGTTATTGGATTTGCTTCGTGATAAATTTCATGTCGATTTTTAATTATATGAGAAAATATAACGAATAAAAAGATAATTTTTTTATATCAAACATGTCGAAGTTTGTTTTATAAAACGAAATCTCATACCATTAATAAATGGATTGATTTATACAAGTTTGGTCGTCAATTGAGTAATGAAGAATACATTTAAAATTAAGTATCTGTACAATCAAATAGCATTGTAATTAAGGCAAAAACTTTTGTGAACCAGTTGCACGGGTTGCACCACACCTTTATATTATAAATGTAGTACTTTTATGTTATAAATGTAACACATTTATGCATTCATTTTAAAAAGTACAAATATTTGTACATAAAAATACTACATTTATAACATAAAGGTCTTCCGTACAACCTGCGTGCAACTCTGTGCACCAGTTGCACGGAAATGTTACTGTTGTATTAATAGGTCTAGGTAGGATTTTATTAAATTGAGATATTCAAATTGACATTTAAAAACAAACAACAGTAGGATATCTTGATATCCCAAATCTTTCCAAGTGAAGGAAAGCAAATATAATCATAACGTATCATTATATAATGTTAAATATTTTAGAGTTAAATCAAAGTGTGAAGAAAATCAAACATAAGCAAAGTATATCGTTATTTGATAATTGAATTGAAAACTAGAGGTCTTTAGTAATTTGATCTAAACCGATGTAATTATTCGTTAGTAACTGTTTAGTGATTTTATTGACATTTGTCAAACCAAACTCTCATATTTGTATAGTACTTGGCTAAATTGTTTCATCCCTATTTCTAGTAGCCCAAACTAATATTTCAAAGCCCATAAACTCCAATATAAATATAAACCCATATAAAAAAAATTATTAGAAGATCGGAACTGTTTTTTGAATTACATTTGAGTGGAAAATCCAATTATTATTATTTTTTCTCCATAAAAATATTATAATTTTTCTCTATCTTTAATTTTACAATTGGTTAATTATCCTCGTAAACTGATTGTAGTAACTTCATAGTAATCAATATCGGAACTAAATCTTTCTTGTTTCAGAATATATATATATATATATATATATATATATATATATATATATATATATTGTAATTTCATTTAAATTTTGATAATATATAAAAGAATCCTGAGGCCTATGAAACTCCTTCCAAAATTTGGCCCTTCGTTTCAGGAGAACCTCTTCCCTTACACCACCTTCCTCCACAGATTTAATCTGATTTCTCTTCTTTCCCAGAATTTTTGCATTAAGAATTTCTATCAAAACTTCCTAATTGATATCAAACCTGTTGGACATCCAAGATTCTTTTCCCAATTTTCGAAATTTGTGTGTTTTCTGCACAAATTGCTTCCATGAATGGATTCCAACAGCTAAATATTTTCCATGTAATCCACACAAACCTCTCATTTCCTGAAGCAACATGCTTGCTTCATGTTTGTGGAATTGCTCCAATGAAAAAAGACTCTATTGTAGCATCTGAATCCTCACCTCATTTCCTTGATGCAATTCCATTGATAGAAACATCAAGCTCCCACTTTTCCTGATCGAATTTGGATTGAAGATTTAAGCAGAGAAACAAGAATGGCGTACCGTGTCTCCACGAGGGCTCATTCGATGTCGTCTTCGCAACAGGCTGCTGAGAAACAACCAGATGATTCCATGGCGCAAAAGGCAGCGCAGAGTATGGTTACCTGTGTGTATCAAACACCAATTGCTGATTTTTGGCGCAATGTGACTGTGTTATGGACCAAGAATCTGATGAATTATACTTTGAGTATCTCTGTAGAAAGTGTGGTGCGTGATCAAGAGGATTTTACGTGCAAAATTGAGCTTAAACCTTGGCATTTCTGGGCTAAGAAAGGGTACAAAACATTTGAGGTTGATGGGAAGCAAATGGATGCCTATTGGGACTTGAGATCAGCAAAATTTTCAGGGGGCCCTGAGCCATGTAAAGACTATTATGTTGCCTTAGTTTCTGAAGAAGAAGTGGTGCTATTGCTCGGTGATTCGAAGAAGAAAGCTTACAAGAGAACGAAAGCAAGGCCTGCATTGGTGGATGCCATAATGTTCTACAAGAAAGAGCATGTTTTTGGGAAGAAATCCTTCACCACAAGGGTTAAGTTTGATCAGAATAAAAGGGAGCACGAGATCGTTGTGGAGAGCTCGACAACGGGGCCCAGAGATCCTGAAATGTGGATTAGCATAGATGGGATTGTATTGATACACATTAGGAACTTGCAGTGGAAATTCAGGGGTAATCAGACTGTGCTAGTGAACAAGCAGCCGATACAGGTTTTCTGGGACGTATACGCGTGGCTGCACTGTGATCCAGGCGAGGATCACGGCACGTTCATCTTCAAACCTGGTGCATCTGAAGCAGAAAGTGACAATGAAGACTATGCTCAGAGCAATGGAAGCGATTGTAGTGGGCAAAGCCAGTACCACTCAACGCGAAGCTATTCAAAGGCCTCGGAAACCTGTCTGTTTCTATATGCATGGAAGATCGAGTGAGAGAGAAAAGGCATGAAAAGATGGGTGAGTTTTCATTGTGATGCACCAAATGATTGATGTTGTTGACAATGCTGCTGGAAAATGCTGGTTTAGCTCACAAGATGAGTGTTAGAATAGAACATATATAACTGATGTTTTTGTCAAGTTATAAACACTTGAAATAGGCCACTGAATCATATGAATTAGCAACGAGATCGTACGGATTGTACCCTCCAACACACACTGTATATGTACTAGGTTTTTCATTTCTGGTACCACTGAGGGATATCTGCTAATTCAGGTTCTTGCTTTTCTGCAAACAACATTTAATCTAAAGATTGGTTGCCCTTTGTAAGTTCCTTTATGCTTCTCTATGTTCAAGAATGTTTACAGGAATACTTGTTTTAATCTGTATTTCATGTCTTCTTTTGCCAATGGAAGTGGTTACCAACTGTCACGGGGCGCTTCGTAGTGTGTATAAAGAGAGCGCAACCGTGCGGCTAGTAATCGGCTCGTCCGATTACTTCCGCCTAAACTCGGTGTAGCTTGCTTGTGGGCACAAGCTGATGCGACGCAATCACGTCAAAGGCGCTTTAGTGGCACAGCAATATAAGAGAGTCGAAAACTTCTTTATATTAAATATGATAATCATTACAATATGGCATAGACTGTGCTTACAATTGTTGGCTAGAGAGGGGGATATGATCCAGAAGACCGCCGGAGCCACATGTTATCTGCTAAGATTGATACAAAGGATGATCACTAGATCTTGGCTTTGTATCTGCCTTCATATGTCAACTTTTAATATGTGATGAAAATGAATAAGAAAAGAGGTAACAACATTGTCACCAGCCTATTATCACCATAGTCATTTCCATTAATTCATTTCCAGTGTTATACTCTGGCATTACATGTACACGAATCATATATAATCATTTTCGCAATGTAATATACTTCATGGTAAAAACATCGAGATTTGATCTTCTATTACAAAATGATGTTTCATCTCATGTTCTATAATCTTATTAGCATGTGTAAGGTGTGTGCTAGTGCAATGACATATGAGATAAAATACTAATAATAGTGATCCAAATTAATGGAACTGAAAATATTATTACTGCAGGATTTTCTAGGAAGTTGTAAGAGAGCATACATGAGGTGTAAAAGTTGGACCAACCCAAAGATTGATGATGGGCTTTTGAGTTCAGGTCAAGCTCAAATGGCTAATTAAAAATATTTAATAGGTAGGGAAAATTGTAATTTCTAGTTTTATCCACTTTTTTACCACAAATTTTATGTATTTCCATTTTAGTCTAACCATCACCTTTTTTTTTTCCCTCCTATTTTCACCCGATTTTACTCCAAATTTCAATTTTTGCTTTTATATATATATATATATATATATATATATATATATATCGTAATTATTGGGATTTTTCAATTTCGGCATCCACGTAGTATAAATTGACATTCCAAGTATAATTGGACTAAAAAAAACTTATAGACAATCAAAATACTTGTTATAAAGTCTTTCTATGTCTTTTTTTTAGGCAAACAAAATGCTACATTTTGTTTGTAAGATTTTGAAAAAAGAGAGCAAGTTGTGCACATGACCACATATATATCATAACTGCTTTTTATTTGAATTCAAAATGTTATATACTTAATTGACGTATGTGCATACAATATACCTACCTACTTGCAATTCCGCGTCCTACTTTTTTCTTCATTTTCAAAACAGATGCATTGTTCCCACACGGCATATCTATTTTATACTATTTAATTTCCTTTAATACAATGACATTTATAGTTGTGCGATTTTGGGTTTTTAAATGAATTCGACCAATTTTTATAAATATAATTTTTAAGAATAATGAACCAGTGATATGATCAACTTATCATAATACTTTGATTATTTTTAAGAGGATAGATTCTTCAACTTGAAAATTTTCATTAATATAATTTTATATATATATATATATATATATATATATATATATATATATATACATAATTAAGGGCCCAACTATCATGTTAGCCTCATCCCTAATCGGCTAATTATAGCAAGTAATCTTTTATTTCAAATAAAGTTTCATCTGATCTAATTAATGTTATATGGGTTAAGTCTATATGACTATATCATTTATTGGTACATCGTAATATAGTTATTATGGCCCAATTTGTATATTAGTTTTCATTAAATAGACCGAAATCATGCAAGGGCCCTTGAACCCAACTGGTGACACCATAAATATTAGATAATAAACATCATCCTGATTTTATTTTAGTGATTGGTTAATATTCTTTTGAGTGATTTCCATGTCAGTCTGCAATTACAACATAAAAAAAATGCATCATATCTTTATTTATATATATATATATATATATATATATATATATATATATATATATATATTATCATACTATAGATGCACTTATATTTATTCATAAGATGAAATACCATTTAGAATTCAAGATCTCAGGTACACTAGTTAGTTCCTGTATGAATTGGAATTATAATTACTTATATTTCACAATCACGTCATTAATACATGTAATCAAACTTGTTTTCTCTTGATCTAGAACACATTTTTTCTCATTAATTTTGTTTAATCCATTATTTTGAAGAGGAGTAGTAAGACTAGTAAAAATAGGTCAATTCATAACCCACAAAATAGAGATTAATTTATAAAGATTGGTCAATTCATAAACCATAAAATAGAGATTAATTTATGATTAAATTTTTTTTAATTATATGCCTAGTCGAATTATATTCGTAATAGGATTTCATATAAATTTTTTTTTTTTTTTTTGGGTGTGGGTTAAAGAGTCGAGTAGACATTCACACGTGCAAGTAGCTAGGGTGGTGAGTGTCCAAAGAAAAACCAAAAAAGAAGAATAAAACATGTGCTTAGCATTAAGGTTTAGTCCTGGCGAAGGGTGAGTTTCAAGGGCCACGCTTTGGATTGAATCAAGGAGACAGGACCACTGCACTCACTAATAATGCACTAATATTAAGAGAATGTTTGCAACAATATTGATTACTTCAAAATCTCAATTAAATAATCACTAAAGAAAACCCCTCATTACTTAATTAACATCTCCAAGAAAAAGTGACCCCTAAGTACAAAAGACTTCATTAAACTATTCAAACTATATCAACTTGTAATCACTTTTCTACCCCTTGATCAAATCTACTATATATATAATTGCTATCTTGATCAAGAAATATTTGTAAAAGTTACTAATATTGGTTCATGTTCAGGAATTTATAAGTTGTTATATAGTTTTTTGTTTTCACAAATCAATTCTGCATATGAATATCAAGTTGCAGTCGAGAGCTGACATAACATAGGTTATCTAAAAATACCTCAATATTAATTAGTTGCAATCAAACGCGCGCATGACATCCTCTATTTCGGATACTTTATAATATTTTGTCTTCTGATACTACAATACAAGCCATCCGTATTATTTGATATTTATCTAGAAAATTAAATAACAATTTTTAGGACCATTAAATGACATTTATTAAACTATATGAAAAATGCTATATTGCATATAGAAGAGTTCCAATTAAATACACGAACATCCTCTTCAAATAACGCTTCATTTTTATGTCGATATTAACTATACATATCATGTGCACTAAATATAATAAAATGTTAGAAAATGAAATGACACTATTAGTATACACACAACTTACTCAATATGTTATATCAATGAAAAAGATGGAACATAATTAAAAAATTAAAACCATGGAAGAATAAATATATACTTGAGGGTACCACTTTTGAGTTCTTGCATTGTGGGGGTCATGATTATACTCATGATTAAAAGAGATGTTATACATAAAAGGAAAAAAAAAAAGAAGCAATATTAATGATGAGTTCATAATTATGATTCTTGAACTTTAGAGAAAGTAAAAATACATACTGTCAAAGACACAACATGATGATCTAATGATGACAACTATGATTACAAAATTCAGGGTTAAAAGTTAAAACCATTTAATCTCAAAGTACAGTTGATCATGCCTAGATAAGAAATTTGCAAAACCCAAAAAGTGACTTTAATTATTAATTAATTAACAATCCCTTGGATAATAATAATCTCAGCTTTTGGATTGGTTGGGATTATGGATTGAAAACTGGGGCACTTGCTGCATGGCAAAAGAGTAGTTAATCAACGGTGAAAACGGATTAACCGCGAAATTATTGACCGTTGGATCAATCTTGTTTCCTAATGCTTCAAGTGCTTTCACCTGTGATCTCAGAAACTTGAGATAATTCGCAGCTTCATCGAGCATAGAGGCTGTGTCCATCTTGCTTCCACCTGGGACCAGTTTCTGCAAAACCCTAATTCTCTCACTTATTCTCTCTCTCCTCTGCCTCGCCGCCACCGTCTGTGGGTCGTTCGATATTCTCACGTTCTTCCTCTTCGGCTTCTCCACCGCCTCCAGTCCTAGGTTCACCGGCCTGAACGCGGCGGCGCGGTAGATTATCTCCTTCATCTGAGCGATCGCCTCCGCGTCCGGCTCGTCCGCCGACGACCCAGATGAGCTGGGCTGCTGGAAATTGATGTTGGATGATGAAATCGGGCGGTGGTTTTTGATCTGGAAGGTGGAGCTGCTTTGATGACGATGGCGATGATGATGATCGGTTGCGGCTGAATAATTTGACTGGAGAAAATCGATATTTTGTTGCTTTGTTGACGAATCCCTTTTTCTTTTGTTGGGATTAGGCTGATGATGGTGGTGGTCGTCACCGGAGCCTGAAGATCTGGACTCGTTGACGAGGTGCTCATCAGATGTTCGTGAAAATGTCTCTATGAAATTTCTAGGTTTCATGGTGGAGAAGATGAGGGAAATCCCATCGTCTTCGAGTGATGCGGTGGTGTCCGTCAGGCTGGGCGATTCGGAGAGCAAGCAGTCGAGGGACTCGAACGAGCCCGTGATTGTCGAAATCCCGGGCTTTATCTGCTCAATCAGGCCGCCATTGGAGTCACTTTCCAATCTCGAAATCCCAGAATCAAGAATCAGGCCATTTTGCAGATTACTACTATGCAATGTGGTTGCTTTTCCTTCATTAATGGCGGCTCCCCAACTGTTGGCTGATCTTGAATTCCATTGTGGAAAAACATTGGAGAACAAGGTGTCAGTTTTCTGAACCTGATGAAGAACTGGATTGTAGCTCGTTTCATTAATCTTGTTGCAGTTGTAGAAAACGGCGCCGTTTGAGCTCGGAATTATCAAGCTTTCTTCGAGCTCTTTGCTCCAATCAAGATAATCCATTTGATTAATTCTTGTGTCTCAACTCTGAAAATTGATCGATCAATTTTGATAAGTAGTAGAATTAAGCAAGAAAATTAAACACCGAAATTCATGAAAAAAATCAAGAAAATTTGGCTTCAATTACCTGGTTCAAAATCGAAAAATGGAGTTGAAGAGGAGAAATTAATACCAGCTTCAACTTATATAAGCAGAAACTGAAGAGCCTTCAAAAAAAAAAAAAAATTAAAATTAAAAAAAGTCAGGCAATGGCTAACGTCAGTTTTAGCTGCAATATTTTGTCTATCTCAAAAACCGAGACAAAAGCAGAAATTCATGTAACTGCTCAGTAGCTTACAAAGACGAAAAGAAGGAATGGATTCGATTAGAGATAAGCATGAGATGGTTCTTGAAAATAGAATTTTGGACATGCATACATACCTTAAACAGCTATTAATTTGGTTTGGAGAAAAAATGAAATCAGTTATGAAATGTTGGTGGGATGACATGCTTATATAGAAAGGATGAAAAGAGGGTTTATATTTTAATGCGTAACAGCATAAACTGGGATGTACTTGGAAACATGTTATTTTTGAATGAAGAATTTAATTGAATAATATATTATATAGTATTTGACAGGAAAAGCTACTGGTTTTTGAAAAAGATAAGGATTTCTGATCAGTTTGGTGGGGCTGTAAGAAGTGAATAATTCTGCAGATGAAGAGCATGAGATTTCAGAGAGTAAATTAAACACTATGGATGAAGCTTGGTTAATTTATGTTTTGAAATTCAAATAATATTAATTATTTAAAATTGTTGATTAATTATATATATGAAGTGGGGAAAGCTCTGACTGTCCTTTTGGCTGCTGATGCTTTGCCATGCGCTCTGTAAAGTTTCAGACAAAACTGCAGTGAATGTAAGACTAAATTATAAGCTACTCAAAAAGATTTCCACTAATCATAGTTTAATCATACCAATTGTTGTAGTAAAAATGTTCCAACTTTTAACCTCTCACCTTTTCAGACCTGAATGTATTGTTTTCACTGTGGGAAATAGAATGGAAAATAAAATGAGATAATATATTAATGTACATTAAATGTGTATTAAATGTATGTTGTTACATTGTATATACTCCTATGTATATACAGGACGGACCCCTTGAATTTTTCCAAGAAGAAAGGGTATTTTAATAATTTTCATTTATATATATATATATATATATGTATATAGAAAATTATGTCTCTGATTCTGTCACACGCCCGCAAAACATTCAAATTTTAAAATTCCTATTATTGTCTCTTTTTAATTTTTACTAAGGCCATGAATAGTATTGGAAATTGAACTTTGTTTTTCATTCATGTTCAATCAACGATAGTGTTCGTTTTTTTACTTTACTTTACTTTACTTCTCTCTCTCTCTCTCTCTCTCTCTCTCTCTCTCAGTTTATGGCTTATCCTAAAAAAATCGAGAATATAAAGATATTTTTTAATATAAAGATAGTTTATGGTTTACCTTTTTATTATTTATTGAATTTATTTTTGTTTCATTGATCAATAATTTCAACAATGAAGCTACAATGTAATAATGTCAAATTATGAATAATATGAGAGACATGTTTATGGTGTAATTGCTTTAAATTGTTTTTTTTTTTTTTTTTTGTTTAAGATGCAGTTAGGTTAATCAGGACTTTTAATTCAAATCACAATATTTAGAATACACATTAGCGGTGAGCATTTTAAGGCATATCCCCTATGTGTGGGGAAACATTTTCTTTAAGTTAATATATTAACTTTAACAAAATTGATATCAATTTTTAATTTTAGAAATGATGTTTATTAATTTCTTTTTATTATTATTTGTTGCGCTCCCAAGTCAAATTCACGTATCTGTTACAAATATATTAATAAAAATTAAATAAGAAATGGGTTAGCACACATTTCAGCTTTCCAGAAGTAAAGCCAAGATCTTAATCATTTTCGAGAATGTTTGATTAGTTAGACTTAATTAAAAAGTCTTATAAGCTCTAATATATTGAAAATATTTCAGTATCTTAAACATATTCCCTTCATGTTATACTATGATAATCATCCTTGATAAGTTGAATAAAATGTGATGTAAACACAGCCAGGTAACAACAACATATATATATATATATATATAATTACATATTGAATCAAAAAATTTTCATTAATTAGAAATCACAAAATGACATGTGTCTTGAAAAACCTATAATCTTGACTTTGTAAACACTATATTTATGTATTATAACTACAAAATGGGATTAATTATATATATAATCTATTTCTAATTATTGAAAAAAAAAAAAAAAAAAAGGGAACATAGGAAATCTTAGAGATCCACAGATGTATTTATATAAATAGGAGTGGAATAATGAAACATCATAGTAGTGGGAAGAGGTTTGGAATAAAAAAGGATAATGTCAGGCAAAACATATATAGATAGCACTTTGCAACTTGCTCCTAGAATTTTGTCTCTTCATATTTCAACTCCCATTATCAATTTTTCTCAATATTTTTTTTCACACACAAAAGCTATACATACCCCTCTCTCTCTCTCTCTCTCTCTCATATAGAGAGAGAAGGTATAAAATTGGTATAAGAGAGTGAGAGAGGGTTCCCCACATGCATCCCATCAGTACAGCTCACTGAATGGGTTGCCATTGCAAATTTATCTGCTTTTTTGTCACACTTCAACATCCCTTCTCTCTCTCTCTCTCTCTCTCTTGCATCTTTTTCTTCACCATCTCACACTTAATTATACACTAATTTCAATTTATAATATATCAACATTTATAAAACTAAACAATTAAAAAAAAAAAAAAGGATAGGTGAATTTCTGGAGATTTAGACAGTGTGGATGATATCAACAACTAGCATTAGTTTTTTTTTTTTTTTGGTACAGAAATTATACAATTTCGGTGGTCACTGCCTAAGAAACCATCATTTTATTTTTTATTTGTTTGGAAGCTTCAGTAATTATTGTTATCTTGTATTTAAATAATAATTATTGATATTGGTATCTTTTATGTATAATATAATAGGGGGATAACAAAGATAAGGAGCTGACTTTCCTTAAAAAAAACAGCCATCCAAATCTATTTAAGTCAATTCTGGAGATCCTCAATTATTTGCTATTCAATCAATACATACATATTCTTTACTTTGTCTTCAAATTCTTCCTAGAGGAAAAGGAAATTTTTTTCCCCTTTTTGACAATTCTAGAGATTGTATCTTTTCTACATTCTAATTTCCAAGAAAAATTAAGTATAAGCAAAAAGAATTAGAAAGCTTGTGGTGAATCGAATGAATAACTTTTAGGTTGTGGGACCCCCTAGGTAAAAATTGGATGTTGATGTCTCAGATGTACCATCTGAGAGGATGACTAGAAATGATTAATACTCCCAAAATTGATTAAAAAAAAAAAAAGGGTGAAGACAATCTCGTAATTCTTTTTTTAAGAAATATGAAATTAATTAAGAGGATAAAAGTAATAAATATTGAACAACAAAATCAAGAGGCTCGATGTCTTGACCCAACAAATGAGGGTTTATAATAGAACGAGTAGCCCTAACAGTGCGATGTGCGCCATAATATTGACATTACATGTAACAAGTCTCACTGTAAAAAGAAGATTCAACAAAAAAGAGTATTTTACAACAAAAAATAACATTACCAGACTCGGAGTAATCCAAGTTTATTTTTGTAAAACTAAAATAACAATCTCGTAGTTCTTCATAACTAAAAAATATGTTGTTAAAACTAAGGTATAAATTCTTGATAGTAAATATAGATTGTTAGAATTCCATCTATTCTAGTTACAACTAAGGATACATAGATTCAAAATTGAAATCCTAATATGTATCATTAGGCAATGTAAGAGGATTCAGAATTGAGAACTAATTAAATTGTGGCTGATCAAAAGATATATATGGGCATGCAAAAAACTATTTATTCATACAATAACTTTTAAATAAAAGTTGCTTCTTAATTGTAATCTCAGCATGTTGGTGTAAATATAGAACAATGATTTTGATATTCTTTATAAAGTGATTTGAAAAATTAAGTTTTTATTCCTATCTAAAATTTGTTAAAAATTGGGCCAAATTAGTTTAAAGCCGGCCCAGAGTGGTCCATTGATGCAGCCCCCTTCTACTCTCCATGTCAAAATCCATTAATAAATGCCCCTGTTTTCTACCTCCGGTTTGGCTTGTCGGCTTCGACCAACATCATTTTCTCGGCTCGGCTCGGGTAATCCATGAGGGCCCCGCTTCCCAATTATTAGATGGATCACACGTGAACACAAGGTTCTCACTCACACGTGGCTTCCTATTATTGGCAATTGACTCCAATTAGATATGTGTTGCCCACATGGAAACTCATGAAACAAGGACCATCTATTTTTGATCAATTCCATCTCCAACATCAGAATTTTTTGGGGAAAAAAAAAATCCAATATTAATGCCTTGATTTCGTAATTTACACATGAAAACTTCGCTTGGTGAAATATTTATAATTTATAATTGGATTGAAAATTTCTCAAATGTGTTCATTTTTACAAATGCATGTAAAAATGTGTATAAACAATTGATGTAATTATCAAAGAAATTTGAACATATCATATTTATATTATATAGTTATCACTATCAGTTCATTGTATTTGAAAAAAAAATATCACTCATATTATTAATACTTCCACTATTTTTTAACATTAAGATCACGTAAATGATCGTAGAATACTATTCGAATTACATTCTTAATAAGATCACGATAAATAATATAATATATTGTTTTTCTACCGAAATAAGATGATTGTTAATTATTATTCTGTCACCATGATGTATCAACGTAAATTCCATAAACCAATATTTCTAATTTATAGTATCACTGAAGTAAAATTCAAATCCAATATAAATGTGTTTGACAGATGACGAGTTCAAACATGATGAAACAGATTGTACAATGGGATGTGTAGCATCAAAGTTAATATTTTTTTTTGGTGGATCCTAAAATGAGATGAATCATATAAAATCTATATAATGCTAAATATTTCAGAAAACAATTTATCATATTAAACTAAATTAAGTATTTATAGGATTAGTTTTGTAGCTTCAATAGCTTATGTGTTCTAAATTGGTCTCCATTCAAAATAAAAATGGAAATTAAGAGAAATCTGTAATTAAATTGTAACAAGAAAATACCAAATGAAACAGAAAAATTAATAGAAAATATCTAGATCATATTCCTCCAAGAAAATGGGTACCCCTACATAAATGTCCAAAACCAAAAAAAAAAAAAAAAACAAAACCCCCAAAAATGCCCAGTTTCCTTCTCAACTTCACTGTCAGAGGTCTTCAAGAATCGTCCAATTACAGAAGGACATGTGACACCATGTCGGTATATATCTTGAACAGGTTACTGTCATCTGATAAGATTAATATTCAGAAGATTTAATACACGAACATAATTCAACTTGTAACAGAGACCCTGATGAATTTTGAGGGTGGGGGGCTCAGTTCTTTATACTTTCTAAAATGTTTTTCATTTGGGTGTTTTTTATTTTCATTTTCATCTTTTTTAAATTTCATTTATCAAAATTAATTGTGTTTAAAACAATTGTTATCGTTTGTTAAATTATATTTTTGAAATATAGTTGTTTATTTGTTAGTTATTGTATGGATTGTCTAAATTAAAAAATTGTGGACCCTACTGTTAATTATTTGCAGTCATTTATTGTGTGGATGATCAAATGAATTTGAATCGATTTTATTGAGTTTTTATATGATTTATTTGCAGTCATTTATATGCCTAATTTATTGTTTTTTTTTTGGGGTCAAATTTAGTGATTTTTTTCAATCAAATTCCGGCAAAAACCTAATTTCAAACTGAACCGAAATAATATTTCAGTTTGGTTCTTAATTGATTCTCAAAATGTTTGGTGTCAACGTCAGTTTCGATTTCCAAAATTTTAAAAATTTCAGTTCAGTAACCGATGGATATAGTTCTCATTATATACAATTTATTTATTTATCTTGTCTCTTGAGACCAAATCCTTAAACCCGTCTGTAAATAGAGAAATTAAATAAGGGTGTCTTGATGATCGACAGCAATAGGATTTAATGGATGCATGCATGGAGAAAATATTGACATTGAATGGTGTGGGTTTGAACCGGCCAAAAGCCGGTGGTGGGCCGGGTTCTGTCTGCTGCACAATGAAATGTCATTTTCCAACATTTTTCTAGAACTAACACTCCACTTCTTCTAGTCATGTACTAATCAAATCCCAACCTCCATTTTCCCAACCCAATTAAGTCGACCAAGCTGTCTCCCAATCACTTGCATTTCTCTGTTACTAACATTTCATCATATGTCTCTATATTTTTAGTTAATTTCCTAAAATGCATATTTAGGTTTTACCTTTTTTTTTTTTTTTTTTTTGAGTTGTCAATGTATTTGTGTATTTGTAAATATCTATGTACTTTTTTTGTTTTTGTTTTTTTGATTTGGGTCTTGGTACTTACAATTTTTGTTTAACTTGAGTTTTTGATGTGCTTTTATTTCCACTTGTATTAAAATTTATTCCTAACTTATTTAATCCTAAATATACATATGGACCAGATTCAGATACGAATGAAAGTGTATGTGGGAACCCAATTCAATTAAGATTGAAACATACAACCAATTTCAAATAAATTTAAAAGTATTTGAATTCAGTGTTTACAAATAAAAAAGTATATACACCTAAATAAAGCAAAATGACTTGAATATGTTTTTTTTTTCTTTTTAATATATACATGTTACATGTATTTAATGATGTAATTTGATAAACGTACCTTCTCATAATAACATGACAATCGAAAATAATTTTCTCCTTTTTTCTTTTAAATTAGGGAGAGGTGAAGAAAATTCCACCACCCCACCATAAACCCATCAATATCCCATATGATGTTTAAATCTATATTGTTTGAGGATTTCTTCTCACATTACCACAAACCTTACCAATTCGATTGTATCATAAGAGTATTTATGTATCGGTTTTTAATGTATGCATGAGTTGTTACACCATAATCTAAAAGAAAATCCAAAAAAATGGTCACACCAAGGATGGATGTGCGTGGGTTGGTTGTTGGGGACCAGATTATGACCATTTATTTATAACCAAGAAATAGGTTTGAACACTAGTCAATTAATTTGGATCTAGCCACGCATTAATTTCTCTTAAATAATTCTCATAGTCTTCATCAATGAACCATTTTGACTTTGTATGTTTTAGATGAAGTAAATTCATAAGCTAATCAACTCTATACATGAGTTTTCTTATACTTCCTCCATTTGTTTTCCTTTTTTTCAATGTGTCAAATATATAGTCGAGTTTCTAAATAAATTAGTATATTTTTAGTTGATTACTAATATATTATCTGCCTTTATAAATGTACAAATTGTGATGATCATGGTTCGAACATGAATCAAGTAAAATTTTTAATCTTTATTCCTCCCTTCCACTCTTTAGTTCATTAAAAAAAACTAATTACTAGTACTTATATTTAATTAAATCCTTTTAGTCTTAAAAATTTAAAATTACATTAAACATTTATCACAGTTATCATAAGACCGATCTCATTATTGTAGGATATGAATTATGAATTGATTCGTTTCACATAATAAGATCCGTAAAACGATATCGACCCACTTATTGTTCATCCTCATCCTTGCACGGTGCATCGGGTGCTTTACTAGTGTTAATTATTCTAAAACCCATAGCGTTGTTGTTTGTCTTTTGCCATGTAAAGCCCACATTATGTTAAAATACTTTGAAGGCCCATTAAAGAAGATAAAATACTTTAAAGGCCCATTAAAGAAGATAAAATATTTTAAAGGCCCATTAAAGGAAAATAATCGTATCACCAGCCCAATTGCTTTTGAGAGAGAAGAAATGATTTCTGAATCGCAAAGCAGCGATTTTAATACAATTTCTCTGCTTTCGGAAACGACTAAAGTTGTAAATAGCGATTTTAGCGTATCACACTAATGCCTCTCTACTCCTGTCATCCAGACCAGTTCTTCGCTGCCGGTTCTTAAACACCACTACAAAATATTAGCCGTTAAAACCCCCAAATTATGGCGGGCGCGGTGGCAGTTCCCTCCGGCGGCATCCGTCTGCTCCACCCTTGGCCGTGGCTGACAAATCTCCGACGAACATCTCGGCCGCTCTCAGTAGTCGCGGCGGCTTCTTCTCCAATCCCAGACACGGAGGAACCCTCGACTACATCGGCGACGTCTAAACCTCCTACGAGCACAAGTGCGGACAATAATACTGCGTTGTATTACCCTAAGCGAGGCCAGACTCTGGAACTTGTCTGCGAGAGCTTGGCTTTCAAAGGCAAAGGCCTGTGCAAGGTCGCCGGCACCGGCTTCATCGTCATGTGCGACCGCGCGTTGCCTGGAGAAAAGTTCATCGGTCGCGTGACTCGGAAGAAGGATAATTACGCTGAGGTGTTATGCTTATCGCTTTTGATATTTTCATTGATTGGATTTATTCATGTTGTTTGTTTATTTGCTTATTTTTGTTTTGTATTTTCATAATTGATAGCTGTGATAAGCTTGCCTGATGAAAGACTCCATGAGATTTGAGTGGCATTAACCTAATTGGTTGTGTTTGCAACTTTTGATGAAATCAATAGATTTTGAGTTGATTTAAGTGGCTTATGATCATAGTTGTGGTTTATTGTGTTGAGTTCAGGTGAAGAAATTGAAGACTATTACTCCACACTGGGATAATGTGGAAGCACCATGTGAGTATGCATTACATTGTGGTGGTTGTAAAACACAGGACTTGCTTTATGAAGCTCAGGTTAGGGCTAAGGAGCAACAGGTGCATGAGTTGATTGTACATGTTGGAAAGTTTTCGAACAAAGACCTTGAGTATCATGGCATCATGAAGCCCATTGTTCCTTGTGATATCCAGTTCCATTATCGGAACAAGGTTAGTGTGAAGTGGATACTGGAAACTTCTTTATTTTGTTTATTTATATGCCTCTGATATTCTGAGGTGTTTTGGCTCTTGAATAAGTTTTGTACTTTATTCCGGATTATGTGGTTTTATCTGTGGAAGTGAATTTATGTAAGAAGTACGTGATCTTGACGTGGATTTTACTTTTAGGTAATTGATGCGTAGTTTGGCAACCAGAACTTGAACTTATCTTGCTTTCAGTTTCCAATTTATTTTCATGTTATTCTAGCTCATAGTCTTTCTTCAGCACCCAACATTTTGGTATATGTGACGCAAGGTTAACAGGAATAAGATGCACAAAATTATGGGATGGAAATGGGGAAAAAAGGAGACTTTAATGAAGTTTCTTCATTTCTGTGGTCATTATAGATGGAATTCTCCTTTGGAACCAAAAGGTGGGTACCTGCTGAACTCTTACAACAAGAATGTGATGAAACCGACCAATATGCTTTGGGATTGCATGCTCCTGGCTTTTTTGACAAGGTTCTCAATGTAAATAAGTGCTTGTTACAGAGTGACCCAGGAAACAAGGTATTTTAGTTCATGGCTTTTTGGTTTCATGTTGATTGTGTCTATTACAGCTGTTGCTCTTTGTATTATTGGGTCAATATAATGGAATAAAGTTTTGTAAGCAAATATAGTGCCTGTCATTACACACGCCATAGAGAAGTATATTAATGCAGTAATGAACAGAAACAACATTATCTAGGCCAAAATTCTAATCGATAATGTTGATCTATCTCTTATAACATTAAATGGGAATGTACTTTTTTGCTTGATTGCTCATATGTTTCCTGGAATTTGAGGCAGTTTGAAGATGACTCTTATGATATGCTATAGATGTTACACCTTGTAACTTATGTTTTTAGTATATATTCCACTATCTGTAATTTTAGTACAGCATGCAATTATAACCTACTTTTGCTAACAATCATTGGCTATTCCAAGATTGAGTAGGTCTAACAGGCACGACAAGATCATCTTCTTGCACTCTCTCATACCCAGTTAAAACCTCTCTCTAATTTATAGGTCCTTGCAGCTATTCAAAACATTTGGAGAGATCCAGAATTCGGTCTTTCTCCATATGATGTGCACTCGCATCGTGGATTTTTAAAGCATTTGATGCTCAGAACTGGCAGGTAGTCATGTCATTTTGGATTATATGATATTTCTCAATTATTTATTTACCTGTAAAGATCTGGCAGGTAGACCTGATATTTCATTCATTTTTTATTAGACGCTTGTTAGGGAACCGTTGCATGAAAGCAAGCTTTAATAGAAACTTGATTGCATGATTTGATGCTTAACCTTTTTATATAATTTTTTTTTCAGCAATGCTGAGACTGGCCAGCCTGAGCTGATGGTTAATTTTGTGACTTCATCTTACCAACCAGAATTGCTGAAGCCCCTTGTAGAGAAAATTGTAGATTTTCCTGATGTGGTGAGTGGTCGAATAATTCTTAAAATATTCATGCTTGGCTGAAATGCTTGGGAAGTTGTGAAGGGAACTAGTTCTTATCAAAATGACCATAATTCTCCATAAAGTGCCATCAGTTGTTTCCATTTTATTTTGGCAAAAAAGTTTAAGCCTATCCTATCATCAGCGCAGATGAAATACTTGAACTAAATATTTTAAGTTAATCCTATTAAAATGTTCAACAGTCAATTGAAGTAAATGAAGGCAGAAAGATTGAACTACTAAATTACCCTGTTTAATGTCAATTGTTTACACTTGGTGGTTATTTCTATTACAAAGTCACCCAACATTTTGATTAAGGAGGATAACACTTGACTTACATTTCTTTCAACTGTCTCTCTTCATCAAAAATATTTTAGTCAATATCTATTTATAGACCTAAGTTTGATATTTGTGTGTTTCTTTCGTGCCCCAACTTCTGAATATAGGTAAGCATCATGAACAATGTAAATACTTCTGTGGGCAACACATCCGTTGGGGAGGAGGAGTACACACTCTTTGGTAAGTCAACAATTACAGAGAGCCTTAGAGGATTGAAGTTTCAAATTTCAGCCAACTCTTTCTTCCAGACAAACACACACCAGGTATTCAACAAAAAAGATCAGAACATCTTCCTATTGGTGCTTATTCTGTGTTTGTATCTGTTAAATATTGTTAAGGTAGTACTTAACTCGACAGTCCAATCCAAATAGAGTGTAGTTTTTAGTGAACTTTATGACTGGTTTGATTTTACCCTCGTTTTAATAATTGATGCAATCTGCAAATAGTTGTTCTGTGCAGGCCGAGATTTTGTATAAATTAATAGAGGAATGCTGTTGTCTGAAAGGAGATGGATCAGAAATAGTTCTGGATCTCTTCTGTGGGACAGGAACCATTGGTCTAACACTTGCCAAAAGGTAATTTCCGCCAGCTGGCTCTGTTATTTGGTCAAGAGTTTATGTAGCTGATTCCGTTTCCTTCCCGCTTGTTTCCATATTCTCAGGGTGAAGCATGTGTATGGTTTTGAGATTGTTGAGCAAGCCATATCTGATGCAAATCGCAATGCGAATCTTAATGGAATATGTAATGCCACATTTGTCCAAGGGGATCTTAACAAAATTGGGGAGAATTTTGGTGAATATTTCCCAAAGCCTGATCTTGTCATCACAGGTTATTATCCTTGCTATTAATTCACACTTTAGAGTTATCTTTCCCATGATGTGATTTCTAATATTTAAAATGGGTCAAATTTATAATATCCTAGAATCATTGGTGCTTTAACTTCTTTTAGTTGCATTTCTTTGAAATAATACATTAGATGACAAAGTAAAACCCATTTAGCATTAGTCCAAGAGCATGCTTAATTCATTGTTTTTATGTTATCAAGGGTAGGAAGGGCATTGCTTTACTAACAACCTTTATCGGATCATTGATTAGGAAAAGACAGCCTAAAGCCTTGTGAAATAATTGTTAAGGATAGGAATTTCATTTGTATTGTTTCTGGTATTCATCTAAGTTTTTATCTCAGACCTATCTGAAACAAGAAATACATCCTTGACTAACGTTTTGAAGTGTAGTGTTCTGATTACTTGTTTATTTGAAATGATGCAGATCCTAATCGTCCTGGCATGCACTTGAAACTAATCAAGTTCTTACTAAAATTAAAGGCAGAACGCATTGTTTACATCTCGTGCAACCCTGCTACATGTGCTCGTGATCTTGATTACCTCTGTCATGGTGTGGTAAGTATCAAATTTGCATTAAAAACTTGTACTGTCCTCGTTAATAGAGGCTTAGCACAGTTCATTTTCTTGATGCAGCCTGAACGGGATATAACCGGATGTTATAAGCTGAAGAGCGTTCAACCAGTGGACATGTTTCCACACACTCCTCACATTGAATGTGTATGCTTGCTGGAGCTATGCTGATTCCACTTTCGAGGTTTTCTGGTTCGGTTAGGCATTACTGCTATGTCGGAATTTATAGTTTCTATGGAAATGACAATGAATGCGATTTTGCCCTTAGGATAGAGAATGGAATTTTGATCACAGTGAATACAAACAAAATATCATATTCGAGTATTTGCTCATTGCATTTGTTGAATTTTCTGTGAATATTCTTAAGAGTTGTTCATTGTGTTATTCTTAAATAAGTTTTGAGATACTCTGACTATAGTTAATTGAATTTGATAATCTCATCTTCTGTTCTATTTTTTTATTATTATTATTTTTCTTTTTATAGTGAAAGTATGGAAGGTACACTGTTGCTAAGGTTAAAACTAAAGTAATTACAAATTAGTTTTACATTATAAGTTTTATTTTTGGTTTTAATCCACTGTTGGCATAGGTAAGAAATGAAAAATTTGAGTGAAAACGAATATATTCAACATAATGCAACTCTTATCATAGTCATTAATTCTAAACTCATATTGTAATGTTAGATAACATTTATACAATTTATTATCTATTGTTAGTCACAAATATGTTGTTATGTTGTAAATTTGAAGTTGATTTTACCTATCAGTACTACATATTAAAGTAAGAAAGTTTACAAAAATTACAAGAATTGTCACTTTTCCATCTAAAAGTGTCATGTCAATAAAAAAAGAAGAAGTAAATCTTACTTGATAGACTACTCTTTAATAATAATAATAATAATAATAAAAAGATCAATCTTATTCTATAAGTTATTTTATAATTTATATAAAGTTAAGAAATGAAGAGATACATTGATTTCTCAACAAAAGAGAGATGTATAGAGAATGGAAAAAAAAAAAAAAAAAAAGATATACAAAAAATGAAGAAAAAAAAATCGTAGATATAATTATTTCTCAAATCTATATGAAATTAAAAAAAAAAAAAGAAAGAAAACAAGATTTTTGCTAAACATTTAAAGGAAGAAAAATTCTTCCAGATCTTATTGTTTGAAGAAAAAAGAACAATAGAAAATCATAAATTTAATAATTTCTCAAATCTATATAAAACTAAAAAAAAAAAAAAGAATATAAGATTTGCTAAATAAGGTAAAAAAAATTCTTTCAAATCGTATTGTCTCGTATCTTTATCTAAGGAGATCTCACCAAATTGTCTTTGTACACTAAACACAAATTGAACAAATAATTTTGTGAGAGAGAAATGAAGAAATGATGTAAGAAAATTATATATCATGATTGAAGTATGAGAGTCAAACATACAAATAAAAAATATAAAATGAGATTAATTATAATGATTGAAGGAAATATTATTTTATATAATAATTTTAATTTTTCGAAAATATAAAATCAACAAATAAAATAAATATATTTAAAAATAAAATTAACAATTAAAATTATATGACAATTCGTGCAACACACATGAGTAATATGAAAAATCATTTGTATATGGTATATATTTTAAATTAAAATAATAAAAAATTGTTATGAATAACCTGTTAGTTTATACAAATTCATTATATTATTACAAATTATAAATATTAACACAATAAATAATAAACCGCGTGTGGATGGACTGCTAGTTAAAGTTTATAGTAATAGTACTCCTCAAAGACTCATGTTAAAATTTCAAATTCTAACATATGTGGATCGTTTTTTAATTTTACTAATATCGACTATTGAATCTATACTATTTTCATGAACTTCAATAATGATATTTAAGTGGATACAGAGACCGTGAGCACTTTCTCGTATAGAAATTATTATTTTTATAGTTTTTAAGTAATATGATTGGAATATAAAAAATATGGAAGAAGTCCATTTTCACATAGGAAACCTTATCTATAAATAAGAGGGTTGAGGAAAGCATGTTGCACACATAAAAACCATTCCTATTGCCATAATCTTCTCTCATCTTCCTTTGCTTTTGTGAGAGAAAACATGTAAGTAATTTTTCTTCTTTCTTTTTATTATTCTTCCAATCATTATACATTTTATATATGAGATAAATTAATTTATATCCACCTTATAAGAGAGCATATTTTATTATCACCGGTAGAAATATATTTAATATGGTCCACCAAGTGACTGATTTGCAGTTATTGAAATAACAATGACTGGTCTGGATACTCATGAGTCGCAAGATTAATCACCTCAGAAACACTAAAAACAGTTAGTGGGTCGATTTTACTATATTACCCCTGCATTGATAAACCTGTTTTATTTTTGTTGGAGTAGCTAGCATGACTAACAAACTTCCCAAGTTCATCGTCCTCAACTCAGTTGTCTCCGGAGACTACGTTTCTTTCATAAACCACGGCGATCTTCGTGGCTACGTACAATGTATGGAACCCAGTGTGTTCGGCACGTACACCAAGATCCAGGTCGAGTTATCCAAGACTAACCCCAACCACGTCCACCTCCGATTCTGCAGCAGCAACAAATACTGGGCCCGAATCGCACGTGTTTACGACGATGTTCCATGGATCCTAGCCAGCTCCGACAAGCCCGAGGAAGACACCTCCAAGCCCGAATGCACCCTCTTCGAGCCATACTTCCAGGACAATCATATCTTCTTCACCCACGTCCAAACCGGAGGCACCGTCGGAAACTACCGCGATCAGCACGATCGCCTTTACATCTCCGATAACGCCAAAAGCTTTACTCCGGCCAGCACTTTCCGATACGCCGACTTCGATGCCCTCGTCAAGCTGCCTGAACGCGTCGCGTTCAAAGGCAGCAACGGCAAGTTCCTCGTACCTTATCAGAAGGGTAGTAGAAGTCTACCATACCTACAATTCTCGTCCAGCGACGGCAACACGAAGAGCGCAGCTTACAACATCCATGTCCACCCGGACGGCCACGTCCGGGTCAAGTCGGAGGGGTACGGAAAGTTCTGGAGGAACTCAGGCAACTGGATTAGTGGCGACTCGACCGACGACAACGCGGAGGCACTGTTCTGGCCGGTCAAAGTCAACGACCACACCATCGCTCTGCGGAGCAGGAGCAATGGTGAGTTCGTTCAGAACCTCAGTATCGAGGGGAAGGAGAACTGTCTGAACGCCGCCGTGTCCACCATCATCGACGAGGCGAAGCTGGTGGTGGAGGAGCTCGTGCTCGAACGGAGCATCTACAACGTGTGGTACAGGATGGAGGATGCGAGGATTTACGACGAGAAGCCGTTCGTGGCGGGGATAGCAGCGGCGTCGAACGAGTCGGACCAGGAGTCGATCCTGTCCGTTAGGGTGGCGTACGATGATACCAAGTCGTATTCGTTCAGCAATAGCCTGTCGATAGCGGTGGGGGTGGAGGTCACCATCAACGCCGGCCTGCCAGGGATCGTCGGCGGCCAGATCACGGTGTCGGCGGAGTTGGAGACGGAGTTGGAGTGGTCGAGGGAGGTGGAGGAGACGAAGATAGCGGAGGCGATATACACGATCACGGTGCCGGCGAGGACACGGGCGCAGATTCAGTACGTGGGGACGCATGGGAAGTGCAGTGTGCCCTTCTCCTACACGCAGCGAGACAAGAGTTCCAGTGATGGACAGGTCGTTAAGAGTCATCACACGGATGGTATTTTTCAAGGCGTCAGTTATTACAACTTTGACTTTAAAGGGCTTAAGCTTGAACCGCTTTGAAGATGGTGATCATCATTTGAGTTTTATCTGTGATTTTTATATATAAATAGTGTTGTAATCTGTGGTTAGTGAGGGTTTTTTTCATCAACTCCATCCAGGTTGGTTTTTTCCCTCAAATAAAAAATGTATGTGACTATGAATAAGAATTGTAACTTGTCTTTCAACTGTGATTTGATATCTTATCATTTTGAAACTCAAAACTGCTTTCTTCTCAACTTCTGATATGATGAAATTGATATCTCTTTGACTATGTTTGGTTCCCCTCCATTACAACATGTTTAATTTGGATGTTAACATATCAATTTCTTGTTTGTTTTGGGTGGAGACATTGAATTTCCGAATCCCAAATAAAATCCATTTTTATAATTTTCGATAAAATCTACCCCCATCTCACATACAATCTCATAATAAACATATGATTTCACTATTTATTAGGATTTTCTTAAGAAACAACCTCAACTTTCGTCTTGTAACTCAGGTTTAGTCCATTATTTTATCATCAACTTACATATTTCAATTTTAGTTCTCTAACTATATATCATTTTGTTTTCAATTTAATTTCGTCCAAATTTGCTTATTAAACATTTTCTAAACATCAATTTTCGCTAAATATATGTCATTCATTCATACATATATAATGGTAACTTAAAACAAGTATAAATATAAACTGACAATATATAGATAATATTATATCTTATAAAATACGCTCAACAATTCGTAAAAAAAATTACATTTTTACCTTAATAAATGTAAATGTAATATAAAATACAAATTTAAAACTTGAAGGACTTTATAATCCATCTAATCATTAGCACATTGACAAAAAATATATCACAAAAACATAGGATGGATGTAAACCCATCATCCTTCCAATTTGGCCATGTTAGGAAATTGAACTCTCAATTATTTGAGGTGAACTTGGACTGTTTGTCACGTAATCAATTCAGTAAACATAATATTTACGAGATATTTGGTGGATAATATTTACGAGATGAAGTCTCAACATTCATAAACAAGACTCATTTACACAAATACATATGTAGAATATAGGTTGATGTGTTTTAAGAATCAAATCTCACTAGAGTCCTACTCATCAATAAATAAGCTCTAACTTATTAGAACAAATATTCATTTAATTTGGTTCTAGCCTGATTAGAACCTAATTTGCATTATTTATTTATAGACACTCCGGAAAATAAATAAATAAAATTCATCTTTTCTTATTTTTATATTTTGTCCCAATATTTTTTTTTTTCGATCAAGAGTTCCGAAAAATCAAAAATTTCAGTTTTATCTTATAAGTCTAAAATTACAAGATTGTAACCCTAACATTGGTGGAAATTGAAAAATTAGCCAGGATTACACTGACGATCCTAAATTACATGACAATTAAATTTTGTTTTGGACCTTTCGTGAGAAAGCAAAAGGTTGTATGATAAAAAATGATTTTCCTCACCAAAAATCTTCAAATTTAATCGACATGTATGTAATTTCAGCTAATATTCCAATTGAGCAATTTTTGGCCTTCCAGATGTAATCTTAAAGGTCAATTTTTTTTTTTTTTTTACCTCTCACGAAGTAGTAAAAAATAATGGGACAAAATTTATTTTCCCCTGATACTAGACATATACAAACACATTAACATAGTTTAGAAAAAAGAAAAAAAAAAGTTTAGACAGGATTGATTACATGGTCTTCGATCTCATATTACATGATGATATTATATTTACTCGATGAATGACTAATACATACCACACAATAGAATGAAAAATATCATAATATTAAATAAGTACAGAAGAAAAGAAACCCTACATGACGAGGAAACTAGTCCATGTTTCCAGTTTGGATGATATTGTCCTTTAAGAAATCCGAGAGACATAAAGAATAAAAGGGTCTGGCTATTCGCACTCCAAAAATTTCTAAACACACCCTATTTTTTAAAAAAATGATTTAAAAAATTCAAAAAATAGTAAAATCACAATTTTACCCTTATGAATATAAAAAAAAAAAAACTAAAAAATTTTCAAATTTCTTTCCCTGCCAGCTCGTCTGCTTCTTCTCTCTTCTTCAATTTTTTTTTTCTCTTTCCTTAAACCTTGAATTTGTAAGGGGATAATGTATGAAAAATTATTTTATGAGTTAACAAACTATACAATAATCGTGTGAAATCGTGTAAAAAAACAAAAAAAAAAAAAACAAATTTGGGATCCGTTCGACCCTGGTTTGTCGAACGCAAAGAAGTGTGTTTGATTGGTGGTCGAACACAAATATATATGTTCGACTGGTGGTCGAACACAGAGAGGTGTGTTCGACCATGGTTGGTCGAACACACCTCTCTGTACCATGGTCGAATACACATCTCTGTGTTCGACCACCAGTCAAACACACTTCTTTGCATAAGGATAAAATTGTAATTTTATTATTTTTTGAATTTTTTAAATCATAAAAAGAAAGGGATGTGTTTAGTACTTGATGGGTGCGGATAACCGGGTCCAAAATAAAAAAATCAATCACATGTTATAAAGGTAGCCATACCATTGCAATTATTAGTATTAAATAGGCAAAAATGACACCTACTTTCTCTCTGTTGTCCCATCTTCTGGATCTCTCTAGCAACAAAAAAATAATAATAATAATAAGTGACCAAAAGGAAAAAGAAAGAAAAATGAGTCACACCACCTTTATCTTTAAGGAAAATACCGTCATTATTTTTGCATTATTTTCATGTAAAAATTGTCAATTCTTTTACACTAAAAATGAATATTTCATAAAAATAAAAGTGAAAATCTTTCATGCAAGATTTAACTTATATTGAATCCAACACAAAGACCGCAGTTGAGATGGTTTACTGTAATAATCTAACGAATTGCTAGAGTGAGCTTTTTTTAAAATGTGACGAATTCAGCACATTGCTAGAGTAGCTAATTAGTTGTGCAATTTTTACTGTGATGTTAAAAGACAATAGCGATAAATGAAAGAGTTTTAGACGATGAATGATTAACATACCATATTATTTTAAATATCTTTGGTTATTAGTTATATACAAGTTGATTCTATGGACATAATATCTATTTTGAGGATAATATCCTTACTAAAATAAGAAATTGCAAAAATGTTATTTCTATTTTTTCCTTTTAACAGAAGACACACAATATTTTTATTTTTTAAAAAGAACATTTTCAATACAGATCGATGTCTCGTCCTAACTCCTGAGTGGCTGAAATACGAAGATATTTTCACAACACAATAATTAATTGGATAACTACCCATTAAATTGTTCACCTAGCTAGCTAGCACATGTTTGTTGGCTACTAATAATGCTAGATGCTTTATATGTAAAAAGAATTGTACATTTTGGTTATTGCAAAAGTAATCATGTTTCAATTTTTCGATGTATGTGTTTTCTCTGTTTGTTTTTTTTTTTTAACAATAATAATTGGTGTCTTGGAATATATCTTTTTAGACCATTTGTGTCCCAATTATGTGTAATTAGTTACAAATATACCTTACATAAAATATTATGAATAAGTCATATGATTTTCATAATTGTTTGTATTTATTAACTTTCATGATCAATTGAATGATTTATGGCAAAATGGGTCCAAAGATCACGAAATTGGACAAACACGATAGCCTTGCAATTCGGACTCATTGAAGTATTGTGACAGAAACTAGTCTGACATTTCATAAGCCACATTAAATTGACAGTTGGAAAATATTATCAAACACTAAATTAAAAGATATTGGGTAATTTGATATATATTAAACTCAGATTTATTAGTATGATATGGAAAATCATAAATGATGAGAAGTTCAAAACAAAAGCAATTTATGAGTAAGTTTACAAGATAAAAAATTCTGAAGTTTACTATAATTAATTTTTTTTTCAATTGTAACTGAATTATTTATTATGATTTATTTAAATAATTTTTATATCTTTTATATTTATTAATTATATTTCATAATTTCAAACTTTATTAATTATCTTCTGATTTATTTAACTAGCATTTAGATTTTTTTATGACACTTTTCAGATATATTTGATTATTTTAGATAAAATTTTCAGATTTTAGTACTTTAATATGTGCACACATGGAATGGACATGAGATCAACGCCGTTTTGGACTTTAGTCATAGAACCCTTTCAATTTCTTGCCAAATATACTTTAGAATAATCTTTAAATGACCTAATTTTTAAATGAGTTTAATAACGGTTTCATTTTTTGTTTTTTTAATGAATATTGTTCTTTTCCAAGGGTGCATCTTCATGAGATTAAAAAGTTGGCACTTTCCAACTTTGTCTTCACATGAAAATTATTATAATGTGGACCATTTAAATATGGACCCTTTTGAACACATGATGTATATCCCATAAATGTGTCCAAGATTGATTTTCAATATCATTATCTATGTTGCCTTCAAATAATGAAATTAGTAAGAGTTGATGGAACATAATTATTCTATATTCATGTTTAAAAATTTGTACATAAAGATCGAGAATACTAAATGATCAAGAACTATGATTAAATGGGTAATACAACTTTATTTCCTTAAATCTTGGTTGGTGCAACATAATATCATTCATCAATCATATTACTACCATAACTTATTTCATAGGTACAATTATTGAGAATTTCTATAATAATCTTTTAATCATAGATTTCAAAGTACTGATGTTGAACGCAACACAAATTGAAAACTAAAAAAGCAAACATGACATACTTCTTTCTTATCATTCCAGCTTGGTCGAAGTCCTTGAAGGGACCCACAGAAAAAGAAAAAGAAAAAAAAGAAATAGAGACGTGCAATTATTATTATTATTATTTTTTGAGTGAAGAGACGTGCAATTATTAGAACTCATTTATATGGTGCCAATTATTTTATGGATGCGACAAAAGTTTTGTTCATGTTCTCCAAGTGAGTAAAGGGTAAAGGAAAGAAAACCAATAACTATGTCTAAACATAATTTTGCAACTTTTTTTTTAGTTATTGTTCTTCTTCATCTTCTACTTCATAGCAGACAGATGATTTCAAATATCAGATTGTAATTTAATTGTATTATATAAAAAATTTTGTCACATAAAATGTATTACATCATTTTACTAAAATATAACGGAAATGTATTACTTGTATTACGTAAATGTATTAACTATACACCATATATAAATGTATTATATATTGTGTTTACTTAAAGTTATTATCTCATTTTACTTAAAAAAATGCTATATTATTTTACTTAAATATATAAATTGTAGCATATAAATGTATTAGTTGTATCACATACAAGTATTACCTCATTTTACTGAAATATAATATAAAAGTATTAGTCGCAAAACTTAAAAAAGTATTGTTCACAAAACTAAAACATATTATATCTTTGATATACGAACATGCGCATAATGGTGTGGGTGTGTGGGGTGCATCAAAATGTGTGAAAATAGTGGATTTAAGATTGGTACAACTGATGTATAAAAATATTTGTGTTTTGTTGTACATATATCTTGCTAGAAGATTATATATAATTTCATTATCTAAATAAGTTACAAAAATGTTTCTATTTCTTTTACAGAACACACTTGTTTATTCATTTTAAAAATAAAATATTGTTTTTTAATATGGATGTCTCAAGTAGCAGCTTAAATACAAAGAAGACACAATTCTATCGGGTGGGTGGAGATATAAATGAACCAAGCCGTTCATGAACTATTCGGAGTTCGATTCCATAAAAGTTAATTTGAATTTGTTCATTGTAATTCGTTAAAGTAAACAAACAAACTTAAACTTGATGTTGTTCTTTTCGTTAGTTAGTACAAGTTCGTTAGAAAGCTCGTGAGCTAGTTCGTAAGATATAATACTAGTGTTGGACATTTTGATATATATTTTTTATACTTTTACTTATGATAAATATATAAATGTCCAATTATAGATATTTTATAATTAAATTATAAATTTTAAATAAGGTATTATATTTTTTAAGAATATATATAACCATATTTTGTTAATAAGTTGATGAATAACTTAATTTATTATTAATATTTATTAAGTTCATTATGGCTCGATTAAGTTCGAGTAAATTTGTAAACTATAGATGTAGTTTGTAAATTAAGTTCGAGTTTATTCGATAACTAAACAAACTAAACTTAAACATTCAATAATTCAATTCAATTTGGTTCAGTTACATCCCTACTAATTGGCCGTCAACTTGTAATAACTGAAAACAGATGAGCTAGCCATGGTCCGCGACAGCCAGCATATACAGCTCTACCTTTGATTTTGAACTTCTTAAGTTAATTCTCTAATTGATCTGAAAAGTTTTTTGGATTTTTAAAAATAATTCACAACTGTTTATGGTATTATATTATAATGCAAATCAACATATGACCGGTTGGGATACCTTCAATAACTAATAACCGAATAATTTTTACAAAATTACAAAAGTTACATGACTTTTACAAAAATAAATGATAAAATTAATAAAGGATATTTTCAATATTATAGTCTACTTATATGCCAATGTTTACCAGTTTTCTTCACATAATACATTTTATGATATTAAATAAAAAACATTTGCAAATTGCAATGTATGATGTCTTTGGTGGCTTAAATATGAAGATGACACAGCACTGCCGAATTGGGATAGATGATAGATGACAGCTGTAAATACTTATATGGGCAGCACTTATGTGTCCCGAGACACTGTACCCCCAACATTATATATATATATATATATATTTTTTTTTTTTTTTTCTCTTTTCGTTGTTCCTTCCTTTTTTTCCCCTCCCTTTTATTGCGTTGTTTTTTTTCTCTCTTATTTCTCAATTTCTTCATATAATTATGTAATACTTTAAAAGTGCATATGTAATAACTTATACTATAAACATTAATACCTTAAAAGTGCATATGTAATACCTTATAATATAAGCATTAATACCTTAAAGGTAAACATGTAATACCTTAAAATTTCCATATGTAATACCTTATACTATAAGCATTAATATCTTAAAGGTAAACATGTAATACCTTAAAATTTTCATATGTAATACCTTATACTATAAGCATTAATACCTTAAAGGTAAACATGTAATACTTTAAAAGGTGCATATCTAATACTTTATACTATAAATATTAATACCTTAAAGGTAAGCATGTAATACCTTAAAAAGTGCATATGTAATACCTTATATTATAAGTGTTGGGATATTTCAGTAGTTATCTTGATAAGACAGAACATGATATATAATAAGATAATAAAGTTTGCTAGAGTAAGTTTCCACGTTTCATGATCAATAAGCTTATCTTTCAATGGATAGAAGATCATGTCATTTTTCCAAAAGATAAGGAAAGCCAACCTTAGAAAAGATAAGTTTACACCTTCTAAGGGTCAGCAAGCTGTAAGAAACAGTAAAGCTGAAGGAAGTATCTGCATATGAGGCAGATAGAATGTTGCAAGGAGTAGACAGCAAGTTGAAAGGAACAACATGCTGAAAGAACGACAAAGAAGATAAAGGCTCCAAACAGAAAGTTGTCAACGAAGGAAACAAGAAGTTGGTCAGCAAACCACAAGGACAGAAAGCTACAAACAGAAAGCTGACAGCAGATTACAGAAACCAGCAAGCTAGAAGAGGAGCAGCAAGCTGAGGACAGCAGGAAGCAGCATCAGGAAGATCATGCAGCAAAAAGAAGAAGATAACCAGCTGACATTAAGCAGCTGTTGCATGAACTTCAGCCAGAGACCCATATCGACTTAACAAGTTAGCAGGAATGTCAGAGAGATCCAAAGGCAAAAGGTGGGCGCATTAAATGCTCATGTCAGGAGCAACTCAAATGCATTTAATGCGACCACAGAGAAAGATCTTGAAGATCAAGCTTATATTCAAAAAGGAGAATGATCTCTCTTCAACGGATACTTCTCAACGAATACATTTCAAGATCTATAAATAGAAGGTGTGGCTGACTGAAGAACCAGCTGAACAAAGTCGAGAGGAAAGATCAGATATATCCAGAGCATCTCAAACTTACACTTGTTCAGCTACTCAACCTTCCATAGAGCAGTATACACCTATCAGAGGACACCAAAGATCAAGACTGCTCCGCACCAATTGAAGAACATGTTATTTTCCTTTAACCATTGTGCTGCGTGCGCTAGGTTGTTTTATGGTGTAACTTAGTTGAGAGGATTAGATCTTTACTAAGTGTGTAATCTATAGAGATAAATTACTTGCCCTTTGTGGGCTGTGGCCTTCGACTGGAGTTTGAGACTCTAGTATGCGTAGCTTGTTAAGAAGAGGTTTGTAAAGCGAGACTTGTAAATCGAACTGAACTAACGAAGTTCCTCCTTGAGTAGAAGTAGAGTGGATGTAGAAGACTTACACCACCTTCGAACCACTATAAGCAAAATGTATTTATATGTTTTGATTGTATGCTGCACTTTACTTACTGCATATCTATACTGTTGCATACATCACAAGCATATTGAGAAAAGACTCTGCTAAAATCATGTTTAAAAAGTAAAACAGATTTCCAAAAGAAACTCTATTATGTTTATTCTGCTACATTGTATTCTAATACCGAGTCAGTAACCTGACTAAGCTTATGTCCAGGTTATTGATTCGAGACATGATACTGTCCTTGAGTCAGGATCCTGTTACACAGAATCATTTAAGAAAAGAGTTTGCAAAATCATAAAAGAAGTGGTTAGAGGTTCATTCACCCCCCTCTGAACCTCTGACCTCATGGACCAACGAGACCAACAATAAGTATTAATACCTTAAAGGTAATATGTAATACCTAAGAGTATTGTTTGAAATAATTTATTTTCAATGTTTCAAAATTACTCATAAATAAGAAGGGGAAAAAACCTCATAAATGATTTCATATCAATTTGAAGAAGAATAAGAAGAAGACAACAGACAAGAAGAATAAGAAAAATGTATTAAACAAATAAGAATAATAACAAATTAATAAGAAAAGAGATTAAGAAGAAAAAGGAGAAAGAAGAAAAAAAAAAAAAAAAAGAGGAAAAAGAAGAAAACAATATTGTTTATCCATAATACCTTAAGGGTAGATATGTGATACATGAAGAATAAATGTGTGATACCTGAAGAGTATATGTGTAATACCTTCAATCTATATAATCAGGTGCGCGCGTGGCGCGCACCAACTATTGTGTGGGCGCGCGGGGAGTGCGTGGACGAGCCTGAGAGCGGCCCACGCGCCGGGTCGGGTTGAGGCCATGGATCTAAGATCCGTGAAAGATCCATGCCCCAGGGCATATAATTTTTTGCCTACTTGTATTTATTGTTTAATTGAGAATAGAAATACTAGGACTTAAATGTGCCGAATCGAGTTTAGTATCGTCAGATTCAAATTAGAATTCAATTTTATAACCGTTTGAATTTGATTGAACTTATTTTTTTAATGTTCAAGTTCATTTTAATGAATTGTTCGATAAGTTCGTGTTCAACCTGATTCAATCCGGTATCTATATAATATTTATAGAACAACTTAAATTTCTAAAAATATTGAAAAAATGAAAAAAATAATATTTGTAAATAATAAAATTATTATGGGCAAAATAATAAATTTATCTTATGCACAATTAAGCTCGTGATCATGTCCAGCCGAGTGTTAATGTACTCAAACTCGAGTAGCTCGATCTTAATTCAATTATGTTCGAATCAGATTTGATTATTTTCGAATCGATTTGATTATTTTTCGCATCGATCCTCCTTAGCGACGAGCTGTATTGTGAACAAATTAATGGTCCTGGATATCAACTAGAACTCTACCATTACTTTCAAAGTGGAGGGAGTGTGTTTAATGATGATGACAAGACAAACTGTGTGAACGTTGGAGTTTCAATAATTTAAATGAGTTTTTTTGGATAATTTCAATTTTGCTTATATACATAACACACTTTTCATTTTTTGACAATTAAATATTCATTTTTTAATTTTAGTCATTTATATTTTAATTTTTTCTAATTTCAATTATTTTCGTATTGAATTTTCAAAATTGTTGATGTGGCAGTTGGAAATTCTGACATGACATCCAAATTCCAACAACTATGTCAGCAATTTTGAAAATTTTGACAAAAAAAAAAATTGAAATTGGAAAAAATAAATATAGAAGATCAAAATTGAAAAATTGATATTTGGTTGTCAAAAAATGAAAAAAAAAATAAAAAAAGGTATTACATACATTACCAAAATTGAAATTAACATTTTTCATTAATGGATTTGAATTATTTTTTGTCTCATAACTATAGTGTTTCTTGATTTTGGTTTCATAATTATTTAATTTTAGAATTGAGGCTCCCAGTGACTTAGAAGAAGCGGCACATATGTTGTCATATCACTTCTAGGTTATTGAAAAGACTCAATTTGGGAAGCACATGCATCGCACATGACATTTTCCAGCAAATTTCGAATTTTCCAATCAAAACTAAACTGAAATTGAACAAATTCTATAAATTATGGAACAAAATTGAAGTTGAAACTGAATACATTCATAAATTATGAAACACAATCGAAAATCATAATACTAGATACCATAATCATGACACAAAAAATGATTTAAACCCCTTCTCAAAGTTTCGTACAAGGATGAGCTGTCTTATCCATAACGTTTGGTGTGGCGGCCACCATCAACGCCGGTGTGCCAGAAATTGTCGCCGGAGAAGTTGGAGTTGCCGCCAAGGAGTCGAGCTCGGATTCAGTACATGGGTACGCATGGTAAGTGTAGTGTACCCTTCTCCTACACGCAAGCGAGACAAGAGTTGTAGTGATAGCCACTTCATTACCAGTCTACATACTGATACTGTTTTCAATAGCATCAATTATTACAACTTCAACTTTTAATTTTTGTATTTTATCTGTAATTTGTATTTCTGTTTTAGTCGTGTTAAAAAAAAAAAAAGAAGTAGATTAATCGTGTTGTAATAAAAATATTATATGAATAAAAATGCTGTAACTAATTGGTTGTCTGATTTCAAGTGTGGTTTGAAATCTTTCTGCGTGAGATGGTTTCTTATGATTTTGAAAGTTTCAAGTTTTTTGTTCTGATATGATCCAATTTTCTGATGATTAAATGGTTTCCCTTCATTGGAGCAGATTTTGGAAAAGTTAAATTATCATTTTTTTTTTGTGTGTGTACGTTTTGGGATATAAAGTTGAATTTCTGAATCCAATAATTCTCACATATATATAATTGGCAAAAACTTAAATACCTTCAGTTTCTACGTATCCCAAAAATATTATTAATTTGGTATTAATTATATACGCATATTGTATTAGTAATATACTCTGAAGGTATTAAATATATACTCATAAGGTATTAGTTTCATACTTATAAGATATTGTATAACAGAAATATATATTTTAGTGAAACATATTAGTTATATATTTATAAGGTATTAATTGTTTACTCATTAGGTATTTACTTGTATAATTGAAATATATATTTTAATGAAAAATATTATTAAGTTATTTTTTATTACATGTAAAAATATTAATCGTATTATTTAAAGATATTAGGATTTGGATTGGTTACAGTATACCAGCCTAAGGATACACTAGCCCTTCTATATAATTACCTATACACATTAGAACCTATCTTTACTATTTTTCATAAATTCTTCCCTTATCTCACATGCAATCATCCACCTTTTTTTAGCATTTACGTTACATCATATATCTTATATAAAATCTCATAATAAATATATAAATATCAAAAAATTATAGATGGTATATTCCTTTAAATGCGCTTAAATCAGGCCAAACATACCCTTAACATATCTACAACACCGAGACAAAATGTAGGCTTAGAGCCTCAAGACTCCCAATATATACTTATATTTCCGATCAATTTAGTGTTTTCACATAGTTATACCAGTGAGAA
Source organism: Scutellaria galericulata (assembly GCA_946896805.1). Lineage (NCBI taxonomy): Eukaryota > Viridiplantae > Streptophyta > Magnoliopsida > Lamiales > Lamiaceae > Scutellaria > Scutellaria galericulata. The sequence goes on from OX335797.1 coordinate 15,498,635, forward strand.
TTAGACTGTCATACATAGTTGAACGTCAATATATATATATTTTTTTCTGGATCTATCATCAATTAGGGTGATTCACATTAATCTTCCATGAGATTTAATTAAATTATTGAATAAATTCCGATGTTTATAAAAGTGAATTAAAAATCATGCCCACAGATTATATGGAGAAAAAATCACCTAATATTTCAACAAGACTAAAATACTTATGTCAACATTTGAATGGTAAAAAAATTGGCTGCTTTGACTAAATTTTATCAACTAAAATATTTGAGTTTATCTCTTTACTACAATTCTAATTATATGCTGTTCATTGTGGCAATTCAAGAAATCAAGTAAAAAAATTTTTTTGAAAAGTTACCATGATATGAATCATTATACAAATTTTTTAGACTTCATGAAATTGCAAAGATTACAATATTTTAAATTTTTTTTCTATAGTTAAGGATATATTAGTCAAAATTTTATGTTTTTTTAACCTAATACCTATTCTAAAACGATATTTAATTTAAATGAAAATCGGAAAGAGTATAGTCTATACTTTTCCTTTTAATCTGATATGGGATATCATATATAGAACTCGTCCAACCTTACCTATAAATAAGAGGGTTGAGGACAAGCATTTGCACACCCAAAACCCTTTCCTCTCTCCATCGATCTCATCTGCTTTGCTTTTATTACACAAACAACTGTAAGTATAGTTTCTCTCTTTATCTCTCTCTCTCTCTCTCTCTTAGTTGTTTTATGTTTTGCAATTGAGTTCATCGATATTGAAGGACAACAATAGGAACACATTATCACCATACATCTCCACGAACAGCTAGCTTTAATCCAAGCACTTAATTAAATTATAATTATATCCATCAATATTGAAAATTTCCCTGAATTAAACCATCCATATTGCAGTAACTATTATAGTAATGTGGAAATGTCTCCACCTTCCCCTTTCCATACAATAATTAACTTTCCTACCCATTATTTAAAAAAAAAACAAAACAAAATTTCTACTCATCATTTTAACACGCCCAAATGACTAAAATACCCCTGCCCCACCCACCCCTCAATATACTTTTTTACCCCTTTGATTTTTTTTATTTATTATAATTGGTCCCCTCAACTTCTGTTTCTGGTTTCAATCGTAATTGTTATATATTAATGAATATTGAAACAGAAACATAGCTGTATATTCAAATCACTGATCATAAACATGTTTGTCTTTATAGTATGGCTGACAAACTTCCCAAGTTCATGGTCATCCAATCGGTTGCAACCGGGGAATACGTATATTACATAGATTCCGGGGATCTTCGTGGGTACGCACGTTGCAAGGAACCGAGTGTGTTCGGCACATTCGCGAAGATCCAGGTGGAGCCATCGAAGACAAACCCCGACTCATATGTCCACCTCCGATTCTGCAACAGCAACAAATACTGGGCCACAAGTAGCAATGAGGAAACTGCTTGGATCCTAGCCAAGTCAGACAAGGCCGAGGAAGACACGAGCAAGCAAGAATGCACGTTGTTCGAGCCATTCTTCGAGGGTGGTAATCTCTTCTTCTCTCACGTTCAGAGTAGAGGGAGTGTTCGTAATTACGTTGAGCAGACTGGGAATAGCGATGGGTTTCGGGTTTACGTCCATGTAAGGTCGAAAGCCACGAGTGAGAGCTTTGCTTTCAAATATGTGGATTGGGATACGTTGGTGGCCTTGCCCAAACGTGTGGCGTTCAAAGGTGACAATGACTTGTTTCTCTCTGCGTACAGCGATGATGTGCAGTACACATCCGACGATGGTAACGGCAGTCATTGTGCCTTCATCATCGAATACACTCCCGACGGATATGTTCTCATCATGGCTGAGAGATATCGCAAGTATCTCAGGAATACGCGTAAGTCCCACCACAATGTCTCAATTATCTTTCCTCATCAATAAATTATATTCTGAATTAATTGGCTACGATTATCACTTCAGACAATTGGATAAAGTACGATACGAGTGACGGTAGTGGCAAGGACGAAACGACTCTGTTCTGGCCGGTGAAGATCGACCAACACACCATTGCTCTTAGGAGCAAATCCAACAATCAATTCTGTATACGCCTCACTCTTGACGGCAAAACGAGCGCTCTCAACGCTGCCGACACCTACATTTCAAACCAAGCGAAGATGAGAGTGGAGGAGCTGGTTCTAGAAAGAACGATCTACAACGTGAGGTATCGAATGGAGGATGCAAGAATCTTCGACGAGAAGCCCTTCTTGGCCGGGATTGGCAGTGCCACCAATGAGACCGACAGTGAGAACACTTTAACCATCAGAATCGTGTACGAAAAAAAAACCTCGTACGAATTTACGAGCAGTTTGTCGATAAAGGCTGGGGTTAAGACCAAGATTGAAGCTGGGATTCCGGGCATTGCAGAAGGGGCCATTGAAGTGTCTGTTGAAGTGGCTGTAGGGTTTGAATGGGGCAAGGCCACTGAGGAGAAGAAAGTTGCGGAAGCTTTGTACTCTGTTAAGGTACCGGCGAAGAAGAAGGCTACGGTTCACTTCATTGCGACACACGGTAAGTGCAGTGTTCCCTTCACTTACACTAGGAAAGACAAGAGATCTAGTGATGGCCATTTTGTGACGAGTGTACATGATGATGGGGTTTTTTCTGGGGTCAATTATTACAGTTACCGGTTTGAGCAGCTCCCACTTGAAAGCATCTGAAGATGAAGATGATCAATCTTGATCATGCTTTGTAAGATATTAATGAGTTATTGTTTGGTTTCTTAGGCGAGGGTTTTTTTTATCAACTTCATCCAAGTTGGTTTTTTCCCTCAATAATGTTATGTGAATGATGAAAAAATTCTTAATAATAATTGTATGCCATTCAAGTCTCCACTACTTTCAAATCTTTCTTTGCTTTTGCTTAGAATAGGGTCTATACAAATATGCTCTCCTATCCATTATGTGTACATATTAATATGTTCATCATTGACATATTATAAATCCAACACAATCATTAATTTTAAATTAAGATAATTTTTTTTACATATCAGCAGTGGACATATTAAAATATGCTCACAATGAGCACGTGATCATTATGTATGGTCTATATATTCTATGTGCTGAAGGGTCTCGAAAAAAATAATATTTTTCAATTTTGTCTTATAAATCTATTACTCGATATATTGTAACCCGAAAAATGGTGGAAAACGGAAAATTAGCAGAATTATATTGGTGACAGTCACATGATAATTAAATTGGAGGGTTTTTCCGACCAAATTAAATGACGCGATGTCTGAAGTTGAAATTGGAAATAAGTTTTTTTTTTTTTTTAAGGAAGATTGCCACTAAATCCCACTACCCATATATACTAGTGAAAACCAACCTATCATTTTTTTATAGTAGAGAAAAATCATCAATCCAATGATATCAAATCCTTATCAAATTGCAGCATGCATAGTAGACCACATACACCTTCACCAATAATTTAATCATTGTGTTGGTGTTGAGGCCAAAATTGCATTCTCTAGCTTCATCTTCCTTTTAGGCCTTGCAATTTTATTTTTATTCACTCTTTACAAATTTTGGTCATTTTCTCCAATTGTTTAGTAACACTCTCGAGATTTTTCTTCTTTGCTCTTACTTCATTTAGTCCTTTTAGTAATTCTGGAATTATCTGCGTAATTCTCTTAAACATTGGTGGGTCTAATCAGTATTTTAAGATATCACTAGACCGATTGAGATATCTTCTTCAATTCATGCATTACTTTGGGGTATGAACAAATTAAAGGTTTTTCACCAATTAAAAAAAAAAAAAAGAACTGATATTTATATGAGGCCTGTGTGGGTGGAAAGATAATTTAGAGGTGATCTTCATTTCATTATTCTTTGATGATGTAGCTTTTGCTATCAATTCTTGATTTAATTTCGCTAGTATTCCAATTTCCGAAAACTTTGGAAAAAAATTGGGCAATTTTTTTGGACTTATGGAATGTAATTGAAAAGATCAATTAGTTTATTTACCTTTCATGAAAAGGTACAAAGTGGACGAAAATTGATTTCTTTTTCCTGGATATTAGACATGCAAAAACACATGAATATGTTTTAGAAAGAAAATGTTTTTTAGAAAGGATTGATTATATAGTCCAGAATCCCTATTACATGATAGCGTTCTATTTTAGTCGATAAATGACCGACACGTCACCACTAAAATAAAAAGATCACAATGTTAAATAAGTTTTAAAAAAATTAAAAAAATAAATCTTAAATGACGAGGAAACTAGTCTACGTTTCCAGTTTGGAGAATGTCATTGCAGGAATCCAAAAATAAACAACAAAACAAAAGAAAAAAACAAATTAAGAAAGATAGAAATATCAATCACATGTACGCTCTAAAGGTAGTTGTGCAATTATTAGCACTAAATAGGAAAAAGTGACATATAACTTTCTCTCTGTCCCCATTTTCTGGATTTCTCCAGCAAAATAACAAAATAAACGGATTAATGATCATCAAGTGACCAAAAGGAAAAAAAGAAAAGTGCAATTATTAAAGTGCGATAAATTAACGGATTTTATCTGATGAGTAATTGACTTAAAATTTTGTTTTAGATATCTTATTGATTAATGATATTATTGGTTGAATTTTTTTTTTAATCAGTTATTATGAAACATAGGTTAACTATCAATATTTTAAAAGATAAAATTTGTTAATTAATGACTAAATAACTCAATTGATATTTCACCTTTATAAGGTGCCGAATGTGATGACCAGGGTTTGAACCCTGGTCTCAAACCCTGGTTCACACAAATTTTCTAGTTTTTATTGTATCCCTCCCTTCCACTCCTTCTAGCTCATTAAAAAAAATTAGGATTATCAAATCTCACAACATTGACGAGCTCACACATACATATATTGATAATGAATATACGTGATATATGCTAATTATGCAAGTTATGTTTAGACATTTTATCAATTGTTTTAAATGTATTTTAATTATAATTAAAGTGGAGTTCATATTGAAAGTATATGAAAACATTATTCATTTGAATAACAATAAATTATGTTTTCAATAAGACATTTTATCAAACACCATAGCTACATGAGAACTAATTCAGAAATTTCTTTTTTCCATCTAATTTGATCGACTGAAAACTATTGTTAAGGACCTAGCAATACACAATAGACCAATGATGAGACATTGGAATAAGACTAGCAGACACAATAATGGAATAGGACGATCATGTGGCTAAGTTTGAAGATCTTTAGATTTTGAAGATCATAATTTGATAATTCCAAATCTTTCGTGTCTTGAATCGATAAAATTCATATTTTTGATCGGCATTAATTGTTGCTCTAGGGTAACAAATAAATTCTCTTAGTTGGTGCAAAATAATTGATTATTCTGTTGAAAGAATCATTTCCTCATTTAAATAAGTAATTAATTACAAAAACGTTATTTCTACCTTTTCTTTTTACAAAAGACACGATATATTTTATTTTTAAGAAGGAAATTAGCAATTAATACAGATGTCGTGTCCTAAGTGGCTGAAATACAAAGATGTCACAATACTGCATAATTTGATATCTGCCATTAAATTGTTTATAGCTTATATAGTAAGAGTTTGTTGGCTAGCAATAATGATAAATGCTTTGTCAAAAGAATTGATGTACTCTGAAAAGATAGGACGAAATGCAGATAGAAATTGGAAGTTTTGGTTATTGCTAAAGGAATGATATTGGAGAGATTGGATATTAAACTCTTAAGGTTAATTATAATGTGGACCACTTGAACACATGATAATTAACCTTAAGTCAAGGTTAATTAATTTTTCAATATCATTATCTATGTTGCCTTCAAATAATTAATTTTAGCATATGAAACAATTAAGTAAGAGTTGATGGAACATAGTTCTTCTATCTTCATGTTTTAAAAATTATTCATGATTAAGAATTTATATATACATGTCATACACAATCCTGCGTAAACATCATTTTAACTTGTACAGTTATTGATCAGAATTCTAATAATAATCTTTTAATCATAGAAGTCTGACTGATACTGTAATTCTCAAACACATGTTCTAAATACATATTATGTAACTAGAGCATCTCTAGCAGTGCACTAAATTCTTCACAGTTTAAGATTTTTTTTCACTCTAACAATGCGTTAGATCATCACGGTAAACTATCTCAACAACCGTCCTATGCAACGCAAGTCAAATCTTGCTTTAAAATCTTTTATTTTGTTTTTATGGAATATTATGAAATATCTTTTTTTATTGTGAATAATAGTGCAAACTGTTGGAGACGAGTGACAGTTTTTACATAAAACGACATACATGACCTACTTCCTTCTTATCCTCCAGCTTGATTGATGGAACCTAACAAAAATAAATATATATTTATATCACATGCACGAGCTAAAAAGAGTCGTGCAATTATTAGTAGAATGTGAATGGGCAAAATTCACAACTATTAACTAATGTCTCTTTATTGTCCCAATTATTTTGTGGATGTATGCGGCAAAACGTTTTGCACACATGCGCTAAGTCCTAAAGTTAATTGCAACTTTTTTAAATTGCTGTATTACTTTTACTTATAAAACACTTGCTTAACTGTTTGAACATCTAGCTAGAAAAGGAATAATTTCCTTATAACCAATGACAAAATGTGATTTTCTAATTTCTTTTTACAGAACACACATGACATATTTTTATTTAAATGAATTTTGCAATTCTCGATGTCCTAAAATATGAAGATGTGACATTTGACAATACTTCTTAATTAGATAACTACCATTAAATTGTTTACATAATACAAGTTAATTTGTTGGCTACTAATAATGCTAACTATTTTATCAAAAGAATCGTTCACGTACCGCTCAATACTCTGTGAAAAGATAGGAGAGGAAATGGGTCTCAAAATTGAAAGTTTTGGTTATTGCCAAACAAATCATGTCCCAATTTTCCGATGTATACGTGTCGATATTCATAAAGATAGTATCTTTCTCTGTATGGTTATTATATAGTTGACCATATTATCATAGGGGCAAAAAAAAAAAAAAAATGTTAGTAGGGTTAATATCAATTTAATAACTGAACTACAACATTTTTTTCCAATGTGTGTTTAAGCTAAAAAAGTTTTCCAATCACCGCCTATTTTCTTTAAATTTGAATTGAATAAAAATCGTTCAAAATCCTAAAATGATTTTTGTTCGATTCATAATCAGATCAAATAGAAATCATGAAATAGACTTGGGTTCTAATGAAAGGTCATTTTAGCATATGAATCATGCATTTTTGATCAATTGATTTTTGCAGGTGAATTGCATTTTCGACTTTTCCAATGAATTGTGACCAGAAAATATGTCAAAAATTGAGTTTGGGGTAGCAACCAAAAAATTTCAAAGAAAATAACTAATGATCGAAAACCTTTTTTGAGTTTAGATTCCCCTTAAAAAAAAATTTATAGTTTAGGTAACAAATTTGATTTGTCCGTGTCCCGATCTTCTTTTTCTCCGATGAAATAGCCTGCAAAACAGTAAAACACCGGGGGGTTTTTCCCGGTGAAGGGACTCCGACGCCCAAGTCAGTAAATTGGATATGTGTGTGTGTGTTTTCAAATGTAATTGTGCGTAAAACAAAATAGAAGGAATATGATAAGTATATATACTTCCTGAAATTCGTGTCAGTTGGGGATATCCGAGAAAGGTGGGAAATGACTTAGTGGTCCATGAAATGGGCGGTTATATGAATTCAAACCAGTTCGCTTAATTCAACCGAAATGAGTTCGTCATCTTGGTCCAAAATCAAATAAGTTCGCACTTCAATGAAATATTAACCACGAACTCTTATCAAGTAGGAAACAGTTCGCCTCACATCGTGTTACAACATAGTTCGCTATAAAACAACTTTTGTTCGCTTTCCTTAAGTTGTTCGCTTTGCCGGTTCATAATTTTGATCCGAACTAGATAAGAAAATCCGGTTCACCAGAATTCGACCATATCAAAATTGATATTAACTCTATACTATATTGAACATTTTATCATGTTAATTATTGTAATTACTTAAAGATATTTATAGAGCATCTATTTTTAAAACCGCTGCTAAAATTCTCCAACACATATGTGTAATCAATTAATAGAATATGATAACTGAAAAGGAAACATAACCTACTTCTTTGTTATCATTCCAGCTTGATCAATGTCCTTGAAAGAATCATAGCTAAAAATAGAAAATCACAAGCCCTAAATAAAGACATGCAATTATTATTAGTATTTTGGTCCCAATTATTATGTGGACGCGGCAAAACTTTTGTGCATGTTCTCCAAGTGAGTAAAGAGTAAAAGAAAGAAAACCAAAGATATTTAATTTTTTGCAACTTTTTTCATTTGTGTCATATATAACTTTTAATCATAAAACATTTGATTAATATAATTGCTTGTACAATACTATACCTAGCTAAAAATAATAATAACTTCGTTATCTAAGTAAATAATTACAAAAATGTTATTTTCTAATTTCTTTTGACAGAAAACAAATGATACAATTTTATTTAAAAAAAATAAAAATTGCAACACATAATGTCTCTAGTGAGCAAATACGAAAATGACATAATACTAGCTAATTGGCCATCCATAAGATACAAATTGTGTTTCTATTTAATTTTGACCTACCATATTAATTGTTACAAAGGATAAGTTGGTCGGTGATTAATGATTCCCTCTCTCAAAGGAATTGGTTACCTAATGCTAAGTTGATTGCAGACATACTTTACATCAAAAGATTTGTGAAGGATGCTGCTGAGTCATTGAAAAAGACATGAGAGGAAATGAAAAGAATAATTGAAAGATGTGGCTATTGGGACATGGCCATGGATTCTAAGTTGGATTTGGACACTCGGGTCAGGTCAATTGAGTTTGCCCGAGGTTTATGAGTTCTTCGCAGTCCAACCTTAACTTTTTCTAAGGTAAATTTTCTGACAAAATGCATAATTTGTGACTTTTATAAGATAAAAATCAACTTGAAGCATGAACGTTTTTATATTTGCAACCTAAACCTTTTTTCTTAACATATTTATCCTTACATTAGTCACGATCAAGCCGTGTATTGTGCATTTCACCGGAAAAGTTGTCAAAAAAAAGTTTAGGTTACACTTTGAAAAACTCATAAATTTCAGGTTGCAATCGGATAAAGACAAAAGTTTAGGTTGTAAATGAAAATTGATCATCCTTCACGTTGGTTTTTGCATTTTTTTTTCTTTCTAATAAACAGAACTTCTATATACTTAATTCTTAATTCTGTCAAGTTTGCAGTAGTCTCACTACTATAATTCAAAAAATGTACAATTATCCTGATCTTATATATATATATATATATATATCATGATCTAATGAAAATGTCTAAATTGTCTCCCAGTCAAACTATGAATTCTTCAGAGGAAATCCTTTTTTAAATATATCATATATATTATTAATCACAATGACTTTGAAGCAATCATAAATTGTTTTAATTATTAACAAATACAATATTTCTTTCAAACATTTGTTCTTATTGGTTATAAGATTAATATTATGGATAATAAATTTAAATTAAGCTCATGATAAAATTAATTAAAGTATGACATATTTATTTAAAACGTCAGTAATGAAATTGATAACATTTTAAGTATATCAGACTTGTGTTTAAGCCTCCATTCCAGCTTGACTATTTTATTTTTGGTCAGCCCATTTGATACAGCAGACATCAATATTTTAGCCTATTTCTACCACAAATAAATCTAGCCCATTTCACTATACAGCAAACAGCAATTTTAAGCCCATTTTCACCTCAAATAAAAGCTAGCCCATTTCACTATTACAGCGAAAAGCAATTTTTAGCCCACTTAGACAACAAATAAAATCTAGCCTATTTCACTATACAAAAATCAATTTTCAGCCCATTTTCACGACATATAAAATCTAGCCCATTTCACTATACAGCAGATAGAAATTTTCAGCCCATTTTCACCCCAAACAGAATCCAGCCACTACCAAACCTAAATAGCAAATAGGAAATTATTTTAATCCACTCTCACCAAAAGCATTCAGGTTATGTTTGGATTGAGAGCTTTGCAATATAAAATTTGAAATAAATATATTTTGAGTTTATTAAAATTAGAATATATTCATAATCCAATTAAATTGTATAAAATTGAATTGATGGACTTTGAATTCATATCCTTCCAAATATTATCAATGATTTTTAATTGTAAAACTTCAAATTGAGGCTTGAACCTATGAAAAAACTCAACGAGTCAAGCTTGAGCCTTTTGATGTTTGGTTTGATTTCTTTCGATTACATCTGTTGTAGTATCGGTTATCGTTAGTTGTAAAGTTAGTTAGCTTTGCCGGCAGTTAGTTAAGTTAGTTTAGAGTCTGTTCATTTTGTTAGTTATGTCACGTATGTCATCGGCTAACTGTTGTCTTTATGAGTTCTTTTATATTTGGAATTACATCTCCTATTTCATGGCATTTTAATTATGTCACGTATTAATTAATGATGTTATTTGATACACGTGGTATGTGATGATTATTTTGAAATAAAAGATGTAGCATCAAATATACTAGGAACATCTCTATTTGATCCTGTAATTTGTTAAAAAATAAACAATTAAAGAACAATTGAATTTGATCTATTGATCACGACAAAATCTCGATCAAGAAGATATAAATTTCATTTATAATTAATTGTCATTTATTTACGTAAACATGATGAACTTGATATTGTTTTCGTATTAAAGTTAGAGCAAAGGGTAATTTCATAAGTTTTTAAGGAGCAAAATGGGAAAGTTTTATTCAAGGGTCAAATTGCATTTTCTGAAAATTGAAAGGGTGTCAAATTAGACCAAACAAAAATTTAGGGATCAAATTGATGTTTTTGTTCACAAGTATTTTTATTTTATTTTTCAAAATAAAAATAGTTTTCCCTCTTTTGGCATTGCAAAATATCCTAATAAGGACAAAAGTCTGTAGAGAGAGAAATAATGGAAGTCTGTACTGAAAGTTCAAAATTTCTGCAAAAGCTTCAGCACATCAACATCTAGTAGGTTCTTCTACGCTTCGCCAAACTCTGGGGCATATCTTCCAATAATATTCGGTTTCATGGAATTGGTTTACTACACTCAACATTCCATTAATGCTGTGTTTTTGTTCAAACCACTGTTTCAACATTTTGGGCAAAGATTCGAGTGCCCAAAGAAGGCGTGATTACCAAAGAAAGGCAGTTTCTTTCTTGAAATTCAAACGTTTTTTTTCCTCTTCTCTTCATGAATCATTAATTTGATTCTTGACCATTGCGTTGAAATTTAATACATCTCCGTACGCTGAAAGAATAAAACACCTCACATTTCCTTTACCTTCCTCTCACTCATGATAGCTGCTGTTCCCATTTTGCAAAAGAAAATCAGCTGCGAAATCTTGGGTTTGAATTCATTTGCGGAATTGGTTTGAGCTGTCATGAGACTTTTTTAATCTCGTAAGTAGTAATGAGATCTCATATTTTGATTGTGATTTTCTTCTTCTTCTTCTTTAATAGGGTTTCTGTATCTGATTTCTTCTGATTAGTTTTGAGCTTTTCTTAATCGCATATATGTGCAGTCATATGATATGCTGAGCCTATATATATTATCTTGAAGAATTAGGGCCATATATTTCGAAATTCTGATTTTATTTTTCTGGTAATCTTGGAAGTAGGGTTGATTTTACAAAGGCTACCTTGTAGTTGCAAATTTACAAAGATGCAATTGAGAGTGGGGAGTTTAGGTTCATTGGAAGAAGGCAAAGAGCCTAGTGTTAGAAATGGAAACCAATCGAGCAGGCCGTTTCCATTAAGATTACTTCAGTTTCTCTTGGTTATGCTGGGATTAGGCATACTTTTGTCGTTTCTCAGTCTGTATACGAGCCGATATCTTAAGGTGCAGAGTGAAATTTCTGTGATTCACTCAAAATTTCAGCCTTGTGGTGAAGAACCAATGAGTTTAGGGAGCTGGATTAGACCTCCTTCGAAGCTTATGCATGAAATGAATGACACAGAGCTGTTTTGGAGGGCTTCGCTTGTGCCTAAGATTAAACAGTACCCTTTCAAAAGAACTCCGAAGATTGCATTCATGTTCTTGACAAGAGGGCCTTTGCCTCTGGCACCTCTTTGGGAGAGGTTTTTTAAGGGGCATGAGAAGCTTTATTCAATCTACGTTCATACATTACCTTCCTATCAGCCCGACTTTCAGCCTTCATCAGTTTTCTATGGCAGGCAAATCCCAAGCCAGGTAATGATCTCATTTTCTCGTTTCGTGGCTAACTTATGCTTGTATTTGATCTGTGTGGATTTTTTCAGTTGATTCTGCAAGAATTATATGATTGCATTTTGAGGTTAAGTTTGGTCCTTTAATGATTACTCTGCAGTATGTTTTAACCACTTTAATGATTATGTTACTTGTGTATGCTATGTGATACTCTCTTCTTCACGATTAAGTGCCGAAAGTTGCCCCTGGATGGAATTCAACGAGGGGCATGCAAGTTCTGATTATTTGTGCATTTCGGAATCAGGGGTTTGCTTTGTTAAAGGACATTCGGCTTTTGCTTAGAAAGAGATTCGGTTATAATCAGACATAATCTTTATGAGTTGATTCAACATACTAATATAAAATGATTTTGTAGGGAAAATCTAATAGAAGTTGGGAATTTCCTGCATTTTCTGATATATGTTTATATAATAGTATTCATTTAAGAAATAAGGTATCTGTTTCCGTTTTCCCTTTTTTGTAGAGATTCGTACAACTTTGTGGAAGTTCAGTTATGTAGAAAAGGAACATTACTAACCTGGCTAATCTGATTCACATTCTCTGGTCCTTGCAATATGATGAAATATTGCATGCTCAATTGTGGGTTGCTTTTAAAACAAATCATGAAATAATATTTTGCAATTCAAGAAAGCTCCTGTTGTACTTTAATAGCTTCAAGCATACAATATTTTTGAATCCCTGATATTTATGACAGCCACTCTATCTTGTTTGCCCAACTTTATATCATAACATTTATGAGAGTTGAATCTTTGATAATTCAAAATAACATTGTACTTCCGAACCAAATTAGCCCTCGTTTATTCAGATTGCTGCCCTTGTTTTTCAGGTTGCTGAATGGGGAAGGATGAGCATGTGTGATGCTGAAAAACGGCTTCTTGCTAATGCATTGCTCGACGTCTCCAACGAATGGTTTGTACTTCTATCAGAGGCATGCATTCCTCTTCAAAACTTCAGCATCGTTTACCTCTACCTATCAAGATCCAGATACAGCTTCATGGGTGCATTCGATGAGCCTGGTCCGTACGGAAGAGGGCGCTATAACTATAACATGGCCCCAGTGGTCAACCTCACAAATTGGCGCAAAGGATCCCAATGGTTCGAGATCAATAGAGTCCTAGCAGTGGACATAGTTCAAGATAGCATTTATTACCCGAAATTTGAGAAGTTCTGCAGACCAGCCTGCTATGTGGACGAGCATTATTTTCAGACAATGCTGAGCATCGAATCTCCTCATCTACTGGCAAACAGAAGCCTCGTGTGGGTCGACTGGTCAAGGGGCGGGGCCCACCCGGCTACGTTCGGACAAGCTGACATAAAAGATGAGTTTTTCAAGAGAATCTTTGATGATAAGCCATGCTTATACAACAATCAACCTACTTCCCTTTGCTTTCTGTTTGCCAGGAAGTTTGCTCCCAGTGCTTTGGACCATTTATTACAACATTCATCCAAATTCTTCGGTTATTAACCGAAACATTATTTTCGAACCTTTTTTTTTTTTTACTTGAGCATAGGGGAGCTCGAAATATTTACATATAGCACAGAATTCTATTAGTGTAATGGATAGAATTTAGGAGAGTTAGATTTAACATTCTGATCATATTATACAACAATATTCAGAATATGGAGTTTATATTCTGCTTGTTATTCTTGCAGAATTCTCATTGACTTCTTCATCTCAAAAATATTTTCCATGGATTGTTGTTTATTTTCCAAATTTTAAGAATATATAGTAAAGGGTTAAAATTAATAAACAACCTACATTTTTACACTTTTTAATGTATAATGGTTAAAATTTTGGAATATCGAATTCGATTTTGGTTGAAAAAGTTTTTGGATTCAAAATACTATGCCTCCTTTTCTTTTATCTTTTTTTTTTTCCTTTTTTGAGGAAAAAATACTGTGGATCTTTTAAATAAAATTAAATGATAACTAGGCCTTAACTTAGACTTTCTTGTTCTATGGAATAAAAAAATTGTATAGTAGTAAAATGACGAACTTTAAAAAGGGTAATCTAAACACATTTTACACGTTTTTTTATCCATGTCAATTTTCAAGAGCTTCAAAATCATATCAATCTTGAAGCTCATGAACTTCCAAATCAACTAATTTCCAAGCTTAAGAAGTGAGTAAAAAATATCTTCCTTTAAACATAGTATTATTCTTTCTGGAAATAAAATCGACTGTTGTAACTTGTAAGTCCTTTGATCCTTTCCAGTGATCAAGTGTATCTTCATAAAAGGCAATAAATCAACAATAATGTACATTTACAAATTATGTGACACTGAAAACAATCTAACATTCAAGTTATGCAGATTGAGCAATTCTTTGCAGAAATTAAGGAAGAATATGCATCAAAGTTCATCATGGGATAATCCATTAGACACCGGAGTGGCCGTCCGACTTTCAGAAAGGTATGCAACAACGAGCGACGCATGAAGTGCAGCGCCATAAGGAAGTCCGCCTTCGTTGATTCTGAAATACGGTGAGTGTGCTGAAACCGGCCGTTCCAGTGTTTCATCTTTCATGCCAAGAAAAAAGAAGTAACCTGGAATTTTCTCTTGATAAAACGAAAAATCTTCTGATCCCATCAATGGCTGCATGTCTTTGACCCTGGAATGGCCAAGCATGTTGGCTGCGACCCTTTGGTAGAGTTTATGCAAGTCGTCGTTGTTCACTGTGGGAGGGAAGAAAAGTTGGTCTTTTGTCTCAAAAGTAACGGTTGCATTGCACCGTTGTACAGCAGATTGTCCTGTAATAACCTGCGAAAGTGAAAAATTAGCTTCTTCACAAACAGTTTAAGTGAATTGAGCAATGTTACCTCTTCTATTCGCTGCTTAAGATTGAGTAAACTCTCGCTTGAAAAGGCTCGAAAAGTGCCACCAATTATAACGGAATCTGGAATGACGTTAAATGCATCGCCTCCTTGAAATTTAGCAACTGTGACTACCTGTTCAAGTGAATGTTACGTTAAAACAGCTCCGTTTTTGTCACAAAACTTTATTACCCATTGTTAATAAATATATCATTTTACAATGCTTATTGGCAAGATAACAAGATTGAGATTACCATCAAATTGGCATATCATGCAATAGTTTTTCATTATTGATTCCAACAGCAATCACCAAGAAGCATAAATTATCTTCTAAATAAGAAGCTTTTAGATGTGGATAGAGATTTGACCTGAGAGTCGAGTGGATCAGCTTCTCGAGAGACGAGATGTTGTAAGCTGACAATGACATTTGATGCAGCTAATATTGGGTCTATTGAGTGCTGAGGAATGGCAGCATGGCCGCCTTTCCCACTTATCACGGCTTCAAAAACGCCACTTCCGGCCAAAAGAGGGCCGGTTCTTGATGAGACTTGACCGAGTGGCAAATAAGTATTTGAATGGATACCAAAGATGGCTTCTACATTGTCGAGTGCTCCACCGTCTATCATCTTCTTTGATCCTCCACCTCCTTCCTCCGCTGGTTGGAAAACAAGAACAGCTGTCCCCTACACTAACCCAAAAAACGTAGAAAACATGAATAACCGAAACTGTTGTAATGATAGATAAGGCAATGATACCTTCAAAGCACTTGAAAGAAGGGCGAAGCTTCTTGAAATGTAACTTCAAAGAAGCTAAAAGATTCATGAGGGTTTTCTCATCATCAACTTGCCGGTTTTACACAATATTGTAGGAGCCTGTTTCAAGATTTTGACAAGATTCAATATGTTCTATGGCACAATGGAAAAACTAGCGATTTTGATTCTTTGGAGAAGCTTGATGAATTTAACACTCCATATGATTTTTAGAAAGGCTTAAAAATGAACTCATCATACATCAAGCTCTTTAGCATTGAATGTAGTCGTTGTGAACAAAGACCGAGCATAACAAGACATTTGCTCGACTTTGAAGATGATTTATGTCCAATGGGACGATTGAAGTGATACAAATACATCATAAGAACCACTCAAGTGCACTAAAGACCGATGATAGAAAGTTTAAAAACCAACAGAATTACTAAATCAAAAGATGGTCGAGAAATAGACCTTCAACAAGTCGCGATGCTCTTGAAGTATTTTAGCAGCACCAAGAAGCATAGCAACATGTGCATCATGCCCACAAGCATGCATCTTTCCAGCATTCTTACTCTTGTGATCCCACTCCACCATTTCCTAAAGAAATAGTCATTAAAAAAGACCATTCAAAATATACAAATAAACAAAAAAAAGACAACCAATCCACCCATATCTATAGTTCAATGTCTCAACTTCACAACAATATCACATATAACACTCTCACTGTGCAAAAGAGTTAAACACTCCCTCTCTTCCAAACAAAGAGTCATGTTTGCATAATTGAAGCACAAATCCAAAAATCCACACAAAACACTCACATCAAACAGTCAATATCTCCACAAAGTTCAACAGAACAGAATCAAAATCAAACTTTAACCATTCAACAAAGTAAAGTTAAAATACATCTATCATTTCAAGGTTCATCAAAGAGAAAAACTCTTGAAGTAGAAGGAACAAAACCTGCAAAGAAAGAGCATCCATATCTGCCCTAATAGCAACAAAGGGAGGTTTTCCAGAACCAATATAGCCAACAACACCAGTAACAGCAAAAGGGTACTTGTAAGGAATCCCCATTTTATCCAACTCTTCTCTTACAAGTTTACTGGTCTCAAATTCCTCATAGCCCAGTTCTGGATTTTCATGTATTTTTCTCCTAATCCCAACCATCCAATCAAAGATTCCATCTTTCTTTGCAAAGTTCAGGAATTTTGTGGGAATTTCAGAGAGCTCCTCTGAGAAAATGGATTTGCAAAAAGACAGCAATAGGATGGAAAACAAAATCAACCCTTTTGAACAGCTCATGAGTTCTTCAAGATTTTTCTCTCCCTTTTTTCAAGATTTCAATTTGAGTGAAAAAAACATGGGATTTGTGATGAAGCTTTGTGTTTTCCGTGAGTGATGAGTACGGGGAATGTGCATATCAAAGAATAATTTATGGTACATCTTCTAAACACACCCCATTCTCTAACCACCCTAAAATCTTAAAATATTCTAAACACACCCCACCACATTACAATTATATCTTTTATCACGCAATTTTTTTCTTTCTTTTTTACTTTCTTTTTCCTTTCTTTTTTTAAAATTGTTGATGAAGGAACTATGTCCATCCATAAAAAATCATTATTTTATACATATTTTGAAACTAAAACGATGAGATTTGTATGAAAATATAGTTAAAAAAAGTTGAAAAATCGAAAATTTTCGATTGTTTTGTTCGACCCTAGTTCTTCGAACACATAGCAGTGTATTCGACCATTAGTGGTCGAACACACAGTGTAATGGTCTACCACCAGTGGTCGAACACACTGTGTAACGTTCTACCTATGGTCGAACATCTTCAACTTATAGAGGTCGAACACATAGTGTAATGTTCGACGTCGAACGACGTGTTTTTAGCAAAAAATTATTATTTTTTGATTAACATCATTGTTTTTCGAAATATTTAACTACACTATATAAAATTATAAAAATACATGAAAAATCTTGAATTAAACATTTCAAACATCTTTCATCTATCACTTTATTATTATTTTCATAAATCAAGATTTGTTTGAGTTTTTTTTCTTCTTAATTTAGGGTTTGAGAAATATGGAAAAAAAGATGTAGAAGAAGGGAAAAATATATTTTTTTTATTTAAAAATAAAGGTATTTTAGTTTTTATTTTTATTTACTTTTCATTTATTTATTATGGGGTATATTTAGAAGATGGTAGGGTGTGTATAGCCGGTCCTTAATTTATTTACAGTGCCATCAATTATTTCCAATAAAGTAACTAGTCAACAAAAATGTTTTAACAAATTGATATAATATTTTCTTTTGACAATTACAATAACAAAGAAAATTCTAACATGCAACTCTGTAAAAAAGTAATTATTTAAATAAAGTAATCACCTGTAGTCACTCAAAATATATCGTGTGAAGCATGTCTACATAGTATTCTACATAATTTTAGAAATTAATATCATGGAAATAAGTGTGGGTAAATTGGTATGCGACATTGATTTTTATTATGTTATTAAGAAAAACCTTTGCATGTTTTGTTTAAAAAATAACAAACTTTTGTATTTAGGAAAAAAAATCGGTATTCCTCTTAATGTATATAGCTACCAAGCATCGATATTCAAATTTTATTAAAAATTGAAAATTGACGCTTGAATTTTAAGTATTATTTTAGTCATTCAAATTATTATACTAATTTGTTACAAAATGTCAGTTTTAGACAGCTATTGATATTTTATATTTAAAAGTTTGGGAGTAGTGAATAGTGTATCAAAAACCACTGTGTTTGATTAATACAAAATAATGGTTGGATACACAAGTTTTAAAAATGAAAATAATGCTAGTAACAATGATTAAGAAAATCAGAAGTTGCATATAATTTAATAATAAAAAATATAATAATAAAATAATAATAATAATAATAATAATAATAATCCTCTGTCATTTTCCCTTTTTGGAGGTGTATTGAAAAATAAGTGTTCAACTCTAAAAACGACACACTATATGTATCATGTATGTTACATGTGAATAAAACAAGACATGAAATTAAATTAGGATAAGGAGACTGCCTAACTACTGAAATCAACAAAACATCTCTCTTTCATATGAATGTGACCCTGGGGTCTAGTTAAAAGACCGACCGTTAAGTTTGACAATTGGAATTTAGTTAAGAATCTTTTGAGTTTTGGAAGAATTCATAGATATTTATAGCATCTCCATTAATAATATTTATTAAGAAAAACATTTTGTCAAGTAAAGTGAATTTAATGTCCCAAAAAGAAATAAGAGTTATTTAAGAATTGAGAGGAAAAAAATATCATAAACAACAAATAAATTTATATTATGTATTTCCATTAGATAATTTTAATTATGTATTGTAAATATACTTACTAAACAAAATTAATTCATCAATACAAAAAACAATATAACACGGATATACTCCTATTTAATTTTGCTTCTTCAAAACCCACCAATTTTACCAAATTGTATGTACAAATTGTGAACCTAAATAAAAACAAAGAGTTAATGAATAAAAACTGAAAAAAAATTAAAAAATTAAAAAAACTTTATAATACCCTAGATTAATTAGGGATGGTATATAGATTTCCTTGGCCCAAAATTCTTTTTTCCTTGCCAACCCATTCATCTAGTCCACTAAAAAATTATGAGAAAGAGAACCCAAGTACTTCAATGGCTTAGTCACCATCTTGACACCTCAGCTAATTTTTGACACCTAATCTATGCATGTGACTGCTCATTGGAAAGAAAAGGGCAACACCACACACTCTCTCTCTCACCCTCCCTCACCCTCACCACCAGCGATCATCTTTTTCCGGCGAAAGGTTCGGACCAAATGATAGAGCTCGTCGAGGCCGTCACGGGTACGGGCTCGGTTTTCTAGCCCGCCGCTGCCGGAGAGGCGCGGCCGGTATCTTTCTCTCTCTCTCTCTCTCTCATTCTCTTTCTCCGGTTGTGGCTTCCGTCTCCGTCATCGTCTCGCCGTTATGGTCGCGAAGTCGGGCTTCACCGTGTCCGGCCGGCGCGGTGGTCGCGCCGGCGAGTATGCCGCCGCGCCCGCGACTGTGTGCGTGTCGCCAGCGCGGTGGCCGGGTCTCTGTGTATGTGTGTATGTGCTTGGCCGGCGCCGACGCGCGTCCGGCCAAGGGTGTGGGTGCGTGCGTATGCTTGTGTGTGGGTCGTGTTGGGTTGTTGTTGGGTCGCCGGCCATGGCGAGACGACGGCTGGGGGTGGGATGGGGCTCTCTTTTTAGAATTTGATATAGTTCAAAGGACCTATATGCAAACCCTAAATAATTAATGTAATAGCACTTCCACCGTTGGTTGACTGAATTTCGCATATAAGCCCATGCATTTTTAAAGAATTGTATGTGCACCCCCATGACTCTCTAAATAAGTAGTTTTAACCCTAGAACTTTCAAGAATTGCAGATTGCACCCAGAATTTTGGCAGAATTGCTGTGTGGACCCAAGACTTTGACAATTACAAAATAAAACCAAAAATGATTATGTTGTTACATCTAAACCCCTAGGATTTGTATAACCTATGAAATATGTACGATATAGTCCCTGGACACCGATCTAGGGTATAAAACCCTAGATTCATGTCTCCTCGATTCCAGAATCCTAAGTTCAAATCGAACCTGCATACACTCGTCTCAAATCTCTCGTATCACATCGATACGTCACTTTCCATACTTCGCCACCTTAAAGATTTCATTTCCTAAACAATTATCATTCATTTCTATCGTCCAAAAGTCGATCATCAACCATTCCTAGACGCTTCTTTACTCGAATGAGGGTTTCATTTAAGACTTTATCGTAAATTTACGAATAACTAATTAGGGTTCTAAGACGAGTTTTATGTGTCTTGTAGGAGACACAGGCGAATGACCCAACTAATTTCCCTTAGCACATAGAAGCAATCCAGATACTATTTGAAGGTGCGGGTAACCTACTTGCTTCTGCATTTACGTTTCCCTATGATTTTGACATGAAGTGTTGTGCCTATTTGAATAATATATGTTTTATTATATGAGCATCGTATTATGTGCTAAATGACGCAATATGAATGATGCAATCGAATGTGTATTATCTGCGAAGTGAATGAATGTGTATATGTTAATAAAATGATTACATGGCGGCTAAGACCCGCAAGATGTTAATGGCGGCTAAGACCCGTATTGTTTTCATGGCGGCTAAGAACCATAACTCTATGCTTGATGCATTGAAATGTCTATGTTTTCCTTATGTTCTATTTGATTACGGGTTTAACCCGTTAAGTGTCTTTATGCACTTACCCCCTTAAGTGATTTTTATTTTACAAGTTGCAACCGCAGGGAAGGAGAATGAAAAGAGATGTCATGCCTTTTGTTTGTATAAAAGAAGCTATTTTTGAATCTTTTGAAAAACCCAGTTTACAAAGTTTATGTAAAGTTTAAGCCGTGTGGCAATGAATGAGTATTTCCTTCCGCTGTTATCGAAGAATGATAAACGTTTTATATTATCTGGTTTGAGGTGATGCTATTTCTTTCTCTAGCAATATTCTGGAACTATGTTTTAATGAGTTGCTGGACGCCCGTTCGAAATGTATAAATCTCTTTTATTTTATAACGTTGTAAAAAGGGGTGTGACATACTTGATTCTCCAGCAATTTATCAGCTAATTTAAGGCATCGATTTCTGGTACATATTTGCATGAAATAACTGTAGCAAAATGATATTATGATAGTACAACTATAAGGGTTCGAGGATAGACAAACACTCATCCTGCAATCAATAATCTCTCAAAAATTGTTGGTACATCATAGTTCATTAATGGAAAATGCAAGTGAGCCTCATCTCTCAGCAACAAAAAAGGTTTTACTCACAGTTCATGTAGGTTTCATTTGGTATAACTACGATCTTTGTAGTACGCCCCAGTTCCCCATAGCTCATTGGGTTTGGTATCATCATCGTCGAACTAGTTCTGGGCTTAACAACACCGATTCTTGCCCATTGCACAAACTTTGTTTGATTGTCTCTCTCCTTTAGGAATGGACGGATGCTTCTGTTTTCTCGGCCAGATAGTGCTCGAGCATGTCGTCTTCATCATCTGTGCACACATAAAAAGACATCCTTAACCATTTCAGAAGAGAAACGGTGTGTGTGTGTTGAGGGAGGGTAGACTAACCTTCGAAGTCTTCATCATCATCATCAAAATCGATATCTTCCTCGTCTACCTCAGAATCCTCAGCAGCAGCTGTTGCACCTTTCTGCATGGATTGCATTGACCAAAGAAATTAACATTTTTAACTGGATCATTTCAGTCTCAGCAGAGTTCAACAAAATGAAAAATTTCAGATGATGAGCGAAAACAAGGAGGAACTTGGCATCCATAGAAGAAATGGAAAATAGGGGTTGCCACAGTTTATACGTAACGTTATTTCTATACAAACTCATTAGGCCACAATTTCTATACAATCTAGTTCAGTTTCCACATAAAACTCATTAGGCCACAATTCTAAATGTCAACTTCTTGCTTGATCCTTGTTACTTTTGAATTCACCATAACAGCAGATTCATTCTGAAATATATTGCCTGAAGTATCAAATAAGGAAACACAGACAAAGAAAAAATGACATTTGAGTGTGTGTAATTAATTAGATGTGCTGACACATAAAGTAAAACAGAGTTCACTCAGTTCCACAATGATGGGTGTCCTTATGATTGGCGGGGGTAGGATTGGAAAATCATGAAAAACGAAGAATGAGTTGGAAGGAGGAACTACCGATGCAGCCCTGCCACTTTCGAACCACTGTCTGCCCGAAATCTTTTTTTCCTTTGGTGCAGCAAGTGCTGAATCTGGCATTAGCCTACAACAATAAACATGGAAAACGTGTTAATGATGATTATAAGCAAAACGATGCATCGATATGTAGGTATATATGCATATCTGCATCATAGTTTCTCATCCTACACACAGATTAAAGATCTCACTACAGCAAAAAACCATGCAGATTAGTCTTAATCTTTATATACTAACTCTAACTGCATTAGCAAACTGATTATTTACTCTGTCACGAAATATCTTCTGCTTTAAGGTAATAGAGAAACATTTCAGGATTGAGCTGACTCTCTACTCATACTTTAAATAAGAATTTGCTCCTCAATTCATGTTTGCAGGGTTTAAGGAGAGAAGTCAACTCATGAAACTCACTTGGCTCTTTCAAGTGCTAATTCTGCTTCAAATCTCTCCCGCCATGCCGAAAATGTATCAACAGTGACTGGTTCTCCATGTGGAACAATAATCTGAAATGAATAGGCACCTAACATATTCAGTGAAGTTTAAAGGTAAATAGCAAAAGTAATTGTTATAGCAAATCCATGATTTCCATCATCATTTTTCGAAACACGTGCCCAACAATACGAATGTTTACAGATCATATGACTTAAGAAAAGAGAGAAGTACATAAATCATTAAAAGATTTCAGATCGCTACACAAGATTATGACACCCCTGCTCTAAGCTGGGTAACCAGTGTAATGGTGTCAAACTCAACAAGCACAGAGAGACCAGGTGGCTACTGGCTCCAACATAGAGGTTCATTTCTGTGCATGATGCAAAAATTCTAGAAATTATAAAACATATGAAACCAGCCAATCCATTGAATGAATTTGGTATGATTGAAGGTAGTGCAATTCTGAGCAGGACAATTATGGCATCAGGAGAACATAACATCTTGAGATATTTTTTTGGTGGGAGGCTGAATCGGAAGAAAGAATGCAAGGTGTATTTGGTGTAAGTTTCGGAAAAAGACACTCGACCCTTTCAACACATGACATCCACCTACAGATGCATTTAAATCAGGGAAAAAAATACCTCATCTTTTGCAGCCTCATCTTCTCCATCATCCTCATCTCCAGCATCCTGGGAAAATCTTTCAGAAAGCCATTCCTTGGCTGATGTAACCAATGTGTAGACCATGGCCATACCAAGATTTTCAGCTGCCTGTGACATAGGTGCATTTTAGAATAGATTGAAGTGCAGAAAGGCTTAAAGAATAGATATTAAGATTGTAGTACTCATAATTGAATGCAAAATATAATAATGTCACGTTGAACTCCACTTTGCCAATACCACCCCACAATTTTGTATTCCTCAACGCAAGGGAGATTCCCATTCTATTTTCAAATAATTAGTCTTTTTCAAGTTCTTCGCATTATATAGTGAATACTTTAAACTGGTTCAGTTTCTAAAAGAAAAGAACTTGTTGATTTGTTGAATGAACATAAGCCTCACGGAGCCACCTTGATGTGCAATATTTTATAAGAAAAAGGAACCAGTTCAGATACACCTACGTTCAATAAAATGACGGTAATTTAAAGTCTTACCTCTTGTTCAAGCTTTTCTTTCAGAACTTTAAGATCTCCCATTTGAATGCCTTTCAAACTGAAACAATATGGTGAGGCGTCAGGCATAGTAAAAAGTCCAAGGAAATATGTTAAAAGATTGGCAAAGAATTGTTCACATTATAACGTAAATGAGCTTTGGGTAACCATTGTCACAATCATCCTAATTCAACCTAGAAACAGCACACACCGAAGCAGTTAGAAGTATTGTCTGAACCTACCACTACTGATTTGAATTGGAATCCTATAAGCAATTGAATCAAAAAATGTAATGCAATTTCATCACTGTTGTAAAATCCCAACAAAAAGGAAGTGAATAAACACAGGTATAAAACCATGCCATAAAATCTTGTTCAAATGACCTTTTCAAATGTAGAAGCGGAGGTTCATCAGGATAATTTTCTGTGTGCGAGAATATCAAAGCCAGCCGAACTGCAATAGGGAGTAGACAAGAGCTATCAATTCTAGTAGTAACACAGGCATGATTAGGTACAAGGACCAGCTGATAGATAGAGCTTCAACAAGAACAACAGTCACAAATAAATCACTGAACCTGGTAGGATACTGGGTTCATCCAACTCATCCTCCTGTTCATAATAATGGAGAAACGAAATGAATGGAATGAGGGATACAAATATAAAAAAGAAAATGTACATTCTATCTTTATGCTTCAGGGCATGTGGAATCATGTTACCTGGGGACAAATGGTTATCTGGAAGCAGCGGTTCGAAGTATTTAGACCACTTTCACTAGAAGGAATTTCTGTTATAAGGAATCACTAGACTTGGTTAAGCTATAAGGTATAGGTGCAT
The DNA here is from genome assembly GCA_946896805.1 of Scutellaria galericulata. Classification (NCBI taxonomy): domain Eukaryota; kingdom Viridiplantae; phylum Streptophyta; class Magnoliopsida; order Lamiales; family Lamiaceae; genus Scutellaria; species Scutellaria galericulata. The sequence goes on from OX335797.1 coordinate 15,523,734, forward strand.
CCACCAAACACATAAAATGAAGCTAATGATTAATCTTAGCATGAGATATAGACCTTTAAATTCATCCATAAGAATTGCTTCTAAGGCTTCAATTTCCATGTCCTGCTCCTGCTTATAATCTGTCCAAAGCATTGTAGCGAATTATAAAGAAAGCTATGGATGTACACTCAAGATTGTTATGAAACCCTACATCTCAATAATCGCATCAATAAAACTAAATTTTCAGACACAAAATCAGAAGCTATTCATTCAAATATAAATTATTCATTACAAGCTCCAATACAAAATAACAAATTGAGTTGATGAAAATCCGTTCTAGTCAAAAATCGTTCCCTGATTAATCCCAATTCACAATGCTTCATACATACTATCATCTCAATTTACAGAAAAATTCAGAGGATTAGCATTCATATGTTTGTATTTGAATTTTCTTTCTTCGATCAAACCTTGCCAAAAACTACTCCTTAGTACCTATAACACAACTACTACCATCTAACAATACATCACAGACTCCCAAAACTCTGACCGCGAAAACATAAATAAACCCGAAATAGAAAATAGCATGTCATTGCTGAATTGACTTCTTATATGAACCAACTCATAAATTCAAACATAGTTGTATGCAGTGGAAAAAAGAAAAGAAAAAAAGCAAGCTAATCGGATAGAACTGATTGCCCAAAGTCATTCCATAAATTAGATCAAAATTGCATCGCCAAATTCTGAAGCTTTCGAAAGAATCACAACCAGTTTAGCTAAATAATCGAGAAAAAAATTGAGCAACTTAATACTAAATACAATCTAAACCCTAAAAATTCAATCTTCATTATCGACAACGAAAAGCAAATTAAAATTAAAAGTTATGAACATACCAGTCATCGCTGCGTGATTAATTCTTCCTGTTCGATGATTCTCTCTCTCTGAGATGAAATAGCAGGAACAAGCAATGAACTCTTCACACTCACAACTTTAGAAAGAGAAAACAGAAAAAACCTAATAAGCAAAGTAGAGGAATGATGGGAACCTACAGCGCTGTCTTTTAATCTGGTGCGGTAAGTTGCACAAAACAACAGAAACAAGCGCGTTAATCACCGTTAATCAAGTATCAGTGCAGATCAATCTCAGCCATCAAAAAGATTCTTGATGCGATTTGCTGTTAAAAGTGGACCTGCATGTAGGACAAGTGTGGAAATACTAATATACAACTTGTCGTGCCTGATTACAACTCTCCTCCAATTTCAAAATATATATAATAAAAGTTTAATAGTATTTTCAAGAAAATCCTTCTCTCCCTTTCTCTCTCTTGAATCTTGATGTTTCTCTCACTTCAGGGCTTCTCTCTTCCTTGGTATAAAGATACTAAAAGGTAAACTCGATCCCATTTTTCAAAACAGTGCAACTCTCTCTCTCTCTCTCTCTCTCTCTCTCTCTCTCGCTCGCGCATGTCTCAGCATCCACTCCACACACAAACATCAAACCAAAGAACACTTGCTCTCTCATTGACACTCACACAAACCTCTCTCTCATTTGATGAACTTTCTCTGCATCTAAAAACAAATGGTTTGGTGACAAAATCCAAACCGCTTGAGGTAGGCCTTAAAAAAAGATGAGAACTTTTCGATTCAAACGCCGCAAAACATGTGAAATGACTCAATTAATTCATGGGTGTTGAGTTTTTCTGAAAATGAGGGGAAAAAAAATCTTCTTTTGCAGAAATTCTTTTACCAGATCTCTCTCTTTTTGTCTGTGTTCATGATCTGATTTCTCCCCCTTTTTATCCTTAATTTTTAGATATTAAAAGAAATTTCGACGCTGGTGCTGGAGGGTTTGAGATTTTAGGGCTTTGTGTGTGCCCTGAAACGGTGACTCAAAAATAAATTAATGGAGAAATAGCCCTTTCCGTTATATGGTTTTACTGCTATTCCTATTTGGTTGAATTATCATTTTTGGTAGTGGTTTTTTTGAATGGGGAGTTCGGGCGAGGAACTCAACAAGGGCATTGACATATCTGTCGGCGGTTTGGTTTGGGTTCGCCGGAGAAACGGGTCGTGGTGGCCGGGTCGGATTCTTAGCCCGGATGAACTTCCAGAAGGCTCTATGCCTACGCCTAGATCAGGGACCCCTGTAAAGCTTCTTGGTAGAGAAGATGCAAGTGTGTAAGTATTTCTTTCAATCTTTCTGAGTATAATTGTTTTGTTTCTTGGATGTTGATTGTCTCATCTTGTCATATAACTGGTTCTGAGGATGATTTTCATCTTGTGAGAATGTTTCTATGAGGAAGATCTATGGAGAAATCCTGATAATTTGAGTGGTCATTTGGGGAGCCATTTTAGTTGTCTGGTTCAGTATTCTTGTGGATAAATGAGCAACAATCAATGACGAAGTTTTGAACTTTGTTTGAAAAGGATTATATGCTGCATTGGTTTGTGCAGTTTGTCTTTTCTTGATTTTTTTTTTTTCCGTTAAGCGTTGAAATCTTTGATCATTCATCCAATTCTGGGTTCCATAGAAAGAGATTTTAGGCTGTGTGTTTAGGTTGAATGAATAATTAACAGGATGGATTTCACAATTCTTGATTCAGTTCCCAAATCGAGTTTATTTTCTTCCTTTAGTAGCATATTGCATTAAATATGATCTCATTCTAAAATGGAGAAGAACAGATGCTACCTCTGTGATACGATGCACACTAATAATTGTTTCAACGTAGATAGGGAAGTGGCACTTCATCTCAGATTTTTTATTTATTCTTATCGGATATTCTGTTCATAGAGAAAAGTTAGGCTTATATCAGCAAGACATGTCATTAATGTCCCCATTATTTAAATTGTGAGGAAGGCATCTTTAGTATAATAGGCAAGTTGAGGCTTTTGTGGTGAGTTTGGCTGTCACACGAGGATTTTTTGGTATATCTGTTTGTTGTTGACTAATGTTTACCTTGAAGGAAAAAACTATTAGAATTACATCTAAAAAGAGGGCAACTATTAAATGTTGAAATCTTATATGAAGGAAACAGTATTGCCTAAAAGAGTAATCAACATATAGCTAATGTATAGTATTTGATGGTTTGACATTAAATTCATTGGGAGTAACTATTGAATGGAAACACAGATTGGATTGAGAATTGAACTTTGACTATTTGTGGTACAGGTTCATGTGTAATGTTGCAGCAATTTTCACTTAGCATACTCTACACAGTGTCTAAATTGTTCCATTAGTCTAACTCTGTTTCTTGTGCATATAAAGTTTTTCTCCTTAAATAGTTTGATGGATCAACTGTTGAAATAGTTTACTTGCCACTTCTTCTTAGAAACAAATTATTTCATTTCCATTCAGAAAATTTAGTTTCCCACCATTTCTTTCATGCTTAAAGTATGGTCTGCCAATTCTCTATCAGGGACTGGTATAATCTGGAGAAGTCAAAAAGGGTGAAAGCTTTTCGCTGTGGGGAGTATGATGATTGTATAGAGAAAGCAAAGGCATCTGCATCTCATCTTTCTAAGAAGGCAGTCAAATATGCTCGAAGAGAAGATGCCATTCTTCATGCACTCGAGCTAGAAAGCGCTCGTCTTGGGCATGACTATGCAGACTTGTCTGCTGGACCAAACGTAAAAGGTGACGAGCAACCTCATGTTGATGACTCACCATCTTCATCTCGCCGTGATGAAGGAACCGAAGATATCAATGAGGATTTGAGTAGTTCTGAAGATGATACTGGTTCGGCCCAAGAAGTCTCCCATTCCGGTGTTTCATTTGAGGAACCAGATCATGTAGATGCAATTAAGGAGGAGCCCAAGCGGCGAAGAACTCCAAATGATTCAGAGGATGATGCGAACGAAGGAGCAAAACGAATGAGAGGACTTGAGGATCTGGGCATGGGTGTGTCATCATCAATGAAAAGAAAACGATCTCAGGTTGCTCATGTTCACGAATTCTTGAAAAGGAAAAATCGCCGCCGCCCTTTGGCAAAAGTTTTGGAGTGTACCGCCATGGTGTCGGTTCCTGTTTCTGACCAGTTGTCGAGTCCAAGTGGATCTTCTGTTCCAGGGGCATCTGAGAGCAAAGTTTCTGAATTAGAATCTAACGAATCAAAGATGAACAACTCCATTGTGATGACCAACAACTCAGATAGTACTGGAGTTTCGTGCGAGAACGCCGTATCATTGAACACATCTGGGCTTGCAGATGCTTCCCTTGGATCCAAACTGAAGGAGAATGAAATTTCCAGCATGGTAGGGATCCCGGACGATGGATCTGCTGAAAGGTTGTTCGATGTGCCTCTCGTTTCTGATGAAAAGCACTCTGCAGGTAAAATATAGCTTCGCTGATTTACTTTTATTTCATCTTATAGCAAAAAGGCTGATATTCTGTTAAATGATCACTAGTTAAGTGAAATTAAGTGTGAAATTTGGATTTTGATGCATATGTTTTATTGCTTCAGGTTTACCTGATGCCTGTGCGTCACAGAAGGCTCAGGTCGGTGCAGGAGCCCAATCGAGCCAAAGCAGTCACGTCGAAACCATATCTTTGGGAAACGAGGAGCACAATGAGACAGGTTCGACCAGTTCAGGCACTGCTGAAGTTCGTAATATCACCCCAAAAATCGAGAAAGGTACTTCCGAGTGGCAGTTGAAAGGGAAGAGGAATTCCAGATCAAGAAAAATGGACATGGATGATGACGCTGAAACCTATGTGGGAGGCGTTGAACGGGATAATAGCCTTGTAGCCGGCTCTAGTCAAAATGTAGACTCTAACCGGGTTGGTGGGTCCCTCATTTCAAGACCAGAGACAGATGTTCATGTTGATGAATTTCGAGGTTGGAGCTGGAATGCTCCTCAAAAGAGATCAACAGCCGAGATGGTGGCCCCACAAAGGCTACTCCCCTATCGTCAGTCCCGTTTTGTGGTCAACCCAAAGTACGATTCCTCCGACTTTTCTCTCAGACACCATACTGCTGCCACTGGCTTATATGACGTTGATGTGGAGGTGAAAATGAGCTATCGGCCCCAGCATGTGCCATATATTTCTCTAATGAGCAAGCTACGCGGCCAGCCCATCATAGGTCACCCACTCTCGATTGAGGTCTTAGATGATGGCTTCTGTGATGATATACTCAGTCACTATGAATGTTATTATAGCAGCAGTTCCGAGTTTGACCACAACCCAAGTAACGTCTCCGTTTTCCAAGGTGATGAACGGAAGCCACGAGGAAGGCCGCCCAGTAAGAACCGCTCGAAAGCAAGGAGAAACGGAGGTCTATCGAAGAAGATTAGGAAGTTGTCTTCGTTGACCGGTGCTCATAGACAAAGTCAAGAACAGAAGAAACCCGTTTTGGAGAAGCTCAAGGGCCCGTCTATAGCCTGTGTTCCTTTAAACGTTGTTTTCAGTAGGATCAATGCAGCCTTGACCACCTCGATCCGACCTGCTCCTCGTCTGACTGCAACAGGCAGTGCTTAAGTTTGTTTGGTCCTCATTGTTTTCTTCGTTTCTTCTTGTGAATTTTGATAAAATTAGAACAGGTCGAGTTTCGGAAACTATGCTGAGTTGGCAGCAATGTACATTCTGCTCTGAATGTAGAAATCCCTTGTGTATGATAAAAGACATGCATTTGGTTGTCATAGGAACTATAGAAGTGTATATAGCTGTATAATTAGTCAAGAATGTTGGTGGGTTTGGAACATATTGTACTGTTTCAAGAATTATGGGATTACTAACTTTTGGAGTCTGCATATCGTTTCATTCCAGTTTCTTGAGTATGTATTTGTTTCTGTTTTTATTGTGAAAGCCACACACTCACAAGCTTCGTTGCAAAGAGAATTTTGATTTTAACTAAGGTTTGAATTGATGTATATATAATCATAAAGGGATGAATTGTTGATATGTGTTTTGAGTATAGTTTAGGTATGACAAATTTGGACCTGCCAAGTGGATACCCCATCTGATCCGAGTGGGGCAGGTCGGACCCATGCACGAGGCGGGTCTAGATCTTCTTTATAACTTACCCTACAATATATTATATTTACATATATATTATATGATATGTATATATTTTAATATATATATATTTATTTATTTATTTAATATACATATATACAAATGTAAATGTAAGTCATTTCTAATCTATTTTATTTTATTTGAAATGTTTATAATGATTAAGGATGTGATTATGTTGAAAAAGTTATAATTATTTCATAATAAATCTCATAATATAAAAATTAAAATAATTACAATTAACTTATTTTTGTATTTTATATATATATATATATATATATATATATATATATATATATTCTTAGTATCAATGTATGAAGTTTTTGAGATATATTTATTTTGTTATTATTTTGACATTAAAAAAAAAAAACAAAAACCTCATAGAATGAAGCATTGCTCCTATGGGCTTTAACTTGACCAAATTTATGTTTTCGTTCTTACCAAAATTATTTTTGTGGTCCTTCCATTTACCAAAATATACTTTCGATCCCTTCCAAATTGTAAAGCAAAAATGAAAAGAAAGTATGAAGGGGTATTATAGTCATTGAAACTCCTAGGGTTTATCTTCCCTCATATATTTCACAGCTTCGTCAAATCAATCGTCGCTTCTCCAGCCGTCTCACTGCAAAACCCTCGCGATTCCTCCATCTCTCTAAGGTAATTCTCTCTCCTGAATAACGTAGTACCGCGCGCACTCACATTCAAGCATACGGTTTCGCACTACGATCTGGTGTTTTTTCCTGGGCGCGATTTTTGATTTGTGATTTGCTTGTGTTAGAAATGGCAACGGTTTCGGGGCAGCTGATATGGGAGATCGTGAAGAAGAACAATTCATTTTTGGTGAAGGAGTTTGGCAATGGAACTGCCAGCGTTAAGTTCAGCAAGGAGCCTAACAATCTCTACAACTTGCACTCCTACAAGCACTCTGGTCTGTCCTTTTTGATTGTCTATGTGTGTTTTGGGAGCCTTTTTCACTTGATATATCTGGGTATATGTTTACGGGAAATGATCGGTGAATTTTATATATTCATAAGTGTTATGCGGTTGAATTTGTAATAAATTCTGTCTGAAGATATTTGGATTGGTTATTATGCATTGGTATGCAATTCAAATGTTTTGAGTGGCATTGGTCAAAATGGTTTCTTTAGTTGAATAGATAGGTGGAATTGAATCATTTAGTATACTGTTAGATTCACGATGATAGTTTTCAGTGTCCCAATGGTTTTATTTCAGTTTCTTGATTTTTCCCCATGTGTTTGAGAGATTTAGGCATAGTTATTCCTTAATGTTCCATGGCTAAAATCTTAGTTATATAATGATATATGATTCTGGTAATAGCAGTACTACATTTAGTGGTTTCTGATTCGCTTTTTAATCTGTTATGATAGGAATTTTAACTTACAATGCTGTTATGAAAATGTTGGATGATTATTGAGAATTAGTGCATCCAAGAAATCAGTTTCTCATGGATACTATTATTTATATCAGGACTGGCAAACAAGAAAACTGTTATCATTCAACCCGGAAAGGATCAGTCGGTGCTGCTTGCTACAACAAAGACCAAGAAACAGAATAAGCCGTCCAGTTTGCTTAACAAGTCTCTCATGAAGAAAGAATTTTACCGCATGGCTAAGGCTGTCACAAATCAAGTAATGCTTGCTCATTACCATTCTATTTCTGTTTGGATTTTGTTTGGCTCTACGTTAGTGATTGGGATTATCATCTAACCCAACTTACAATTGACTACTTGTTTGCTGTATTATTTTAGCTGACCCTACTAATTCACAGTTTACTTTAGTTAATCAGTCTTGAATGTTTTGATACACCTCTAAGCCCCCTTATATATGTATCATATTTTACTCTGCCTATCCAAAGTTATCAGTCCATTTTTTCAGTATGCACACAAACCCTTGTTCTGATGAAGTTCAAATTGTTTCTGAAAGGCAACAACTCAGATGCTTGTTTACTAACATGTTAAGATTTTTCTTATATGTTCTGATGATGTCTCCTTGTTCCGTATTAATCATGTCTTTGTTGAGTGCAGGTGGCTGATAACCATTACAGGCCTGATCTGAAGAAGGCAGCACTTGCAAGGTTAAGCGTTGTGCACAGAAGTCTCAAGGTAGCCAAGTCTGGTGTCAAGAAGAGGAACAGGCAGGCTAAGTAGGTTCTCTCTAGAATGTTTAATAGCCAATTTAGCTTGAACTGTTATTTCTACTGTTTTCTGCACCCATATGTGCAATTGATTTCTGGAGTTTTGAAGTTGTCATTTTCAGTGAAATTCTAATGAGTTAAAAAGTTCAATTTTTATTGTTCCGAGTTTTGATGTTTTTTAACTTCTGATATTTACATATTGCAATTTTATATATCATAGCAGTAGAGCAAATTTTGTTGGCCAAGAGAATTGGGTTTCTTTCCATTGATGTCTGGGCTTGACTCTGTTTCCTCCATTTTTCGATGTGCAAAATTGCACGTTGTATTTGTACCTTTCCTTTTCTACAAAAGGAAGAAACGTACGTTTTGTTTCTATTGTTGTAATTTTGAATTGTATGCTGTATAACTTGTATTAGATGTTTTCTTTAAGGTGACTGGTGACTTGTGAAAAAGAATGTTCTTTTGTAGCTACAATTTATTCTTTCTTTTTTAGTTGGGAGAAGTTGTTACCAACCAGGTATAAATAATATACTATTAAATAATATTTAAAAAGACTATACCCACTACGAGCTAACATATAATATCAAATTACGTGTACAAAGAATTTTCTTTTCTCTTAATAAACTTTGTTAAGGAAGTTGAGAAGTTGAAATGATGTATTGATTTGTGCTTGCAAAACAAGCAATACAGCGTGTTGGAAAGAGTTGAATTGCAGAGGAAAAACCAACAAGAGTTGAACAAGTCCTCTTTATTTAACAAGCAATTAAAACAGATCTAAATTATGGATATAGTTATCACCATAAAACTCGTTTTTACAAGGTGCAAAACTTTGATAAAGTTGGGGTTATTCCCAATTTCCAACATGACAAAGTCTAAACTTTAAAGTCAATGCAAGATTCCACGACACGCATCAAAAACCATGTACCAACCAAATACTATTGTCTAAAAACCCCCATTATACATAGATGATTAACCTAACATAAGCAGAAACAATTGAAGTGTTCCAGCAGATGGAAGAGGGCTCCATAAGAAAATCCGACGATGGGACGAAACGAAGGCGTTCCAACGGATGCTTCTCCTTCATGGAAATATCCATCGATCCTGGTGTGAAATCTCTCAAGCACTTGGACTCGGAAAAGTTTAAAGATGAGATCAAGAAATGGGCAAAAGCTGTTGTCACCTATGCCAGGCAGGTGAGCCAGCATTTCGGCAGCTCCCGAAAATCGGGCATCGATGAATGAAAGATAAGATGAGTGGATGCAATGTTTCATGACTCATGAGAAGAAATGGAGTTTGAGAAACTCTGAAGATCAAAGAGTTGGTTTGTCACCAATAAGAGGTGTTGAATCAAGAATGTTATTACAGTTGACTAGATTACATGTACAGTTGTAGTTCTCATGATTTGTATGGTTTCAGTTTCTATTTTCTCTTGAAATTGCTACCAAAATAGCTCTGATCAAGTTTGTTTAATTTTGCAACACATTCTTCATTAAATTGTCCTAGAACAAAAGCTTTACAATACACTAGTTCATTTAGAAAACATTCGAGCAGGACAAACTACACAGAAAGACACGTCCCCGTTTTTCCAAGTTGACGGATCATATTACAGAACTTACCATGCTAAAAAAGCACTCTTAGAACCAACTCGTTTAGTCCAGTTTGGTGAGTCTTTCGTTCTACTCTTCCTTGATGATATCATGGAAAAATCTATCGTCACCTGAAATGCTTCTCAAGAGTTGTTTAGAGCACATCTGTTCTGCTTGAGTTGCGTTTTCCATCCGAGCTGCTCTTACCCATTCTGGCTCCTGTTTAATGCAAAAAAAAAAAAAAAAAAAGTTATTTTAGCCATTTAAAGTATAACATAATGGGATTCGGTGACACTTTGAAGAAAATTGAGAAATAGCCAATCTTTTTATGTCGTAATCAAAATTGTCAAAAATTCATCGTACCTCAGGAACGATGCGCGAGAATCCAAATTTAAGGAACAAAAGAAGGTGTTCCATGAATAGAATTGCAGCAAGTCCAGGGGACAATTTCCAAGCTCCTTCACGATCATACAAGCATACTAGAAGTGCACTATTCGTACAGATCGACAACACTATCATAAACTGAAATACAGACACAAAATGATGTTAGAAAACCGATCATGTTAATAATCTTGTTAGATCGAGACAAGATTTATAAACCTGAAAAATATTAAGCCAGGCTCCAATCGTGGCATCTGCACGTGGTATAGGCCTTCTCATCATTGCAAGCAATTTCAGGGCATCTGCTCTTATTTCTGTTATGTTATTCTGAGACCATTAAAATAGAAACATTATGTCGAATCAAAAGTTTCATGTATCTCGATAAAAATGACAAAATCCATCTCTTACCACTGCTGCGAAGGCGAATGCAGGAGGGAATGCACAAGAAAACATCATGATCATTCCGAACTGCAATACCAACTCCAGAAAATCTGGGATAGAATAATTAGGAGCTCAATAAAATACCATGAAAAGTCGGTCTTATTAAGGAGATAAAAAAAGGTCGTATATTACCATCAAAAAGCCCATCTTCAATTTCTTGGCTAATACTTGCAGCATAAGCAGGTTTAAGATATTCCTTCTCGACCCGAGGAATGGAACGTGATTTGCCTGTCAATGACCCTTTTTCACGCTTTCGCTTGTTCCTTCAGAGTACAAAAGCCAATGATAAATCGGTCCACTAGAATGCTGGTATTAATAAAAGAGATATCTTTATGTATATATACCTGACAGCTCTAAATTTCCTGAAGCTGTATGACAGATACGGAATAGAATTTTCCAGTAGATTCTCAAGCACCTGACGAAAAGTTGCCAGACCAAGCATAGGAAACATAAATTAACTATATATATCGAAAATGCAAAAGAGGAATGCCATTGGATATGTTTCTACCTCGGATATAAGCAAGCGTTGGACTAAAACTTGGCGAAGAGTAGTAATGTTACGATGCAGCATGACATGATAGAATACTCCAATATATGATTGCATGAAATAGAGGCCGAAAACCTGGAAAAGTAAATTTTAGTTCTCGTAGCTTTATGACCGAAAGAAGTAATGTACATGTGTTCTTGTTATGTACCTTGTATACCAAGCTGTTTGCTTTGTACTCTGCATTTTCATAGCTTTCATATTTAATAAGCTTCACTGATATTTTGCCTCCCATTCTCGTGAAGTACTGAATCGCAAGGAGGTAAACCGCTGTCAAACCAAACCTAGAAGATAGAAACATAAGAGAAAGTTAAACCAAGAAAATCTGACTTCAAGAAACTCTCTATCAACATATAATTGGACTTGAGAATTATTTTTTCATTGAAAAAGGAAACCACTCATGCTCAGGTATTCCTCAATCAACAACCCCGAATCATTAATTAGCTTCTTTTCTTTTCTTAATTTGATTAGTCGGTTTTCAGTTGAAGAAATGGGAATGAAACGGTAGACGGGTGTTTTCCCATTCCCCTAAATAAGCCATTGCAGCACTTTGATTGAGTGCTTACTTCAAAATGTCGGAGCCCATAACCTCGTAAAGATGAGCGTAAGCCAACTCGAATGGTAGCTGGAGACATAAGAGCATCGTTATGATGATAGCATCGTTTCTGAATCTCATTAGCCATCTAAACCACTCTTCTCTCTGGAAGGTTGCTTTCTCTCTCGTTTTATCAGTGCTTTTCTTCTTCATGATCTCCGGAGGAAACCATGACGAGCTTTGTTTTGCTTTCACAGACTTCTTTTCTGATTCTCCACCGCCTAATTGATATATCTGCAACCTGCATTGCCCAAAGAAAGGAAACACAAGAAGATATAATATATGCAATTGGAGTATTTGTTTGGTGAAATGGACTAAAAACATACCTAGCTGTAATGGCCGAGTTCTTACGTTTCCAAAATTGAAAAAACAAGACGGCCCATGATATCTGGCATATGAAGAAAAATGGGAGAACCAGAAACTGCAGTGATCTAAAAGAAACAAAAACGATTAATCAGATTCACCTAATAGACAAACTTAGCATAAGATTCACAAAGAAGACAAAGTTCAAGAATTACCCAAAATCGAGCAATTGCACTGCGAGTCCTAAAGACGCTGGAAAAAGCATCCACTTTGTGTACATTCCGAGGAACGCAAAGTAGGTAGCAATCTTGATCCCATAATACGAACATATGTCATCAATTGGCTGCGAAGTGAAGTCTAACCAGTTCATTGCCCAACTTCTTAGAAGCTGCTTTCGCTTCTTTTCATCTACAACGAGCACAAATAATTGTTTCTAATGTCTGAATTTTGACAAGTATAAACAAGAAAGACTATATAGTACCATGCAACGGAAATACTTCTTTAACAACACCAATCGCTTCCAGCTTCCGGAATAGAGATTCACCCGGCTTCCAGTGTTCCTCTGTACCGTCAGATTTCAATAGAACAACCGACTTTCCCATGTTGACCTTAAAGACGAATCACAACTAGCCTTAGTCATTATATACTCTTCATCAAAGGCTCTATCCTAAATAAAAACGAAGTCTATTTGAAGTCCCACAAGCAATAGATTATTACTGTTCATTCGATCACGTTGCTTAGCATTTATTTGAATGATAATACGACGACAAAAAAGGAGAGAAGAAACTCACAATGCCGTATATAATGTGCTTGTAGCAACGGAATCGTTCGCACCAACTGAACAAGGAACCATCTGGTAGCCTAACAAAAGCTTCAACCTCATCCCATTCAAATGTAAGATCCATTCCTAAAAACAACAAAGAGTATTCATGCCAAGATTAACACAAGTAAACTGCAGAACATAATATAGTCAATAACTGCCAATGAACCATACTCTCTCTCTCTCTCTCTCTCTCTCTCTCTCTCTCTCTCTCTCTCTCACAGAGAATTACCTATCTTAGTCCGTTTTCTTAATTGCAACTCAGCAGCAGCCTTCCCAAAAATCTCATCTGATGCTGCCAACTGCAAATCAATCAGAACAAATGGGACACAATTAAATCAACAATGCAGTAAGAATTCACAAATATATATGTATATATAACATAAAGATCAAAACTTTAATATTGTGAGAGAGAGAAATACCCTAATGAATTCATTTTGAAGGCCAACAACTCTATCAACAACCAGCCCTTTATTCCTGAGTTGATCAATAAGAACTCCAACACAATCAGAATTAACATCACTCTCATCCCCTCTATTTTCCCCCCATTTTGAAACCACCACTGCTATTTCGAACACACATCCTTCTTCCTTATTATTATGCTCCCTCATTTCCAACACCAGATACCAAGATAATTAATTTCTGAAAAGAAACTCTTCAATAAACCCAAATATAACCAATATTGCAAAAGGGTCCTCCTTTTCTCCCCATTTCTCACTGAAAAATGTCAAAATGTTTTCAAATCTTGATCAGGGCCTCTCTGTTTGTCAGAAATTTTGTGAGTAATAGAATCAGAAAAAAGAAAACAGGTGTCTTTATAAACGGAAACCAAGGGAGGAGGTGTACTTGTAATAGAAGAGGGCTACACGTGGCAATGGAGATTAATCTGTTTTTTTTTTTTTTTGCGCTTATCTGAGAAAACTGAATAATAAATAAAACAGAATAAATCATTCTACGACCAAAGAAAAGATTGTGAAAATTGATATTTCATTCCCATAATTCTCTACTCAGCGTTGCATTTCTGCATAATGTTTCAGATTGCATGATGATAAAAAAGAAAGATGCGGAATCAAAATAAAGATGCTTTTTTTTACTGCTTGGATTGATGATAATTTGCAGGAAGAATATTTCCCATGCATTAATTAATGGGAATATATGAATGTTATCAAGTTGCCACCTTTTTTTATTTTACAGGCTTGGATTTTCCATATGTGCCGTATTAGCATGGTAATTATTTTTTATTTATTTATTTTGAGAAATATGTATACGATAAATAATACACATCATTAATTTTAGGGTCTGGTTATCCGCATCCCAATTTTTTCTAAACACACGCCATTTAAAAAAAAAGATTTAAAAAATTCAAAAAATAGTAAAATTTCAATTTTACCCTTTTTGAATTAAAAAAAATTAAAAAAATTTCAAATTTCTTCCCTGCCGTTCTGCTTGCTTCTCCCTTTTTTTTTTTCTTTCAATCCTCAAACCTTGAAATTGTAAGGGGATAATGTATGAAAAACTATTTTATGAGTTAACAAAATATATAATAATTGTGTGAAATCGTGAAAAAAGAACGAAAAAATAACAATAAATTTGGGATCAGTTCGATCCTGGTTGGTCGAACACACCTCGTTTTGTGTTCGACCAACCAGGGTCGAACGGGTCTTACATTTGTTGTTATTTTTTCGTTCTTTTTACACGATTATATATATTTTGTTAACTAATAAAATAATTTTTCATACATTATATATGTTGTTATAATAGGAGTGAGGATCGAAAGAAAAAAAAAGAGAGAGAGAAGAGAAGCAGACGGGGAGGGATTTGATTTTTCAGTTTTTTTTTTTAATTTATAAGGATAAAATTGGAATTTTATCATTTTTTAAATTTTTTAAATCAAAAAAAAAATTGGGTGTTTTTAGAAGAAATTAGGATGGGATAGCCAGCCCTTAATTTTATGTAAAAGTCTCATATTTTTGTCAATTTTAAATAAATATTATTTTAAACGCGTTGATCGACTTCGAACTTCCAAGTAGGCGTGCAAGATAATCTACCCAGCATCGACCCGGACAATAAGCCTCCTGATTGGAAAATAAAGATATGGTCCAGTACACCGAATACAGAGGATCACAACTCCAAAAGCGCAGGTAGTTTCAAGGTAAGAGCCCTAGCTCCCCCCCAAATAAAATTCCACCACCACAATCTCATCGGAAATTCAAATTCTCTCTCTCTCTCTCTCTCTCTCTCTCTCTCTCTCTCTCTAAGTTCGAATTCTCTCTCTAAATCCGCCATGGGAAACACGGAGAAGCTGATGCAGCAGATCATGGATCTCAAGTTCACCTCGAAAAGCCTCCAGCGGCAGGCGAGGAAGTGCGAGAAAGAGGAAAAATCGGAGAAATTGAAGGTGAAAAAGGCGATCGAAAAGGGCAACATGGATGGCGCTCGGATCTACGCCGAGAATTCCATCCGCAAGCGCAACGAACAGATGAATTACCTCCGCCTCGCGTCGCGTCTCGACGCCGTCGTCGCGCGCCTCGACACTCAGGCGAAAATGACGGCGATCAGCAAGTCGATGGGCAACATCGTCAAATCGCTTGAATCCACGCTCGCCACTGGAAACCTGCAGAAGATGTCGGAGACGATGGACCAGTTCGAGAAGCAATTCGTCAACATGGAAGTCCAGGCTGAGTTCATGGAGAGTTCCATGGCTGGTAGCACCTCTCTTTCCACCCCCGAGGGAGAAGTCAACAGCCTTATGCAACAGGTGGCGGATGATTACGGCCTCGAAGTTTCCGTCGGCCTGCCTCAGCCGGCGGCGCATGCAGTGTCGGTTAAGAGCAGCGAGAAGGTGGATGAGGATGATCTCACCAGGCGTCTTGCGGAATTGAAGGCACGTGGTTGAAATTAGGGTTATTTGAATAGTATTTGAAACCCTAAGCTCTCTATTCTATATATCTTGGGCTTTAATTTTTATCCTAATTCTGCTATGTGTGATGTAGAACAAACCTGAATTTCTTGAATTTCTGGGAGATAATGTGTATAATTTCTCATTTCAATGTGGTTGTGTTGACTCTATGTTCTACTCTTCTGCAGTATTTCAACTCAGGCATTATATATTGCAATGTTTGCTTGGTGATATATAATATTTATATTTGATAATCTATAGTATGTTATGTTTGTGAAATTTTGTTGGACTGCAATGATTGTGCAATATTTGATGTCTTTAAAGTTGTTTTTTCTTGACAACTGAGGCAGATTTTGATGAACACAATCTGATATTGATTTGTGAAGTGGTTTCTGGTAAAAGATTGATCTTTTATGAAATCATTGCATCAAGTTTAGCAGATTACACTGTGGTTTAATCTTATTTCTTTCCCCTGTCTGAATAAATTTGAGTAAACAGATGTTTCAAACACTATACATTGACCACAACATCCTTTTCATTAAGATTGTTTAAATAAAAACAAAAACAAAACAAAACCCAAATGGCTAAAAGCAACTCTAATGTACACTATAACATGATACAAGAAGATGTACAAACTTGTACTCCACCAAATACTCGGACAACGGCAAGCTTGAGCCGTTTGTGGCTATTCGCTATGCGACAACTCTCATTGCTCTTCGTACCTCAAAGCCAACTAACACATCTCAAGTTTGTTTCAAGATCAATTGTATAACGGCCAGTGGTAAGTAGTCTACGTGCATCCTTGATCAGCCATACTACTTGCTATGGTTAGGAAAGCAGAGATGGTTGCTCCATGCACCAGCACCCTGCACCAGCACACAGGATTATATGAGATTAACTACGAGATATTTGTGAAGGATTTGCATTGATGATTGATGAAATATGACGAAGAGGAAACAGATTAGAAATTATCAAAGCAGGATCAAAATTGAATTGACACATGTACAGATCTAAACAAAATGCCTTACTCAGGGCTCTCTTTCTGATAACCGAAATCATTTGCTGATTTGAGTGCTCGTTGGTATGCCTGCTTCATTGCTTCCTGCGTACGTGCAGATCAAATTTAAATACGCATGCAAGAAATTGGAGTCCCAGATAACGGGGGGACAACTTGGACGAGACAATTGATGAATTTTGTATGTACTTGTCCTCTTATGGTAAAGGAATTTCTGACCTGTAGTTTAGTTTCAAATTCTTCAGGAGACCAATTCAAGTTGCACTCTTTTAGCTCAAGCTCCCCAGCAACCACCTGCAGTAAACAACCACAAGTTTGGCACATTACTACAGAATTGAGAACCAAAAACCGAAGAGTTTTTAAAACTGCAGAGAGTAATGATACGAGCAGTCTAATCATTAAAGAACGATGCATACCCCTCCCACTCCAGCAGCCATAGAAGGAGCGACTAGAACGTTGGCCTTCCTCAATACATCAACTGCTTCAGGAGTGCAAGGCATGTTCGAGCCTGAAAGAATCAAAGGTTAGAAAGAGTGAAATAACACGACGAAAAAACAAGATAAAATTGATGGTAAATTCTGACAGTGGAGATGTGATATGCATGACAAGAAATCAACGGCGACAAGAAAATAACTGAGTATTACCTTCTACAAGTATACGGCATCCTGAATTCACCAAATTGATAGCATCAGACTGATCGATCTCATTTTGTGAAGCACAGGGAAATGCAACATCGAACCTTTCACCCCAAGGCTTTGATTCATCGTAGTACTTGGAACGAGCATAAGTCTTTGAATAGTCTCTGCAAATATTACCTATAAGCTGGTGCAAACTTAGAAGTTAAAAGTGAGTAGCAGAGAGCTTACAAACCTCAGACTTCTGTTCTGAGCTTTAATGTCCCTTAGAAAAGATATTTTCATGAAATCAAATCCATCCTCATCCACTAAATAACCCTTTGAATCTGTATAGAACAAACAGAAATTAATGGTAATAAATGGAAAAATGATCAACCGAGGTTAAAAAAATACATTAAAAACATAAACGGGATTTAAAACACACACAAACACAAACAGAGAAGAATTTGGTATACCTGATACTGTTATAGGAAGCGCACCATACGCAATAAGCTTCTCTAGCACATGCATTGATATCTTTCCAGAACCACTAACTGCACATCTGGAGAAGAAAAGTAAGGAACTGATAAAATAGAACATGTTATTGTAAGATACTCTGAGAAATACATTATATGCTTCTTCTACCCAAACATGGCATAGAACCATCATTGAGCTCTCAAGACCAATAAATAAGGCCAAATCAGGCCTTTTTCCATTTTATATTGTCAGTTCAGGCTGTAGTCTCTCATGACCCTAACTGGAGATTAAATAAGTTTCCCACTCAAATTGCTAAAAAAAATGGGGGGCAACTGGCAAGTGAAAGAAGATATCAGATTCATTTCTCTGTATAAACAGAGTGTGGATAAAACGGGGAGAATGAATAGGTGCAGGAAGAGGTGTGCTGAAAAAAGGCAAAGACAAAAATATCTTTGATAAATTATAAAATAGTGAATTTTAGAACCTTAGTCCTTTTAGTTCTTTGTTCATTTCAGCAAGCATCAGCTGGGCAAAGAATACCTGCAAAGAGCAAGAGGGTAAAAAATGAGAGAAAATAAACATAATATCACAAAGAAAATAAGAGAAAGTTAATTACCAGTCCATATCCAGTAGCTTCAGTTCGAAGGCTGGAGCCAGACCAGTTTACTCTAGGCCCAGTAAAACTTCCCTACATAAATAGGCATACTCATCAAAACCACGATCAATTATCACTTAGAAATTGCATTCTTGAAAACTTGCAAGGTAACAAACATTGTTCATATGGATTAAAGTTCTGAGCAAAACATGTCGTCATAGAAATGAACCAATTTAAATATGCCAAATACTCTGTGTGAACAACTAAGTTTGCACTTCAGCTTACAGCCATATGGAAATAATGAAATACTACTAGAATCATAAGACCATATGGAATAAAGTCGTAAGTGTTATAAACTGGTACTAACACACTGAAAGCTAGGGCTAGAAGATCGTAGATAAAATATCAAATCATGAAGAAACCATCCAAAATTTCTTACAGACTCACGTTTTTCTTGCTATATTATCACAGCAATAGGATTAGTACCCATCAGAATGTCAACATCTATTAGTTGTAAAGTGGCAACAAATTTGATTGCTATATATGTACCCAGAAAAAAATATTCACCGTCAATAAAATGAAAATGTAACACATATTTACAGAAACTAAAACATTCATAAAATGAAGCTTTAACCTGAGAATGACCAGCCAGGCGCCGATATTGTCCATATAAATAACCCATTTCACGGGTACCAACGCCCATTTCTTCCGAAGGAAGGTCCTACATTACAAGAAACAAGTCAGATGACCAATAATGTAATGGAGAAAGACTTCAACAAATTTCAGTGTCAACCCCTCAAACAATACCTTGTCAGCACCCAGATAGCGATACAACTCATTCATGAAGCTCTGACAAAATTTCATGATCTGTACATGTGGTTCGAGATTCCAAATGGTAAAAGTCAATAATTTTTTAATATTTCAACTATAGTGACTTCTATACTGCAGAGTAAATATAAGACCTCATTGTCACTTTTGCCTTTGGGATCAAAATCACTCCCGCCTGAAGAGCCTCCAAGTCTGTAAGGAGATAGCGCATTTTTAAAGGTCTGCACAGAAAATAAAGCATTATAAGTTGTGAACTGAGATGCATTACATAACAGACCCCCAAACTTCTAGCAGGTATACTATGTATTTCATGTCAATTTAAGGAGATTATGAGAAACAAAGCAAGACCTAGATAAAGGCACAACTAAGAAAAATGTCTAAAAGCCCACCAGGCGAATGGAAATGAGAGAAACTGTGAAGCCAGCACCAAGTTGAATTCAGGAGGCCATTTGTGAACAGGGTAAGCATTTTTAAAGAAATGTTATAATTTTAAAGACTAAAATGTAAAAGCATGAAAAACCTGTTCAAAACTGAGAAATTTTGCAATGCTCAAGTTCATTGACGGATGAAAACGCAGGCCACCCCTGCATGGACCAAGTGTCTGATTAAAGTGAACACGAAATCCACGGTTGACATGTGTTTCACCCCTATCGTCAATCCATGGCACCCGAAAGATAATTGTACGTTCAGGTTCTAATAAACGCTCCATGGTATTGACAAAGCTGTAATGTA
Organism: Scutellaria galericulata; assembly: GCA_946896805.1. Classification (NCBI taxonomy): domain Eukaryota; kingdom Viridiplantae; phylum Streptophyta; class Magnoliopsida; order Lamiales; family Lamiaceae; genus Scutellaria; species Scutellaria galericulata. The sequence goes on from OX335797.1 coordinate 15,543,703, forward strand.
GCAAACCATTCTTGTTATGAAAATTTTATAATTATGATACATAAAAAAAAAAACAAGTCCAAGAAAACAGAAACAAATTTCTTAAGAAAGCAACTTACTTGGAATTTTTTGAAATTACTCTTTCCAAAGCATGTACCACTTCTTGAACTGACTGTATAAACTCAGCTTCATGAGGATCTCTTTTCAATGCAGCTTCAACAATAGATCCAGCCGTTTTTGACATGAGAGCTGTGCTAAGGGTTTAGTCACGGTATGAGTTCCATAGACATAGAAGAAACCACATCAGACATCACTCAAATGCAATATACTCGGAGAAATTAGTAAACCCTCCATTTGTATATTGGGTTCAAGCTCAATAATTGTTTTCTTTAGTTTCATTTTAAGCAGAACTGTGCTTGCCTAATTATAGGGAAGATTGATTGTTTTATGCATTGCTATAATTCTTTTTTCAGAATATTCAATAACACTTCAATTCAAGAAATATACTTAAAGATAGAAAGAAAATTCTGAAAATACTAGGTTTTATTTGTTTACTATCCTCCATTAAATACTACAAGAAGCATCAAGACTCCAAACAAAGTGATTAATTTGAAAGAGCATAAACACACAGCATAACAAATAAATCCGAATCACATGCATGAAAAGATCCCAATTTCATTTAGAGAGAGATAAGAAGAGGGAGAGAGAAGAGGTTACTAATAGACAACAAGCACATCTCAAACAAAATAACCCATAAAAAATTAAGAGAAAAAAGTTTGTATAAGTAAATATCAAACAGAAAAAAGAGACAAAGAACTCACCTTTCACATAAATTGGTTTGTCAACGATTATTTTCTCCTTAGAGGCTTGCTGCAGGCGGAGAGCCTCTTTGTGAAGCAGGCTATTATTATGCTCCTCCAGAGCACTCATTTGCATATTCCTACTGCCTTCATTTCCATATGGGTTTCTCCTATGCTTCCTGCCATACTCTCTGCAAACGGAACAGAATATCCTCGCTGTCCCATCCTTAACATCAACATACGCCCACTTATATGTATCAGCCCACTCCTCTCTCCATCTTTTAACGACCTTCTTCTTCCGTTTCCCTGTTTGCGCCTTTGACAGATCCTGATCCTCATTAGGAAGTTGAGAACCTATCATAAGCTTGTTTTCAGCGTTCTCTTTGGCAGAGGATTCATGTGGTTGAACATCAAGAAGAGAGCTGTGCGCAAAAGAAGGATCATCATCTCCAGGGCCTATTTCCAGATCAATCTCTTCACCAAGTTCCCTAACAAGATGATGCCTTTGAGCCTGCTGGATCAAGTTCATATCATCCATTGTAGAAGTCATCCCAACCCCACCAGCCGGTAGCAACATTCAGCATGACAATAAAGCCGCTGGCTTAAATTGTTTACTGCCTGCAAAATTAAATATTTGCTAATTTACATGATTTTTATGGCTAAAATAACATCATACTGAAACTACTGTAGCAAGAGACCGTAGCTCAGCTATAGCATTAGAGATTAAAAAATATATGATCCTGCACCAACTGAAATTACCCCTTCACCCTAGATCGTAACTTTTTTTCCAATATGGGAGATACAAATAAGATGATCCTATGCTTTTACCAGTCACCTCTCTCTAGAACTCACTTGGTCCATTGGCTTCATGCATAAAGCAAAATTAAAATTTCATAAAAATCTTGCAAGAACCAAAGAATTGGGGGGACAAAAAGAGCTCGTTAACAACAGATGAGAAATGCAACTTCTACTAAAATTTGATTTTATTGAGTCAAAGATATCTGGACTCAGTTCAATATTCCTCTGAACATTACTACGTAATACAAGCCATTTAAATTAAGTGTGTGACTATACTCATCCAACCATGTTTAAAATGCCACCCCAAGGAAAACTTCTATCTTATCACTACCTAATAATTACTAAATCGCTCTTGCATTTTCAAAACCATCTTGTGAATTTTAAGGAATTCTACACCGAAAAACCTACATATATCAACTGCTGATCCCATCAATATTTTCAAGAGTTGCACCGCTCTAACTGAAGCTTGCATATTTACAATGTATCTATTATGCCAAACTCAACCAGCCAATCAAGTTAATTTTAGCAGTTTAGCTACTGTTAGCTAGTTTGTAACCTAAAAAGAAGCATTCGGCCACCAAAAACCATCAGCAAAAAATAATCAAATAAAATGAAATGCAAAGCAAAGCAAAGCAAACAGCAAGCAAAGATTAATTAAAAAAAAAGAATCCCAATAAACAAAGTAATGGCAATAATTCAATTCCCTCTTAACATATGAAAGTGAACAAACAGATACATAAAAGGTGAAACATTTTGTGCAACCAAAAAGAAACAAGCTTTATGCTACAACACAAACCAATGGTGCAACAAGACACTGCTCAACAGAAATTTTTAGGAAACCCAGTTTAAATTTCTTAACACAACAACCAAATTCAAAAAAAAAAAAAAAGATATTTACCTGAAGTGAAAAGATTGAACTTCACTCACGAAACTATACTTGGAAACCTCGCAAGGGCTTAGCTGCAAATCAAAATTCAAATAACGGATCGTATTCTCAGTCGAATAATCTTTATCTTCAGAATAAAAGCTGAAAAAGAGGCAATCGCAATAACATGTAATTAGATTAAGAAACTGAAGGAATTTTAGGGAGTGGGAGAAAAAGAAACAAAGACAATGATTGGGTGAAAGAATTGATTTCTGGTGGAATTAATTGCAATTATGAATTTGAGTGGCGTTAGGAAGTGAGCGTAAAAGGAATGTAATTGCAGAAAAATGGAGTATCAGTTTTTTTTTTTCTTGAAGGAAGTTAAAAATTTTTGGATAATTTCCAGAGTAATTAATAATTACCACTTCTATTAATGGCGTCAAAAAATATATATGTGACTTCTTTAAATACTATTTTTAGAAGACAGTGGTTCTTTTTTCTTATTATTGTTGATTTGACTTTAAGAATATGTGGAAAAAATTAAACAACTCAATTTAAAGGATTTAAAAATTCAGTGGAATAACAAATTAAAGAAGTGAATTTTCAATTATGCTCATGTTTAATGCTCATACTATTTATAATTTAAAATAACTATTATTATTATTGATGTTATTATTTAATAATAAAAATTAGCCGGCAAACTCAAACGTTTTCTCTAGGGATAGAAGATCCTCGTAATTTAATAGACATTATTAATTAATTATTAACATATGATGTGTATTATAAACATAAAAATACGAAATGAAACATATTTGCAAATAAGATAACCTGCTACTCTTTTAACAAGTCAACTTTACTGCTACACAACTTGTACAAAGAAGTGATCACTGTAACACCAGATTATAGAATCATCGACAAAGTGAAGAAAAACCTTAAATAGCATCATGTCAACACAAACAATAAAGAGACTACACAAAACCTTGTCGATTTTAGCTCTCATAAGCATAAATCAAGAGAACAAATTCATGTTATCACCCGATATTTCCAGATCAAGAAACAACACTGCTCTGGAATCAGAAGATATTTCTACAGTTAACAATTCAGAAAAGAGATGGAAGAAGTACTTAAAATCATTACATGCAATGATGCAATGCAACTGATTTTCACTGAGTTCTCCCTGAAGTTATTTTGCAACGAGATCTTCCTACGCTTTCTTGGCTCGATAAAAAGTGTACAAAAACAAAAGAAGGAAACAGGCAAGAACTTGTGTAGAATTATTAGAATCTTCAGTAGAAGTATCCAAGCACTTGACCACCAACATTTTGCCGAATAGCTTCCTCATGATCTAGAACTCCATTTGGTGTTGTAATTACTACATAGCCCCACTGCATGTGGACAAAGATATCAATCAGTCACCACCAGCTTATTTACTTCTACCATAAAAGTTTTCAGGAGGATACTTACGATAAAATTTCTAAATGAATCGATCAGAAAGCAACAATCAAAAGATGTGATATTATCTTGCACAAGATAACAGTCCCATGTTTGCATGAAAGCACACACACACACACAAACATAGCCCAGCTCTCAATCCAAGATTAAACCAGTTCGATAACCTCAGTACCTCAAAGGCATTGTCCAGGATGTAAAAACCAGTAATATGACATTACAAGGTACATTCATTTATTATCCACAAAATCCGAAACAATATTAGGTTTCATAACCGAACATTGACCAAAAGTATCCCTTTTGGTAAAATATTGAGTAAATAATTTCAGAAGAAAAAAATAAAGTAATAAGCTTAAGACATTTAGTTGATGCATTGGTCGAATCAAATAATTGTCGGTGAAATGCTAAGCACATTTTATTCAAGAATATACAAATGTTAGAATTTAAAAAATCAGGTACTAAACGACACCTTTATATTAAAAGGGAGACTAGCTCATCCGATGATTCAAAGAGATCTACATAAAGCACTCTAAATTTTTTTCACTTAATTTGATGACAAACAGAAATAGTTACCTTGAAATTCATGTAATAGAATTAAAATAAGAAAAGAAAAGATAAAGACATCGGTCAGCAAGAACATGAAAGCAAGAAGCATCCAAGATGCTGCATCTCGACTTTAGTTTGAAAAATACCAATCAGGCCTTTTGAAAAAGTCGATAGTTCCATACCAATTCACATAAAAGACAACCAAGGAAAGCATTCAATCGGATTAACTATAAAATATAAGTTTTTATATACTTTTTAAAAAAAATTGTATTGGTAGACAATCTCCAAATTCTGAATTAACCTGCAACTGTCACAAAAGATATGCAAATCATTCAAATACAGAACATGATGCTAAAATTCAAAATCAATTTCATAAGAACAGCAACTCATACTTGGAAACATACATTCTCAAATCATAAGATTCAACCCAACAAATCTAATCAAACAAGTTAAAATCTCATTATTCAACAAATATCACACGCCTTAGAATTCCATCATCGAAGCATAAATGCAATCTCACTTGAATAAAGAGTGTGGAATCCCAATCAACAAAATCGCGAGGAAACCAATCGAACCTGATGCGTTGGAAGAGCACGCGTTTTGTAATTCTCCATGTAGTGAGCCTTAATGTCTTGTCTATAAGTGAGAGCTCGACAATCTGTAACTCTCCCTTGCAGCTGCACAGTTATCCTCCCCACCCTATGTGGGTCATGCACTTGAAAATCCTTAATATAACCTGCCATTCATCATCACTCTACACTTATTCACCATTCTAGCTTCTATTTAGGAAGAAAAAAAAAATCCAAAAACAGTGAATCAAATTTCAAAAATATATCAAACTGATTCCCAAACGGTCAAAACATCCTCAATTTCTCAATTGGCTTCAATCGAAACAACAATTGCACAAATCGGAAAAATGACGCATAATCAGAAACGCACAAAACTGAAGATACAAATATAGCTTATATCTGAAAATACCTCTGTATTTCATGATTTGAAGGAAAGAGGCGACGACATTAGAGATTGGCTTGAGCTCAGTGGAAGCAAAGCCTCTCTTTTCTGCATTGACAATCGTTCTCAACGCGTCGTTCAGTATTCTTCTTCCCATTTTCGCACTCCTTTTTCTTCTTCTGCAATGGCTAAAACCCTTCAACGATGAGAAGAGGAAGATGGGCCATGTCGGAGAGCTTTTTAATTTGGATTTGGGCCATTGGGCTTTGAAAACTGACCCATTGGGCCTTGAAAGTTAAGATATATTGTAACTAAAGTTTGTCATAATAAAATTTTGAGATTCAGAGAGCGAGATTCCATCCATTCTTGAAAATTTCAAGAAATAATAAACTTTTGAAACATGACGTTCTCCAACCTTTATTCTACCTTTCTATTATATTTCAATCTTGTTTTAATTTTAGGTTAAAGCACAACATACATAGTATGATGCCATTATAACACAAGTTTCATGAAATGAAGTGTTAAATTGAACTTTCAAGAGGAACAATTCATTAACGCTTTGTTTTGTCTTTTGCCTAACTGTAACAATGTCAAATCAAAATCCCTAATTCCATATGATACACATTAAAGAATATGTAAATGATGATACTATGATTTAACTAACAAAAAAAATTAAAACAGACAGAATAGGTTACAACTGGGAACAAGAATAAGGAACCACTTTTGGTTCCAATTATGGTTCTACTGGCACCAACTATGATGCCTTATAGAAATGTCAAAATTGATAAAAATAATACAAGTAGTTCAACAATTAGTAACTAAATAAACTATGAAAAACAAAACCTTACATGGTACGATCTACCTCAAGAAACCACAAGAATAAAATTATACCACAAAGAACCATTGAAAATATATTGTACAGTCAATATATACAAGTTCGGTATCTCAGTTCCAGAAACCATTCTTTTGATATCAATGTGAATAACCACATCGTCACTATGGTCTTGGTTTCACCCACAACACTCTTGATGGGCTGAAAGCTCCGCCATCGCATTTGATAATGGAGGCTGGAGATGAAGTTCGTAGGTGGCTTAGAGCGCCTCCAGCATGCCTAATGCCGAGAGGATGACCACAAGTAATGGATCTCTGGACATTGGAATATTTGCAGATGGAATACACGAGTGTCCCAACGGGTAATACATAAAAAGAATTCAGTCCTTTTTATATGTCTCAGCATAGTCTTTAAGCATCTGTTTCAAATGCTGCAGGGGAACATATATGAATTGTGTTAAACAAAGAATAACTGAGAAACTCAATATTCAAGTAGATTAAGACCAAAAGGTAACCTACATTTAGTTCTTCATAAAGCACAAGGAATATTTTCTTCAGCCGTTTATGTCTCTGCAAAGGGTTAGGTGTTAGTCCAAAAAAAGAATAACTGGTTCACAGAAGACACAGTCTAGAACTAATGACATCAACATAGTTATTATTGTTCTTTGACCAAGGTACAACCACAAATCTGTACAGTCAAAATCAAGCATAAACCAACAAGTGCAGCCTTCAGATCATAATTTTCTAAATGGGAAACTAACAACATAGATCCACACAGGAAATTTTGTGAAACAAACAATTAGGCCTACCTCCCCACATTGACGAAATGATGACCTCATCTGCTCCAAGATGTCAAAATATTTCTTTGAATCCCTACCTTTGCAAGCCTCGAGATCCTTCCCAAGTTTACTAAACTCAGCACTGATATATAAGAGAGATGCATGTCAGACAGGTTAATTAGACCAACAAATCAATAAGTAGGCATAATATGACTCAAAGTACCTGTATGACTCCAAGAATTTGCTCAGGGAGCAATAGCTCTCATACTTTTCTTGATATTCCTTCACGTATTCTTTGTACCTGAAAAAACAGAATTGCATATAAAACAGAGCCACAAATGTAAAGGTTTTCAACATACAAAAACTTGATGGCATGGAAAATCTTCATCTATTGGCAAAAAATACAAAAATTGTTTATACTTACTGAGGGAGATCCTTTACTGGACCTTTCAGCTCAGGCTCCTCCTTCTCGTACTTGGTGTACAAAGAAATGTCCTCATCTGAAGAGGATACTTTCCTTTTTCGACCTCCATCATTGCTCCCTTTAAAGGTATCAATTTGTCTATCATTTGAGACACCTACCATTTTGGGCTTCTGTTTCTTGATTTCTTTTGCACCACGGGGGCCAACACCTCGTATAGGATCAAGCTGTTCTGTTGAGTTGACAGGCATTTTCCTTGAAGTATCTCTATAAGCTTCCAAGCTTGGGCCACGCACCGTCCCTGCTTCAGCAAATCTACTTTTACCAGTCATTTCTGAAACTGTAATTTGCTGGGAGCCTGAGTCAACATGATCTAGTGAGGACTGGTGATGTGGGTCAAGAGGTCGGGTGCTTCTTTGATGAGTTTTTGCAAGATCATCAAAATTATTTTCTTGGGTCTTCCTCTTATATGGTCCATCTGGAATGCTGGAACCAACAGCATCTGAATTTGGTGGGGTCGATCTTCCCGAATCCGCAGTGATCTTATAAGATGTTTTTCCTCTACTGAAATCTGAGTTCCAATATTCAGAATCCATTGGTTTGTTTTCCAAATGTTTAAAAGAACTTTTTCTCTCAAAGTGCTTCTTAGAACCAGGGGTTTCCTCATGGAAAGGCTCTCGAAATTCACCCAACTCCAAGTCTGAATGCTCTCTACGAAGTACAGCATTCCGACCATTCATCAGAGGAGACCTATCTGTAGTACTAGCATTGTTATCCTTGGGAGAATACCCTCTGAATGAGTTAAAAGGAGGCCCAGGCTCCTTCACCTTCCCCATCATTTCAGGTTTTCTGTTATGGGATTCTTTTACTGGTGCCTGCTTGTCTCGAATTCCTTCCATAGGAAATTTCAGTGGCCATCTCTCATTATTAATTAAACCATCTTCACTTTGTGCCTCTGAATGAAATCCTTTCTGCATCAGAAGACCCTCATTTGTTTGAAGGCTACTTTCAGACTGTTTAAAACCATGATCCACACTATTCCGCATACCCGGTCTTTTATCTCCAGCAGGGGCCTCAGACCGTATATGCGCTTCAGAAGCTCTTTGGCCTGGCTGCTGAGAATCAGAAACAGGTCTAGTTGAAAGTACATGGTTAGAACCTGTTTGCAAATCAGGATCATTTGAATAATCCCTAGTAGTTCTGTTTTCTATTATGTCAACAGGCCCCTCATCAAGGCCTTGATCAGGGGATGAGTTGTAAGGGCTCTCACCAAAAATAGAGTTTATAGCCCCAGAAACCTGTTGACTTGAGTTTTTGCTCTTTGACTTTTTTCTGTTGTGTGTCCTCTCATCTGAATGCTTATCATCAAAGCGTCTTTTGGATTTTCCTTTTGATGATCTTTCAGAAGTACCAGACTGACCATGCTTGAAGTCATCATTCACCACACTGTCTGGTCCATCATCATATGCTTTTCTGTCAAAAACTTGTCTCTCTTGTTGTTCATGGTAATCAGCTGAAGAAGGTTTGATTTCTTCAATATGTACTTCACCTTTATTATTAGCAAATGAATAATCAGCTGTGGGCCTTTCAGCATCATGGTCATCTTCAGGAGAGTCTTTCTCAATCTCAATCACATCAGAAACATGATGATCTTGCATGTCATAATCCCCAATATCAACAGATTCATCATCTACTTGATCCCATGGAATAGGATTCCTTAATGAGATGGGATCAGAATCTTGCAATTTATGCTTGGGTTCTTTATCATCATCACTTGTCATAATATCTACATCTTCATCAGATGCCTGCTTGCTGCTGGAAGATGCATCAGTTTCACTGTCACTGCTACTCCCACTCTGACTTCCCACTACGCTTTGACTTTTACTTTTTCTATGACTTCCACTATCACTGCCACTGTCACTACTATCACTGTCACTATCACTGTCACTGTCGCTTCCGCTATCACTAGAGCTGCCTGCCATACCTCCACTATTGTTAGAAACAATTTGGTCACCTAAGTTTTCTGGTAACTTCTCTACAGTATTTAGGATGTCTATTGTATGTCCAGGCATTGAATTCAATTCAGTCTGCTCTTCATCATTGGCAGCTGTTGTGGAAATGCTAGGATCTCGAGCAGAAAGTTGGTCTAACTTCTGAGGTGCAGGTGATTGGTCACGATTGATTTCTGGAGAACTGAAGATAAATATGATATTTAGAGCCGCCCCAAGAGCAAGCACATGTACTCCCAAAATAAGTAAACAATAAATAAAAAGAAAGATGTGGGACACAGTTGGAGAAAATGTAAACTATAGAGGTATAAAACCATCTAAAAGGAACACGATTGATATAATTCAAAGACTTTACAGAACAAGTCGCACCAAAAAGTACCCACACACCCCATGCTTATTGGAGTTGCCCTTTTCAGGTGCCTGCAAAACCTACAATAACCACCTCTTTTCTGTCACTTTTTAAATATCCGTATATCATTTTGATCTTGAGGACATAACATTCTGTCATTCCAACTCATGTGAAAGTTCAGATAAAACTAATACAGAAAAAAGGCCAGCATGAACTCTTTAGAAAAGCAAGCCCTTGGTCCTTCCTATACCAACATCATTAACTTTGGTACGTTATGTTGATGAAATGGATCCTCTAGCTCTACCAAAATCAGCTAACCATGCCAGTTCAGAGGAAGAATCTGACATATAAAGTTGGTCGAGGGACCTTAAGTACTGTAAAGTTGATTATCAAAAAATTTAAGTACCAGCTTAATTTTCAAACAAGCAGGATGTAGATTATTGATAATGTAGATATAAAAGAGAAAAGAAAAAAGAAAAAAGAAAATGAGAAAACATCTCAGCTCAGGAAAATAACAAATTTTAACAGACTAAAATACATGTATGATGTGTAGTATTCTTAAATACCTTGAAACATATGGAATAATGTAACAAATCAAAAGTACCACATGAATAGTTTTTGAAAATCAGGCTGCCATAAGAAATTTGCAATACATCATAATCAGAATTTGGTTCAATTGGTTTAATTCCACACTGATTGCTTGTCTTATTGACAAAATTTATACAATAAAAAAGGCCATTGTGTACACCATTTGTCTTTCATCTTAAAAGAAGTTAATGTGGGTGAGTGTGGGGGGGGGGGGGGGGGTTGGAGGGACCCAATTGAACACATAATGACAAAACTTGATGAAGCAGACAGACCTTCCAATTTGAGGTAGCTTAGTAAAGCTTGCCATCTCCCCTCCTGGTTTCAAGAAATATCTCCCAGGAGCTTGAAAAACCGCAATCTGACAATAATATATAGATAAGCTTAAACCATTTAAGAAATATTGTTAATAACTTTTGTGAATTACATACTTGTTTCAAGATGGGCTCTATTTTCCGGGCTGATTTGGGCATAGAATCTCCAATAGCTTTCTCCAAGGCCTGATAAAAAAGGAAAAAAAAAAGGGGGAAAGGCTGATAATTCAACAAAAGAGTGGTAGGTATGCACTAATCCACAAAAATGCAAATTTAGTCGTAGAGCTCTTTATTTGAAATGCAATCACATTGTATCGGTGGTTTTGCTCCAACCCACATCCTCTAACCTCTTTCAATTACAAGTGCGGGGTGGGGGGGGGGTTGAAGTAACTCAATAGTGATGAATAGTGCTTAAATCACCTTCTTACCTTAAGACTCAGTCCCTTAGACTGATGCTCCTGAAGTAGAGATATCATCAAACTTCTCAAATCAGCGGGCTTGGCCTCCGTATTCCGGGTGTGTTTTGATTTCTCGCTGATAGTACCACTCGGCATCCTGTTGGCTATTTCTTTGTCAGAGCTCAAAACTTTACTCATATTTTGAGTTGCTGCTACATCTGATACACCATGTCCCTTCACAAGATCACCACCTCCAACTGGCGATACTGGAGCACCATGTTGCTCAGGTTGGGAAGGTAAAGGTGAACCAATGGAGAGCCTGCCCTTTGAAAGACTTGTCGTAGGCAAACCAGATTTGTAGACAGACTTTGAAGGTCCACCTGCAATCGCTAATGAGTAGGGTTATAATGCAAAAATACCAAGACAAAAACGAAGCTACATACAGATATACATCTACTGATAAAACCTTTTAATGAAATGTAATGAAAAGTATCATTAAGAAGTACCACACTAATTATTAAATACATAAAATAAACAGATTGAAAAAGGAAGGTTTCGTTCCCCAATTTACCTGTAGTTTGTTCAGATTTTGGCTTTTTGAAAGGAGGTTCTTTCCGATGCTGCTTGAAATTTCTCCATTGATTAGCTGAAAACAGAATCATACAGCATTCAACTTGTAAAGTTGGTAACAATCAATCATACATCTATTCCATATATAATCAAGATGGCATCAATCAGAGCAGAATGCTCGTCCATCATACTCCATCCATCCCATCTTATTACTCATTTTAACTCAGTACAGAGTTTGAGAATTTAAGATGGGAAAAGGTAAAAGTTTTAAATAAGTATATATAATCGACTACAAAGTTAGTGGTGCCAAATCATTACTTGTGAGGGCGGAAAACAACTAAAAATCCAGGGATATCAATTCTTATTCTTAAATGATTCACATATAGGGGTGTCTACATTAACAAATATTCAATTCTAGCAGTAACTCATCCCTGAATCTCAGTAAATGCAGATTTGAGAGCAGATGACCAAGAGAATGTCACATCAAATCAAAAATCACTTACACTCGGAAGCAGCAAATGCCTTCATTTGATTCTTCATAGCTGGGTTTTGATGGTCTAAAATAATGGTTCTGTTATCAGTAAAAAGAAAAGGATTAGAAAAATAGATAGGAGTTAAAATGAAATTGTCCCCTTGAACAGTGCTCAATCTATGCAATCCTTCGCACAGAACATCACGCCCATGTAAAATTAATAAATCCACTCATCCAATCTATATGGTTAATAAAGTATGAAGCAAAATGTTCTTAACCTAATTTAAGTGAGACAAAAAGTATGATAAAAATAGACAAAAAGATAAATACTGGCATATTAGGAAGATATTTAATAGTTTTTGCCTATTCGAGCTTCTCCCATCATATTATCTCAAATCGCAGCAACATAGTCTTTGCAAAACTCTCCAGCCATGTCAAACAAAATAAGATAGAATATAATTATATAAAGTAAATTACAGGATTTGAGGTTATAACTTGAAGGAGTTAAGGAGTGAAATCAAAAGTTAAGGTGAATGGATTGATAAAATTGAGCATGGTATGGGAGCTCTATAAAAAATAACACTCTTTAACAAATATGCACACCTCCACATATATAATCCAAAAATCGCAGTCATCACATATTTCTTCCCAATCAACCAACCCCAAGCCACACACCCCAAAAAGACAAAAAGAAGTTCGACAAAATGAGGAAAAGAAGAAGAGAAGGACACAATGAGAGGAAAAATTAGAGTGAATCACTTTATTATGTTTACCACATAAGCATGAAAATCTTCTTAGGATAATATCTCCCCAATTACAGCTAAGCATGCTGCAGAGCTTTTGTCATTTTGATACAGTAAACTTAGTTCAAGTCACACATAGATGCAAGTCATCATACAAATAACTCAAATACTGTGAGTTATTTCCAATTATAAGTCAGTTGAGGCAACTGTACTAATTATGATGGCACGAAAACTTCTGGGAGAGAAAACATACTTTCGTGATTTAAGTGTGCGCTCAGCTTCTTCTGACCGCCTCTTGACATGATTTTTAGTTGATTCATCCAATTCTCGCTCTACATTAAGCTTACGCCAAGTACCTCCAGATTCTACAAGCAAACCAGTTCCTTCCTCACCACTATGACGTTCTTCATATATGTCACATAAGTCCCCTGGTTCCCTCGACCATGTAAATTTGAAGTTTTTGTCGCCTACTTGAATAACCTGTAGAAAGAAATAATGAAGGCCTGATTGGCTCCACTTTAATCTGAAGGATGGACAAAAGAACATGACAGAATCTATACCCAAAAAAACTAACAGTTTTATAGTAAGTCAACATTAGTAAAGGGAATAAGTAATTATTTATCCAAATGATACCAAAAGTATATCCAGCCAAACAAGTTTCTTCAGAACACTAGAGCACACGGTTTTCAAGATAATAATATTATGTCAAACAATAGTTAGATAAAACACAAAGAGGTGAGCCAAAACGAATATTCTTTTTGTCAAGTCAATCAAGGAAGACAAGCGGCCAGAAGGGGAAATGAACCTTTTTTTAAGCGAAAATGGAACCATTGCTAAAATGAAAAATCTAGGAACCTTTTTTTTTTTTGGGGGGCGGGGGGTTCAGAAAATTTAAGAACAAGGAAAAATAATGTTGGAGACTAAAATTATATGGCAATGCATCACGGGTGGCAACAGGGTTGTCTAGACAGTGTCCTCGGCCATGCACTCCATAGTTTTACCTCTTTTACATAAAAGCCATGAAAGAAAGTTCGAGAGTTCAAAAAAATTCCTCGAAGAATAGTTAGTGGGATACTAAGTTATTAATGGTGACAGCCACGTCTTAGAAGAAGAAATTACCAGCAACAATCCCAAAGTGGGATTGTTAAAATTCTTTATAAAAATATGCATCTTCAATTTCTTCAAATTTCTAATAACACAATACCATTTTCATAGACCATAGTCCCCACAAATTTTCACTATGACTTCACCACTAACAAGGACAGACAAGGGAAAAGAACTATAATTGAAGGGATAATTCTTTAGAATACAAGAATTCTAAGCGTCAGTAGATGCCTTTTATGTTTCCCAGATATTTGATCACAGCTTATGTTATAGTTTCTGACATTGTTGTGTCTCTAGATTGTGATCCTAAAAGGCTGATTGAATATCATGTAGAGAACTCAGAGATCGTCTGTGAGTAAAGTTCATCCATTATTAGGAATTTCTAATAAGCCAACCATCACCTCTTTTTCCTTATATCGCCAGATCCATCCTATTTCTCTCTCCAGTTTTGCCACTAAACTCTCCTACCTGCTAGTTTTGCGTACGACTTTCAAACCATATGCTTAATTCATTTCTACTACGATGGAGAAATTACCATTCGATTAAGAAACATGAAGAACAATCCGTTGGCACTTACAAAGTATTCCAGCAAAATATACAGAACTTAAAATCCAGACCAAACTCCAAATTTTCACTTAAACCCTAAATCTATGCTTCAAGATAGAAATGCACTTCCAAAAGCAAAAAACCAATATAAAACAAGAGCAATTAATCACAGAAAAACTCCAATTTACTATCCAATAATTCTAAACTTTCAGCTAAACCTTATTTCCACATTATCAAAACACGCAACCACAACTGAAATCCTAAGATTCAACCAAAATGTCACAGATTAAATCCACACACTCACATTTCCATTAGGATTATTAGCATTAGCATCAAACTTGATACGCGCCGTACCACCCTGTGCCTCCACGCGCTTGATCTCCTCCACGAGGTCCGGCGCCAGTTTTATTGCCATCCCGAAATTCAAAGGATTCTCCCTAACGAGGCTAAAACTCTCCTCCACCTGCCGCGACGAGGTCGACGGCGACGAGATAGCGGCACCGCGGCCGCGAGGACCACCGGTCATGGAGAGACGACCGGCGGGGGCGGGGGCAGCGCGGTTAATTGGCGGCGCGTGAATGTTCCTCTTGCCGGCACTTCCACCGGCGCCGCCGCCGCGGCCCGTCTTATTGGACGCCCCGTACATCCGTTAGGGTCGGGTCGGGTTTGGAAATGGGATTTGAAAGAGAGTGAAATGATTTACCAGTGTCTCCAGAAGACAAGAGGACTCGGGGGAGAGCCAACCAACAATAGTTGAATTTGGGTTTTTCATTACTTTTCTAATTGTCCCCCATTATCTCTCTGTTGTTTTTTTTTAACCTTAATATTTTTTAACAATTAAACTTCTCTTTAATTATTTAATTTAATAATATTAAAAAAATCTTTTTCATACATATATATATATATATATATATATATATATATATATATCAGTGTTCTAAAATTCGATCTAGGCCAGCCGCCTAGACAGCTTCTAACCGCACCGATATTTGTCCATTGGGCAACCTTAGGCGCTAGACGGGACAATTCGGCCCTAGGCTCCAAATAATTTTTTTCTTTTTTTTTCCTTTTCTTTTTTATTTTTTAGCAAAATGATGGTATTATTAATGTAGTATAGACTTCTATTAAATTATTATTTAATTAGATATAGATAGAAAATTAACGAATTGAGAAATACAAATACAATATAATTTTATAATCATTGAATAAGTCATATATAAATATAATTCAAATGAGATATTAAGTTTTTATTTGACCTTCAACATAAACTAAAAAATTATATATAGAAAAGTTTTAAAAATATTTTTTTAGAGATAAAAGTTAAGAAAAATAGCTAAAATAACTAAAAACCTATTTAATAGAGATACGACGTCTAAGAGCCGCCTAAGCTCCGTCTAGGCATCCTAGGCGCTAGGCACCCAATTAGCATTTAGCGAATTTTAGAACATTGATATATATACACATTTAAATATCGTCTTATTTGAATTTACTGATTTAAAAATCACAAATACAAATAAAATTGTAAATGAGCCATGTCATTTGCGAGCTATTTGAATTTTTGATAGATAAAAAAATTAGATTTTAAGATCGTGAATAGTAGCAAATAACACTTGATTCGTTAACTCGTGATTTCTCCATAATCTAGAGATTCAGCTCTAGTTGTTCATTGAATTCAGAGATATGTTCACAAAAGAAGATGATTTACAAATTTCACAAGATTGTGTTTGGATTGTAGAATTTTAACAACTTTCATGACTTTTGTATCATTTTTTTTTTTAGATGAATTTGAAACATCTTCATTTGCAAGCATGTGTTTCAAATCCTTTGATAATTCAACTAGTTCCACTTCCACCAACTAACACCCACTGATCCATATATTAGTTTTCATATAATTTTTATGTACTTTCAATTGCATGTTCAGATGTTCTTCCCTGATTCTTCTGTAACATTCTTGTACCCTCATTTTGTGTTTGTCTCTCTATTTATTTTGATTTTTATGTAAGTGTTATTATATTTATTTTGATTTTTTTTTTCTGAAATAAGGAAAAAGAAAATTCCAAAGAGCTTCACTTCAAGTTCAGTGATTTTAAATATTTGTTTTATCAGTATATTATCATTTAATTTAACGAGACATACTCAAATTAACTCATTTAACGAGTTCAAGCCAAACTTGACCACTTGAAAGTTAAATAATTTGAAAATAAACAAGTTCAGCTTTAGTTATAAGTTATAACAGCTTCAATTAAACTAAAATCAGACTCAAATAATCCAAATTCAAGTTTATTTACTATATGTTTATTAAATAATATTATATATTACATGATATAAAAATACAACATAATGTCGATTCATATGCATGTAACATTTTCCATAGAGCTTATAAATGTAACTCATCTTTCATTATAACTTCACACACACAAATCATCTAAAAACATAAGTTATATATTGTCAATTATAGGCTTGAACATACTTGTGCAAATACAATTTGATATATATGTGGAAAAATATATAAAAGTTGTTCTTGATCGTAGTTTTGGAAAATTATTTCAAGGCGCACCATAAAAGGAAACCCTAATTTATAAGTTGCATTAATTAGTAATTCTTAAAATTTTGAAAAGATATATTATTTCTAAACATTGTTTATTGGACTTAATAATATCAAATGTTATATTATAAAATCATGAGAATTTGATCATTGTTATAAATTGATCGTACGCATACATATGTAATTAAAACTTGCACATCAACATTCATCCAATATAATACAACACATGTTTGTAATGTTGAATATGATTTTAAATGAGTTTTAGTTTTACAAATATCCTTTTCTTTTTCAATGTACCTACACATATAAACATCTAAACCTATATAAATTAAATGATCAGATGTCGCATTCTTCATTTATACACCTACAATATATGCATATAAATCTATGTAGATATATAAAAGTTACTTTATTCATTTCAAAATAAATTTTATTTTATATGTAATTTATTTCAATTCATTTGTCGTTTTTCTATTACTGTTAACATATTTTCAATCTTGTGCCTATTTTTTCACAAAATTTTATTTAGCATTGTAGATTGATAACAACTATTAAATGCTACGTAACATAGTTATTTATACAAATTATTACATTTGTTAAATATATTCTTATTTTTTGTAAAACAATACAATTAATTTAAAATTTAGATAGTTAAATGATGACAGTCCATATTTTTCAAAGTATAATATCTACTAGACCATTGAATTCAAATTCAATCATAGGAAAACATCACTTGACGTGGTCAAAAGTTCAATGCTAAAAAATGGTGACACAATTATGTGTTGACAAACTAAAAAGGATACATCACAATGTCAAAATTTCCCAATTTGTCATATGCTTTAATTGGCCAATGACTATTGGTGGATTCTTAATTAGGGATAAGATCATAGTTTATCTCACACGTTGACCGTTTTGAATCATATTTTCTAATACCATCATCTACAAAGGAAACTGGATATCTTTATTTTAATGTTCATAAGAACTGATTTTAAATGAAATTCATCTATTCTGAACTTCAATCTATACATAAAACAAAAAAATTGTTAAACGTGATATCACTATTTATTGAGAACACATTTATTGAATATTGATCACGTGTAATGATTTGATGGTTTAAAATATGTAATCAATTGTGCGAAACATGTACCCTAATTTCATAAACATAAATATTATGGATGATCCAAATAATTTGTAAAAACATATCTCTGCACCTACTCTACACATTATTGATTTAATAAACGAACATACGATAAAACCGATGGGTTAAACACACCATTATAGCATACATGAAGTCTTATAGTGAGTATATGCAAGTGTTGACACAAATACTGATATATATGTTAGCTAATATATATACACCATAATTTTCAAATAGTTTGAAGTATTTATATGTCTAATCATGACCTAAATTTGAAAGCTGAGATTATAGATCTAGATCGTTCAAGATGACTGTATGATTGGATTTAAGTTGTTACAAGAAGACCATGTTTTAGGAGGTAGGTCCTTACATTAATAAATGTTGGTCAACTATTAATTCCTACATTTTCTTTTATCCCATCTGATGCAATGTTGCAATTATAGCTTCAATTAAGATGACTTTCACCAATTGTATTATATGCAATGTTGAATTTCACTATTTGGTCATATTCAATTGTATGCGGTAGTTTCAAGGTTACAAATTGTAAGGGTTCGAAGATTTTAAGACAAGGACATAAGAATATATTTTGTAGTTAGATAAGTATTATGAAATGTAAAATAACTTATCAGGTGATGCTCAACATGTGATTAAACAATATAATGCTCATTGAATATGAGTATAGTATAAGTTTGATTTGTTTAATTAAATTTTAATGACTTTCTTATTTTTTTTTTAAAAACATTAATTATCCTACATATATTGAGACGAAAAGAGAAAACTTTTAAACTACTTATTTTATTTGATTCTATTGAAGTATCGTTTCAAAGTCTTATTGGAAATTAAGAAATCAAATTTTTACTCATATATCCATAACTGATCAAGAAATTTTGAATCTAAAATTTAAAGAAGAATCAGGTAAATTAGGAAAAAAAAAAAAAAAAAAGAGTTTGTATTGAATTCCAAAATTTTAGGAATAAAAACCAAAAGTTAAATTTATGAACTAACAATCTCTATTACGAAGGACCCATTGAGAGTTATTTTCCACTTATAAGTCATACATCCTAATTTGTCAAAATGTTTCAAATTCGTCCGATTATTGGACTGATCCTTTGGGTAAAATGTTCTCATTTTTAGATAATGAAAACATTCTATTACTATTGATATTATAAAGACATTGTTGACAATCACTTACTCAAACAACATCTAGAATTTCTCGAACAATGTGATATCTTAAAATCCCAATTAATCATATTACTCTACATATCAAATCAAAAACTGTTAATAATTGTTATTTGAATTTAATCAAAATCATCGTCAATAGTTAGTTCTTCTAACTATTTGATCATACTGTCAAAATTTTAAATCTCTTATTTTTTATTTTTTTCAAATATTCTTCATTTCGTAATATTGACAAAGTTAATAGTTGTATATAACTTCATGACAAAGTTAGATAGTTGTGTATAACTTTATAAAATATCTACCTATTTTATAAAGATATTTACTTGTTCATCAAACTATTTAATCTGACCAGCAAAGTAAATGTATATACTAAAATTCAACTATTTTTATTTATTTTCCAAAGCGCACTATATAATATGAAGAAATTAATTTAAAGTCCCTAAGCAGTCCATAAATATCTTTCACGGCTAGCCCTATATATACACCCATTGAGCATAAACTTGTCTTTCTGCGCAAGCTAAAAAACTCGCACGCACAACACACAGTAGAGTTCCGATCGTTTCGCCACCGAATCTCTCTTCGAAACCATGTTGAAAGGCAAGATTAATATGCTCTTATTTCTTTGTTTTCCGCTCAATTTAATGGAGATTTTGGTTTATTTGTGAAATATATATATATTTTGTTATTTCCGGCAATTTCAGTGTGTTTGGGATTCTAAATTTTATTGGCATGTTAAGATTGATTGTGCAGGTTTTAGGTCAAACAGCGCCGATAATTTAAATGTATTAGTTTTGTTTTGGTGGTGTAATTGATTTCGGTTGAGGAGCGAAGCAAGATTTGATTTTTAAATTTTTTAGGCGCTTTCACTTGAGGTACTAATTGGTCTTATTTTATTTTGGATGCGATGTCGAGGGAAGAAGGAATGTAGTTTTTAATTCAAGAGTGCTGAAGTTGCTGGGAATGTTTGACATCTCAGATAGTAATGTTGTAATAGTTTCGATAATACTGTTTGGTATTAAATGGTTTGGAACGACTGAAGTTGTTGGACAGAATTGAATGTCAAATTGAAAGACACGTGTGCTCTGGACGTTGGTTGATGGCAACTGTATTGATGTTTTCAATTTCACGATGGAGGGAAAATGTACAGACTCATAATATATACGAGTGAAATAATGTATAATAGGGAGACTATGCACCGGAATGATCGATCAGATTTGTCAAGCTAGACACATTGGTTATATCATCGTGGCGTGTAACAATTAGGAGCTCATATGCATTGAACATGATAGTTAATCACCATATGGTTTCACTATCTCATATTTTTGAAATGAGTTCATATTTGTTGTCGTTCTTTTACTTCTATTGTGAATGATGCTTCTCGTTATAAGACTTGGTGCAGCTAATAATGCGAAAATTTTGCAGTAAGTGTAAAGTGGCAAAAGGAGTTGTTATCCAATGTGGAAATAGACACTACCCAGACCCCATATGTTTTCAAGTGTCAGTTGTATGACTTAACTGGAGTTCCACCAGAAAGACAAAAGATTATGGTCAAAGGTGGATTATTGAAGGTACAAAAGCAATTGTTTATCAACTAGTGGCGATTTATTGAATGTTATTCAGTTTAGTTATTTCCTTAAGTTCTAAACAATCAAAGTGCCTACTTTATTTTATTCTGTTGTGCAACAATACCGAAATTTTCTATACAGTTGGGAGTTGATTAGATTATTGACACATTAGTTCTTTTACCATATAGGACGATGCGGATTGGTTGAAAGTAGGAGTAAAGGAGGTAAAAAGATTTTCTTAATTGGATGAATTCATTTGATTACCACAGTAGAACCTGATTCATGATTCTCTGTTGGTCCAGGGCCAGAAACTGATGATGATGGGAACTGCAGATGAGATTGTTAAGGCCCCAGAAAAGGGGCCTATTTTTGCAGAAGACATGCCAGAAGAAGAACAAGCGGTTGCTGTTGTAAGTTCCATGATATTATGTGACTTTTAGGAAGTACCTGACACAGGGGGTGATTCTTTCTGAGATTTATGGTTTAAACTTTAATAAAATGTATGGTTGGGTGAAGTTCTTTCTTATTATCATGATACAATCGACTGAACGGGGGAAAAATAAATATTGAAAGTTTATAGCAATAACTAACTATTTTTTGGCTACAGGGTCATTCTGCTGGTTTGGTAAATCTGGGAAACACCTGTTATATGAACTCCACATTACAGTGTTTGCATTCAGTCCCAGAATTGAAATCTGCTTTGATAAAGTGAGTTGTCTTTTTACCTTGAAAAAAGAATTGTGTTAAAAAGTTTAATTGTGCGACTGTAGTGATGACTAGTAAGATCTCTTTTTACTTGCTTTCAGCTATCCTCCTCCTGTTAGAAGCAATGCTGTGGATCAGTCTTCCCATGCACTGACTGTTGCAACACGGGAGCTATTTAACGATCTTGATAAAAATGTCAGGCCAGTGGCACCAATGCGGTTTTTGACGGTATGAATATTTGCATTAGTTTTTACATAATGTTTGATGTTTGATCACTTAAAATTTTGGTTGATCTACTTGAAATACAGGAAAATTAGGAGGTTAAAATATCAGGTGGTTTCAAAGTTGTCTCCTATATATATATGGAATTTATTCATGTGTGCATGGAGTTGTCCTCAATATTGGGTCCTAATTATATGGACTTTGTTATAGGAGTTGTTATTCTAAATATATGAGCATTCTCAAACAAAAATGACTGCTTTCCATGTCAGATGTATGGCTCCCCCCGCCCCCCCAAATGCCTATTCGTACAGTAATTCTATAAGTAGATAAGTAGTATCATGCAGCTTAAATTTTCTTTCTATTTATATGGATACTTATTTGAAGCAAGTTCATGCAGTCTGGTGTTTCCTTCTATTCTCTTGTCGTGATAGGTGTCTGGACTTCTATGACTTCATTCATTTCATTCTTTATTTGTATAAAGGTAATGACTGATGACCAAAGAGTAATATTTAATCCTATATCAAATAAGCAAGCCAGTATTTGTGCTCAACTGTATAGTACAAAGGGGAGAGAGTGGTGAACAGATACATACTAGGTATGGTGCTTTTGTTGGAAAACTCGCCTGGGATGTTCATTGTGGAGATATTTTCTAATCATGAGGCATTGTCTGTGCTTTGTGAGCTTTGAATGCATTGCCTCACTTTGTTGTCTGTAAACTAGGACCACTGATTTGCATCTTGAAATGTTGTTTTGAACTGCAAATGAATTTTTGAGAGAATCATATTTTGTAATCACACTATGTCAGACAAGCCTACATACAAGGCTCTTCCTTGACCCTGTTTCATTTTTCTAGGCATTGCGGAGTAAGTATCCTCAATTTGCCCAGCTTCACAATGGAATTTACATGCAACAGGTACACCAGGGGCTCTCTCTCTCTCTCTCTCTCTCTCTCTCTCTCTCTCTCTCTCTCTCACTCTCTCTCTCTCTCTCTCTCCCTCCCTCCCTTATGGATTTTCTCATGTTGGAATTTTATTTATTGCTAGGACGCTGAAGAGTGCTGGACACAACTTCTATTCACCCTTTCATTAGCACTCAAACCCCCTAGTTCCAGGTACCACAGACCACAGTTGCTCTGTCATAGTTAAACACTAGTGCGGGATGTCTCTTGTGCTGTATATTTTTGGACAATGTGTTAACATTCAATTTAGCCCATTTAAGTGGCAAATTTGTCTTTAAATCCTGTCATCCATTGCAACCATTTCTCATCAGAATATTTATGCACTTATTGGTTTGTTGTTTCATTATTATTATTAATATTGTTGTTGTTGTTATTGATGTTATTATTATTATTTTCGAACAAATTTTATTAGTTTCTTAGGTTATATAATCTTGCTGCAAATATTTTCTCATCGGTGTCACATAGTTATAATTTACCATCCATTATGTTTCTTTTGCAGTGAAGGTGTCGATACAACGAAGAAACTTTTTGGTGTCGACCTTGTTAGCAGGTCTGCTAAGTTTCTTGTTGTAGTATTCTCCACCAGCAAGTTATGTTGTTTTTAATGCTGCTGAAATATTTTGTACTGGTATACAAGTAGTTGTTATTGTTTTAAATGCTGCTAAGTTTTGTCTTGTAGTTATTATTGTTCGCCTACTGTATTTATTTGATTCTAATGTTGCCTCTAATAGTTTTCATAGTTTTTGGTAGATTATCATGCCATGTTTATATGCTTAGAAAGCTCTACATCTTGTTGATTCCAACCATATTCTTCCCCTTCCTTTGCCCATTCTTGGATTTTGATAGGAAGAATATTATGGGCTAATTAGTGTGGCATAAAGATTTATCTAGATAGGATCCCTGGAGACAGAGCAATTATAAGATGAAACCACGCAGATTTATAAGATGAATAAAGTTATCGATACTTACTATCTATAGAAGAAATAGTACGCTAAAGCAAGAATTGATAAAGCATCCGTCTAAAGACCTTTTTAGTTTCAAAATCCTGAACTGTTTTATATTTCACCAATCTATATTACATCATAATTGTATGGCCATCATTATATCTACTGTTGTCAAATCATGTAGATCTCTTCAATTCTTATCTCATCATGGACATTTTTGTAATTAAAATCTGTTGTCGTTCCTCGATATTGCCATATTGTTGTTTAATTGCGTAAGTCACCTTGACCGAAAAAAGAATCAAGATGAAAGAAGTTGCATTAGAAAGCATAGTGATGGCAAAGTACCAATTCTCTTGGAACAGTTTTGTGATTTGACTGCATGCATCCTTACTTACCAAATAGGGTATTTTTGAAATAAATCATAAATCTCAGTTTCGTGGAAATTTAGCAAAGAAAATTTACTCCCAATTAACCGAAAATGAAGACCATAGGATCCTGATGCCCAATTTTTTTATAATTTTCAGCTACTTGTTTAAAAAATAACAACTTTATATGTAATAATCTGCTTAGATCTTTGCATTTACTGCTTTGATCCCATTTATGAAGAGAAATATGTATGGTGCGTAAATTCATAACGAGAGTCGAGATGTAATGATTTTTAATGATTTGTGGTTACTGGTTAGGGTCCATTGTGCTGAAAGTGGTGAGGAAAGTACAGAGACAGAGTCAGTTTACTCACTTAAATGCCATATTTCGCAAGAGGTGAACCATCTGCACGAAGGATTAAAACGTGTAAGTTTGATATGGTAGCCATCATTGTATGGTAGTTCTTCCCTTGATTTTTTCACTGTAGTCTTTGTAATGTTTTCTTATGCCATGGGATTTGATCTCACACGTACTGTAAATTTATAAATATTTACTTAATGAGCATCAGAGAGGAAGTGATTGCCTTCATAGTTATGAGCCAATGTGAAACGGTGTTTTTTTACTTGTGGAAGGAAAATTGTCTGATTAGAGCTGGTTAAAGGTCTAATTTTATATACCTATATGCAATTTAAAAATAAGACGCTTGGGATTTTGGAACTGGTACTATTATGGTCAAGTTTCAGGTAACATTGCATCACTGTTTTGAGCCTGGTTGAGTGTTTTGTTGGTAATTCTGATATTTTGCAGTTTAGGACCATTAGGCATTTGCATGGCTCTTTTTATTTGATTGGCGGTTTTCCATAATTAACCATCATCGTTGTTCAGTTTAAAAGTAGCCATGATATCTGA
Source organism: Scutellaria galericulata (assembly GCA_946896805.1). Taxonomy (NCBI): domain Eukaryota; kingdom Viridiplantae; phylum Streptophyta; class Magnoliopsida; order Lamiales; family Lamiaceae; genus Scutellaria; species Scutellaria galericulata. Next base: position 15,568,743 of record OX335797.1, read on the forward strand.
CACCTAAGTCTTGTTTATGTGAGATAGCAAATGTCTTCATTTATAAAATTGAAGATGCTATTTCTTGAGTGGCTTAAATGCAACAGCTGTGCATTGACCACCTTATTGAAGATGTTTCGATGCCCCTCCATCCACATCTTGTAAAGGATATTATGGGTAAAACTTTTTGCTGGTTTAAATGTCCAGGGTCTGAAATCAGAGTTGGAGAAGTCGTCGCCTTCTCTAGGGCGCAGTGCTATTTACCAAAAAGACTCACGCATAAATGACTTGCCAAGGTATTAAGCACTTAATGAACTTCTTTATGTTTTCTGCTCCATTTCCATGCTTCCCACTCTAGGCTTTCTCTGCACATTGTTGCCTCATGGTCTTGGGGAATCTGGAGGTCTACATTACTTTCCTATCGATAGTTATTGGGTCAGGCAGTTGACTAATCTTTATGCTATGAATTACAGATACTTGACCATTCAATTTGTACGTTTTTTCTGGAAAAGAGAAACAAACCAGAAGGCAAAGATTCTTCGGGTAATATTCTCAACTCTTTCCAGATATACAAATACACTTGTTTATCTCCTGATGATAGAATATAATCATTGAAAAAAGAAATATTGCAAAATCACAAGGCCAATCACCTAAAACACATTGAATGTGTTGTGTAATTTATGTACATCAATGCCAGTCTATTCTATTCTAATATGGCGTTTAGTAAATATAAATGTATTTTATCATTTATCTTGTGACCTACCTTCTCATAATAATGTAGATATGCCTTTAAAAAATCATTTCTTAAATCTGATTCATATTTCAAAGAAAAAGTAATATGGAAAATTATCACACCCATCCTATCTCCAGATCCTGTAGAAATCATCTGAAACTATAGAGATACTTTTCTTCTGTATGAATTATTTTTCACTCCATTCAGAATTCGTTCTTAGTACCAAATTAGATCCAACTTTTATCAGTTAGTGTGTGCTTATCCATGATGAAAAGCTCTGACATTTTCGTGCTTTGGTGGGTTACTAAGATCTTTTCGACAATATGTATGCTTTTGAAGTGATATCCATCCTATCTGATTCATTATGTAAGGCCCACGAAAACACCAAACCGTTGGAATTATATTGCGATAAACTATGCCTTTGTATGGAGTATTCTTTTCTTATATGCAGCAGATTTGGTATGAGTTAATTATATAGTACTCCCAACTGTTCTGAGTTCTAGGCAATTAATGTCCGTGATTCGGAATAAGTTTGCAACATCCTGTTGGCTCCTCTCACACAATTGATATGTAATTATTTTGCAGAAAGTGGACTATCCATTGGAGTTGGATGTGTATGATCTTTGTTCGGATGATCTCCGCAAGAGATTGGAAGTTCCTAGACGGGTACAAGCTTTTCTGCATACTTTTAATAAAGCTCAAGCTGCACCATTAGTGTCATATTTCACTTCTCTTTTTCTCTGAATTTTTCTGTTGGGTTATACTCATTGCAAACATTAAAAATTAGCTTCTACGAGATGAAGAAGGGAAGAAGCTTGGTTTGAAAACTACTGAGAAAGCTACTGAGAATAGCTCGACTTCAACGGACAAAGATGTCAAAATGACTGATGCTGAGGTATCTGATCCTTGAGACAGTAAAACCTCATAGAATAGAAAGAAGGCTTTTGTCTGTGGACTCTTGCTTGCCTAAGATTTACGCAAACTTTGTTATCTTTGTCTCATGCAGGGAACATCAAATGGAGGTGGGGACTCATCTTCGTCTGCCCCTGGAGAAGGTACTCAACCTTTAAAACATTTCATTTAGGATCCTAGGCAAAACCATATTAGATAGGATTAATAATGAATGTATTAGAAATAAAGTGCGGTAGCCTCAATAAATTAGAAAATCACACTTATGATGGTTCAGACATGTACATAGGACACCTTTTGAGAATCATCAACTCAAAAATAAAAGGAGAAGTCTTGAAAGATTTGGAAACAAACTTTTTAAAAAGACATCTTTATAGTAAATGAAAACATGTGTCATGACCGAACACGATGGTGAGATATGATCCATATAGCTGACCCCACATAGTAGGTCGAAGGTTTCTTGTTGTTGAGACCTGGGCTGGCAAATGTACTTTAAACTTTGATAGTACAAGTGGAGAAATATGCTTACGGGTAATTTAGGACTCGTGTAGGAACAAACCTCTGTTGCAACATTCTGTATTTAAATTGCCTGGCTTATCTTGAATGATTGGTGTAAACAATTTAATGCCCTTTCTTGGCATGTATGGGAGAAAACTTATTTCCAAATTGGATTCATCTCTCCACCATTCTACATATATTTATTGATCTGAGTACACTTTTATTTCAGGTCCTCCTGAGAAAGAAAAGCACCTTACTGGAATATATGATTTGGTTGCTGTTCTCACACACAAGGGCCGAAGTGCTGATTCTGGGCATTATGTTGCTTGGGTTAAACAAGAAAATGGTTAGTCTCTAGAATCACTATAATTTACTTTGTAATCATATTCAGATCGTTTTATTTAGCCAATTTTGTGTATCAACAGGCAAATGGATTGAATTTGATGATGATAATCCAATTCCTCAACGAGAGGAAGACATCACCAGACTTTCGGGTGGTGGTAAGAGCTTTGCATAAACTTTCTTGTTAACCCCCCCCCCCCCCCCCCCAACAATAACCTTTATGCCCTTTGGTTGCACACTTATTGACGAAAATATTGTGCCTCCATTTCAGGTGATTGGCATATGGCTTATATTTGCATGTACAAGGCTCGCGATATCCCCATGTAGTGTTTGCTTCAGGACGACCACATCCTTTCTTGTTTGAATCGTAAACGATCCTGTTTTTATTTGAACATAATTATAGCCTGTGTGCTCATTTCTTAGAAGTTAAAATCATTTGGAACAAACCATGTTTATGAACTGCCTTATTTGTTTTGTTCAATTCAGTGATTGTTTGGGATCCTTTCTTCACTCCATCCTAATATGTGGTTATTCTGCACTAGTGATTTCATTAAAAAAAACAAAGACCAGAAGAGGAAGTCACAATAGTGAATATTATTAAAGATAAGCCCTTGTTAGATATTATTAGTACAAGACAATGATTTGTCTGAAATCATTTGTCTCAAGATTTGAGACTAATATTTTAGCATCTAGATAATCTTGGACATTTTAGAGCACCAGCATTCCTTGTCAAAGACCTCACTGCCTTTCCATCTCCCACTTCAAACATTTGGTCTGGCCTATAGTTAGGCTTCATTGCAGCACCCTGATCCACTCTTCCTTTGAAAGAGGCTCCGTTTTCAAACACATCTTGGATTGATTTGAAGTTACTGTTGGCACTGCTATCCCAGGTTATCTGCGTGACAATAGGTACGATCAGAGTTTGGATGTCAACTTTGACTTTATCTAGATGGATTATATTAGGTGCAATATTCATCTTTTTATTGCAGGTATATATGATGTGCTACTAATCTATTTTTGACATACCTCTTTGTTCCCTCCTTTAGGCGCAATGAAGAGGTTTGCTTGGCTCTTAACGCTAGGGTTCATACTCCCTCCAAGTGCGTATATTCCCCATCCGAGGTAAAGGTTGTTTACAACGTGTGCATATCCAAATCGAATCCTACAAAATGATTCAAGTTTGTTCAAAATAAGAATTGTGTTAATGTGTCAACATGTGAGGTGGTAGAAACATACCTTGGCATTCTCTGTCGGCAATTAGGGCCAAAATGGTTGAAGGCAACAGTGACCTTCATGTTTTTATCCCTTCGAAACCCATCATCGTGGCCTAAAAGCATCACTTTGTCTTGAAACCTAAACCAATTGTTCGATATTGTGATGTCTGTCGAACCTCTTGTGACATCAATCAACCCATCCTCACAATCGTACAACGTGTTGTGATCGATCCATATCTTTAAGGAGCTAATCATTCGTATCGCATCCCCGTCCACTGGGCCCAGATGCACAATTTTCCTACCCGGGCCCATAACCGGGCCCGGCGCTTGAGCCTTGCAGTCATGGATATTGATGCCATGGATGATCACATTTGTTGCCTGTTGCATCATTCAAAAGAATTGAGCTTCTATTATTAGTTTCCATTGAGAGAACTTAAAAGAGAGTATGATTTTTTTTTTTTAACTTACCTTTTGAATCAAAAGACAAGCACCATTTGCAATGTGAACATTAACACCTCTTCCATCAATTGTTGTGAAGCTGCTAATAAGGAGGGGTTTGGCAAGTTTAATGTTCATGTGCCTCTTGAATGTGATCCACACCTTCCCCTTTAAGTTAGTCAAGGCAAACCTCAAAGTTCCGGGCTTCGGGTTCATCGGATCGTCCGAAGGATCCGTAACCTTGTAATTGATAGTATCTCGTCCAATGTTGTTAGTCATTTTTCCGGCAAAGCCAACAGAGCATCTAGCCAATTGGTGACGGTTTCTTCGCCAATCAGGATTCAATCTCCAACAATCGTCGATCACGTTATAAACAGTGTTACTTGTTGTCTGTGCTTGAACCAAGCTCGACTTCTCTAGGATGGCTATAGGAATAGCCCAAATGAGACACAAGGTAATGCCTTGTGTGGCTCTTGAAACCATTTTTTCAAGAATTATGGTAAAATCTTAAAGATTTGTTCAAGAGATTGATATTTTAAAAAATGGAACATATATATAATATAATATATATTATGGAGAAATAAAGATGTTGGGCGTAAAAATGTGAATGTTAGAAGAGGGGTTTTTATACATGATATGAAACTAACGTTGTGTGGTTAAACTTTCTTTTTGTGGTGAGATTAGGGTTATTGATAAGGATCGTTGAAATTAATGGTTAAATTAATGTTTATGATTTAGTTGTATTTACAAATTACTTGTAATTTTAGTTTTATGAGTGAGAGAGCTTGAATTGTGGAAATAGAAAATGAACCACTTATTAAAACACGTAATTTTCTTGTATATTTAAGACATTTTTTTAAATTTTTGATACATAATATTCCATATTTATTATTGTTGTTGTGACTATACATGCTACAAAATATATATGAGTGACTTAATTATAATTATTTGAAATTAAAAACCTTTTCCCGAGTGGGATCCGGTTTTGTCAATTCATTTTTATTAGTATTTTAAAATTCTATTTTCATGAACAAAGTTTAGCTCGTATTTTTTCCTAAAATATGATTGGGGTAATTGTTTATTTCAATGTAGAAATGAAGCTGAATTTCCAGAAGATATTTCTTATGAGATAAAAAGAATGTAATTAAATAACTTTTATATTTGGGCTGGTAAAATAACAGGCCAGTAATTAATATAAATAATTAACAAATTTTAAATTTGGGATTATTGGTTGGAATATATTTCATTTTCTTTTGATTTTCTAGTCCCACCTAATTTATCATTTTATGAATTTTTATGTTTATGTTTGAGTTTTTTAAACTATCATAAAATTTTTATCTTAGCAAACTCTAGCCAGATCAAACATAAATCGAGCTAGAATAAGATGTTTTTCAACGTTTAATATTTATTTTTTATATTTACAAATTTGAATTAGGACGAAACTTTAAAATTTATTAACTATTAAAATATAGTTATATTTATTATTATGTTTTTTTATTAATCAAACTTAAGATGGAAATTGAATTGCAAGGTATTCTTGTCCTAAATTGCATCTCAACTCATTAATTTATCTCATTGAATTAAATTATTATGTTTGTCGTTAATGATTGTGAAATTTAAAAATGATAACTTATATCTATTGTTTTGATATCTATATACAATTGAATCTTTGACTTTTCATCATTCATATTGTGGTTTTATGTTATGTATTAAAAAATAGTTTTGTACTATAAAAACTGTGGTTTGATGAAGAGTAATTGATGTGAGACTTTTTTCTCTCACATGAAGAAAAAGAGAGATTGATTTTTTCCACTATTTAATTTTATAAGAAATAAAAAAGAAAGAAAAAGAAACAATAAATATAATTCGTAGTCTCTATTATCGGTACAGTTTTTACTTTTTATGCTTGGTCACAAATTTTAGTTTAAAACTTCTGATAAAAAAATAAAATCAATTTGACTTCAAATTGAGAAACCTCAAAATATGGGCCTAGGATCGAGAACCAACAAATAAATGAGAATTTGTTCTAAATTTCTTTTCAAAACTTTAAATACCCTATTTGAGAATAAGATTCCATAAATTGAGAAATCTCAAATTTTGAGTCTAAATTTGAGAACCAAGAAATAAATGAAGCATTGTTGTGAATTTATCCAAAAAAAAAAAACTTATTTGAAAATGATATTTAAGGTTCAACATATAGTTATCAATTTAGGGTTTTAAAAATAGATCAATTTAGAGGTAGATGATTGAACTACAAAATACAATTACGGGTGTTTTAATATAAAGATAGATGTTTGACCTTAATCCTCTCATCTTTGGATAATTTAATTAAAGAAAATCAGTTAAAGAGTTACAAAATTAAGTTTTTTTCATCATATTGTTATTCATAATTATTCGAAAATACTTTTAAAATTATAATAAAAAGTATGATCGATGCCGTTTCATCGATATGAAAAGAAAAGAAATAATAAAAAAATAAAATAATTACATAGTAATAAGAACGACAACAATAATAAGGTAAGAAATCGAAGATGGCAAACCTGCTCTTAATTATATAGATCTTTAAGTAATAGTTTCATCTTTCACACATGAATAGATAGTTATCTTTACAATTTTAATCGATAAAACTCAATTAAATATTGTATCTTACTTATTGCCAATTACCAAACATGCCCTTAATATCACATGATTTTGTCTAAAAATTGTGTATTACTTTGGGTGAGATTAGCAGCCAATGAAGAAAATATAAAATAAGAAAGAGAGAAAAATTGGAGTGAGAAATATATTATTGATAGGCTGAGAGAGAGAGAGAGAGAGAGAGAGTGCAGAGTGCTTCTGTGAAAATAAGATAAACGGTAAATTATAAAAAGAGGAAGAAATTTCCCACTCTCTATACGTACAAATCAATATATCTATACGTAGAGAGAGAAAATCCGAATCCTTGTTTCTCTTTTGTACTAATCGATGTTGTATATGTAATTACACACACTGGAGAAAAAATGGTCGAATCTGAATCCAACATTCCGATGCTGCTCCGATCTTCCATCAATCCCTAAACCTAAATCGTTTTCTTTTTCAATGAAGTGAAAATAGGAAAGAAGAAAAGCAAATCAGTTGTTGTTTTCTGATTTTATTTTCTATTACAGTCGCTTTGATTTTTGTTTTTCTGAGTGTACGACGAGAATGGAAGGTGGCGATGGTGGAGAGGTGGCATCAGCTGCGGCGGGTCCACCTACGCCGCTCGAGTGGAAATTCTCTCAGGTCTTCGGCGAGCGGACGGCCGGCGAAGAAGTACAAGAAGGTAAAATAACGAGTTAATGAATGAGAAAAATATTATTTTTGCTTTGGGTTTGGATCTGTTGGTTAGGGTTTGGGTTTCTGTCGATTTGATCTGTTTTTGGATCATTAGTGGCTTGATTTAGAAGAAATATATTGGCACCGATTGGGGATTTCAGTGTGTGATCTGCATGTTAGTGTGTTATTCATTGTTTTGAGGGATGATAGTGTGGAGTAGAGTGGAGTGAATTGAGTTCATTGTTGGGTTTTCTGGTTTATCTTCTGCTTGCGCTTGGGTTTTTCTATTCAGAAGTGTTCCCCTTACTGTGCGTTTGAATCCTTCTTGTTTTTTTACTGTGACTTTGAACCTTAAAGCAGTGATTTTTATGTTGCGGCGAGGGGAGAGTTGGCTTATTAACCCTTTGCATGCAGTAATCGGTATTGGTATAGTTGGTGTTGTATCTATAACCTCGTTCCTGTGTTTGAATGTATTCCAACAATTGCACAGTACTGGGCTTAAGGTCATTTGGTCAACTAAAATTACCATTATGTGATTGCCAGAGAAGTTACGTTGATGTAACTTATTTGTGTTTTTGGTTAGTTCCTTTTGTATAATTGGGTCATAGAATGAAAAGTCCCACCTTTCCTGGGAGTTTACAAGTTTTGGCCAAGATGTGATAATGCTGAGCTTTGAAGAGATTAGTGATGGTGCCTTCTCATGATGATTTCTTTTCGATTGTATTTTTGGTTCCAGTGTATGAACATGCATACTTTTGGCATTGCTTGAGTTTGAAAGAGAGACAAAATGAAAACAATAAGGTAGTTTCAAGTAAAAGAAAATAATTACTTTCTGGAATGATTTTTACTATTTACTGAACTTGTGTGATTTCATTTGCGCCTATCTGTGACCAAATTAGGTTTCAATGGCACTCTATTGTCTTTATTACAACTATCAGTTCACCTTGGGTGGGTTCAAATGATCATGGTTATCCAATAAGAGGGGGGAATACAATAAGGAAGGATGAGAAATTGGATGCAGAGTCTTAGTTAAGATTTGTGTTAATCCTGAAACACCAACATAGTGATTGAGATATTTTATTTACCTGAATGGGATTTTGTCTTTGTTAGTTTTTCAGTTCTCTCTCACATGCTAAAGAAGACTTGATTGGAACTTGACATGGATTCTAAATAGTGATGAGCTACTGAATTAATAAATGTAAAATGCTGGTTTGTCAAATGTATATTACTGATCCCAGAAGTCAAAAATAATGATGAGTACTTGAACTTCCTTAGATAATTCATAGCTGACAGACAATTTCTTTTTTCTACTAATTTTGAACATATCCCCATGTATTATAAATTTGTTACTATACTCTTTGTAGATTAGGATATTTGGTGATATCTTGATTTCGCTTATTGCATCAAGCTTACATTTTTGTGCATGATTATTCTAGTGCTGTGCGTTAATGCTTCTTTCTTTATTTGCAGTTGATATCATTTCTGCAATTGAGTTCGATAAAACTGGTGACCATCTGGCCACAGGCGACCGTGGTGGAAGGGTTGTTTTATTTGAAAGGACAGATACGAAAGAGGTGACCTCCAACTGACAATAAAAAAATTCAATTTTATGCTGTCTTAGAGTTAGTAATCCGTACTTCAATATTTTGCTTTTGCAAATTCATTTCCAGAATGGTGGAAATCGGCAAGATTTAGAGCGGATGGACTATCCTGTTAGTCGACATCCAGAGTTTCGTTACAAAACTGAGTTTCAGAGCCATGAACCTGAGGTATTTACTTTGAATATCAGCTATTTAATTATTGTTACTTGCTGTGTCCTTCCCATGGTAACTAGATTTAGTAGATATTTCAAATATATGGGCCTTGATGACTTTTCTTATTCCCAATGGGCAAGTTGATTAAGAGCTTTCCTTTTCTGGTGTTCTTTTCCCCCATCTTCCTAATGAAAACCTTAAGAAAAAGGTTTGATTTGTTATGATGATGATTTCCCATATTTTTTACCAGTTCGATTATCTCAAAAGTTTGGAGATCGAGGAGAAAATCAACAAGATTCGTTGGTGTCAGGCAGCTAATGGTGCCCTCTTTCTTCTTTCTACTAATGACAAAACCATTAAATTTTGGAAGGTGAGATCAGAAATTTCATTTTTTTTTCTTTGTAGAAAGGGAATATACAATATGTAATTTTTCTTAACTCATGGTTGGTCAGTCACTGTGGTAATGTTGATCTACAACATTGTGTTTATATGATTCAAATTGTGTATTTTCATTAATGGTTCTGAAGATTTGGTCATCATATTTCTGAACTTTGGTGTTTCCAATTTCAGACTTTGTTCCTCTTTATTTATCTAGTGAATCTTTTCAAAGAGCGTTAACTGTCCATGTTTTAAGCTTTGGTGTGCTATATACAACACCTTAAGAAAATTATATTTTCCTTTTGCCATATTTGTCTTAGGTATCAACATTTACACCTATTTTACTCCATTATTATTTTGATTACTCCCTTTTGTGGTGGGATATGTTTTAATTTCCATGAAGATATGCAATCATAATTATAGATTTTCTCGGAGTTTGCTAGAACTCCATCTTTATTGTTGTCTGGATGAGGACAAAACATAACTTTTTGAAGGAATCAAATATAATACATTCACAATACAATATGGTTAAAATAATTGGCACATTTTCCTTTTATCCATTTACTTTCTCCCCAGGATATGGTTCTAATTTTTTGTTCTAAACACACAGGTCCAGGAGAAGAAAGTCAAGAAAATTTCTGATATGAATGTAGGCACATCTAAAGCTACTGGAAATGGTAGTGTTGCAAGTTCTAGTGCTTCTTCTAGTCCCAAGCAGTGTGTCGCTAATGGCAGCTATCCAGATCGATCTTACAACTGTTTGAGCAATGACTTGTCTTTTCCGCCTGGGGCCATTTCTTCACTGCGATTACCAGTGGTAGTTGTACTTGACTAACCTATATTTTACTAGGAAGAAATTTTTTCTGTATATTCTTTCTTTTAAGTGTATTTTTCTTGAGTAGTTTTGGAAAGTGAAAACTTTTTCTGCATGTCATATTTGTAACAACTTGCACATATGTCAGTTCTGTTTACTTGTACAATTCTATGTTCTTGGATGTGTTTCTTGATTCTATATGACTTGCTCACATCTCACCAGTTTTGAGATGCTTTTCAGAATGGGGAATGTTTATGGTTTTTGTGTTTAATGTTAATATAATTAAACTTGTTACTCATTAATTTTCTATAATGCTTGATGATGTAATCTTAGGTCACAAGCAGTGAGACCAATCTTGTTGCAAGATGTAGGAGAGTATATGCTCATGCGCATGATTACCATATCAATTCTATCTCGAATAACAGGTGAATATCGGTTATATTTTTTTCTTGTTATGTCTGCTGTATTCCCTTTTAAGTTTTCTCTGATGCAGTGTTTTTAGTATGAGTTCAAAATATCCTGTTACTAATGTTGATTATTTTCTAATATCTTATGTGACTTACCTTTGCACCTCAATCTTCAAGGTGGAACAGCAACAATATATTTAATGCTCGCAGAATCTGAAAGCCTAGTTGTCTATTGTTTATTTTGGTGGCATTATGCATGGTTGTGAGAAATTTTTTTACTCGAGTATTTCCTCTATGTTTATGAGTGTACTAAAGTATGCAGCATGGTAGGACTTCTGTACATGTATTCTTTCCCTTTTTGCTCATGTACCCATTCACCCCTCAAGGTGCTTAGATTTATATTTCTATTGGTTCACCTACATCTTACAAAGCATCAATCAGGAATAGGTTATGATTGAAAAATGAGCAACAATACTCTTTTACTGTGCTATGATGTTGAAGCCTTCCCTTCTTTTAGTTGATAGATTCCTATGATTGGAGATTTATGCTGTTGTACATATTATCTGATGGATTTGTATTATAAGTTAGTTGGCACCTTTTGGCTTGCTCCTTTCTGATAATTTGATTTGGTTCAAAAATAACATCTTTTAAATGTTCTGCAGTGATGGTGAAACATTTATATCAGCTGATGATCTACGGATAAATCTTTGGAACTTAGAAATAAGTAATCAGAGTTTCAATATAGTTGATGTGAAGCCAACGAATATGGAGGATTTGACTGGTAGGTTAATTCACTTTTTTTGTTATATTACTTTCTTTCATTTCTATTGAGTGAAATCTCAGGATCGTAATAAATATGCTGCAGCTAAATGTTTTCCTTCCTCTTCACTGTCAATATTGGGTGATTGTAGTAAATCTTTTTATTTAAAAAAAAAAGTGTATTGCATACTGGAAAACAACTGATTTCATGAGGTTGAGGCTATTGTAGTGATTTTTGTTTTTTAGGTTCATGGTATATTATATCTTTTAGAAGCAACTGTACCACTTGAATTCATCTAGAACATTCATTTATTTTCTCAATTAGATCAAGGTTGAATTACATCTACCACCATAGGTTTTGGTCAAATCACCAAATAGGTCATGCGGTTGTGGAAATTACATTCAGACCCCTTCAATGAACCAATCTTCAACATACAAGCCCCTTAAAACTTAAATATGATAGCATAGTATGATACAAGAAGAAAGAAGATATGATTTTGTAATAATATTGAATGAGTTTTTTGTTTTTTCATATTGTTAAGGGCCCTGATTGTGATTTTCACAAACCTTGGGATTTGTTTGGTAATTTTACTAAACATTGAGGATGGTATATGTAATTTACCAGATTGAAAGTAGTGAGAATAGATTGGGAAACTGTTGATCACACTAGAAAAGCCAACTACAATCAATTGACACTGTCTAATTGCAGAGGTGATAACATCAGCAGAGTTTCATCCTTCTCATTGCAACATGTTAGCATATAGTAGTTCAAAAGGATCAATTCGTCTCATTGATTTGCGGCAGTCTGCGTTATGTGATTCACATTCAAAGATGTAAGTTCTTCTTTGGTCTTGTGTACCGGTCTGTTCTTTTAGTTGTTTCTTTTTCTGCATTCAATAATTTTAAGGGTGAGAGAAGTCAAATATTGAAAATTTCTTCATTTTCTATAACAGTGGTCTTTAACTTTGTTCCCCCTTGCTTAAGAATGCTTTCTTTATTGACGAGACATTGATGTTTCATTCATCAACAGATTTGAGGAACAGGAGGCACCTGGCTCAAGGTCATTTTTCACTGAGATAATTGCATCGATATCAGATATTAAATTTGCAAAGGATGGCAGATACATACTGAGTCGTGATTACATGACCCTCAAGGTTCTATCTTCTGTTAGTTCTGCATGCATTTTTGTTTGCCTTTGATGCATCAATTGGTCAAATTGTTGTGGTTTTGTTTTCAAACTTACTTCAACTCTAATATACCCTGTGGTATTGAAGGCATATATATCGTTTGGTCAGTAAGCACGCATGCTGAACACTTCAACTAAAATGTGTTGCATCATTGTGAATGAATGATTCAAGATTAGATTGATGATAACTGGTTGCTAGCCGTTTGATGTGTTAAAGTTTATACCTAAGTGCTGTGTTGAGACTCATTCTGGCAATGGAAATAGGATAATCTATTTTTGTCAAATTTAAGCATTTCACATATTTGCTGAGGTGGATTAAGATATCTGACTGGTTGTTTACCTGTTATTTAGAGCATTACCATATATAGTAAATATTATTCATTGTTCACTGTCTTTTAATCTTCCTAATTCATATTTGGCTTCAGTTATGGGATATAAATATGGATTCTGGCCCAGTGTCGACGTTCCAGGTTCACGAATATTTGAGACCAAAGGTGAAGTACTCTACTCAGAGGACCATTTGGCCCTTTTTTCAATAAATGTTGTTGAGCTGATCAAATTGTACTCGTTGAAATGTCCAGCTATGTGACTTGTATGAAAATGATTCAATTTTTGACAAATTTGAGTGCTGCCTTAGCGGTGACGGTCTTCGAGTGGCAACTGGCTCTTACAGGTATTCTAAAATTTTATTCTGTTTTGTCAGTACTCTCTCTCTCTCTCTCTCTCTCTCTCTCTCTCTCTTGTCTGACAGAATGCAAAAAAAAATTATTTACAATTTCAGCAATCTCTTCCGTGTATTTGGTTGTTCTCCGGGAAGTACCGAGGCCACAACCCTGGAAGCAAGCAAAAACCCAATGAGGTACTTTTATCTGATTACAGTTTGTATAGTTATCATACTTTGATCAATAATAATATTCTCTTTTACTAACAACATCACTGGATGGATGTTTCAGGAGGCAAGTCCAGACCCCTACAAGGCCTTCCAGATCACTGAGTAGCAGCATCACTCGTGTTGTCCGAAGAGGTATCTCTTTTCCTGTCCCGTCTCTACCTACCCCGCTTACTACATTTCCCAGAATAGTATCATGCATGATTCACTTAGTCTTCTAATTCTCTTCTCTAAAGTAATCTCATTTCTATGTTGCAGGTTCAGAGAGCCCAGGAGTCGATGCCAATGGGAATTCATTCGATTTCACTACAAAGCTGCTCCACTTGGCCTGGCATCCCTCAGAAAACTCGATCGCTTGTGCTGCTGCAAATAGCTTGTACATGTATTATGCATAAAACGTTGGTTCTGGAACTCGGTAAACATTTTGGGTTGCTTTTTGAGAATGCTTCTTTCAACAGATTGAGGCTCTTCATTCTCTCACATCCGAGTCCCCTCGTAACTCTTTAGCACAGGCTTAACAGGTCACGGTCCAGATGTTGCTATGTAGAATTCACGACGGAGCCACGTTGTCATTGTACCTTCGTACACAGCCATCCATTCCTTGCCTCTTCTTCTGCTTCACCATCTACATTTTTGTTTATTTTTTGCCTCTCTTCTCAGAGAGAAAGACGCGTCTATCTTGGTATCGGTGTTGAGTAGGAGTGTGGAAGGAATGTGATAGTAGCTCTCCTACATACGAAAAACTGAAGATGTTCTATATATATTGCCCCTTAGTTTTAAGGTAAATCTAGTTTTACTTCAAATCTTGCTGGAAAAGAGCTTCTGCTAATTAACTTGCAGGGCAGGGCAGTAAAAGTTTATTAACTTCCGTGCTTCTCTCTTTGGTAGGATGATTTTGCTTCTTTTTTCCTTTTTCACCCTTTTTTTTTTGGATATATAATTTTATTTTGATATTTCTTTTGTAAAAGTATTAAACCTTTGGGCTTCTATTAATTTGTACAATATTTTTCATGCGCATCAAAAGTGTGTATGCATGCCTTGTTGAATCTTGATGCTCAGTTAAACTTTTCTTGTGTTATAATAAAATGGGCATTCAGGTTTTTATTGATTCTGGATCTTTTATGGTTGGGTACTAAATACTAATTAGTGTATGGTAGTTGGTGAATTTGTTGAGACTTGTGTGTGTTCCATTTATACATATATATAAAATGCATTTACTCTATTTTATCATTTCCAATGTTTTATTAGTGGAAAAGCTCAATTGTCATCTATTTTCGTAGTGGAAAATGGCTTTAAAGTAATTTGTACAGGCATGTGTGACAACTCCTACAAGGTTTGCTAAGTACAAATGGTGTCGTGACTGAGCCGAGTTGAGCTGATAATTTTGCAACCTCATTCTTAACTCGGACTGCAAAACTCTAATCTTGAAATTTCACTTGAACTGAGCTAATTAAATGATATTTCGTGTTTTTCTTGATTTATTTTCAACTATTTATTTAATCTGTTTAAAGAAAATAGTGAATTATCGTGGTTTCAAGAAGACCCATTTACTTATTGAGTATTTTACATGTACTTGCGCAGAATAGCTACTTGAGTTGCTCAAGTTCATCTCAAAATTAAGAGTTATTTTTGAACTGATTCTGGGCAAGATCTTTGAAGGGTCTTTGCCTTAATTGTATGAATGATTTGTTTTCATAAGGACTAAGAAGAAAAACCACATAAGATAGATAAATTGTTACCTCCAGATCCATGCTAAAGACTCTTTACTTTATTGTTACAAGAAAACAATGTACTCAAATTCATTCAGAAAACACAATAGCAAAAATCCTAATTTTTTGATGAAATGAAACAACTTTTTTCGCCCCCCTGAATTCATGCAAAAATACGAAAAAAACCTATATAATCAGATTTGGGCGAAAAAAGTTGTCGAAAAATTAATTGGAGGTTGGGAATTGAAAAACTGTGCACTTATAGGTTGCAAACTGAAAAGGAGCTTGGACTACAGGTGGATGGAAAAATTATGAAATATTATTTATTAAAGATGCATTAGTTAGGTGTGAATAATTACATATTATAGATTCCATTGTGTTTAATTTTTCGTTAGGTGTAAATACATATATATTATATAGGTTTCATTATGTTTAATTAGATTACCGGCCTGCAAGTGGTTATCTCATTTTCTTCATATATATAAGTATCAATGAAAAAAGATGGTACACAAGGTAATTAAATTTCATAATGAGAATTTCATTTTTATCATATAACTTGCATCTTTTCATTTCTGCAATACTAATTTTTAGGAATAATTATAATAATAGTTCTTTATGTTTTTGTTTTTCCAATTCCAGACCAAAATTTGATTATCAGCCATGATTGTTAACAAGAATGTTGATGCTCAAATTTGGTTATTTTGGTTGTATGGAAGAAAAATTAGTTTATGTAGCACTAAATTGAACAAAAAATTATCTATGTACTCGAAATTGAGGATTTACCACATCGATCGATTCCCCTATAATCAAAACCTCAAATGTTAGTAGCATTCATGTTAGCAACTATAGACAAAAATTAAATTTCTAAAATTTAAAATTATTTAAACGTAAGGACCATTATATAAACTTCTAGAATTATATTGTGGGCAGATCCCAATTTATAGGACGAATAATGAAACTTTCCCACTCATTTGTTAGAATCTGTGATTTATATTATTACATCCAATATTTCAGAATTCTCAGGTTTGGAGCTATTACATCCATAGCCACCCATGATCACATCTCATCATAACCATGTGAATACAGAATATATTGAAATTTCAGATATCAAATTAAGGATTAAATTACAAACAACCATCTTAGCTATATGCGTTTTTACACTTAACAAACACAAACTTTTTTCCTTTGTAACCGACCATAATCCAATCTTTGTGCGAGAGTTGCACCAAGGATAAATATATCTCGATATATTTTCCGATATTTCCATTTTCCACTGGATACACATTTTTTGGCCAAATTAATTCATGTGCGTCACATGCTTATGTATTTTGAGAGTAATTTTATCTTTTCATGTTTGAGTTGGGGAAATCTCAAAAATAATTTATTTATTAATTTATTTATCTAACCAGTTATCCTGTGAAGCACGTACTTTAGCTAAATAAACCCTATTCTCAGCATCTTGTGACAAATCAATTTACATTCTCATGCTTCCTAACATGTCCAACAAGCTTTCTTTCCCATTTTTATGGTAAAAAGGGAAAAATAAATTCAAAGGCTTGTAGTTAATATAGTGCAACTCTGGCTCCAAAAACCGAAAATTGAATAAAATAGTAAATTTTTATCATTTAAAATAAAACAAAATTTTAGACTAAAACATATTTCTAATTTTCCTGTAAACTCAAATCAGAGGTGGATGATTGAAACTCCAACTCGAGAATTCAATAAATTCTAATTATTATTAGGAAATTAAGATTATTACAGTGCACAAACACATGCATACCGGCCTTTCATCATGTATTCTCAGATTACATAATGTCAATATCGGAATCCAAATAACCAAAACATCCAATATCCTATTAGTCTCTCAACCTTAATTTTTTTACGCTCTCGATAATGGCAGCCAGATCAAAGGGATCTGAAATACAAACCTGTTGATGCAAAAGATCAACTTCCAAATAAACCTGATGGTTTGTGAGTAATTCAGTAATTATGTGTAGCTAATTATTTGCACCGACCGATTAACAATTAAAAATAGCGGATGAGTATTGAGATTATTCGGTGACCGATTATATTGAGAATAAGAGTAGTAAAAAGAAGTTATTTTATTGCTCGATCTCCCTTTCTTGGGCAGTAACTCTCCCTTTTATAGTAGAGTTTTTAACTAAAAATAGTAAAAGTTATCATTATAGCTACTGTAATAGCTTGTACAAGTGTTAAGTCTAGTTACAGATGGAGTGCTGCATGAAGTAGTAGGTAACAACCGTGTTAGTGTATGTCTGCCATCTGTCTTCATAGGTGTTATTCTTCAAGCTTTATCCATCCGATTATTATCCTTCAATTGTTTATTGATCTGAGAACGTGTCTAACCGATCATGAGGTTTAGTAGCAACGAAGGCCAAATCGGTGCCAGTAGTCCTTATCAGTAGCATAATTAAATCGGTAGGCTACTTGGCCAATAACCTAAATAACATAATTTAATTGATGGCCAATAGCCTAATTTAATCGGTGGCCAATAGTCTAAATAATATAATTTAATTGATGGCCAGTAGCCTAATTGGCTTAATTTAACTGATGGCCAGTAGCCTTATCAGTAGTATAATTTAATTGGTGGCCAATAGTCTAAATAATATAATTTAATTGATGGCCAGTAGCCTTATCAGTAGCCTAATTGGCTTAATTTAATTGATGGCCAGTAGCCTTATCAGTAGTATAATTTAATTGGTGGCCAGTGGCCTAAATAATATAATTTAACTGATGGCCAGTAGCCTTATCAGTAGCCTAATTGACTTAATTTAACTGATGGCCAGTAGCCTTATCAGTAGTATAATTTAATTGGTGGCCAGTGGCCTAAATAATATAATTTAACTGATGGCCAGTAGCCTTATCAGTAGTATAATTTAATTGGTGGCCAGTGGCCTAAATAATATAATTTAACTGATGGCCAGTAGCCTTATCAGTAGCCTAATTGGCTTAATTTAACTGATGGCCAGTAGCCTTATCAGTAGTATAATTTAATCGGTAGGCTACTTGGCCAATAACCTAAATAACATAATTTAATTGATGGCCAATAGCCTAATTTAATCGGTGGCCAATAGTCTAAATAATATAATTTAATTGATGGCCAGTAGCCTTATCAGTAGCCTAATTGGCTTAATTTAACTGATGGCCAGTAGCCTTATCAGTAGAGATTTACTGACCGAGTATAACAATAGCCCCTTGGATTCGGTTCTTGGTAATAACCAAGAAGTGGATCCAAAATCTATCGGTCACTACAGAGTTTAATATGTAGTCAGGTTTAAATTTTTCGATTTTTTTTTTTAGTAAAAAGAAGTTATTTAGGCGAAAATTTAAGATTACCCACTTCCCAAGAAACTTCTCCCTATAAATAATGGTTTTCCCATCATTCTTTATCATCACCCTTTAAACTCTTCATTCTCTTATCAGCACCCCTTAAAGATTGAATTTTTTTTAAAGCGAGTTAACCGGTCACCACTTAAGGTACGTTATTGGTCACCATCTTTTTTCTTTAATCGGTCTCTTTATTTTGAATCGTAGTATATATAGTTTTAGCGATAATGAGTGAAGAAGATTCACGAAGTACAAGTAGTGTACTGAGAGAATATGAGTTTCAATTTGATAGTGACGGAGAGGGTGGGGGAGAGTCTCATACGATATCGGTCGAACCCTTAAGGGTGATGAGAGACTCTGGTGAGGTATCTCAGACTTATAGAGGGGAAATAGAAAAAATTTGGTGTAGACCACCTCCTAGTACCTATTCGGTAACAGAATTTTTAGCTGGCCGAATTCGTAGTGACACCGATTTTGAGAGGTTAGATGCATATAGGCGTACATATCGTATTCCAGGTGATGTAACCTTATTTTTGCCTGAAGTCGGTGAGTCTATAGATAGGCCTCCTGTAGGTTGTATTAGTGTTCATTATCGGATGCTATATTCTGGCCTTAGATTTCCCCTACCTAAGATTATCACCGAATACCTTTATGAGTGGGGGATTGCCCCTAGTCAATTGTCCCCAAATGCGTGGTCACTCCTCATTGGGACCATACTACTGTTTCACCGAGAGGGTTGGAGTGTTCCTACACCTACTGAGATGTCTTATTTATTTCAAGTTAGAGCTGATGGAGTAAATTCGGGGTGGTTTTACTTAGCCAGGAGGAATGGGAGTAGGTTTCTGACTGGGGTAGCCGATAGTGTTAAAAATTGGCATGAAAGGTGGTTTTTTGTTGGTGGGAATTGGTCGACACCGAATTTCGAAAGAGATGGAATGTCTATCTGCCCTCGAGCAACTTATGCCTCCGAGTGCCGTAAGTGTTTTCCTTAAAATTATTTTATTTTTTAGTGTTCTAATATTCTTAATAATTTCCCTTTTTGTAGGCTTAATTGAGCCCTCCGAGGACGAGATTTCTGAGATCTTTATTGACCGAATAGCTCAGGTCGACCGATTTCCTTCTACTCAGAAGAATTTTTTATATTTAGTGACCGAGAGAGCACTATTTGAGGCCGGACTCAGCACCTATCATCCTGACGAGGAGCTTACGCCTCCGATTTTTGGTAAATTTTAGTAATTTCACTTGCTACTATTTATCTAAAACATGTTTTTAAGACTACTAAATGAATGTATATTTGATTTGTAGTTGAGTATAGGAAAAAACCTTTGCAATTCATGGAGCAAGACGATATCCTCGCTCGTATGTCCAAGAGGAAGGGAAAGGCTCCTGCAGCTACAAAGAGGCCTTATTCAGCACCTACCTCAGCAGCCGGGAGAGCAGCCCACGAGAAAAGACAACGGGTATCTACTAATCTTCCATCTCAATCAACTGTGTTGTCATTGCATCCCGCTCCGCGTCCTGTAGCTGCTCACTCTAGGGGGTTACCGACCGATAAGGGTGGTCTTTTCTTCAACTTGGATCCTAGTCGGTCGGCTCAAATGGAAAAGGGGAAAAAACCAACTTTTTATCGAGACTACTGCTCGGTGGTTACCCCAGCATCAAGCAATTTGGAAGATTTTCCTCAGGATGTTCGAGAGGCAAGTGAAATCCCACTTCGATCTTGGACCCCGAAGATGGAAGAGTATGCTGAATCCATGACTACTTCTGAGCAGATTACTTCGGCCATGGTTATGGGTGGTCGGTGTCTTGATTTCCTTGTGAAGGCGAGTACTGACATGGTGAAGATGGAGAAGGAATATCTGATAATGGGTAACCAACTTGGTTCTTTGAAGACCGACTATGATGCGGAAAAAGGGGTTTCAGCGGAGTTAAGACAACGGCTGAAGAATTCTGAGAAGGCCGAAAAAGAAGCAAGAAAGAGGGCAAACTCAGCGGAAAAGACTTTAGCTGAGAAGGAGAAAGAGATTGAAGCACTTAAGAGCTCTCTCGAAGAAAAAGTTGCTGAAGAGGTCGCCCGAGTGAAAGATGATATCACCGAGAAGGCGGTCGAGAACTTCAGAGCTTCTTTAGAATATGTGACCGATTACAACTTAGCTTATGTGCTGGCCAAAGAAGATATCATCAAAAGCATGGTGAAAGACCCAAGTGTTGGTATTGAGTCTTTGAAGGCCGACCTATTGGCTTTTATCGAAAAAAAGAATCTCTCTTGGGTGCCGGATTTTGGTACTGATGAGGAGACGGAGGCTGCTGATGTTGCTGTAGGAGGACTAACTGGTCAGTCTGATGTGGAGCTTGTCGGTCAGCAGGAGGCTACTGGGGAAGATGCTGCTGAGTCTTAGTTTATTTTCTTTTTGTTTTTTGTAAGGACTTATTTCCTTATTCGTAACTGATTTTCTCTTATGTAAGACATTCTACTTTTAATGTTCAATTTGTTTTTTTGTTTTTAAATCTATTTATCAGTAGCTAGATAAGGAGACAACAACATACTTTATTTAACAAGTAAAATTTACATAGGGTTTATGATGACCGACTAAAGAAAAAACAAGACCGACAAAAGAAAAAATGAAGTCTAAAAAACTAAGTACCTACTGATAGTATCTTTTGAGATGTTGTACATTCCATGGATGCCTTAACTTTCTCTCCTCCATGGTTTCTAACTCATAGGCTCCATTAGGTAAAACCCGTACCACCCTGAAAGGGCCTTCCCAAGTCGGTCTGAGTGGTGCCAAATTTTGGTCTTGTATCTTTTTTAACACCAAGTCTCCAACTTGGAACCTCCTACTCCGCACTTGACGATTGAAATAACGTGCACTTCTTTGTTTTAGTACTGCATTCCTTAGGCCAGCGTCCCTTCTTTTTTCCTCCACTAAGTCCAACTCTGTTTTATGATTCTCATCACTTTGATGTTCATCATAGTTCACAACTCGGTAGGATGGGATTCCAATTTCTACAGGGATGACAGCTTCCGTCCCAAAGGCTAATGAAAAAGGAGTCTCCCCAGTAGCTGTTCGATAGGTAGTTCGATAAGACCAGAGTGCTCCTGGTAGCTCTTCGGGCCAACACCCCTTTGATTCTTCTAACCGAGTCTTCAGCGTGTATTTGAGAATTTTATTGACTGCTTCAACTTGACCATTGGACTGCGGGTGGTATGGTGTAGAAAAATGATTTCGAATATGTAACCCAGCACAAAATTCTTTAAACTCGGTGTTATCAAATTGTTTGGCATTATCGGTCACGATAGAATGTGGTACTCCGAATCGACATATTATCGACTTCCATACGAAATCTACCATCTTGTTTTCAGTAATTTTAGCTAGGGGTTCAGCCTCTACCCATTTCGTGAAGTAATCGACTGCGACAATGGCATACTTAACTCCACCTTTCCCAGTAGGTAGCGGTCCGATTAAATCAATCCCCCATTTCGCAAAGGGCCATGGACTTATCACCGCAGTTAAGTCATGGGCTGGAAATCTATTCGATAGTGCAAAACGTTGACATTTTTCACATTTTCGAGCAAAGTCGATTGCATCCTTCTTTAAGTTAGGCCAAAAATATCCCTGGCGGATGATTTTAAATGCCAAGGCTTGGCCCCCCGAGTGATTGCCGCAGATTCCTTCATGGATCTCTCTCATAACATACAGGGCCTCTTCTTCATCAAGACATCGCAATAGTGGTAGTGAAAATCCTTTTTTATAAAGTACCCCTTCTATTAAGGTGTATCTTGCAGCTCTAATACGAAGCTGACGGGCTTGGATGGGGTTATCTAGGACTTCTTCTCTCTGTAGATAACTTTTGATCTGACTCATCCAACTTGACTTCTCATCTATCTCCATCATGTTGCAATCGATCACAATTGAAGGCGCCATTTGCCGACCGACTTCAATTGTTGTTAAGTTGGCTATTCCGGCCCCTGATGCCAATCGGGCCAATGCATCAGCTTGAGCATTTTCAGCTCTAGGTACTTGTTCTACTTGGACCTGTAGTTCATCCATTCTCTTTTTCACCTGACCAAGATATCGTACCATCTTTTCATCTTTGGCAACATATGCGCCTTTAATCTGACTTATAACCAATTGTGAGTCACTATACAGAGTGACATTGGTTACTCCCAGGGATTTCGCCATTTGTAGTCCCGCTAACACAGCTTCATATTCAGCTTCGTTTTTGCTTGCAGAAAATTCCAATTTTAGTGCTGTGCAGTAGCATTGTTGACCAGGACCGAGTAATACTATACCAACACCAGCCCCTTCTGCAGAAGAAGATCCATCAACAAAGAGTTTCCAAGGTACTGTCAACTCACGTTGCAACTCAATCGGTGGTGAAAATTCCACAATGAAGTCAGCTACAGCTTGCCCTTTGATTGCCGTTCTTGGTGTATAAGAGATATCATATTGACCAAGTTCGACCGACCACTTTAACATTCGTCCTGATGCATCTGGTCGTTGTAGAGCTTGTCTCAAAGGATAGTTAGTCAGAACTTCTATTCGGTGACCAAGAAAGTAAGGTCGAAGTTTCCGAGCTGACATAATTAGGGCATATGCTAACTTATCCATCGGTGGATATCTTATTTCAGCATTGTGTAAGACTTGACTCACATAATATATAGGATGTTGTATGTGTCCCTCATGCCGAATAAGAACAGCACTAAGTGCCCAATTTGAAACCGCCAAGTATAAGTAGAGAATTTCATTTGGCAAAGGTTTTGCCATGACAGGAGGTTGTGCCAAAAATTCCTTCAACTTCTCAAAAGCGCTCTGACATTCCTCATTCCATTGAAAACTTTTATTTTTCTTGATAGTGTCAAAGAAAGGCTTACATCTGTCGGTGGATCGAGAGATAAACCGACTAAGAGCTGCTACTCGGCTGGTAAGACTTTGTACTTGTTTGGTCTTAGTCGGTGGGTGTAGGTTCATGATTGCAGTTATCTTGGCAGGATTTACCTCTATGCCTCTTTGACTGACCATGTAGCCGAGAAATTTTCCCGAGCTAACACCGAAAACACACTTCTTCGGATTCAACTTCATCTTATATTGTCTCAATATTCCAAACATTTCAACCAAATGTGTGATATGATCATGCGCCTTCAAACTTTTGACTAACATATCATCAACATATACTTCCATTGTATGACCGATTTGTTTTGCAAACATTTTATTGACTAACCTTTGATAGGTTGCTCCTGCATTCTTTAAGCCGAAGGGCATCATTCGATAACAGTAAAGTCCTCGGTCGGTCATAAAGGCAGTGTTCTCCTCATCATCTGGATGCATTGGAATTTGATTATATCCAGAGTAAGCATCCATAAAACTCATTAGCTCATGTCCAGCGGTAGCATCCACCATCTGATCTATGTGTGGTAATGGGTAGCTATCCTTTGGACATGCCTTATTAAGATCAGTAAAGTCAATACAAAGTCTCCAAGCCCCATTCGGTTTACGAACCAACACGGGATTAGCCACCCATTTGGGATACCTTGCTTCCCTTATGAATCCATTTCCCAGTAGTTTTAAGACCTCCAAGTTTAAAGCTTCATACCTTTCAGGGCTCAATTTCCTTCTTTTTTGAGCTACTGGTTTAACTTTGGGATCAATACTCAATCGGTGACATGCTTTTTCGGAGTCAATTCCAATCATATCGGAGTGAGTCCAAGCAAATACATCCAAATTAGCTCGTAAAAAATTCATGAGTTCACTTCGAACGGGTTCTTGTAAATTCCGACCGATCCTAAGTTCACTTTCAGGCACTACATCATCCATGACTACTGTATCTATCTCCTCTACAGGCTCTGCTCGCTTCTTTCTATCATCCTTTCGTGGATCTAGAGTCTCCCATACTTCAATGTGTTCGGGTACTAAAAGTTCTTCCTGGTGATTTTGTTCTCCTTCAAAATTGTCTTGACCTACTCGGTCAGCTATACGTCCTGGGTCTTCATTTTCTAATAAATATATCTCCCTGGGTTTGAGTAAATGTTGACACTCCATTGCTTCACGTTGATTTCCCCGAACAATCCCTTCTCCGAATGGAGTCGGAAACTTTAAACAATAATGATACATAGACACTGAAGCATGGAGCCGATAGAGTGCTGGTCTTCCCAAAATTACGTTGTACATAGGTACTGAGTCTGCTTCTACTATCACAAATTCTGTAATGATTGTCTTCTTAATTTCACCGTCTCCGAATTCAATTGGTAAATCAATCACTCCTAAAGGTACTGTTGAACATCCACCAAATCCGGTTATCACATCATTGCACTTTCGGACTGGTAAAGTGGTTGCACTTAGTTGCCGATAAACATCATAATACATGATATTGGCATAACTCCCTGTATCAACCATTATCCTGTGTACTGGGGTCCTTAAAATTTCGAGAGTGACTATCAATGGATCATTATGAGGATGAATGATCCCTACAGCTGCCTCCAAATCATTATAGTGCATTGTACCTGATGTGGTATTTGATCCTGATCCTGAGGACATCATAAAACACCGCTGATAAGCGTTGGTAGCCTCCCGTATCCGTTGTTTCTTTTTCTGATTAGAAGCCCCAATTGACGAATCATTTATGTTGACTAACGGAAAAATCTCTGGCATAGGGCGTTCTGGTGCTGGTGGTCGGTCTTGTTCACCTTGTTGTTGTGGCCCTTCAACCAGTTTCTCCTCGGTCAGAGGTTTCTTCGTGAATCTTTTTAGGTTACCTTTCTCAATCAAACGAAAAAAAACTCTTAGTAGGTCACGACACTCATCAGTGTTATGACCTACTGATCGATGGTATCTGCAGTACCTACTATGATCCAACTCAGTAGGATTTTTCATCAAAGGTCTTACTGGAGGGAGAATTCCCATCTCTTTTACTTGTTCATATACCTCTTCAGGTTTGAGTGTTAATATACTCTTAACATATTGTTCTTGAGTGGCATCAAATGGCTTGAAAGTGGCCCCTGACCGACTTGTCTTTTCCTCGGTCGGCTCTTTCGTTGTCTCTTTTCGACCTTGTGCTCCCCTTACTCTATCTATCCGATTATCATGTTGAGAATTCACCGCATCCTCCGCACAAATATGTCTTTCTGTTCTCACTAAGAAATCTTGGTAAGTTTGAGGTCCCTGCTCGTGGATAGACCACCAAAACCGACTTTGTGGGCGTAGCCCTGAGATCACCGCCATCAAAATGGCATCATCTGATATCTTTTCCATCTCCATTATTTGTTTATTAAATCGATCCAAGTATTCCCTTAGTGATTCATCTTTGTTCTGTTTTATAGCCACTAGTCTCTCTTTGGGTACTGTCCTAATTTTGGATCCCATAAATTGAGCCGAAAAAAGTGAAGAGAGCTCTTCCCATGAGTGGATTGAGTGTTTGGGCAACATTTTGTACCATCGGTGGGCTCGGTCACCTAAGGTCATAGGAAAAACCCGACACAAAATCGCATCGGTTGCTCCTTGGAGCTCCATCCAAGACAAATATTTATCTAGGTGTGAAATTGGATCGGTCTCCCCATTATAGAGTCCAATTTGTGGTAGTTTCATTTTATTCGGTAATGGTTCGGATAATATTTGAAGAGAAAAAGGAGATACCTTCTCCAAGGAGTTCTCCCCTAGATCAGGGACATGACGTTGTCTACTTTCCAGCTCTGTAATGCGATCCCGTAGACGTTGAATTTCCACCAGGTCATGAGCGAGACCCGACCCTTGATTAGCTCCATTTGTCAGGATGTTTCCACGAGTGGGAACTTGTGGTGCTGGTATTGGTTCTCGGTCCATCTTTCGTCTAGCTGATCGAGATGTTGTGTCTGGTAGGTGTTCACGTTTATGCTGATGTGATGGATTAGCGGTTGCTCCTAGTCGGTCAAACACACTGGCAGTTCGAGAGTGTGTTCTCTGATGGTGTGTCCTTCTCAAGGATGGGCGAGGGCTCTCCGCGACTTGGCTTTGGATTGGATGTTCTGGCCTTCCACGTCTATTAGTTTCCATATGCGAGTCTACTTCTGGTTCCTCCCGATTGATCCGCTTTGCAGCCTCTAGTTGCTGCTTGCATATGGAAGTTAGTACCGCCCATAGCTCAGGGGCTTGGGTAAGATGTTCTGCAATAATTTCTGTCGGAACTTGGTTTATTGGCGTTTGGTCCTTATTCCGACCATGATTATCTTGATTATGGTTTTCGGTTGAGCTTGCTGGACTCCTTGGAAAATTATCAGTAGGTCGAGACATGTTTGATATGTGTAGTCTTCTCCCCCTCCTTCTAGCGCCAAATTGTTGATGCAAAAGATCAACTTCCAAATAAACCTGATGGTTTGTGAGTAATTCAGTAATTATGTGTAGCTAATTATTTGCACCGACCGATTAACAATTAAAAATAGCGGATGAGTATTGAGATTATTCAGTGACCGATTATATTGAGAATAAGAGTAGTAAAAAGAAGTTATTTTATTGCTCGATCTCCCTTTCTTGGGCAGTAACTCTCCCTTTTATAGTAGAGTTTTTAACTAAAAATAGTAAAAGTTATCATTATAGCTACTGTAATAGCTTGTACAAGTGTTAAGTCTAGTTACAGATGGAGTGCTGCATGAAGTAGTAGGTAACAACCGTGTTAGTGTATGTCTGCCATCTGTCTTCATAGGTGTTATTCTTCAAGCTTTATCCATCCGATTATTATCCTTCAATTGTTTATTGATCTGAGAACGTGTCTAACCGATCATGAGGTTTAGTAGCAACGAAGGCCAAATCGGTGCCAGTAGTCCTTATCAGTAGCATAATTAAATCGGTAGGCTACTTGGCCAATAACCTAAATAACATAATTTAATTGATGGCCAATAGCCTAATTTAATCGGTGGCCAATAGTCTAAATAATATAATTTAATTGATGGCCAGTAGCCTTATCAGTAGTATAATTTAATTGGTGGCCAATAGTCTAAATAATATAATTTAATTGATGGCCAGTAGCCTTATCAGTAGCCTAATTGGCTTAATTTAACTGATGGCCAGTAGCCTTATCAGTAGTATAATTTAATTGGTGGCCAGTGGCCTAAATAATATAATTTAACTGATGGCCAGTAGCTTTATCAGTAGCCTAATTGGCTTAATTTAACTGATGGCCAGTAGCCTTATCAGTAGCCTAATTGGCTTAATTTAACTGATGGTCAGTAGCCTTATCAGTAGTATAATTTAATTGGTGGCCAGTGGCCTAAATAATATAATTTAACTGATGGCCAGTAGCCTTATCAGTAGCCTAATTGGCTTAATTTAACTGATGGCCAGTAGCCTTATCAGTAGTATAATTTAATTGGTGGCCAGTTGCCTAAATAATATAATTTAACTGATGGCCAGTAGCCTTATCAGTAGCCTAATTGGCTTAATTTAACTGATGGCCAGTAGCCTTATCAGTAATA
Source organism: Scutellaria galericulata (assembly GCA_946896805.1). NCBI lineage: Eukaryota > Viridiplantae > Streptophyta > Magnoliopsida > Lamiales > Lamiaceae > Scutellaria > Scutellaria galericulata. The sequence goes on from OX335797.1 coordinate 15,596,836, forward strand.
TAATTTAATTGGTGGCCAGTGGCCTAAATAATATAATTTAACTGATGGCCAGTAGCCTTATCAGTAGCCTAATTGGCTTAATTTAACTGATGGCCAGTAGCATTATCAGTAGTATAATTTAATTGGTGGCCAGTGGCCTAAATAATATAATTTAACTGATGGACAATAGCCTTATCAGTAGCCTAATTGGCTTAATTTAACTGATGGCCAGTAGCCTTATCAGTAGTATAATTTAATCGGTAGGCTACTTGGCCAATAACCTAAATAACATAATTTAATTGATGGCTAATAGCCTAATTTAATCGGTGGCCAATAATCTAAATAATATAATTTAATTGATGGCCAGTAGCCTTATCAGTAGCCTAATTGGCTTAATTTAACTGATGGCCAGTAGCCTTATCAGTAGAGATTTACTGACCGAGTATAACAAAACCCATATTTTAAAGTCAAAAAACTCCTCCATTCGACTATCATTGATAGATAACCTGTATGCAGCCTGATATCTCTTGACTACCCACAAGAATCTCCCTATCAGAGTCTCGACCCTCTCGCCTACATCTTAGCAGTGGGCTGAGAGCTCACAACAGCTTAATTTCTTGAAACATAAACATGAAGATGAAGGGATGAAGGCTTTTTCTGAGGAGGATGAGAATAGCATAGGTCTATTCATCTAAAACATCCTCCATTTTGTTATTAAACCCTTGATTCTCAGCATCATCCGACACATATCTCATTGTGTTGAGCTCATCAGAAAGCATCTGATTGATTTCGAAAGAAGTCAATGAGAATAACAATCAACGCACAGCCCGGTATAGAGATAGAGAGGGAGAAATAGCTTAATTTTGATAGATATCCTTTAAATATATATAAAAAATTCATAATAAAAAATTTATTTAAATCTCCTCCACTCTGCCACTCACTAAATTTATAATGAAAAAAAAAAAAAATAAACACAATTAAGCGTCACTTTTGAAAATTCGATATATTACCGATATATCGACTATATTTCTCCAAAATATTTTTATTCTATTTCTCATGTAAAGCCCACCTTGTATCAGCATGTGTGACAAGTGAACTCCTACAAGATCTTGTGGAATAGTAAAATATGATGTAAAATAAAGATGAGTTGGCCTCTTATAAAACCGTCTCACATGCGTTGAGATTCAAGCATGTATTTTATGGGTATAAGTATGTGTTTTTCAGCTATAATTATGTGTTTTATAAATATGTTTTTTACAGTATAAATATGAGTTATTCAAGTATGTCTTTTAAAACTATAAGTGCGGCTATCGTACGGTGCGGTATGTGTTTTATAAATATGTTTTTTACAGTATAAATATGAGTTATTCAAGTATGTCTTTTAAAACTATAAGTGCGGCTATCGTACGGTGCGGCCATTGCACATGAATTTTTGTGAATAAAGATTGGCAAACATAACTAGTGGTCTGACTGAGTCGAGTCGATATATTGCTGGTTCATATGCTTAACTCGGTTAAAAAACTTAACCTCGAAATTTGACTTGAACTTTAGCTAATTTAATGATAATTTTGAGTTTATATTTTTTATTTGAATTGTAATATCAAAGAAGATAAATCAGATAAGATAAATTGTTACCTCTAGGCCCATGCTAAAGACTCTTTGCTGATTTGTTACAAGAAAACTATGTACTGAAATTCATTGAACGCACAAATCATAATTTTTTTTTTTTGAACCCAATTAAAATTGGTCATCAGGAATAATCGATTATTTTTATAACAAGGAATTCTTCATTATATATGAAATATGTATTACTTAATGTAATAAAATATAAAATGAAATACAATATACTATATAGCATTATCTAAATGGCTCAAACATGAGCTTGTGAATAAAACTGGCAATTCGTGTGAAGCCTCATGGGCTAGCCCAAAAATATGGGTGAGTGGGCTATTAGTACAGGGCCCAAATAAAAATCGGGATGAAATTGACCTATTAAATTCTAGTGGCCCATTGGCCAGACAATAGATATTTTTTAGTTTTACTACATAAAATTTTTATAATCATTGAACGATAAACCATCAAAATTACTAGTTATTAATTTTGTAATGCTTATTTATTTAATTTGGTCTCTCAATTAAGCTAGTTAATATTTTTTAATAAAAATAATTAAGGTTTCGGCTCAATTTGATTGATTGACTCAGTCACTCCAGTAAGTTGTTTGACATTTATATATATATATATATATATATATATATATATATATATATATATATATATATAATGTAAAATCCAATTGAAACAACATTATGTTACATGTTTGGAGTAGTAAAGCATGAGGGGCAGGCATTGTAAGTTTTAATGATAAAGATTGAGCTAATGAGTTTTGTCTGAATGTGGCATGCTACTACTTTCATGCAAAAAGAGAACTAATGATCAACTGTTGCCCTAATGGCCTCTCTATTTTCATGGGACTAACCAAACATCCTTCACTTTTTGTGAGAGATCTTGTGTTTCCTTACACTTTTCATAATTAATTTAATATGCTCTAAATTTTATTAATACTAATTCAACATTAAAATATTGCACATTGATTTTTCAAACAAACAAATCAACCCATATTCTTAAACCAACCAAAAAAGCCATGGTTTATAGTCAGTTATGTTGGTTTTGAACAAAATTACATATATATATATAGGGATAATACTATTTAACTACAATAGATAATATATAATTTTTTTTATCACAAATATAAAAAAAATGATAATTTTACTTTTATTAATAAAATATACTCCTAAATAACATATTTCATCACATCAGTCAACAAACCTTGCATATATGAATGTAAGAGTTATTTTAGAATTTTTATATATCATGATAGAAAAATTAATTTCATTTAATTTCAAAATATAAATAGTTATTATACCTATACACACGTATATAATGAATATTAAATGTATATCATACTAAGTGATGAGTATTTTCCAAAACCCACTATATGTAGATTCCTCCACGTGTCACTGGTGTCGCAAATTGAGAAGAAGCATTTTCCAAAAGAAATAATTATAAAAAAATAAAATGATGAGGGGGTGGTGCCATGTGTTGGGCCTCATAATTGAAAATTGGGCCCATTTTATGACGGCCTCTCCAATCCACCCAAAGTTACGATTTCACGTATAGGCCTCCAGATGGACGGCTCCCACCAGCCCACTTCACAAATCAACGGACCAGATTTTCCTGATGCGATTGAAATGATGCTCTTCTTTGATCAATCACTATTCGTAATTCCACTGCTTGGTTAGCACGCAGGCTCCTTTAGCGGTTTGGCTCGGCTCGGCTCGGCTGAAGACTCTTCTTGTTTATGATTCCTAAATCCTAATTACATGCTTAGACGTGCATTAGTTTGGGTTTAATTGATGCTTCAAGCCGAGCTACAACCATTGTCCAAAATAGGAATAATAAAAGTATGAATTTAAATTTTTTTGTACAAAAGAGGCATATTTCAGAAAAAAATCAAAGTTACTTTTTAATTATTTTTTACTACATCTATTTTATAATAAGTGTGATTTTGGAATTTTTGTCATAAATTAAAAATATAAAAATTGGACAAATATGTTCTTAAATAATTAAGAAATTTAGGATATAAAATTTGAAAAGAGAATCAAAATAAGTCCATAAAAAATATCATATCAAATCTCTAAATTTTAGCTAAAAATATTAATAGAGATAATTTGGATATAAAATTGCATATAAGTCCAAAATGACACTTAATATGAAACGAAATTTAAACTTCAAAACGACATTTAATATGAAACGGGGGAGTATAATATTTTTAATGACAAAAGGAGCAAAACTTAAATATAACTAATAAGTATCAACTATCAATTAAATTCAAGGACATAAATGAGATTAACAACTTCTATTATTATTATGATTTCATCATTTCAATTGTTCCGAATTAATTTAAAATAAAAAAAATTCGTCCGTTAATTAGATGACACATCTCGATATGGATTACACATGTAAAACAAAACTTAAAATTAAAATATATACTAAATGCATAGGAAATTCGCATAAGATTACTTATTTAATGTATAAAAAAGAGAACTTTTGTGAGGGAGCTTGACTTCAAGTCTTGTTGATTATATTTAAATAATCTTGATCTCTAACAACAAATTATTCTTTTGGTCCCTCACCATATAAAAAATTCTAGATAATTCACACAATTAATTCCTTAAGCACGCTATATTCATAGAGCAGCCAAAGAATTAGGGTATCTAATAATTGCTAATGCTATTATTTAATTCAATAATCTCTCTCTATCAGTCGAGCCTTAGCCAGAAACTCAGCATCCCAAACTTGAGAGCGACTGTACTGTGTGAATACCAGCATCAGTACACACTGTAGAGAGAGAGAGAAAGAGGAGAGAGAGTGTATATATATATATATATTGTATGTATATATGATGAGCTCTGGTCCTCGCTCTCACGCGGACTTGCAGAGATCATTCACATCAACATAAAAAACACAGAAAAGGTCAAGGTTTTTCTTTTTCCCTTGTTTCATCTCTGTTTTCTTTTCCCAATTTCTTGAAAATTCTTCACCCCTTTGAAGAATTTAATCAATCTTCCCTTTTTTGTGATATTGATGTATGAATTCTTGTATCTTGATTCTGAGCTACAATTTTTGATTTTGATGTTCACTTGTGGTAAAAACTGAGAAAAACATTTTGACCCTTTTGTCATCTTTGTAGGCTGTAGCCCCCTTTTAATCTTAATATTTAGCAAATTTACTACATATATGTTTGATCGATTTTCTCTCTCAAGATTGCACCTTTCTTGATTTTACGACAAACCCACTTCATCATATAACTGGAGGATCAAACCTTGGTTGAAAAGATTGAATCTTGTTGTGAAAAATGCAAGACCCATCACTGTATTCACAGATCAAAGCACAAGTACAAGTACAACAGCCGCAGGTACAATTCCCAGAGCAGGAGCTCTTGAAATGCCCACGGTGCGATTCCACCAACACGAAATTCTGTTACTACAATAACTACAATCTCTCTCAGCCACGTCACTTTTGCAAGAACTGCAGAAGGTACTGGACCAAAGGCGGCGCGTTGAGGAACATCCCCGTCGGCGGCGGCTCAAGGAAGAACGCCAAGCGGAGCTCTTCCGCCGCCGCCTCCGCCGCCACCAAACGCCCCGCCGCCGCTGCATCGGTGGCGGCATCCAACATCAAGAGCGATAGTAATAGCAACAATGGCGAAATGGGTGAGACATTGGCTATGAAGGGAGAGAATTTTGTGGGGCAGTTTGGTAATTTACTGGAAGCGAGTGGGAGTTTCAGCTCGCTGTTGGGTTCCAGCGTGGGGCAGTTTGGTAATTTCCTTGACGGGCTGGGACCCAACGGGCCCAGCCTGCAGATGAGCGATCACTTCGGTGATCCAGGCCCGGGCCCGAATTTGGATCCACAGGCTTTGGAGAGTGATAGTAATAGTAATGCTGATGGATTCTTGAACATTCACGGCGGCGATGGCGGCGGAGGCGGCGCCGGTGGTGGCGGTGACGGTGGTTGTTGGAATGGTGGCGGCAATGGGTGGCCTGATCTTGCTATTTACACACCAGGATCAACTTTTCTGTAGTACAAATTAAGGTAACAAAATTCAGGTTAAACTTGAAAGGGATCAGTTCAAAGTTTTTCCTATTTATTTCTAGAATTTTTTTTTTCCTTATAATTATAAAAAAAAAATGGTGGTTGCTGATTGTGATGAATCTGCTTATAGTAAGTATTATGAATATGAAAGTTTTCTGGTGTAGTTGAGATCTGTCATTGGCCATGTTATTTAGAAATCTATAGGTTTACCCTTTCCTTTGCTGATTTTGTGTGTTTTTTTTTGGGACTTTGTAATAGTATTATTATGATAATATTTTATGAAAGTGGTTTCTCTCTTTCTGGTTTTTTGCATTTATTTTGGGGTTTTATAATCTATTGTGATTTTTTCAAGTACAGTTATACAAATCCATGACATTGTGTTGGTGAGTAGAGTTAGTTTGGTCCAAATTGATTGTCATATATATGAGATTTTCTTGAAGTTGATTCTTATGTACAATTTGCATGAATGGACGAGATTTAAGTTATGAAATTCATTGAGTTCTTCTTGAAGACTTGTGTGTTACCTTGAGCTTTTGCATTGGATTTTGGTGATTTGGAATATAGTTAATATGAAGTTGTTTGAAATCTAGTTTGTGATTCTTCAAATCTAAATTATTACTTTAGAATGGCATGCAAAGACTGATATTAAGGAGATTGTTAGTAAGCTTAATAGGTCATCTTCCTTTGAGACAAGAAACGCTACAATAGCTGAAGGACACCAAAAAATACTAAATACACCCCAAAAAATGAATTTTTATATCTTTGAATTTTGAATAAAATTGGAATGTGTTTAGTAGTTTATGGGTTGTGTATAGTCTCATCCTAGTTGGATTAGTTAGTTTCGAAAATGTTATGTAGTTATGTGAGTTTTGATCAATAATTTGCGATCGTTTCAAGGGAAAAAACCCAGATAAATTGTTATTCTAGCTTATTATTATGTAAAAATAATGGTGATTTGCTTGCTTTGGGATTTGTAGATTGGTAAAGTGGAATGGGTTGCAAGATATTGAAAATGACCCATTTGAATCCTCTACATTTCCGGTCTGTGAATTTCTTGTGAATTTTGAAAAGAGAATATAGAGTAAAAATTGTGGCTTTAATTTGTAATTTTCTTTTTTAATTTTCATTCATTTTTTCCATTTCCGTAATTCATAATGAAAAAATGTGAATGATCCATTATGTGACTCCATTCAATATAGTATGCTATCTTAACCAAGTTGGTATCAGATTTTTGTCTAGGAAAACAAGACATGTTTGAACTTTTCCCTTAATTATTATATTTGGTTTAAAAAAATTTCTCATCCCAAATATAAGTGAATTGATATATTTTTGTACAAACTTTAAAATGTTTCACTTTATCGTATGAACTTTAAATTCGATACATTTTATGGTATTTGACAAATCCAAACTGTTATTTTAAAACATGTGTACAATCTGGATTTGTATGATACTATAAAATGAATCAAATTTAAAGTTTACCGTGGAACATTTCAAAATTTATAAAAAAAAAAAAATCAAATTGTATATGATTTAGATGAGAAAATATTTTTTAACCGTTAATATTTAATGGTGTAACTTATATCTCGTCTATATGCATGCTTTTCCCAATCCCCTCTTTGTTTAGATGATTTGGATATGGTTATTTTGAAATATTAGATAAAATATATATTAGAATAACTGAATAAATGTTCTCATTTAGTGTGTAGGAAATATTATAAAATTCCATATTTTATCTTATTATCGCAAATTATTATGTATATAATGTGTTCCAACATAGTGTGTATGAATGAGTAAAAATTCAAATACCACAGCGACAAAAAAGATGATTGGGGCTATTTGTTCCATCACTCATATATAAGAATCCCCATTTTTGTTTGTCAGTGTGTTTTGTAAATTAGTCAAATTTGGATGGATGCAATCTTTCTTTTAAAAATTTAGAAAAATGAGAAACTTGAACTTTTTTGCATTAATATTCAATATTTTTTAATACAATCTTTAAACGGATATGAAATTAGATTATTGGATTGGTGCAGATTGGGAAAAGACAGGCCTATTAATCTAGAAGCTGATACCTCACTCTCTGTAGGTGGGCCAACAAGGCCCACAGCCCATTCTGACCTTCTAAATGGACCACATTATTTACATCTCAAGTCTGGATCAAGCCACATGTAGGGCCCTTCTCTGTAGTCTCAAGCTAATATAATGGATAATGACATATTTAGGTCTTTAAAAAAAAAAATTAGATCATTCGTATATTTATTTATACTCCAAAAATTAAGTTTCTATACTTAGGATTTTTTTTGAATTTGATGTATACACTATCATTTATAAAAATTGAGTTCTTATACTTTCATCTGTGTTACTTTGATCTTATGTACATAGCTCTAATAAGAAAAACTAGAATCCATTATCCCAAAACATCACATTAAGATATATTCAATGTCATAAGTAGGTGTAATAGAGATGACAAAATGAAATGTACTATCAAATAATGTCCTATCATGTATTTGACTATGTTCCTATTTTATTTTATTGATAAGTGAATTTGACTTAATTGAATTTCCACTCGATTTGCCGACCTCATAAATAATTTCTTGACTTTGGTTTCTCATAAATGTGGTCTATTTCATGGTAGAGAATTGAGAACACAATTCTATCATTTCAAAGAGCACTAGCAACAGTTAGGGTTGGGGAAAAATCAAAATTCTTTGATGATTGACACAACATCATTTGCTTGAGTTTGATTCAATTAAATACAAATTAAGATTGACACAATCTTTTCTTCCACTATGATTAAGTTTGAATTTGTCTCAACTAGCAAAAATAATATATGTACACTGATTAATTCACATGATCTCGATTGGATCACCAATCTAAATCAAATCAAATACAATCTTTTGGAGCTGATTAAAAAAGAAAAACATCAAGTAAATAACCAAAGAAAACACAGTTTTTTTCTTTTTTGTTTTAGCATCTTCTTTAAACTAATTTGGAAAATCTTGTCACTATGAAATGACATGAAACTAAATGTTGAATAGAAACCCCACTCGACTAATGAATATGAATTTCTTAAGCTTCAAGCATACACATTTCTTTATTACATAAAGTTTAAGTCATAGAAATTTATAAGTTTTAATCCCACAAAAGAAATATTGTTCATAATATTCAACAATTTTGTTTAAATCTTTTCCTAATAAATCATCCAATAATTGTTAAAATGAAAAAAAAAAAAAAAAAAGGTGGTCCATGGTGCATGGTCCACAGATGGAGCCTGAAATAAATGAAATTGGGGGCATAAATCATAAGTAGTTATTGCATGCGTTGATGTATGTAAATCCCACCCAATTATTCACTTCATATATATGTTACCCACACTTTGCTGCGAGCCAACATTTTTGCCGCTTTTATCGCTTTCTTTGTCCCTCCCACTTGTAACATATTTATGTTATTAAATAATTCATTAAATAAAATATGATATGACACAAAAATTAACTGAGTAGCATACCTTGTGCAAGAATTTCAAATAAAAATATTAATCTAAGTACACATTGTCCAAAATTTGATCAAAATTATATAAGTAATTATGTAGAGATGTGGCGAATAATTTCATTTGAGAATTAATGAATGCAAGAAAAGTGATAAAAATATATTGTGATAGAAGAAAGAAAAAAAGCAGAGATATAAAGTAATCTGAATATGGATTCAACAAAATCAAAACTTGGCAACCTATGATCTCCAAATCGGTGAGATTCATTTTCTTGGCTCGTTATGTCAAGTTCCGACATCTGTAGAATTTGAGCTTCTTCAAGACAACATCGATCTCTTTCGACTGTTGTTGTTATTCCCAAGAATTCTCGTCCCACAAATTCCAATCCTCCAGTCTTCCAAGAGGTGGCAATGATGGCAGATGTTTCAAGTAACCTAGAGAAACCTTCATTAGTTAATTTACGCAAGAATTTCTGAATCAAATATATTGATCTGAATACATATTGATCCAGATTCTAATTTTGAAAGAATTTAATGAGTATAACGATCAACGCAGAGCCCATGTTTGAGTAAAAAGAATAGTGTACAATAATACAATTATTCAAATTCCAATTGGAAGTTTCAAAATTTGTTGAGAATATAAGGGTATGGAATTTCGTTAATCATTAATGGTGCTTATTACATACCATTGTGTATCAACAACATTTTCAAATCCTGATGCTATATTATTTCCGAAACAAAACATACCTATACTACTTTAACAAATCACAGAATTAATTACAAGTCCACTAAAAAAAATGTAGAATAAAGATGAGAAAAACCTGGCATTAGTTAAGCTGAAGGCATGGATTATACTGGGATATGTATTTCCAGTCTGAACCATCCTTGTTTCGGTAACGTTGTTCTAGCAGTCGTGATCCATGAATATCCAACAATTTCAACGATGAGGCCTTACGCAACAGGCCATGTGGCAGCCCTGTCAAACCACAGCAATAAAGGACTTCCAATTCGGTGAGGCAGGGCATTAGCATCATGCCTTCTTCTTCTTCGATTGTTATGTCCTCCCACTCTTTCCAGCTGGAACATCCGTAGAATTTGAGCTGCATCAATTTTGGAAAGACGATAATACTCTCCATGTCACCTCCTCCTGTCGTTGTTGTCAATCCCAAGAATTCTCGTCCCACAAATTGCAATCCTTTGATATTACTCATCGTAATCTCCTCGAGGCAGGGCAGTTTTCCAAGGGGTGGCAATGATGACAGCTGATTGCAATCCTCCAAAGTAATCTGTCTTAGCTGGTTGAGAGGGGACAACATCCAGCTCAGCGGAAGATTTGGGCCCTTATAATACTTAATTTTCAGAGATCTCAAGTTCGGAGGGGGTTGGAGAGCATCCATTACATTCATCCTCACCAATGACGACTCCTCATTTTCATCCATCTCATCCTTAAATCTTATTATAATTGTTTGAATGTCTATCTTATTCCTCAATTCTGCTTCCTCAGCATCTTTAACCATTTCTTCTGAATTAGTCTCATCATCTAATCTGATTTCCAACCTTAGAGAACCACTAAGATGGTTTAACTTCTTCAATAATCCCAACTTGTTCCAACCACTTCCTCCATGAAATTCACCTAATGTCTCAAGACTTGTTAATTGACCTACTCCTTCTGGAATTTTATGCAGTTTTTCACAATATGAAACATCCAAGGTTTGCAATTTATGCAAACTACATATGCTCTCTGGCAACTCCTCCAAGGACACATTCCATGCCAAGTCGATGTGTCTCAAGCAAATCAAATTCCCAATTTCGTCAGGCAACTCTTTCAACGACTCATTGTTGCATAAATAGAGGTGCTTCAAGTGAATCAAATTTCCAATTTCCCTTGGCAGTTTCTTCAAATATCTATTCAAACTCAAGTTGAGGTATCTCAATTGAATCAAATTCCCAATTTCCTTTGGCAACTCTTCAACAGAATCATTCCCTTTAAAGTCAAGATGTGTCAACTCAATCAAATTCTCAATTTCCCTTGGCAACTCCTCAAGAGAAACATTAAACAAGTCGAGGTGTGTCAACTGAATCAAATTCGAAATTTCCATTGGCAACTCCTTTAGAGAAATATTACAACGTAAGTTGAGGTGTGTCAACTGAATCAAATTCCCAATTTCCCTTGGCATCTCTTCAATAGAACTATTCAACAAGTAGAGGTGTGTCAACTCAATCAAACTCCCAATATTTCTTGGCAACTCTTTTAAAGAATAATTCGAACTCAAGTCGAGGTGTCTCAACTTAATCAAATTCTCAATTTCTCTTGGCAACTCTTTTAGAGAATAATTCGAACTCAAGTTGACGTGTCTCAATTGAGTCAAATTCCCAATTTCCCTTGGCAACTCCTTTAGAGACTCGTTACTGCTCAAGTCAAGATGTCTCAAGTGAATCAAATTTCTAACCTCCATTGGAATCTCTTCAAGGTTGCAATCACTTAAGCAAAGAGTTTGCAAGTTATAGAGTTGAAAAATGATTTGAAGAGCTTCAAGGGATAATTGTTTAATTCCATCCAAGTTCAACCATCTCAAGTGAATCATGTTTTCCAGTCCTTGTGGAATACTTTCCAAGCCATCTGCTCTCAAGATTAACACCCTCAGACGTTTGAGACAATCACAAAGATTTGGAGGAGATTCTCCGTACCTCACAAATAAGCTACAAAATTCATTCACAGTCGAGACTAACAAAGAATCACAAGCTCGACAACTTGTCTTATTCATTCCTGTGGCCTCCACTTTACCACTCTTCCGAATTGATTTAGCAAACCCATGCACTATGTCATGCATCTTACAACTTGTTATTTTCTCATCGAACTCATCTTTCTTAAAATCTTGAAATAGAGAACGCATTGCTAACATGTCAAAGCACTCTTGTCCTTTCAATTCCATGTGGTCAATATCAGAGCCCAAATAGCCAAGGGCCATCCAATTTCCTATTAGGCTCTCAACATTAATCTGAAAATCTTTAGGAAAAACTCCACAATATGAGAAGCAACGCTTTAGTGTTGGGGACAATTCATTGTAACTTAGAAGCAAATGAGGATAAAGTTCAATTTTTGCATCTTCCAATTGCCATATTTCACTTTCTAGAACAATTTTCCACTCTTCCAAAGTATTTTTAAAACGCAATAGACTTCCCAAAGTCTTTGCAGCAAGAGGCAAGCCATTGCACTTTAGAGCTATTTTTTAACCAATGACCTCAAATTTCACATTATTTCTTCCAAAAAGGGCTATGCTACGCACTAGCAACCAACAATCTTCATGAGAGAGTTGTCCTGGATGATGAATGTTATTATCCGTTGTTCCCATGATTTTAGCAACCTTCTCATTTCTTGTTGTCACCAAAATTTTACTACCAACTCCACCACATTTAAGGGAAGTTTTCAAAGGATCCCACTTTGTAGAATCCTCTGCCCAAACATCGTCTAGGACAAGAAGATCTTAGGATGGTAACAGTAGGTTTTGGGAGAAGAAAAATTCTTCATTGTTTTTCAAAAAATCTACTTCATTCTGATACATTGTATATTCATATAGAGATCTTGCTAGGCTATCTATGGAAACTACTTAATTACAATTGATCCTGTTTGATTCTGATCCACAATTTTCGTTTGACTATCCATGATCTTCTCCTGATTTTGCTCACACTCCCCCTCAAGTTGAGTAGTGGGATCTTCAATGCTCAACTTGCACAATACTTCGTGGAAACTTCTGCCTGTAACTGCTTTTGTCAGGATATCCGCCAATTGATCTTCTGATCTGACAAATGGAAATTCAATGATTCCCTCATCTAGCTTCTCTTTGATGAAGTGTCTGTCTACCTCCACATGCTTCGTTCTATCGTGCTGAACTGGATTTTCGGATATGCTTATCGCAGCCTTGTTATCACACATTAACTTGCACGCTTTTTGAATTGGAAATCCTAGCTCTGCCATTAGCTTTCGGATCCACAAAATCTCCATTAGCCCCTTGGCTATCCCTCTGAACTCTGCTTCTGCACTTGACAATGCAACTACCTTTTGTTTCTTACTTCTCCAGGTGACAAGATTTCCTCCTACCATGGTGAAATATCCTGACGTAGATCTTCTGTTGATTGGATTTCCTGCCCAATCTGCATCTGTATATCCCTCAACTTGAAGATGTCCATGCTTTCTGAACACAATCCCTCTTCCCGGTGATCCTTTAAGATATCGTACAATTCTAATAGCAGCTTCCATATGGTCAACTTGTGGGCTATGCATAAATTGACTGACAACTCCGACTGCATATGCAATATCTGGTCTGGTGTGGGATAAATAGATCAACTTTCCAACTAGTCGTTGATATCTTTCTTTGTCAGCCAATTGAACTCCTTCTATCATCTGAAGCCCATGATTCATTGCTATTGGTGTTTCAGCTGGTTTACAATCTAGCAACCCTGTCTCTGCTAGAAGATCAAGAATGTACTTACGTTGTGAGATATAAATCCCTTTCTTTGACCTCATCACCTCAATTCCTAGGAAATACTTCAGATTCCCCAAGTCTTTCATTTCAAATTCCCTGAAAAGGTTCTTTCGGAGCTGCACTATCTCTTCTCTGTCGTTTCCAGTAATTATCATGTCATCAACATAAATGATCAGACATGTTATCAAGTCTCCCTTCCTCTTCAGGAATAGTGTATGGTCCGCATTGCTTTGTTTGTACCCATATCTTCTCATTGCGATAGTGAATCGCCCAAACCAAGCCCTAGGCGACTGCTTCAGACCATACAACGCTTTCTTTAGTTTGCAAACTTCTTTGTTTTTGAAACCTGTCTTAAAACCTGGTGGAGCTACCATATATACCTCCTCTTTGAGATCACCGTGCAAAAAAGCGTTCTTCACGTCAAACTGGTGTAATGGCCAGTCTTGGTTTGCAGCCACTGAGAATAGAACCCGGATTGTGTCTATCTTAGCAACAGGAGAAAAGGTCTCAGAGTAGTCAATTCCATACGTCTGAGAGTAACCCTTTGCCACCAGTCTCGCCTTGTATCTTTCTATGCTTCCGTCTGCTTTGTGTTTGATTGTGAATACCCATCGGCATCCCACTGGTTTCTTTCCATCTGGAAGTTCACATTTTTCCCAAGTTCCATTCTCCGCAAGAGCATTCATTTCAGCCTGCATTGCCTGTTGCCATTCTTTACTTTCTAGAGCTTCTTCCACCGTTCTTGGAGTTTCTACAGCATAGACTGCAGTGTTAAAGGCTTTGGCTATTGCTGAGAGGCTCCCCCTATCTTCAGGTTCCACCGGATATTTTGACCTCTGTGGTTTGTGTTCAGGTGAGTACCTTTTCGGCGGGACACCTCTATTGGATCTCTGAGGTAAAACATATTTCTCTGGATTCTCCTGTACCTCTGTCACCACATCTAATTTTTTCCTGTCATTGTTAGTAGAGTTCACAGCAGAAGTTTCTGGTACAATAACATTAGGAGAAATAGTTACCTCAGGATTCTCAGATTGGAAGACATTGAATGTATCACTGGGTTCGATGGGCCTTCCGTCTGTTTCAGAAGTTACATCAGCGGAACTGTTATCTAGCCCTGTTGGGACAGCGTTGGACAGACTGGTGTGGTATGGCTTATATACCCAGATTAGCGGATCTGTTTGTGTCTCCCCCTGACCACTAAGCTGGGTAGAATAAAAATAGTCTGTTTCAATGAAATTACAATCCAGCGTAGTATACATACGGTTATGGACTGGGTCATAACAACGATATCCCTTTTGATTGGGACCATACCCTAAAAAGACACATTTTATGGCACACGGGTCAAGTTTGGTACGGTCAGCTCTTGGAATATGGACAAACACTGTGCACCCAAACACACGTGGTGTGAGAGTCATGGCTGGTGGTATTTTGGTTTGTTTGGCTAAGGTTTTGATGGGTGTATCAAGGTTGAGAATCTTTGTAGGGAGACGGTTGATAAGATATGTGGCTGTGGCTATAGCTTCAGGCCAGAAACTTTGGGGAACACGAGCTTCAAGCATCATTGCTCGGGTTATTTCAAGAATAATTCTATTTTTTCTCTCGGCTACACCATTCTGTTGTGGAGAATTGGGACAAGTTGTTTGGTGTACCAGTCCATTGGTTTGAAAAAATTGACGCATGGTTTGGTTAACAAATTCACCCCCATTGTCGGACCGGAGAACACGTATTTGTTTTTGAAACTGTGTCTGTATCAAATTATAAAACATGACAAATTTTCCAGGAACTTCTGATTTATTTTTAAGGAAATAGACCCATGTCATGCGAGAGTAATCGTCAATAAAGAGCAAGAAATATCGAAAATGACTATTATGAGAGTTTGGGGCAGGGCCCCAAACATCAGAATGAATTAACTGGAAAACGGAATCTACCCTTGTATTATTTGGCTTAAATGTTGTTCTATGACTTTTGGCAAAAATGCATGTTTCACAAGGAACAATATTAGTGCTTTGAAAATTTGGAAATAACAAGTTGAGATAGTACGGAGAAGGATGCCCAAGTCGTCGATGCCACAACCATATCTGTCGGTCCACCGTCCCGTGAGCCAGTAACGCAGTCCCTTGTTGAGTCACCTCATCCACATAGTACAACCCATTTCGCTCAGTTCCACGCCCAATGATCTTCTTCGTCCGGATATCCTGTAAAATACAACAATTTGGATACATCAATACAATACAATTCAGTTCCTTGGTGACATGACTAATTGACAACAATTTCGAAGATAGTGCTGGAACATAAAGACAGTTTGACACTCTTAATGTTGGAGAAATTTGAACAGATCCTGCACCCATTACAGGTGAGTAGCCTCCGTTAGCTGTCTGTACTCTGGCCTTCCGTGGCGTAGACTGAATTACAATGTCTCGAATGTCGTGGGTCATTGTATCAGTCGCGCCACAGTCGAAAATCCACTCTGAGCTCTTATTACCTTCGTTGTGTCCCATCTTCATTTGTGAAACAGTAGCTGCTGCAAAACTATCTCCCTTGCTTGATCCGTTGCTGCTCTCGTTGGCGGCCGCTAGGTTGCCCGAAGCGGCAGTGGCTTTCCCTCTGCCGATATACCCCTTTTTGTGGCCATCTTCCCACCATTCGGGATAGCCAACAAGTAGAAAGCATGTGTCTTTTGTGTGCTTCTTCATACCACAATGAGAACAAATCAATTTATTCTTGTCTGGTCGGTCCCGGAATGATGGATTTCCGGATTTGCCGGCTGGATCTGATCGGGAACGATGTTGTCCCTTGGCTATGTTAGCCACTCCGGTGTCCGATGCTTCTCCCTGGTTGGTTTTCGCCAGTAGCCCGCTCCCAATTGCCTGGTTCTCGTCGGACCTTGTCTGACCCAAGATGCCCATTCGGGCTGTCTCCCTTCGGACTTGGTTGTAGGCTCTTTCAACATTTGGTAATGGTTCCTCTTTCAGCAATTCTCGACGAACGATTTCATATCGTTCATGAAGCCCTGCTAAAAATTGGAATAGCCGGGTCTCCTGCCGTTCTCTATTGTACACCGAAACGTCATCAGAGCAAACCATAGGATTTGGATGTCTCCTATCAATTTCTTGCCATATTCCTAGCAAGGTATCAAAGTATTTTTCCAGAGTCATGCTTCCTTGTTTTGTTTCACTGGCTTTGATATGTAGTTCATAAATTTGAAAAGAATCTCCTCCACTGCCATACGTCATTTCCAGCGCGTCCCATAGAGATTTTGTTGTTGGATATGCTGCTATATTGCTTACCACATTGGGTTCGATATTGTTGATCACCCACGAGAAAACACACAGATCTTCTGCCTCCCAATTGGTGTATTCTGGATCAGTCTTCTGTGGTGGTGGAACACCAGTCAGATGACTGATTTTCTTCTTGCCTGCAATTGCCACTCGCATTAAACGAGCCCACAGAGGGTAATTGTTCTCATTTAACTTGATTGATATGGACACATTATCAGAGTTATTGGATTGTGTTTGCTGATTGTTTGTGTTTGCTGTGTTGTTCAGGCTGCTCTTCAGCAGATTGATTAACTGTGCTGCTAAGTCGTTCCCGTCGTTGTGGACAGATGAACTTTCTGGCGTGTATGGTGTTCCAGACATTTTACAAATAAAATCAGACCTTTAATGGAAACAGTAATCAGTCTAATCAGAACCGTCACTGCTCTGATACCATCTTAGGATGGTAACAGTAGGTTTTGGGAGAAGAAAAATTCTTCATTGTTTTTCAAAAAATCTACTTCATTCTGATACATTGTATATTCATATAGAGATCTTGCTAGGCTATCTATGGAAACTACTTAATTACAATTGATCCTGTTTGATTCTGATCCACAATTTTCGTTTGACTATCCATGATCTTCTCCTGATTTTGCTCACAGAAGAAACTTTTTCCCTTTAATAGAGTCTCTAACAGAACGTAATAGAGTTTCCAAGTTACTGGTACTTGGAGAATCTCCATGTTTTACGCTCTCGATAATCCCTTTGGCAATGGCAGCCAGATTAAAGGGATTTGAAACACACACCCATATTTTTATGTCAAAAGACTTATCCACTCGACTATCACCATAAACTAGTTGAGCAATAGTGGTCTTCCCAAGTCCCCCTACACCCACTATAGACACAACCTGTATGCAGCCTGATATCTCTTGACTACCCATAAGTTTGGCCACAAGAATCTCCCTATCAGAGTCTCGACCCTGGACTTGTACTACGTCGGTAAAAGAAGTAGACGGATCTCGCCAAGATCTAAGCGAAGTCTCAGTAGTGGGCTGAGAGCTGACAAAACTATATTTATCTTTGTCCTTCAAAACTTGATCAAGTTTTGCCTTGACATTTAGTATTTTCTTGGCAATATCATGACGAACAACAGCTTTCTTGAAACATAAACATGAAGATGAAGGGATGAAGGAGCATACCAGCTTTTTCTTAGGAGGATGAGGAGCAGCAACAACATCATCAGATGGATGTTGTTCTATCCTAAGTTTGAGAATAGCATAGTTCCATTCGTCTAAAACATCCTCCATTTCATGAGACGTCTGTTCCAGCCTGGACAACCAGTAGTTGACCATTTTGTTATTAAACCGTTGATTCTCAGCATCATCCAACACATATCTCATTGTGTTGAGCTCATCAGCAAGCTGGAGAACCGCTTCCTCAGCCCCTATCACCAAATTAATATGGTATCGAGTCTGCTTTGCTATCAGAGCTATGATTTGCTCAGCCACTATGGAACCACTGCATCAGCCATGATCTCTGCGGATTTTTGTTTTCTATATTTATGGGATTAATTCTTGTGTTTATGATCACTAATTTAATTCGGAATATATAGAACAAGATAACAACTTTGACAAATTCTTGTGCACACTGTTGCAGATTATATTCATCTGTCTTGTTCACATTTTATCAATTTCAATATAAAATTGGCCCATTTGTGGAAATGAAATGCTATAGATTCTTATTCATACCTCACGAAAATTGACGTTAGACTTTATTAATACCATTTGTGTACATTTCCAACTGCTACCATATTTTTTATACCTTTTAAGATTATATGTGAATATGTTATTCCACACGTAACGATGGTTAGATGTGACTTAAGTATAGGGTGTACGTTGAAGAAGAAGAAGAAGAAGAAGGAGGAGGAGGAGGAGACAATTTATCATATTTCAGGTCCTCAATTGATAAAAATAATTTTCTATATACTAAACCGACAATGAACCCATCTTTCGAATTCTAGTAAAACTCATATTTGTTTCAAGGCTTGAGCCATCTATTTTACGCCACTTAATTGGGCCCAGAATGGGGCTTGGGCCGTTTATTTGTTTTCACTAATCTTGTGGCCCAAACATAACCTATGCATTTAATTTAAAAGAGAAATTAATCTTTTTTTTTTTTTTTTGCTTAGATTACTAAGATAGCCCCACTTCAACTTGAGCATTATTTGCTTCCCTTAGAGAGAAAAAAAAAAAAAATACCTTGAACTTATTTGCTCCCAATTAGATTGCACAGTAATCTTTACGAACCACCCTTTTTATGCTATAATAAACTGTGATAAGATTTGGATCATTAGTACATATCGAGAAAATGTGTGAAAGAGATTTTAACGAGTAAGGTTTTACTACATTTTACTGAATTATTCAGATTAAAAAAGTAAAATTACACTTTTGCCATCAATTATAACTTTTGATGCGTTGACAGTATTTGAGTGATACCAGAATTTTGATATGGACACATCAGTACATAATTCATTTATAAATCAAATTACAAATTATAGGTTCTAAATAAAATAAAAAATTAGGTTGTTATTTTATAGTTCAATGAATCTAATCAAATCAGGATAAAGTAAAATCCATATGATTTATAGTTTATAATTTTGACAAAGTCTTGGGTGAGACCGTCTCACGGATCTCATTCCGTGAGACGGGTCGGGTCGGATTGAATATAAAAATTATGTAATACTTTTATATATATGAGGTAATACTTTTATGTGTATTATGTAATACTTTTTCAAAATATCACCACGTAATATTTTTATGTATATCATGTAATACTTTTTGAAAGTATCACATTATATACATAAAAGTATTACATTATGAAGTATCACATGATATACATAAAAGTATTACATGATACACTTAAAAGTATTACATTACGAAGTATCACATGATATACATAAAAATATTACATGGTACACATAAAAGTATTACATCATGAAGTATCACATGATATACATAAAAGTATTACATTATAAAGTATCACATGATATACATAAAAGTATTACATGATACACTTAAAAGTATTACATTACGAAGTATCACATGATATACAAAAAAGTATTACATTGTACACATAAAAGTATTACATTATGAAGTATCACATGATATACATAAAAGTATTACATTATGAAGTATCACATGATACACATAAAAGTATTACATGGTACACTTAAAAGTATTACATTATGAAGTATCACATGATATACATAAAAGTATTACATTATGAAGTATCACATGATACACATAAAAGTATTACATGGTACACTTAAAAGTATTACATTATGAAGTATCACAATATACATAAAAGTATTACATGATACACTTAAAAGTATTACATTACGAAGTATCACATGATACACATAAAAGTATTACATGGTACACTTAAAAGTATTACATTATGAAGTATCACAATATACATAAAAGTATTACATGATACACTTAAAAGTATTACATTACGAAGTATCACATGATATATATAAAAGTATTACATGGTACACTTAAAAGTATTACATTATGAAGTATCACATGATACATATAAAAGTATTACATTATAAAGTATCACATGATATACATAAAAGTATTACATGACCGTTGACTTTTTGACTTTGACCGTTGACCGTTGATTTTTTGACTTTGACCTTTGACCGGGTCGGGTTGACCCGTCTCACGGAATGGGATCCGTGAGATGGTCTCACACAAGACCTACTCTATAATTTTTATTTCATTAACTCGACTTCAATTTTTAATAAAGTGATCATAATCATTTTCAAAGTGGCCCGTATGTTATTTATGAATGTAGTGTTTCATCACGTATGTTAAAAGAGTCCAATCATTGCACAAAAATAGTGTAAATTTTAATATTTGTAACCAATTTTTGAAAGGGAAAAATTCAATTTTGGTCCACTTAGAAAGCTACTGCCCATTTTTAGTCCACTATGGAAGATAAATTCAATTTTAGTCCACTTATATCAAAATTCGTCACTTTTTGGTCCTATTTTCGCCGGAAAACGGTATTCGTCGGCGATTGTATTTCAAGCGCGGTCGGAATCATCTAAAGGCCTATGTGGCACTTCCGGAGCCCACTTGGACCAATAAGTAATATCTGAGTCATCTGTTTACATATATGCTTTATTTTTTTGCAGAAAATTTAAAAAAAAAATCATAAAATAATTAAAATTTGAAATCCTAAAATCAAAAAACAAAATACTAAATCCTAAATTGAAAACATATCCCTAAATCCTAAATAAACGGGAAAAGTAACGGGTTCTGCAAATCGAAAAGAAATCTTCCCCAAAATCATCATCGAAGAACCCTAGTTTTCAAAAATTCAATCGGGGCGAAAATGTCTGATTGCTCCTTACAATCCGCTGCGCACGAGTGTCTGTGTGGACGACAAGCGGTTCTACGAACCGCAAAAACAGATGCAAATCGAGGGAAGAGGTTTTGGGGTTGTCTCAGATATAATGTAAGTTTGTTTCTTTTAATGTTTATAGTTGATGATTGGAGCTTTAGGGTTAGGAATAAAACAAGATTCATATGTATATTGGGCATGGGGGCAGTTGATTTTGAATTGCAATTTTAAGGTGTGTTCTGATAGGTGTGTTCTGAGATGGCTACATGTATTTATGTTCTCATATTCTAAATTCAATTTCGCATGCTCTTTGATTGTTTGTCTATATATGTGATGTGTTTAATGTGAAATTGTTGTGCCACGTTTTCTGCAGAAAAGTGGGGGGTGTGATTATTTCGAATGGGATGACAATGCCGAGTATGAGAACTTGAGAGAAGCGTATGAGATTTTGAAAGAAGATATGCAATACCTGAAACGAGAGATGAAGATATTAAAAGAAGAAGTCCGGAGTTTGGCTAACCAAAACAATACCCTTAGAGAAGACAAGAGGATGTGGAAGAACAAGTCCAAGAGGATGAAGATGCGATTCATTGCAATCCAAATTTTTTTTCTTGTATGTTGGTGGATTGCAGGCTGATATTGGTAGTTTGTAATCATTTCCTATTTGTAGTTAAAATGAAACTTGTTGTGTATCAAAAATGTTAACTCTTGTTGTCTATCAAGTATCCTTGTTATTATGACTATAATGTTAATTATTTGGTATTTTGTCAATCTGTTATTATAACTTGTTGCAAATGTTAACTACTTGTTATTATTTGGTAGTTTGTCAATCTGTTTTATTGTAATTAGAATAGGGGCCAACACTCTTTTGCAAAATTCAAAAAGCATAGAACACAAAGTTATGAAATGGCACAAAAATATCAACACTGTTTTGCAAAATGAAATGGCACAAAAATACCAAATTCCAAAAGTTCTTAAGTTATGTCAAAATATGAACATAGACACAAGTTCTTCAAAATACTCCTATCAGTTTTTGGACATACATGGCAAGACCTACTTAATATATATTTACTTGTCCTTAGGTGGCAGTGACAAGTCTAGATACTTAATGCCATCCTCTACGACCACTTTCTTCTCTTTCATGGGTTGAATATCCTCTGGATTCACCCAAGCTGCTTTCACTCCACTTTCTGTGAATGGAGCAGGTGCTCTAATGTTTACTCTTGAATGCATTGATGGTAGTATTGAAGGTGCTCCAACAGGTTGTTCTTGTGATGTGAATGGTCCTTGACTGAGTTGGGATAGGTTGATTTCCTCTTGTGCATTTGATCTTTGACTCTGGGATTCTGAAAGTTGTTTATACATTGTTGGTGGTATGATGTTAGCTTCTTGAGTCACAAGATATTCATCAATGGCAGTCTCTATTTGTGTCATTTCTTCTTTGCTAATTTCTTCAATCTCCACATTTGCATCACTTGGTGGGAGCACCTGGTACAAACACTATCATGAGCAAACACTGGCAAGTATAAATTATGCAAAGCAAGATATTGAAGACTTACAACATTAGGTTCTTCTAGATCAGTCACAACTGGTACCTCTTGGGCACTTTCCTCTTGTTTACCCTGTCAAGATGCAACAAATGAAATTAAATTTCATATTAGGATTTATCTATAGACATAGGAAA
This sequence comes from Scutellaria galericulata, assembly GCA_946896805.1. Taxonomy (NCBI): domain Eukaryota; kingdom Viridiplantae; phylum Streptophyta; class Magnoliopsida; order Lamiales; family Lamiaceae; genus Scutellaria; species Scutellaria galericulata. The sequence continues at coordinate 15,619,788 of OX335797.1, forward strand.
CAAAAAACAGAAGACTACCTTTTTCCCTTTCTTTCTTATTCTACTAAGCCTTGTTGCAGTATCAACCTTTCCTTTTCCCTTTCTTCCACCCTGGGATGGTTCTCCTTCTTCCCTCCTTCTTTGCCTCACTGGTCTGCCCTTAGAAGGTTTTGCAAAGTGAGGGGGTAATGGTGGAATGTATGTTGAATCCCCCCACAACTTCTCATAACTAACCCCTAGTATGGCATGCTGGTACACTTTGAGGTATGTGTCAACAAAATAATATCTATCAACATAGTCTTCCAATTTCAGCCCTTGTGTCAAAATTGCACATGTAGCATGTTTACAAGGAATTCCAGTGAGCTGCCACAATCTGCAAGTACACTGCCACTTCTCCATGTCAACTGCATATTGTGTACCATCATAACAGGACACTTGGTAATGCTTGTGATGTGTCTTTATGGGTATGAAATCTCCCACTGTTGCCTTATACCCATCCAACATCTTCTGAATTTTGGGACACAATTTGGACTTCCACTTTCCACTTGCTCTATCCCTACACTTCTGTAGCCTTCTCATGATGTACACTCTGATCCACTCACACAAGGTAATAATAGGCTTATCTCTTGCCTCTAGTATGCAACTATTGAATGACTCAGAGACATTATTTAAAAGCATATCACACTTTGATGTCTCTCTGAAATAAGCCTTACTCCACTGAGTTGGTGGCTTGTCATTGAACCACTCCCACAAAGCCTCACTGTGATCTTTCAATCTCCTCATCCCTTCTCTGAATTCACCAACTGTTGTGGCTTGGGCACACCCCCACAACAGATTTTTATGCAAAGTACCCCTAAACCCTGCAGCCTTCATGTTGTTATGCATATGCCTAACACAGTACCTATGTTCTGCCCCAAAGAAAACAGAGCCTACAGTCTTGATCAGTCCCTTCTGCTTGTCAGATATTATGGTAAAAGATTCTGCATTAACTATCTCCAAATCTTCCTTCAACACTGTCAGAAACCATTCCCAAGTTCTAAAGTCTTCTTGTTTTACCACAGCAAAGGCTACAGGATACAGATTATTATTTAGGTCCACTCCAATAGCACTTAACAGAACACCCCCTGCACTTCCCTTCAACCAACAACCATCAACCCCCAATGACATTTGGGTCCTGCACACTTGACATATACTCTATCCTTGTTATTCCTAACTGTTTTCAGATTTCTCTTAGTCATAATTGCATGAGATTGGATGGCTTTCCTGAATTCTTGCTTAGAACTAAAAAGCATTCCCAATTGAAAGGTGGGATTCCAGCATGTTTTGGGGTTGTATATTGGGAAACCTTCAGTCCTATTGTCCTCATCAGACACACAATTTTCATCAAAACATTCAGTTTGGGCATCTACCACATCATCATCACTTTCTTCACTAGATTCAGTTTCAGGCTCAACAGTTGCATCTACATAGGCCTCATGTTTTTTAGGTTCATAATCATCATCAGATTCAGTTTCAGATACTACTCTGTCTTGGCTTGGTAACATGTCTAAAACATCTACTTCTAAGTATAAATGTACTACCCCATTTTCCAGCTTCTCAGTCAACACCTTAACAAGTTCTTCATCACTCACTATTATTTTTAACCCTTTGTTCCCCAAAATATAGTTAAATCTATAATGCAGTGCACCCATTATCCTTCTAATTATGCAATGCTCAGTCAACTCCATCAAAGTCAAACATGAGGATTCCACATCCTCCAACATAAATGTGGAACCACCAATATACTCAGCATGGGGTGAATATACAAATTCACCCCCCCCAATGCAAAACCACAGTCAACACTTCTTGAAAGCCCACTGTTTAAAACAATGAAAAAAAAAAGACACAATGAAAAGGGTGTTTTCTCCAACAAAGTCACATGAGTCCTATTCAAAAAGCAGTAAAACATGGACCACACATTGGCATAAAGTGAATAAAAAAACATACATTGTACACCTTTCAATGCCAACAACCAATAATTAAATGGTGGAGACAGTGGGAGACCTACAACAAGCACAAAAAATTCCCTAAACTGTCATATAAATAAAAAGGGAATATTGTACTCACCTTCCATTGCCTTTCCTTTCGCTATTTCCTCCCGCAGCCTGGCAAGCTCCAATTTTCTTAATGTGTCCTCCGCATCTCCATTTGATGGAGGTATTTCTTCCAAACTTGGACTTGAGCACCTGTCGTCCTCAACATTTACGGCTTCTTCTGGATTTGGGGCATCAGCGGGTTTTGGTGGTTTTTCAGAAGGATCGACTTTTGCACGTTTTGATTTTGGACTTGGGACTTTCGGTTTTCCACCCTTCGAGGCTTCCTTACGCTTTCGGGGGGCCATTCTCAAACACCGGTTGCCGGAGAGGGATGGCTTGCTCGCTCAATGTTGGATTCCTCTCTCAATGTAGCTTGTCGATTCTAAAACTAGGGTTAGGGATTTATTTTCGATTTAGGATTTAGGGATATGTTTTCAATTTAGGATTTAGTATTTTGTTTTTTGATTTTAGGATTTCAAATTTTAATTATTTTACGATTTTTTTTTAAATTTTCTGCAAAAAAAAAAAGCAATATGTAAACAGATGACTCAGATATTACTTATTGGTCCAAGTGGGCTCCGGAAGTGCCACATAGGCCTTTAGATGATTCCGACCGCGCTTGAAATACAATCGCCGACGAATACCATTTTCCGGCGAAAATAGGACCAAAAAGTGACGAATTTTGATATAAGTGGACTAAAATTGAATTTATCTTCCATAGTGGACTAAAAATGGACAGTAGCTTTCTAAGTGGACCAAAATTGAATTTTCCCCATTTTTGAAAGGATACTCTTTATCAAGTACTTTTTGGCCACTACATCACTAATAAACTTTCAGTTTGATTTAGCAAAAGCACCATCACTCTGCTTAAGGATAAAATAATTAATTATTTACAATTTTCTTGTAAAATAAATAATATGTCTTGATTTTGAACGTTGAAATATAATATTATGTTAAATTGAATTGTGATTCGAAAATTATTAGACACTTGTAACATATAACGTTCACTACAACCATAAATAATGTTACCTATAGTTACATGTAGATAATCAAATTAACACGTTTCCCTATCAATATTTCAACAAAAATACTAGAAGAAAATAGGGAAATAGTAAAAATAAATTCTACTAAAAGTTTGTAGCGATATATTTTTATTTTGCCTCAAGGGTAAATTAAAAACATTTACCACGAAATTTTTTGCCACTATATTATTTGATAGTGATTTTATATTGGTTAGTAGCGAAATTTTTTTATGATGAATTTTGCAGTTTTCTTTTAATTACAATTTTATTCTTTTAGGATCCATTTGGATAGATGATTTTGAGGAGTGATTTAAAATTCATGATAGGAAATCCATCTATCGTTTTTTAAATAGATGTGGATATAAAATCTATTACTTTTGTTTTGTACTAATTTTAGAATCATTTGAAACTTAAGTGAATTTGGAATCCATTCATTTCAAATTTTGAATTTCAAATTACTCTATTTGAATATCACCTTAAAGTATTTAAATGCAGAAGATTGTATTATATACGTAGTTAATAAAAAGATCATGACATAAAAAAGATTATTGTTGTTGGCCAAACTATTTAATTTGCATTGATAGATGATGTTTTTAATTTGGATAAAAAAATATTGCAATAATACTAAGTGCTACTTTTGATCAATGACCAATCCACTAATAATTTTGATTATAATTTGATTATTAATCTTTTTATTTGAATGAAGCCTCCAGATTATATAGATCACGTCTCATGAATTTTACTGGTTTGAATATTGATAATAAATAAGATTTTTTCGTTTCAAAAATAAATAAAAAATATTTATATACTACATACATAATTAAATATACTTAAAATATATAAAGTGAAACAATATGCACATATATTCGTGGCTTTTGTTTCACATACATCATTTTCATAATCTGTTGGCCATTAAAAACGCTTTAATCAACAATAATGTTATCGTATGTATGGTTTTATTGACAACACTTGGAAAACGCCAACATGCTAAATAAGATTCCAGTATCCACCACTAAATTGGGGAATATTCTAAATATTGCAAAAACACCAATTTTATCATCCACAATGACATTGTTGTTATTATTATTGAAAAAAAAAATTATATGAAACGATGATAACATAAATAGTATTTGTAAGATGATCTTACATAAATAGAATTTTTTTTTTTACATCATTGCAATTTGCACACATACACATGCATCAAATAACATCAATCATTATGCATGTGCCATAATATAAATAATGAATATTTAATGAAATACTAACTAGTTCAATACGGGACATCCAAATGTACTCAAAATAAATATAAAATGTCGAATAATAGGACCATTAAGCACGCTAATTTGGAAGGATATATCTTCCAAGAATGATATTATTCTTTTATGTCAATCTTCTATTTTTATGAACCAATTGTTACGTAGACATTACCTTTTCAGGATACACTTAATCTATCTGTTAATTAAACTAGTACGTTCAAAATCAACAAACATTTATAAGTTCTGAAAATTCCATAATTTAGATATTTCCAAATAAGTCTACTATGATGGCTTTGTGTATAGAGCAGGATCAAATGTTTATGTAACTCTATATTTCTATCTCTTATTTTAAAATAATCAACTATAAATAATTGTATCAAATGATATTATGAATTAACATAATATGTATTAAATATAATATATAAAATATGTAATAAAGCACCATGTGAAACTGATGATCTTAAGGTTCAATTGGATAGATGAATTTAAGGAGGGATTTGAAATCCATCACTTTCATTTTAAATTAATTTTGAAGTCATTTTGTTAGATTTCAAATTCACTCCAACTTGAGTGTATTTGAAATCCGTTCGCACACTCTATTAAAATGCAACCTTCATGTTTTTCACATTTGTGATAAAGCATCATATGAGACAATGATCCTAATGTTTAGTGAAAAACAGTCACTAATTATGCAATTGACAATTTCAACCTTCGGCAAACTTGATTTATTTGAATTTCAGGATTTTGCTAAAAAAAAGATTTTATTATTTGTTTAAACTGCTAGATGTTCCCCCATATATTTAGAACCGCGAGTCTGTCATTTTTCCCGAGCAACACTTCTGTACACCAGTTGCACAGAAGTGAAATTCGTGCAATCCATACTTTTATATTATAAATGTAGTATCTTTATGTTATAAATGTAATACCTTTATGCATGTTCATTTTAAAAGGTACGGCTATTTGTACATAAAGGTACTACATTTATAACATAAATGTATGAATTGCACGAATTTCACTTTTGTTCAACTGGTGCACAGAAGTTTTTGTGTTTTCCCCCTTTTTTCCTCTTTTAATTTTGAAGGGTTTTATAGTACTTTTATTCTAATTGGATACAAAATCATGTGAATTTTGAGTAGAACCCTTATGTGATCGTCTCATGGAACCTAAAATTCACAATCTACATATAAATTTATAAAAATGTGTGTTGAATGTGAAGTACTGAAATTTCATCTCATTCATATTAATTATGAGAGTAGCTTATATAAATTTGTGATTAAAAAAAAAAAAGATTGATGAAACTTCATTTAATTCCGGCCATTTAGGGAAAATTGGAACTATGAAACATTCATCTTTAATAATTTATCATGAATGAGGATTGTAACTTATTTCCTTTTAAGAAATAAAAGAGACTAAATACAAACTCTTTGGTAAATTTAAATTTTTTTAAGTATTTAAAAAAAAAAACTATATATATGTAGAGGTATAAGATATTTGTTACATATATCAATTATCATTCTCTTTCAGAACCACGTGGATTAAGAAATGGTTAAATATATACATTGAAAAACACTGAACATCACGTGAATTCAATATCAGTACATCAAGTGTCACGTTAATTAAAAATAAAGTATGTGATAAAAAATTAAAATAATTACTTGTCGTCTGTAGGTGTCTATTCAATTAAATTTATTATCCTTCCCTGTCGAATCAGACAATAGTTAGCGACAAGTGATATATTCGACAATTGGTTAGGTTGCAAGATTGATATCACACTTTATACCACTTGTCTATGGGGCCATACCTCTTTGATCACCAGTTCAAAAAATATTTAATTTTCAATTTTGAAAATAGAAATGTTATTTTCAATTAATCAGACTTCAACTTGAAATTTACTCACAAACATAAATAAAATAATCATGTTATAATTCATAATGTTAATTAAAAATAAAAAAAAGACCTGAAATATGGATCGAATTTTCAATTGCAAAAATTATCAATGTTAGTTTTAAAAGTTAAAAAATTCAATAACATCTACCCAATTTTCAAGATCCTAATTGCAACATCATTATCATTTTTAATTTTATTAAAAATTCATAGTTCTTTACTAATTTTCTTTTTTTTTAAATCATTTTGCAATTAAAATTAGTCGTGATTCTATTTTGTAATTTACCCTAATTCATAACTTATGTCTATAGAAGCTGATTCAATATTGTTGCATGATAATTATAACATTAAGAAATTAAATTATAGATGCACTTTTTAGGGATAAAAATATAAGGATTTCAAAGTTTGTTCTGTTTCAAACTCATCATCCGACGAGTTAATTCTACAATCATAAATTATTAACTAATAGACGATTAGTTGTTATTCTAATATCATATTTCACTAATTTAACTCGTTATATAATTCTATCTTATGGACTTGAATATTATTCTCATTTAAAGAATTTGTGACATTTATACTTCAAATCAAGCATGCTGCAATTTATAATAAGAATGTTGTGTGGTACGATTCTCACAATCTCTAGTGGCTGCTAATTATTTGCCTGTTTGGATAGGTATATACTTATTTTATACAGAACCTTATTCTGGGATAGTATTCTTGTTTATCAGATTATTGATTTTATATAAAAATCAAAATTAACCACCTTTTGGAAACAAAATAAATTGGAGGGGTGAATTTGGATTACTTTACATGATTGAGTGGAATGTCTTTTGTAGTTCAATCTAGCTAGAGTGCTTATGTGTAAGATACATAGGAAGAATACAAGAACGATCAAATTATAATGGTGTGGAATTCTTATAATACTTCTAACTTTTTATGAGATTACTATTTTTTTAAGGTTTCCAACTTCCTTTTTTGACAAATTGCGAGAATGAAAGACATCATTCATCAATCAAGAAAGCTCAAATTTATTGGAGTCTCTAAGTGATAACAATGACATAATATAAATGAAATTTTATCAGCTCAGGATCAGAAAAATAAATCAACTATCAATATGAGATATGAAAGATGAAACTTATCAATTTAAAATGTACAAGAATTGAAAACTATTAAATCATAATTTCCTTTTCTAATGAAATTTGATATTTTCAACTCTTTCAAATCTTGAATTGATAAATTTTATCTCTCAGTCCTTCATTAATAATTAATCCATCTTTGGAGACCTGAACTAATAAAATTTCAACATAAATAGGACACACTTATTTTGACCACAAAAATAATGGGAATATTTAAAAACCAAGAGAATTCAAGATAAATAAGCCAAAAGTGTAAAATAGGAAAAGCACAAGCCATCAAGAATCCCAAACGAAACCCCAAATGGCATATTCGCCCAAAATTTGTGGTAAGAAAGTGTGTTCCTAGGTGGACTAGGAAACATAGTTTAATTCCAGTAGAATATTCTCTTTTCTTCCGCGTAATTACCCATAATTAGCCTATTAAATACCAGCATCGTCGGATCCATTAACCACACTCCAAATCCAACGGCTGAGATTAACCAATCAAACTAAAGAACAAATTAGATTTCTCAATGGCTTTGCTTTAATTTCCCACAACCTTTATTGGGTAATATTCCATTGGCATCTTATTAAATTCACAACTTGTATGTTTTATAGCGTACATTGCATGAGACTCCCTATATAAACCCCTTTATTCTCCTAATCATAGGTGCAATAGAAAAACTTTCATAGTTTTCTTCGCTTCAATTGAATCTAAAATTTCAAGTATTTCCAATGGCTGATATTATAGTGATTTTCGATTTCGACAAAACGATCATCGAATTAGATAGCGATAACTGGGTTGTGGACGAGCTCGGCGCCACGGATTTGTTCAATGAGCTACTCCCCACCATGCCATGGAATTCACTCATGGTGAGTTTAATTAATTTATTTTTTCATGTTGATTTGTTGAAAGTAGAATGTCATTAACCATGCAGATTTTCCTTATTGTTTAAAGGGTTTATTAATTTATTTTACAAAAAAAAAAAAAATTACAGGATAGGATGATGAAGGAGCTACATGCACAAGGGAAAACCATTGAAGACATTAAAGAGGTGTTGAGAAGGGCTCCAATACACCCAAGGATAGTTCCTACAATCAAAACACTTCATGCTTTAGGGTAAAATTCATCTATTTCTCAATTATTATGATTAACAAATTTAAATAATCGCGAAAAAAAACTCTGTTTCTTCCTCTTATTTGGCCTAATGGAGGTTGTCAAATTTGTTCAATATTTTCAGGTGTGATTTGAGAATAGTGAGTGATGCAAACATGTTCTTTATAGAGACAATCATTGATCATCTTGGCATTAAGAATTGCTTTACAGAAATCAACACAAATCCGAGCTACATCGACGAAGAAGGGAAGCTGAGAATCTCACCATACATCGATTTTCAGACATCCCCTCATGGCTGCACTCTCTGCCCTCCAAACATGTGCAAGGTATAATATTTTTCTTGAATTTATCCCATGTGTTAAGTAAATTCTCGATTTTGAAAGAACTGAAAAAGATGAAATAAAGTTGTGCAGAATATGCTGGAATATGTTCTTGTTTCATGATTCTTATTCAGGAGTTAGAATCTCTACAGAAAAATTCATCAATTTTGTAATAATATATGACCCCACAAAATCTTGTCATTAAATACTAGTCCATGAAAGTTTGCAAAGGCATATTTATTAAAAGCAAGTGACATAATAACTTACTACTTGTCACACCTGCAATTATGTCATCTTACTCTAAAAATTTAAACTAAATCACTGTACATTTTTTTTCAGGGTATGATCATAGAAAGGATTCTAGCTAAGGAAGGGAATAAAAGAATCATATATTTAGGCGATGGAAGCGGCGATTTTTGCCCAAGTTTGAAGCTTAGAGAGGGCGATTTCATGATGCCGAGGAAGAACTTCCCTGTTTGGGATTTGATATGCGAAAATCGAGCTCTTTTGAGGGCGGAAGTACACGAATGGATCGATGGGGACGAGATGGAGCAAATTCTGCATAAACTTATAGAGAAGATGAAGATTGAAGATAGTAACAATTCAAGCTCAATTCAATTGTTATCAGCTGATTGGAAGTTTGAGGCTATTCCAATTGCTATGCCACCACCAGTTAAAGTTCATCATTAGGATCTAAAATTGCTAAAAACATGGGCCAAAATAACAAAGTCAAGGTTTAGAGGCCCTTAACTTTCTATTTTCTTTCTTTTTTTAATGCTAAGTTCTGGATTGTAACTAGTGGTTAACTATTGGTGTGTTTTGTGAAGAAATGGATTTACCCTTTTGCTTCTAATCTCATTTGTGTCCAATTTTAAAGTTGTCTTTTCTTTGAAGTTGTTATATGTCATGTCCGTTTCAATTTATATATCTCTTTATAGGTACAATTTTACTTTTTAACTTATCCATTGTTATTTTATTACCAAAAAAAATTAAAAATTTCTTCTAATTTTTAGATGGTCTACCTAATCGTGTCTTGTCTGACCTGACACATCCAACTTGATCGGACAAGATCGACCTGATTCAGTTGACGAGGTATATCTACTCAAAACTTACATTTATGGTTCAACCAGACCTGGTCAGGTTGAAAAGGTGACACAACAGTCAAGAAATATCTATTTTTACCAATAATTACTAATTTTTCTATTTTAGCTTGGATTTTTAAAATTTTAGAGATTTTTTTTTTTCATATTTTAGTATTTATTAAATAATTTAATGATCTTCAGATTTCTTGTCGTTATTTTCATAATTGCTAGTTTATTTTTTAACAAATAATTATAATTCATGGATAGTTTAAAGCCAAAATTTTAATGGATGAGCTGAACTTATTAGTAATGTGAAAGCTTGCTGATTTGGAAAAAAAAATTTGCCGACTTAACACACATTGAATTTCCATCTATCCATATGAAGAAATTTGGTAGCAAGATTTTTTTGTGAACCTATTAAAGTTGGATCATTAAAGCGTAAGATTTAAACGGTGGACTAAAATTGTAAAAATCGTGAAATTTGGGATTTAATTAACAACTTTGTAACACCCCTTTTTTGGGAAAATAAATAAATTGTACCAACTTATTTTGACCACAAAAATAGAATTTATAACAAGCAAAATAAATAACAAAACCACAAGGGTAAAACAGTAAAACTACAAGCCACCAAAAATCCCCAACGTTTCCTAGTTGGAATGAGAGAGAGAGAGAGAACAGAGTATTCTCGTTTTTCCGCGTAATTACCATAATTACCAATTAGCCTATTAAATTCAAGCATCATCGGATTCATTCATCATACTCCAAATCCGACGGCTGAGATTAACCAAACTAGGAAAAGAACAAATTTGGTTTTTGAATGATTTTCTTCCAACTTCTCACTACCTCTATTTCGTAATATTCCATTGGCATCCTATTAAATTCACAACTCCTATTCTAATTCTAATTCTAATACCTATTCTAATTCTAATAGGTACGTAAATCCTCCCTATATAAACCCCTATCATCATATTATTTTCAATCACAACAAATTTTAGAATTCAAAGCATCTACAATGGCTGAAATTATAATTCTTTTTGACTTCGACAAGACGATTATCGAATTAGATAGCGATGACTGGGTCGTAGACGAGCTCAGTGCCACGAATTTGTTTAATAAACTACTCCACACCATGCCCTATAATTCACTCATGGTGAGTTTAAACCTTTTTTTTTTTTTTTAATTCTCTTTTTCAGTTTCTTAAATCTTGAATTGTCAATTTCCATTATTCATGTGGATTTGTTGACACTAGAATGTTGCTGATCATGCAAATTTTAAAATTTCCTTATACCAACAAAACATTAAAATTAAATTACAGGATAGGATGATGAGAGAGGTATATGCACGAGGAAAAACCATTGAAGACATTAAAGAGGTGTTGAGAAGGGCTCCAATACACCCAAGGGTAGTCCCTACAATCAAATCACTCCATGCTTTAGGGTACAATTCTTCTCTTTCTCAATGATTTATGACTGAAAAATCTTAAATAATTATGATTTAAAACCCTCTGTTTTTTCCTCTTTTTTGGCCTAATGGGTTTTGGGCAATATTTTCAGGTGTGATTTGAGAATAGTGAGTGATGCAAACACGTTGTTTATAGAGACAATTCTCGAACATCTAGGCATCAAGAATTGCTTCACAGAAATCAACACGAATCCGAGCCACATCGATGAAGAAGGGAGGCTGAGAATCTCACCATACATTGATTTTCAGAAATCCCCTCATGATTGCACACTCTGCCCTCCAAACATGTGCAAGGTATACTAATTTTCTTGAATTTAGAACCATCTTTGTTGATTGTGTTAAGTAAATTCTTGATTTTAAAAGAGACTAAAAATATTGTAATAAAGTTGCAATCTATGTTCTTCTTTCAAGATTCTGATTCTTATTTACTGGGATTTTGTAAATGTGTACCATTAAGTGACCCACAAAATATTGTCTTAAATGACAGCACTTCATGAAACTCTACTAGGTATTATTATAAAAAGATAGTGACAGGAGTCAGCATAACAGCAATAGTTGACTCAAAACAACACTTGGACTAAGCATTTGTTTTCTTTTGTGCATTTAGGGTATGATCATAGAAAGAATTCAAGCCTCAATGGCCAAAGAAGGGAAGAAAAGAATCATATATTTAGGCGATGGAAGCGGCGATTTTTGCCCAAGTTTGAAGCTTAGCGAGAGCGATTTCATGATGCCAAGGAAGAACTTCCCTGTTTGGGATTTGATATGTGAAAATCGAGCTCTTTTAAAGGCAGAAGTGCACGAATGGATCGATGGGAAAGAGATGGAGCAGATTCTGCATAAACTCATAGAGAAGATGAAAAACGAAAATTCAAACTCAATTGAGTTATTATCAGTTGATAGGATGTTTGAGAGTAATGTTCCAATTACCCTGCCCCCACCACTCAAAGTCTATCAATAGGATCTAAAATTGCTTAAAGCATAGGCTAAAATGGTTAACCAGACTTTTTCATCTAATCTGATTTACCTCAAATTTGATATATAGTTAAATCCTGTTTTTAATTTGTCAAAATATGTATATTTTTCGGTTAATGTTTTCTATAGTTTATGTGTATCAAAATTGTAATGCAAATTGCAGAACCATATCAAGAAAAGATGAAGAAAACTGAATTTAATCAACAACCTTTTCTCAATTCTGATTGTTGAGGGCCGGCCAACCACTATTCAAAATTTCCAACGGCTAATACGCCCCTTGCTCAGTTCTGATTGGTCGAGAGCCAAACGAGATATTCAAATTTTCCAACGGCTAATGCGCTTCTTCTAGTGAAACACGTTTTTTTCCTCATACTTCATTTCCCTTCATTTCAACTGATTTTTGCCAACATATCATTACAAAATTGATCTGTAAAAATAAATAGGTTTGATATATATTAAAGTTGTTATTATAAAATTAATAACAACTTTAATCTTTTTTTTTTTATTGTTGCAAGAAAAATTTATGGATTAAACCAGTAATAAAATCAGAAAGTGTTTAATAAAATCCAAAATTTATCTTAATAATAAAACAAATGTGAAAATTTATCAATAAAATGTAAAATTTATATAGATTAATCAGAAAAAAATTTAATAAAATATTAAAATTATCTAAAATATTTTAATAAAGGGGAGCTTAAAGTAAGTATATTTCTATTAACAGAACTAGTATAAGTCCTTGATTGTTAAATCATTGGATTGTTCATATGTATTATAACTATTGATTGATATTATTATATATATTATGATTGATATAGTCACACTGTCTAACAATTCGAAATGAATATTTCGGTCTAGGCAGTCGAGATGTTGCTATACAAATACAAGGTAAATTAATATCTCGTACAGATTTACCCAAGTGATATATTTTAGAGATGTGAATATCAGTATATCTCGCTATACTTAAGGTGGATTTCGAGGGCCTCGGATCTGTCTTATATTTCGAGATGCATTTATGAAGCCGAGAAGCACAGTTTAGTTCGAATATCTCATTTCGACGAGAATGATGGCGAGATGATTTATGTCATTCTAACCCACGATTTAGAACACTGGTAACCGTTCTGTGTTAGTGGCTTCGTAATGCGATATTTCAGGGGCGGTTAGATTAATTTGAATTTAGGTATAAAGATCATTTCTTATTCATGGGAGAGGGATATTCACATTAAGAGAGAAAAACACTTGTTATAGAGGAGAGGTGATTTTATAGAAGAACAATGATGGTTGTAATGTATAATTTGTTTAAGTATAAAATGCAAACTATTAAATGAAAATTAAATTTATTCAAAGGTGAATATGTCATAACCCGTAATATTATGTTTCATGTTAATTAAAAATGGATGATGAGTTTTTTTGCTAATACTCATTGTTTACATCGAGAAGGAAAATGCTACTACTTTTATATCATATTCAAAAGCAACATTTTTTGATTGAACTAAATAATTATATTTATCAATAGTTGACAGAAAATCGTAGGTTTAGTTCGAAATTAAAGTGGAATACTACATATTTCAATTAAATACGGTGTCATAGAGTTATTAATTTTTTTTATATAATCTTAGTTATAAATGAGCACGTCTAAATTAAAGACAACATAAAAAACCTAGATAAATGCCAGAATCTAAAACCACAAAAGTTTTCAACAGTACATTGTTAAAACTTTAATTGAAACAATTTTCAGTTGGGTAAAAAAAAAAAAAAAAAAAAGAAAGAAATATATTTGCATAAATGACACCGTATTTGTGTAGATTAAATTTATGATTATCTAGGAAGTAATTTAAAAGATGTCAAAATATCTGAATGTGTTGTTTTATTTTGTATCATTATATTCCTTACAAATTAAAAGTGTCAATTAACAACCGTATAATCTCTTTGTGTTGAACGATACTCAGAAATGTGTTGAACGATGCTGAGAATCGAAGATTCAAAGACAAAAACATTAACTACTGGTTGTCCAGGCTGGAACATACGTCTTATGAAATGGAGGACTTTTTGGATGAATGGAACTGTGCTCTTCTTCAATATTCTAATCATGTTGTTCTTGCTCCTTCCAAGCAAAAGGTATGCTCCTTCATCCCATCATCTTCATGTTTATGTTTCAAGAAAGTTATTGTTCGTCGTGATATTGCAAAGAAGATAAAGAATGTTAAACTACGACTTGATCAAATTTTGAAGGAGAAAGATCGATATAATTTTATCACTTCCCAGCCCACCACAAATCCTTCCCCTAAATCTTGGCGAGTTCAATCTACTTCTTTGATTGACTTGGGGAATGTCCATGGTCGAGATAAGGATAAGGATATTCTTGTTAGCAAACTTATGGGTAATGGTGGGGGGGGGGGGGGGAGGAATTAAGCAAAGTGCAGGTTGTGTCTATTGTGGGAGTTGGGGGACTTGGAAAAACTACCCTTGCTCAACTAATTTATAACGATGGTCGAGTAAAGGAGAATTTTGAATTAAGAATTTGGATATGTGTTTCAGAACCCTTTGATTTGGTTATCATTGCCAAAGGGATTCTTGAGAAATTGGGACATGGTAATTCTTCAAATACCAACCAATTGGATGTCTTGTTTAAATATGTCCAAGACTCTATTTCTGGGAAGAGGTTTCCTCTAGTCCTTGATGATGTTTGGACTGAAGATTATAACAAATGGGAACCCCTGGAGAACACCCTCGGATGTGGTGGAGTAGGTAGTAAAATTTTGGTCACAACAAGAAATGAAAGAGTTGCTAGGATTATGCGTACAATCCACGTTCATTGTCCAGGACAACTCTCATATGAAGATTGTTGGTTGGAAAGACTAACGAGATAGTTGAAAATTTTGAGGATATTGGTAGGAAAATAGCTGGAAAGTGCAAAGGGCTACCTCTTGCTGCAAAGGTTTTGGGAAGTCTTTTATGCTTAAAGAATACTTTGGAAGAGTGGGAGAATGTATTGCATAGTGAAATATGGGAAATGGAAGAAGCAGAAGTAAACCTTTTTCCTCATTTACTTTTGAGTTACAATGAGTTGTCTCCAACACTCAAGCATTGCTTCTCATATTGCGCCGTCTTTCCTAAGGATACACACATTTATGTTGATGAACTAATAAGAAGTTGGATGGCATTAGGTTATTTGGGCTGTGAGGGTGACATGGAAAGTAAAGGGCAAGAGTACTTTGATATTTTAATGAAACATTCTCTATTTCAAGACTTTGAGAAAGATGACTTTGATGAGAGATAGTACGTTGTCGAATGCATAATATAGTACATGATTTTGCTCAATTTGTGAGAAAAAGTGGTAGAGTAGAGGGGATAACAATGAGTAAGACAACTTGTCGAACATGTGATCCTTTATTAGTGTCTAATGTAAATGAATTTTGTAGTTTGTTTTGGAAGCACAAAAAATCTTCTCCAAATCTTTGTGATTGCCTCACACGTTTGAGAGTGTTAAGCTTGCCAAGTCGTGAATTGCAAAGTATTCCTACAGGAATGGAAAATTTTATTCACTTGAGGTTGTTGAATTTGAGTGGAAATGCATTATCCGTCAAAGACCTTAATTTCATTTTTCAACTATATAACATGCAAACTCTTTGTCTAAGCGATTGCCACCTAGTAGAGATTTCTGAGGAGATTGGGAATTTGATTCACTTGAGACACCTTGACTTGAGTTGGAATAAGTCTCTAAATCAATTGCCAAGAGAAATTGGGGATTTGATACACTTGAAACACCTTAACTTGAGTTGGAATAAGTCTCTGAAGGAATTGCTAAAGGAAATTGGTGATTTGATAAACTTTAGACACCTCAACTTGAGTTGGAATAAATCTCTGAAAGAATCGCCAAAGGAAATTGGGAATTTGATTCACTTGAGACACCTCAACTTAAGCTCGAATACATCTCTAAAAGAATTGTCAAAGGAAATTGGGGATTTGATTTAGTTGACACATCTCAATTTGGAATATAATGTATCTCTGAAAGGGTTGACAAGAGAAATTGGAAATTTGATTCACTTGAGACATCTTTACTTGTGTGGGAACGAGTATCTGAAGGAGTTGCCAGAGAGTATATGTGCTTTGAACTTACGAACATTGGATTCTGCACTGCAACAATCTGTCCAGACTTCCGGAAGGAGTGGGCCAGTTAACTGGTCTTCGCAAATTGCATGAGTTCCATGGAGGAAGTGGTGGGAACAAATTGCGATCATTGAAGAACTTAAACCATCTTAGTGGCTGATCATCAAGTTAGGTAATTGATATTGCTTCAATCCAAAGCTCTGATTCTTCAATCCAAAAACTCGAGATCTTGAACTTTGATGTTGTCCCGATTCAATTCTACAATTCCCTGATCCAAAAACTGGTAATCTTGAATCCCAAGACCTGCAAAACAAACATTGGGAGGGGTTCCCGGCGATGGGACTCCGACGCTCAAGTCAGAAAAAAGGAAGAGAAGATTTGGACGTTGCAATTATATGTATTTTGAATATAAGTGTGCACAAGGAAAAAATAAAGAATGAATACAAGAGGTATATATATAGACTCTCTGGAATATGAATTGGTTGAGATTCATCCCACAAAATATGGGATATGGACTAACAGTTCCGCTGAAATAGCGGTTAGTTAGGTTCAAAGTTTGTTCGTCACTTTCCCTGTTAATCAGTTCGCCGTTATGACTCTGAACTGAATCAGTTCCTCTTTCGTAAGTTCGATCATAGGGTTATAAGTCAGTTCGTTTAGCTTCGCCGCATACCAGTTTATCGTCGTATCTTGTAACTAATTTTAGTTCGTCATCGTACTTTCCAACTGCATTGACTTGCACTTCCTTAGTTTGATCCGAAAGTGGCCGAACAGCTTGTTTCTCCGTACTTTAGGTGCCTTGACTTTGGCCTCAGTTCGGTTTCTAAGAGAAGGACTAGGTTCGACTTGGTTCGACTAAGTTCGGTTTATAAGAGGATTCGATTCGACTTAGTTCGACCATATCAGTAATGACATTAATTATGAAGAAATGGTTGAAGATGTTGAGGAAGCACAACTGAGGAATAAGATACACATTCAGAAACTTGAAATATGGTTTGGGGATGAGATGGATGAAAATGGGGAGTCGTCATTGGTGAGGATTAATGTAATGGATGCATTCGAGCCCCATCCGAACCTGGAAGCATTGGAAATTTGGGGATACAAAGGCTCTCAACTTCCGCGGTGGTTAGTCTCACCTCTCAACCAACTAAGGAAACTTATTCTATTTGGTCACGACCACCTGACCTCATTGCCACCTTTACAAAAATTGCCCTGCCTCGAACACCTTTCCATTGATTCGATGAGTGGATTGGAATCTGTGGGACGTGAATTCTTGAGAATAGGAAGAAGAGAAGAAATTGAGCTCGATATTATTGCATTTCCAAAGTTGAAGAAGTTGACATTTAAGCGATGTTCCAACTGGCAAGAGTGGGAGGACATAACGATCAAAGAAGAAGAAGGCATGATGCTAATGTCTTGCCTCACCGAATTGGAAGTCCGTTGTTGCCAAGCTTTGACAGGGCTACCACATGGCCTGTTGCGTAAGGCATCTTCTTTGAAGTCGTTGGATATTACTGATTCAACAAAGCTAGAGCAACGTTATGGGGACAAGGATGGTTCAGACTGGAAATCCATATCCCAATATAATCCACGCCTTAAACTCACGTTCTCAACAAATGAATATGCTTTGTAAGCTTTGTATTTGTATTTCTGCTAAAAATATTCTCAACAATAATTTAGTGACTGTCTAATATATAGAATTTGTTTTTTTTTTCTTTTTTTCCGGAAATTGTTGATATAATTCCACCACGTTCCCCAACCTTAATTCACTGCAATGAATTCAAGAATTTTACAACAGTATATATATAAGGGCAAAGGTGCAAAGTATATAATCTCTAATTATATGTATGTGTCTCCAAAACACTTAATTTTATGGGCTCACAAAAAACACACTCTGTTTTCTTTCCATTAATTTAATGGCAAAAACAAATTCAAGTCACCATTCATTCCTAACAAATGTTTTTATTTTCGAAAATTCTAATTCCCCTTGTACTCCATCGTTTATTTTCTTCTTCTTTTTTCATGAGAATTACCAAAATGAGTTTTCTATACGTAAACTAAACAATATATTTGTAATGAATAATTGAAATCGAGTGGAACAAAATCTTTTGACTAGAATCAAATTTGTTTCTTTACAAATCAACCATTTTTGCTGATAATTGTGAAGAAATTTATTTAACATGTAGAATAAGATGTGGCAAATTGACTAGTTTAATTTTGATAGCTACTATATATTAGGACTCGGATCAAGTAACGTGATAATGAAAATCGATTTTTATCATTTTAGTCTCAAAATAAGAACAGTCATTGAGTAATCATTGATAAATTGTACCAATTTATTTTGACCACAAAAATAGAATTTATAACAAGCAAAATAAATAAATAAGCCACAAGGGTAAAACAGTAAAACCACAAGCCACCAAAAATCCCCAACGAAACCCCAACGTTTCCTAGTTGGAATGAGAGAGAGAGAGAGCAGAATATTCTCGTTTCTCCGCGTAATTACCATAATTACTAATTAGCCTATTAAATACAAGCATCGTTGGATCCAGTTATCATATTCCTAATCCAACGGCTGAGATTAACCAAAACAAGGTAAAGAACAAATTAGATTTTGAATGACTTTGTTTTAAGTTCTCACAACCTCTATTTCATAATATTCTATTGGCATCCTATTAAATTCACAACTCCTATTCTAATTCTAATAGGTACTTGAATCCTGCCTATATAAACCCTACCATCATATTATTTTTAGTTACAATAGAATTAGAATTCCAAATATTTTCAATGGTTGAAATCATAGTGATTTTCGATTTCGATAAGACGATAATCGAATTAGGCCGTGACGATTGGGTCGTGGACGAACTTGGTGCCACAAATTTGTTTAATAAACTACTCCACACCATCCCCTATAATTCACTCATGGTGAGTTTAATTTTTTTTTTTTCTCCTCTTTTTTCTAGAATCTTGAATTGTCCGTTTCCATTTTTCATGTGGATTTGTTGTTGACAGTAGAATGTTATTGATCATGCAAATTTCAAAATTTCCTTATTGTTTAGAGGGTTTATTAATTTATCAAAAAAAAAAAAACATTAAAATTAATTTACAGGATAGGATGATGAGGGAGCTTTTATGCACAAGGTAAAATCATTGAAGAAATTAAAGAGGTTTTGAGAAGGGCTCCAATACACCCAATGGTAGTCCCTACAATCAAATCACCGCATGCTATAGAGTATAATTCTTCTCTAATTCTCGATGATTTATGACTAAAATATCTTAAATAATCATAATTTAAAACCCTCTGTTTTTTACTCTTTTTTTTGGCCTAATGGGTTTTTAAGTGTGATTTGAGAATAGTGAGTAACGCAAACACGTTGTTTATAGAGACAATTCTTGAATATCTTGGCATTAAGAATTGCTTCTCAGAAATCAACACAAATCCGAGCCATATCGATGAAGAAGGGAGGCTGAGAATCTCACCATACATTGATTTTGAGACATACCCTCATGGTTGCACCCTTTGCCCTCCAAACATGTGCAAGGTATACCAATTTTCTTGAATTTGAAACCATCTTTCTTGATTGATCCTTTGTGTTAAGTAAATTCTTGTTCAAGATTCTGATTCTTATTAACTGGGATTTTATAAATAAGTATTATTAAGTGATCCCACAAAATCTACTGGGCATTATTATAAAAAGATAGTGACATAAGTCAGCATAAGAGCAATAGTTGACTCAAAACAACACTTGGACTAAGCATTTGTTTTCTTTTGTGCATTTAGGGTATGATCATAGAAACAATTCAAGCCTCAATGGCCAAAGAAGGGAAGAAAAGAATCATATATTTAGGCGATGGAAGCGACGATTTTTGCCCAAGTTTGAAGCTTAGGGAGGGCGATTTCATGATGCCGAGGAAGAACTTCCCTGTTTGGGATTTGATATGCGAAAATCGAGCTCCTTTAAAGGCAGAAGTGCACGAATGGATCGATGGGAAAGAGATGGAGCAGATTCTGCATAAACTCAGAGAAGATGAAGAATGAAGATAGCATGATCAAATCAAACTCAGTTCACTTATTATCAGTTGATAGGATGTTTGAGAGTAGTGTTCCACTTACCTTGTCCCCACTACTCAAAGTCCATCAATAGTATCTAAATTTGCTTAAAACATAGGCCTAAATAACCAAGACAAGTTATTGGGAGTGCACCTTTTCTTCTAATCTGATTTGTCTCAAATTTTTATAGTTAAATCTTCTTCTTAAATTTGTCAAGATATGTATATATTTCAGTCATAGATGCTCTCTAACATTGTATGCCTACTGCCAACTCCAAAATTGGTTGCTTTCTATACTTTCTAATGTATCAAAATTGTAATGCAAATTGCAGAACCTCAACCAATAAGATGACACGAATCGAAAACCAAACAATCTAAACACACCAACAACAAACATGTTTAACATGGTTCAATATTCCAGTCGACTCATTTTAATGATCAAAGGAAACACAACATTTGTATGGACAAGCTTCTCATAGAAAGTTAAAATTATATAAAAAATGTAACTATACTAAAATAATTCAGACAAGGATTAATTGAAATTGAAGTGAGAATCATACTTTAAGTTATAATCAAGTAAGGAATAGCTTGTTAAAGTTCAAAACATATGAATAAAAGAAAGGAATCATCACTTTTGCGCAAAGTTTTCCTATTACCTCGTTAAATTATGTGCAAATATATATGTCTTATTCAGAAAACATCAATGTGAAATAATTTAGAGATAAAGATGAATGTTTCAATTTTTTTTTTTTTTTTTTTGATTCAAATGAAATGAAATGTTAATAATACCGTACGTCCGATCTTTCACCATTCTCCAAATCTAATGGCTGACTTTAACCGATAAACAGTCCTACTCATTGTCCCACGACAACTATGCAATCTACTTTATGACAAATAATTGAAAGGAATCAGCCAAGCATGTCCATATATTTAGCACTTTATGAAAAAGATAACAAAGAGAGGGAACATGGAATCAATATTTTCTTGTGTGTTCAAATCTTCCATTTGCTAATGTATTCTTGTTAGCAAACTTATGGGTAATGGTGGTGGACAAGATGAATTAGGCAATCTGCAGGTTGTGTCTATAGTGGGTGTTGGGGGACTTGGAAAAACAACCCTTGCTCAACTAGTTTATAACGATAGTCGAGTAAAGGAGTGTTTTGAATTAAAAATTTGGATATGTGTTTCAGATCCCTTTGATCTGCCTGCCATTACCAAAGGGATTCTTGAGAGCTTGGGAAAGGGTGGTTCTTCAAATACCAACCAATTGGATGTCATGTTTAAACATGTCCAAGACTCTATTTCTGGGAAGAGGTTTCTTCTAGTCCTTGATGATGTTTGGACTGAAGATTATAACCAATGGGAACCCCTAGAAAACACCCTCAAATGTGGTGGGGTTGAAAGTAAAATTTTGGTGACTACAAGAAAGAAAAGAGTTGCTGAAATGATGCACACAATCCATGTTCATCATCCTGGACAACTCTCAAATGAAGATTGTTGGTTGGTATTGCGTCATATGGCCCTTTTTGGAAGACTGATGAGGTAGTTGAAAATTTTGAGGATATTGGTAAGAAAATAGCTGAGAAGTGCAAAGGCTTACCTCTTGCTGCAAAGGTTTTGGGAAGTCTTTTGTGCTCTAAGAATACTTTGAAAGAGTGGGAGAATGTATTAAATAATGAAATATGGGAAATGAAAGAAGCGAAAGTAGAACTTATTCCTCATTTACTTTTGAGCTACAATGAATTGTCTCCAACACTCAAGCGTTGCTTCTCATATTGTGGTGTCTTTCCTAAGGATAAAAACATTAATGTTGATGAACTAATAAGAAATTGGATGGCATTGGGTTATTTGGGCTTTGAGGGAGACATGGAAGGTAAAGGGCGAGAGTACTTTGACGTTTTAGTGATGCATTCTCTATTTCAGGACTTTGTGAATGATGACTCTGATGGGAGAATAATAGGGTGTAAAATGCATGATATAGTACATGATTTTGCTCTATTTCTTAGAAAAAGTGATAGAGTAGAGGGGATAACTATGGGTAAGACACCTTGTTTAACATGTGATCCTTTTTTAGTTTCCAATGTAAATGAATTTTGTAGTTTGTTTATGAAGCACCATGGATCTTCTCTAAATCTTTGTGATTGTCTCACACGTCTGAGGGTGTTAAGCTTGTCAGGGTGTGAATTGCGAAGTACAGGAATGGAAAATTTGATTCACTTGAGGTTGTTGAACTTGAATGCAATTGTGTTAACCCACCAAGAGCTTAAAATCATTTTTCAACTATATAACTTGCAAACTCTTAGCCTAAGCGATTGCGGCCTAGAAGAGATTTCTAAGGATATTGGGAATTTGATTCACTTGAGACACCTCGACTTGAGTTATAATGAATCTCTAAAAGAATTGTCAAGGGAAATTGGGAATTTGATTCAATTAATATACCTCGACTTGAGCGTAAATGAATCTCTAAAAGAATTGCCAAGGGAAATTGGGAATTTGATTCAATTAATACACCTCGACTTGAGCGAAAATGTATATCAAAAGGAATTACCAAGGGAAATTGGGAATTTGATTCACTTGAGACACCTCGACTTGAGTTGGAATGAATCTCTGATGGAATTGCCAAGGGAAATTGGGAATTTGACTCAGTTGACACACCTCAATTTAAGCTCGAATTATTCTCTAAAGGAGTTGCCAGAGAGTATATGTGCTTTGAACTTACAAACATTGGATGTTCTTTGTTGCGATAATCTGTCCAGACTTCCTGAAGGAGTGGGACAATTAATTAGTCTTCGCAAATTGGGTAAGTTCGATGGAGGAAGTGGAGGGAACAAATTGCGATCATTGAAGAACTTAAACAAACTTGGTGGATCTCTAAGGTTGAGAATCAGATTAGATAATGACATTAATTCTGAAGAAATGGTTGAAGATGCTAAGGAAGCACAACTGAGGAATAAGATACACATTCAATCACTTGATATAATTTTTGAGGATGAGATGGATGACAATGAGGAGTCGTCATTGGCTATTCAAGGATACGAAGGCTCTCAGCTTCCATTGGGGTGGTTGTTCTCACTCAACCAGCTAAGGAAACTTGTTCTACGTCATCACTCTCACCTGACGTCATTGCCACCCTTAGAAAAACTGCCTTGCCTCGAAGACTATTCCATTTATTTCATGAGTTGGTTGGAAATTGTGGGACGAGAATTCTTGGGAATAGGAAGAGGAGGAGACAAAGAGTTGGATACTGTTGCCTTTCCTAAATTGAAGAAGCTGTCATTTTTGGGATGTCACAACTGGAAAGAGTGGGAAGACATAACAATCGACGAAGAAGAATCTGCAGGCATGACATTAATGCCTTCTCTCACGCATTTGAAGATCCAATGTTGCGAAAAGTTGACAGTGCTGCCACATGGCCTGTTACGTAAGGTGTCTTCGTTGGAAGTGTTGGATATTTATAATTCAACACTGCTGCAACAACGTTACATGGACAAGGATGGTTCGGACTGGAAATATATATCTCAATATAATCCACGACTTCAACTCACATCAGAGAGGGACTTCACTCACATCTGAGACATGCAAATGCTGCTGCCAAACACCTCTTATTCATCCATATTCATTTTCTTATTCTCCCCTCTCAATTTGTAACTACTGTTTTTTCTTTTTTTATATAGCATCACGATTTTTAAATGTTGTCGATATACAATCATATGTAATTTACACCATTTATTTTCGAAAATTCTAATTGCCCTTACACACCATCTTTTGCAGTGATGTTTATAGGGAAAATAATTTTTTTGTTTGGCGTCAGTTATTAAATTTAATTAAATTATCTTATAATTTGTGATAGTTTTGCCAAATAGTCTCATGATTGCTTATTGTAGGTAATTTATATGTTAAAGGTTCAGTTATGCTGGTCACACGAATTTTAAGAATTCTAACATTTTTCAACAATATAATTTAAACGGAAAAACCTCGTATACAACCAAATGATTTTTTTTTTTTTATTCGAGATCCCAAATTTAGTTTTCTATAGTAAATATGCATTATTAAACAATATATTTTGAAAAAATAAAGATCCAAAACGAGAGGGTCTTAAAAATTGATTAATTGATATTTTGGATAGAAGTATGAAATCTATGTTTCCATTAAAGGAATACTATATTCTTGTAAAATTATTGGAACAAAATATAGCTAGGTGGTGAATTTTGAAATGCATTACTATGTGAAATAGTTTTTTTTTTTTTTTACTTTTTAAGCCATGTGCACTAATTTCTTGTCAACCGAAACTAAATATTTAAAAGTTCATATATTCGTCGACCCAGAAAAATATGGGCCATGATTAAAGGGACAAGAAAGGCCTACCATCATTATAATATGAGAAAAATAAAGGCCCAAAAGGCCCATTGCCATTGAATTTTGGGATTTTTGTTTAGGTCCCCGGACTCCCCCCAATGCCCAATCCCAATGACATATAGCAATTTGCAATTATATTCAATTATTGCTTTCGAGTCCCAATCCTTGTAATTTTACATATGTCGCCCAAGAAATATTTAAGTAATTTAATTAAATTAATTGTCCCATTGCTATAATAGTATTCATGTTGTAGGTTCTTTTTTTTTTTTTAATTACCCGAAATTCAATAAAAAAAAAAAACTCATTTATATGTATGATAATGGTCTAGTTTTTACCCTTAAATTAACCTTGTCTCGTTTGAGATGTTTTTTTTCTTAAAATAATAATAATAACAATTTAAGTATCCAACTTTATCTTGATTAATCTTGAATGGGAACGATCATTTAATAGTTTATTTCAGATAAATTTGAAAATGATATGCAACTTAAACATGTTTAGAATTCTACACCAAACAAAATTAGAAAAAGAAATTATCTATATAATGAGAATAAAAAAATTAAAAGATTTATATTATATTCATATTACAATTGGAATTTTTTTAAATAACTTAGAATTATAACTTTATTTAGTTAATTTTAACTAATATGGAATTAATAGTTAAAATTAGTTTTAATTAAATAATTAATACAATTAAGTAAGTATATTTAAATAGATTTTTCAATATTAATTTAACAACTCATATGAAAAATGTAAGTGTTTATTTACGAATGTCAAATAGTTTTTAAAAACATAGAATCAATCAAATTATATGTTGATTGTTTAATTGTATATATTTTTTAATCAATCTTAATATTTTTTAAAATTATTCAAACCAGGTGTTAATAAATAAAATTCGTCAATTTTTTTAATTAATCTAAATTATACTTTCAATAATTCATTATCTTAAATTGTTAAAAAAAATGGTTTTTTAATTGATGAAAATATTTCAAAATGAAGATGATTTTAGATTGAGGAGGTATTATGTGGGATCCACACCAAAGGGCGTTATCGCACCCACTATTGTGGGTGCTCTAAAAGAAATCTTGTCAAAAAAAATGAAATTTTGAATTAATAAAAATTCCTAATCTTTATATATAAAAGAAATGTTGGACTCTCCAGGTTGCGATACATAAGCGTTTTAAATGAATTTCTTTCTGCCATGTGTAATCTCAATTTTTGCCAACTAAGCGGTCAGCCATCTAAACTTTGCCACCTAGGATTTTAGTGGTCTCTCACTGCCACATGTAATGGCTCTTGCAATCCCAAAAGATCATAGTCATGTCTCTCCATCTCGCCATTCCAACAGATCATTACCAAGTCTCTCCATCTCGCCAAGGCCTTCCAATTTATTTTGTGGGTTTCGATTTGCAGGTTGTTTACAATTGGGACACTGATAATAGTAAAGGGTTTGGATTTGTGACGATAGCTACTGTGGAAGTAGCTGGTAAAGCTGTGAGAATGTTTAATCGTTATGTAAGTTATTTTCCACTCAAATTGTCTAATATGTAAAAATACTATGCTGTGTGGAGAACATTTTTTGTGTTATGAAGCTCAAAATAGTGACATTTCTATAAACTCTCTCTATTTTTTTCATTAGTAAGATGCTCAAGATTGCTGTATACAAATAATTATAACTGATGTTGAAGACACCACTATAATTGTTGAAAAGAAATATTGTGGTGGTGAAGATCAGGTATTTGATCTAATTAGGAATACCATTAGAATAGTTGTTATGTTCCTGGACTTGACAAGTTATTTATAATAGTAATAACTCATCATTTTATTAACATTTCCCCCAACATTTTATAAACTTCTCTTAATTCAGTCAAACTTGAACCAAGATTTATATCATATCACGTGATTGATTTGTTAAGCTTAATGATGAAGCTCAAACAAGGTTTTAGCAATTGATTTGGATGTGAGAATTGAATAGTTTGATTTGATTTGAGCTCCAAACGGAACAATGAAGATATAATCTGATGTGTTCAACAATATATTACATGTAATCTATTACAGTTGATATATTTTAATACAATATTTCAAATTAATCAACACAGGAGATGATTTTTGTAATATTGATTTTAGCCCGGATCTTTTAGGAAATAACACCTTAATAACAAAATATTTGTGTTTTATAAGGATTTTGTAAACATGGTTAAAAATGCATGTTGATTGTTATACACATCAATTTCTAAACATGTTTTAGATAATGTCCAATATTAATATAAAAAAAATTATTTTAAATTTTGTACAAAGTCAAACATCAATTATATTAATGTGTGATGAATTGAGCACGCAACCAATTTGAAAATGTTAAGTTGAAGTTAGCTAAATTTTTGTTTTTCTTTTTTAAAGTTACAAACAGAAGTATTCGACTTAGATAATAGACATGGTGCTAGATTTATTCCACAAAAATATTGATCTACACTAAGTACGGCAATTATTGTGATTTTTAGTTAGACAAAGTGACATTCAAGAGTTTATTATTACGACAAAATATCAATGAAAAATATAGAAATAAATGAAAAACTATCCCGTGCGTTCACAGGTCAATCACTAGTACAATTAAATTATCAGATAAAAAACGTGCAGTCAAAGACACAATGATATTGATATTAAGAGGTATGTAGCGATCATTAACTGATTGACCAATGGAAAAATCTTCTCCAATGCTTTGTGATTGGCTTGTAGGTGAGTCATTAATACATGTTCAATTTGTCAAAGTTGAAAACCATCAATGAGAAATAATTCAGATAAAGATGAATGTTTCTAAAAAATAAAAGTATTTTTGATTCAAATGAAATGAGATGTGAATAAGGACGATCATTGACCAGGCTCCCACTCTCCAAATCCAACGGCTAAACTTGTCTTTGTCCCACTTATAGCTATGTCAAGTGATAATTGAAAGGAAGCAGACAAGCAGGTACATCTATCACTTTATCATAAATATAGGTCACATGGAGTCGATAATTTCTTGTGTGTTCATATCTTCCATTTGCTAACGTATTGATAAATATCATCACAAAGAAAAGAGCAGCTTAAACACACACACAGACATATCCAAAACCAGTACTCATCATGGCTGATGCTATCGTTTCTGCTGTGGTGGAGAGTATTATAGCTATAATTAAAGAAGAGGTTCAAAATGAAGTGAATCTTGTGAGAGGCGTTGACGAGGAGGTTCTCAAGCTTTCTGAGGAGCTGAAAGCAATCAGATATGTGTTGGATGATGCTGAGAATCGACGCTTCAAAGACGATAAGGTCAACTACTGGTTGTCCAGGCTGGAACAAACGTCTTATCAAATGGAGGACGTTCTGGATGAATGGAACTATGCTCTTCTCAAATATAAGATGGATCGATCTAATGATGTTGTTCTTGCTCCTCCAAACCAAAAGGTATGCTCCTTCCTCCCATCATCTTCATGTTTATGTTTCAACAAAGTTGTTGTCCGTCGTGATATTGCAAAGAAGATAAAGAATGTAAAAGATCGACTTGATCAAATTTTGAAGGAGAAAGATCAATTTAATTTTCTCACTTCCCAGCCCACTACGGATGTTTCCCCTAACCCTTGGCGAGTTCAATCTACTTCTTTGATTGACTTGGAGAATGTCCATGGTCGGAAAAACGATATGGATATTCTTGTTAGCCAACTTATGGGTAATGGTGGTGTACATTATGAATTAGGCAATCTGCAGGTTGTGTCTATAGTGGGTGTTGGGGGACTTGGAAAAACAACTCTTGCTCAACTAGTTTATAACGATAGTCGAGTAAGGGAGTGTTTTGAATTAAGAATCTGGAAATGTGTTTCAGATCCCTTTGATCTGCCTGCCATCGCCAAAGGGATTCTTGAGAGTTTGGAAAAGGGTAGTTCTACAAATATCAACGAATTGGATGTCTTGTTTAAACATGTCCAAGATTCTATTTCTGGGAAGAGGTTTCTTCTTGTCCTTGATGATGTTTGGACTGAAGACTATAGCCAATGGGAACCCCTAAAAAACACCCTCAGATGTGGTGGAGTTGGAAGTAAAATTTTGGTGACTACAAGAAAGGAAAGAGTTGCTGAAATGATGCACACAATCCATGTTCATCATCCTGGACAACTCTCAAATGAAGATTGTTGGTTGGTATTGCGTCATATGGCCCTTTTTGGAAAGACTGATGAGGTAGTTGAAAATTTTGAGGATATTGGTAGGAAAATAGCTGAGAAGTGCAAAGGCTTACCTCTTGCTGCAAAGGTTTTGGGAAGTCTTTTGTGCTCTAAGAATACTTTGAAAGGGTGGGAGGATGTATTAAATAATGAAATATGGGAAATGAAAAAAGCGAAAGTAGAACTTTTTCCTCATTTACTTATGAGCTACAATGAATTGTCTTCAACACTCAAGCGTTGCTTCTCATATTGTGGTGTCTTTCCTAAGGATAAAAACATTAATGTTGATGAACTAATAAGAAATTGGATGGCATTGGGTTATTTGGGCTTTAAGGGAGACATGGAAGGTAAAGGGCGAGAGTACTTTGATATTTTAGCGATGCATTCTCTATTTCAGGACTTTGAGAATGATGACTCTGATGGGAGAATAATAGGGTGTAAAATGCATTATATAGTACATGATTTTGCTCTATTTCTTAGAAAAAGTGGTAGAGTAGAGGAGATAACTATGGGTAAGACACCTTGTCGAACATGTGATCCTTTATTAGTTTCCAATGTAAATGAATTTTGTAGTTTGTTTGGGGAGCACAAAGGATCTTCTCCAAATCATTGTGATTGTCTCACACGTCTGAGGGTGTTAAGCTTGTCAGGGTGTGAATTGCGAAGTACAGGAATGGAAAATTTGATTCACTTGAGGTTGTTGGACTTGAATGCAATTGTGTTAACCCACCAAGAGCTTAAAATCATTTTTCAACTATATAACTTGCAAACTCTTAGCCTAAGCGATTTCGGCCTAGAAGAGATTTCTAAGGAGATTGAGAATTTGATTCACTTGAGACACCTCGACTTGAGTTGGAATAAATCTCTAAAAGAATTACCAAGGGAAATTGGGAATTTGATTCACTTGAGACACCTCAACTTGAGCTATAATGAATCTCTGAAAGAATTGCCAAGGGAAATTCTGAATTTGATTCAATTAAGACACCTTGACTTGAGCTACAATGAATCTCTGAAAGAATTGCCAATGGAAATTGGAAATTTAACTCACTTGACACACCTCGACATAAACTTTAATGATTCTTTAAAGGAGTTGCCAGAGAGTATATGTGCTTTGAACTTACAAACATTGAATGTTCTTTGGTGCGAAAATCTGTCCAGACTTCCTGAAGGAGTGGGACAGTTAATTAGTCTCCGCACATTGGGTGAGTTCAAAGGAGGAAGTGGAGGGAACAAATTGCGATCATTGAAGAACTTAAACAATCTTGGTGAATCTCTAAAGTTGAGAATCAGATTAGATAATGACATTAATTCTGAAGAAATGGTTGAAGATGCTAAGGAAGCACAACTGAGGAATAAGATACACATTCAAAGACTTGATATAATTTTTGAGGATGAGATGGATGACAATGAGGAGTCGTCATTGGTGAGGATGAAGGTAATAGATGCATTGGAGCCCCATCCAAAGTTGGAAGAATTGGAAATTTGGGGATACAAAGGCTCTCAACTTCCATTGGGGTGGTTGTTCTCACTCAACCAGCTAAGGAAACTTGTTCTACGTCATCACTCTCACCTGACGTCATTGCCACCCTTAGAAAAACTGCCTTGCCTCGAAGACTTTTCCATTGGTTGGATGAGTGGGTTGGAAATTGTGGGACGAGAATTCTTGGGAATAGGAAGAGGAGGAGACAGAGAGTTGGATATTGTTGCCTTTCCTAAATTGAAGAAGCTGTCATTTTTGGGATGTCACAACTGGAAAGAGTGGGAAGACATAACAATCGAGGAAGAAGAATCTGCAGGCATGACATTAATGCCTTATCTCACGCATTTGAAGATCAAATATTGCGAAAAGTTGACAGTGCTGCCACATGGCCTGTTACGTAAGGTGTCTTCGTTGGAAGTGTTGGATATTTCTTTTTCAACACTGCTGCAACAACGTTACATGGACAAGGATGGTTCGGACTGGAAATATATATCTCAATATAATCCACGCCTTCAACTCACTTCCTAGACATGCAAATGCTGCTGCCAAACACCTCTTATTCATCCATATTCATTTTCTTATTGTCCCCTCTCAATTTGTAACTACCGTTTTTTCTTTTCTTATATAGCATCATGATTTTTAAATGTTGTTGATATACAATCATATGTAATTTGCACCATTTATTTTCGAAAATTCTAATTGCCCTTACACACCATCTTTTGTAGTGATGCTTGTAGGGAAAATAATTTTGTTTGTTCGGCGTCAGTTATTAAATTTAATTAAATTATCTTATAACTTGTGATAGTTTTGCCAAATTGTCTCATGATTGCTTATTGTAGGTAATTTATATGTTAAAGGTTCAGTTATGCTGTCACCTGAATTTTAAGAATTCTTACATTTTTCAACAATATCATTTTAAAAATACATAATTTAATTGAAAACACTCGTATACAACCAAAATGATTTTTTTTTTTTATTCAAGATCCCAAATTTAGTTTTCTATAGTAAATATCCATTATTAAACAATATATTTAGAAAAAAATCAAGATCCAAAACGTGAGGGTCTTAAAAATTGATTAATTGATATTTTGGATAGAAGTATGAAATCTATGTTTCCATTAAAGGAATACTATATTCTTGTAAAATTATTGGAATAAAATATAACTAGTTGGTGAGTTTTGAAATGCATTACTATGTGAAATTGTTTTTTTATTTTTTACTTTTTAAGCCATGTGCACTAGTTTCTTGTAAACCAAAACTAAATATTTAAAAAGTGTGCATATTTGTCGGCCCAGAAAAATATGGGCCATGATTAAAGGGACAAGAAAGGTCTACCATCATTATAATATGAGAGAAACAAAGGCCCAAAAGGCCCATTGCCATTGAATTTTGCGATTTTTGTTTAGGTCCCCCCAATCCCAATGACATATAGCAATTTGAAATTATATTCAATTATTGCCTTCGAGTCCCAATCCTTGTAATTTTACATATGTCGCCCAAGAAAGATTAAGTAATTTTAATCAATTAATTGTCCCATGGCTATAATAGTATTCATGTTGTAGGTTTTTTTTTTTTTTAATTACCCAAAATTCAATAAAAAAAACTAATGTATATGTACGATAATGGTCTGGTTTTTACCCTTATGGTTTTTACCCTTAAATTAACCTTGTCTCGTAACAACAATAATAATAATTTAAGTATCCAACTTTATCTTGATTAATCTTGAATAGGAACCACATTTAATAATTTATTACAGATAAATTTGAAAATGACATGCAACTTAAACATGTTTAGAATTAAATTAGAAAAAGAAATTATATCTGATTAAGAGCCATGAACCAAGAGAAAGTTAGTGGCGACAAAATCCAGTCCAATTGAAAAGCTGATTATACTAAAAAATGAAAGCACAGACTCTAAGAATTAAAATTATTGTAATTAAATAATGTAATATTTTATTAATTAAATAACCCATTATTTATTTCTCGACACTTTGGTAGCTTAATTTCGTCGTATTCGATAATCCACAAATTAATGTCGCGCTTAATGCCAAAAATAAGAACTGATTAATTTCGAATTAAAAGTTTAAAAGTTATTGAAATTGTAATTAGTGCCCCTCGAGTTTATAAAATTACAATTTCGGAGGTTCGAGACAGGGGATCCGTGGAGAGTGGGGCCCCTACTAAGCCGTCGAATAGGTCACCGTCAGGTATTCATTGCGTTAACGTGCAGTTAAGTCAGGAAACGGCAGGACGTTGGCTGGCAGACGTAAAATGTTTCCCATTCATATGGGAAATTGAAATTTTGGCATAAGGTTTAGGTATTTAACATGACAAAACAAATGCATTTCTTTAGGAATAAGTGAATTCATTCATAAAATTTATTGAGCATGGCTATGTGCAATTATCTAATAATAACACTTATTTGTTTTAAACAACATTTATTATAGAACGAATTAAATTTATAATAAAAATAATATTTTCATGTTTTTAATTATCATTAGGATGTGCATCGATTGGTTCGGCTACCAAGTCGAACCAAATTACCAAACTAAATTAATTGAATTGTGTATATGAAGAAATAAACTGATTGAAATTTGGTGGAAAACCAATTTGAAACCGAACTAAAATATTTGATTCAATTCGGTAGAAAATTGAATTTGGGTAAAATCAAATTGTGCACCCCTAGTTATCACTAAAACTTTGCATTCGGTTAAACTCCATAAGATACCTAAGCTAATCATGAAATATAAGACTTAGTAGCTTAATTGAACAAATAAATTACAATTAATCATCAAGACCATCTGCTTCAAATATCATTTCATTTTTTATTATTAAATTATGAACATATATATTTCATATAGTAATCCAACGGAGTTTGACGGAGTTAGATGACGGAGAGTGTAGCAGTTGGGTATTTTATTCTGTGTAGTGTGTTTGTGTGGTTGGGTTTGATTTCAATGCTAACTTACGCCACGGGTCACCCCTATTAAATGCACACCTCTTCAATTTTTTAAATTTGCTCATTCAAAAATTTTGGTTCCATTTTCAAAAATAATAGAATCTCATGACACTTTTTTTTTGGGCAATATTTGGTGTTATCTTTCCACGTTTAGGAATAATATTCTAAGATTATACATAAATTTTTATGATCAAACCAGGAATTAAATTGTACTTGATGCTAATTAATTGTTCCATTGATAGTCAAGTACAGTATATGTATTTTCGTGTTTAATACGAAGCAACCACATATGTACCTTATTTAATTAAATATCAATCTTTTTAAAATAAATTAGGATATAAAAAATTACGTGGGATTGATTTTGATCAACTAATCAAGATTCTTGATTTATCAAAGTAGACTGACAATTGATGCTAAAAAAAAGGTTTTGAACAGTTTAATTCGACTTCATATAACTTTATTTTAAATGGTTATACAAAATGTTGAAATACATGTTTAACTAATTACATTTTGGACATCCTCATTTATTTAAACATCTTGTGTTTCTTTCATCATCACACAACATTATTTGTTTTCACTATATTTCAATACTGTGTTTTATTCCCAAATATGATATGTTAATAAGAATGTCATACTTTTATCAATGATGTATTTGTACATATTATCAAACTAAATTGCTTTTAAAAATAAATATTTCAACTACTTCATCAACATGTCACATGTTGATTTAAATTATTCGTTGAAATTTTACATCAAAACTTTTCATACTCCACGTGAAATTGTGTATCATGCAATCATTAAATTAATATTCC
Source organism: Scutellaria galericulata (assembly GCA_946896805.1). Lineage (NCBI taxonomy): Eukaryota > Viridiplantae > Streptophyta > Magnoliopsida > Lamiales > Lamiaceae > Scutellaria > Scutellaria galericulata. The sequence goes on from OX335797.1 coordinate 15,654,024, forward strand.
TAAAACTATTGAAAATAATTGACATGTTTATATACCCATGAATGTTTAATTTTGGAAATATTTCTGTTTAATGCACTCTTTTATAAAAAGAAAAAATATTTTGAAATGGAAGATACATAGTATAAATAGTACATTATCATGTTCATGTTTTGGACACTTTCATATTTGTTTCTTTCTATTTACCACTTCTATGTGTTGAGAAGTGGATATTTATCCATTTAGGTGATTAAATTTTTAGCTCTTGATACCCTTTTTAATCAATGAGATTACAACTTTTTTTCTCTTGAAAAAAAAAAAAAAGAATACTTTAATCTTTAATTGGTTGATTTTTTTCTATCATTTATTCATTTTCATTTGTTAAAGGCATAAGTACATCATATTTATAATATTATCATGTTAAACATGAAATATACATATACATTTCAATAACACAAATATAGAAAATGAAATAATTTTAACATGAAAATATAACATATACATACTTCCCACTTAAAGTACTCGAAAAATAAAGTCGATGGAATTTATAAGATATGCTAACACGAATTTAGTTTTAGAAAAATTAATCTCGAACTACTTGTTTCTCTTGCATAACCTAACACTCATTCTTGTAAAAACTTTTGTACATTTGAAAAATCATAACTTGAAACTTAAAATTGAAAATACAATATCAATAGCATTAATATATTATATATCAGATATATTGATCACAAAATATCACCAAATTCAAATAAAATATAAATTTCAAAATTCTGACAAATAGATCTGAAGAATCAGCTGAGTCTTAAACTTAAAATTCAGAAAAAGTTGAAAGCAGCAACATACTGAAAGTCATGATTACATGAAGCAGTGTAGCTTTTATTAGCTATAAGTTGCTCCAAAACGACAACACTTTTTAATTCAAACAAAAAGACAACATTAATTTAAAATAAAATAAATTAATGAAGAAAAAAGCTACAGCTTGTGGGGTCACTAACAGATTCTTCCATGAATTTAAAATAGCTTTTTTAAATAAGCTGATTCTCGTGATTGTGCGAGGCTCCATATTATTATTAATATTTTTATTTTATTTACCAAGGACAATATTTTTTTTACTTTTTTGGAATAAACTACTAAAGACAAATCTTTAAAGCCAAAATTTAACTTTATTCACACCGCGCCATATTTTAAAAACTCAAATCCGAGGCACATTTTTATAGAGGTTGGAACATCGGAGGTAAATCGTAACCGTGAATTGTAATTATATACAGTTTATATTTGAATTGTTGGTTCTAAATTGGGGTTAGAACCCGCACTTGAGTCGTCGTTTTATCTATTTTTTTAATTTTATATTATATAAAATAACATTATATTATTATACTCTTGATTTTTAAGTTGTATTGATAATTTTTTTAATTTGTATTATAAGTTATAATTTTTTTTATAGGTTTATGGTTTGTATTTTGTTGTATTTAAATTGTAATTTCAAAATTTTTAAGTTGTAATGTTATATTGTTGTAACTTGTAAATACAAGTTCTAATTTTTAATTTATATCAAATTATAAACTCAAATAAAATTGTTTTCAATAATTGTAATATTTATATGTAAATTTAATTAAAAAATTTGATAAAATAAAATAAATATTAAAATGAAACCTTCCAAACCTGTGATTCGAAACGAAACCTCTTATTTTCAAATTAGAACCGAAACCATAATTTCACAATTTGAGTCCAGTTTGACCTCTCATAGTTTTCCGAAGCATCGATTTTGAATTGAAATTGACTGTTGGAATTGTCTAGACATATCTATATTTTTGTGTTCATAATATATATTATTGAAATATAATAGTTTTAAAAATCTTTAATCGAGACATTCTCACATGTTTATTAGTATAATATGCCTTCGTCTTTCACATGTCATGAGATCAACTTCCTTTAGATTTATTTTTCTCCTTAAAATTCAAATTTCAAATATAGCATATGATTTTTAAAATTTACGTAAAGCCATTCATTCTATTTAATTGTATTTCAAATGGAAACATCTAACATGACGTAGCTCATAAAAGGAGAAGTGGTTGATCTTTTTATTATTTCAATATTGAAAAATATATTGGATTTGCTTTATGACTTTTCCCTTTTGTCATATATAAGCTTTAATTTTGAATAACTGAACTTTAATGTAATTAATACTATGTATTTTTTTATTTATTTCTACCACACAAGGAATTAAAACAATTTATTATAAATTCTCTCTTGAGTCAGAGTTTTAAATTTTAGAAATGAAAGATACTATAATAAATATAGGGTTTTCAGCCTTTTTAATTTTTCATTTTAATTTATTTGCGAAAATGATATTTGGGAACAAAATAGCAGACCAATACGTCGCACGTTCTTCCATGTTCAAATCTTATCCTATTGGACCATACTGTAATTAATATATCATGTCCTTGTCTAAAAATTATATAGTATTTATTTGATTTAAATACTTTATGACTAATTCTTCTTGTAGCTAAGCCATTAAAGTCAATCTTCATTTATAGTATTTGATATCTCTATTTAATTTTTGAAACATATGTTCTATAATTTATTAGTCTCCTGCTCTTTAATTTGCCATTACTAATGTTCTATTGGTTTTATGAAAATGAAACTGAAACAACACAAAAATTATTGACATCAACCAATCTTGTTTTCATATTATTAATAACAATCTCACTATTCCCACTTCAGTTGATAGTCAAGTAAAATTTGTTATAAATTGACAAAATAGTGAATATGTAAAAGTAGCTAGTAGCAAAATTGCATTACAAGGATATTATTTTCTTTTTTATTTGAGTTATGATAAAATAAAAATAGCATTATGTTTGGGTTAATATAATATTAATATTGATATGCATGCAAATCATGAAATGTATAAAGATTCATATGGAAAAATTAATGTGTTGTCGTCGTAACAAAATGATATAGTGTTCAAAATACTCTACTAAGAGTTTTGCAGTTTAAATTTGATATTCCTAGATATTATCTAAACCCAAATTGATTTAATTTAGATAATTCTTAATTCAATTTATTTTGAGTTTTTAGTTGAGCAACTAACAAGTTTAGAATTCTACGTTAGATTGTGTATTAAATTGTTGTAGAAACTATGGAACAAATTTGAATTTATCTAGAAAACAAAGAGTCAAAAACTGATCTTTCACATATCAATATACAAAATTATTAAAAAAAGTATCTTAAAAAAAAAAACTCATATTCCATTAAGTAATCAAACAAAACATTAAAAAACCAAATATCTTGATTCTTGAAAGAGAGAAATTTAATGTTTTAGAGAGGGGTCAAAAGTGTAGTTAAGATGTAAAAAGTAGGGCAATGTGGACAAGAAAAGACCTCGACGGCGACATTGTCTGGAGCAGTAAAAATCAGGGACAAGAGAGGCAGATATTTGAAAGAAATTCAGACCCCATTTACATCTCTGCACAGATTTTGTGACCATCGTTTCTTTCCCTCCTCTCTTTTCTGTATAAACATTATTTATCTGTCACTATTACAAATGTAAGTGCATCATTGCTCTTCCCCCCACCTTCTCACACACAAAATATTAATTAATTAATGCCCTTTTATTTTCTTGATCTGGGTTTTTTTTTTAGTTGGTGAGGTTGTTCAACTTGAATGCTCATCCCATGTAATCTCTCTCTCTCTCTCTCTCTCTCTCTCGTTGTAAAAACGTTATCTTTTTATCTTGGGATGTCGTTGCTGTTGTCATTTTTATCGAGCTGTTGTGATGTGAAAGAAGAAGGGGCAAGAATGGTGATGATATATATATACAGAAAAAATCCCATGATATATAGCGTTTGTTGTGTGTGTTTTGTGCTGATTCGTTTGTGGGTTTTTGCAGGAAAGAGTGTAAAGATTGAGAAGTCATATCTGATTGCAAGGAAACTCAACTCTTGTGTCACTTCAATGGCTTCTTTTTCCATTGTGAAAAGCAGTTTTTGGGTGTGAAAAATCTTGGGGTTTCTTGGAGGGGAATATTTTCTGGCATTCCAATAATTGATTTTGGAGGAAAAGAGCAAACGAAGATATGGGAAACACCTCATTTTAGCTTGAATATTTTTTCCTCCAATTTTCAAGATTCAACTAAATCTTGACTTGTGATTTGAAAGCAACCTATTTTTGCCTGTGGAAAGTTGGGGGTGAATTTTATTGTCGTTTGTGGTGTGCAGAGAGATCATGTGCAAAACAGTGAAGTCTTGTGGTTGAAAAGAAATCTCTCTGCTTTGCAGATCCCACCATTTCTAGAACCTGCATGTACACTCAACTCATCTCTGGTTAAAGCCAAGAACTTGAAGGTTTCAGAGGTTTGACTGAAAAAGAAAAGAGGATTAAAAAATCATTTTCTTGGAATCTTGGTTAAAAAGGGGCTCTCATCATAGGCAAATCTGTCTCACTTTTAGAAGAAACAGTGAGGAATTCAGCAGTATATGCATAAGTTTCATCACAACTTTAGTGGTGGGGTAGACAAGGCCTAATAATGCATTTGTTATTTGTATTTGTAGACAGACATTCACACAATCACACAGTGGCTGGTTCAATGATTTGTGGTGTCTTTTAAGAGGGAAGTTTGTGGGCTTTTAGAGAGAGAAGTAGGGATAATGAGTAGAGAGTTGAAGAAAGGGGAAAAGGTGGAAAAGGGTTCTGCCATGGCTGAGAAGGTTGTGGTGGCTGTTAAGGCATCAAAGGAGATACCTAAAACTGCTCTGGTTTGGGCTTTGACTCATGTTGTTCAACCTGGTGATTGCATCACCCTTCTTGTGGTTATCTCTTCACATAGCTCTGGTAATTTCTTTATTCTTTCCCTGTTTTGTTTCTTGTTTTAGTTTATCATCATAATGGATTTCTTATTAATCTCATTTCAAATGCTTCTGGGATTGATTTCATACATTGCTTCATCTATATTAGCTGCACATAGGGTTAAGTGTCTTTATCTTGCTGATAGAATAGATATTCTTTTCTCAAATTTTTTTTTTTTAATGGGGGTTTCTGGAAACATAATCAGGTAGAAAATTGTGGGGCTTTCCAAGATTTGCTGGAGACTGTGCAAGTGGACACAGGAGATCACACTCTGGAACAAGTTCAGAACAGAAATCTGATATAACAGATACTTGCTCTCAGATGATTCTTCAGCTTCATGATGTTTATGATCCTAATAAAGTAAGTATCTTGAGAATTTGCATATATACTTGGAATTTTGGATCGTATCAGTGATGATGAACAACAATTTTTCTCAGATCAATGTGAACATAAAGCTTGTCAACGGGACGCCATGTGGATCGGTAGCTGCAGAGGCGAAGAAAATCCAAGCGAATTGGGTTGTTTTGGACAAGTAATGCTTGCTATCCTCTCTGTTTTGGACAAGTAATGCTTGTTCAACTTCTTGTGCCTTAATTTTGTGTTTTTTATATTTGAATCACACTCAGGCAGCTTAAGCACGAGGAAAAACGGTGCATGGAAGAGTTACAATGCAACATCGTTGTCATGAAGCGCTCCCAACCAAAGGTTCTTCGTCTGAACTTAGTGGGGTCAGCTAGAAAGGAACCAGAAGTAGTGAGTTGTGATAATAATAACCAATTATCTGAAAAGCTTAAGAACAGAAAAGACTGTTCGAACCCAACTCGTGGGCCCCTCGTTACACCATCGAGTAGTCCAGAGACGTTCACGGCCACCGAAGCTGGAACCTCGTCGGTTTCGAGCTCGGATCCTGGGACTTCACCGTTCTTCATAGCTAATGTAAAGGATGGCCTGAAGAAGGAGAAACTACTAGTTACAAAACAAGAACGAGATCTTGATGAATCCAGTTCGGACACTGATAGTGAAACTCTGTCCTCGTCCTCCAGCTTAAGGTTTCAGCCATGGATGGCGGAGATCGTTAGTTGCCAATCGATGGATCATATCGGGGAAACCTCTGGACGATCCAGTACTCGTTTACAGAATCCTGCTACCAAGGCTCTGCTGGAAAAGCTTTGTAAACTTGACGACGAAGCTGCATTTCGATCCCCAAGCTACCGGTCTAATCTTGAATTCAGTGGCAGTTTGAGAGAAGCGATTTCCCTATCAAGGACCGCGCCACCGGGTCCCCCACCTTTGTGCTCTATATGTCAGCATAAGGCACCCGTTTTTGGAAAGCCGCCAAGGTGGTTTACGTATGCTGAATTGGAGCTGGCCACTGGGGGTTTTTCACAAGCAAACTTCTTAGCCGAAGGTGGTTACGGGTCTGTTCACAGAGGAGTCCTTCCCGATGGTCAAACAATCGCGGTCAAGCAGCACAAGTTGGCAAGCTCTCAAGGCGATCAAGAGTTTTGCTCGGAAGTTGAAGTTCTAAGCTGTGCTCAGCACCGTAATGTTGTTATGTTGATTGGTTTCTGCATTGAAGATGGTAGAAGATTACTGGTTTATGAATACATCTGCAATGGATCGCTTGATTCTCATCTTTACGGTATGTTTTCTCTGCAAGCTAGATTCTTGTCCCTATTTATAGGAGGAGAAAGGTTTTCTCCTTATCTTGCTATGATAAATTCATGTAGGACGCCATCAAGATACACTAGGTTGGAATGCACGACAAAAGATTGCAGTTGGAGCAGCACGAGGATTGAGATATCTTCATGAAGAATGTAGGGTTGGTTGCATTGTGCATCGAGATATGCGGCCTAATAATATTCTCATCACCCATGATTTTGAACCCTTGGTATGAACCTCTTAACCTACTATTCTAGTTAACACGTTACATATACGTGCCCTTATATGCTAATAACTGGTTCATGTTATTAGGTGGGGGACTTTGGCTTGGCTAGATGGCAACCTGATGGAGAAACAGGGGTCGAAACCAGAGTGATTGGAACTTTTGGGTAATTCTTGGAGTGATAGTCTTTCTGCTTGGGTTTATGATCGATGCAGTTTAAGAATGTCAATATTGATTAATCGTTATATTTATGAAGGTATTTGGCACCTGAATATGCTCAGAGTGGTCAGATCACTGATAAAGCCGATGTTTACTCGTTTGGCGTGGTACTGGTGGAGCTTGTTACGGGACGTAAAGCAGTAGACCTAAACCGGCCTAAGGGCCAGCAATGCCTCGCAGAATGGGTAAGCAATTTGTATTATTTGAGTTGACAAAGTAGAAGTTGAAGATTGCATCTTAAACTAACGTGATCTTTAACCCTAATGGAAACAGGCTCGACCGTTATTGGAAGCTCATGCTGTCGATGAATTGATAGATCCACGGTTAGGAAGCAACTATTCGGAGCATGAGGTTTATTATATGTTGCATGCTGCATCGTTGTGCATACGTAGGGATCCTCAAGAACGGCCTCGTATGTCTCAGGTAAGCAAAACGTGGTTACGACTCATTGTGCACACTTATAAACGGTACCCTTTTATTTAATACATTAGTTGTATCTATTGTGATTGAATAGGTGCTTCGAGTACTTGAAGGCGATGCAATGGATTCCGGTCAACTGTTGATGCCTGGGTTCGATGTGGGCAACCAGAGTGGGAGAATGTGATCAGAACTTTCTCTCAACTAAAAACCGAATTTTGGGGAGAAAAGAAAAAATGCCAATATACTTCGTTTTGAAGATGATATTTGAACTGCTACAATGTTAAGTCTGCACAGATTTCTCTATGGAATCAAGCAGTTAGTTTTTGACTGATGCTGTTAAGATTTTTGCCTTTTGTATAGCAATGGTAGTATATGATTTTCTGTAATCACCTATGAGAAATGAATATTCAATTGCAAGATTAGTAATTTTAAGTATACATATTTTGGTGCGATTTTGCTTATCTCCAATCAAGTTACGAGACTTAATTTTAAGTCGATTCCATTGTATTTTGCAATTTCGTAATTAGTTACAAGGCAATACTGAAATAATAAATACGAACACATCAATTGAGAAGTTAGTTTGCCGGTAGTTTTCTTCAATGGATGAACAACATCATTCAACCATAATAGATGAAAATGGTAGATACACAATTATAAATACAATCATCTGGTTTGAACCTTTACGTGTAGATACACGACATCCTTTGCTGGAGACTCTTGGGTTACATGATTTGTGGCATCGAATGTTCTCTCAAGAATCATTGGTTTTAACATGATGCAGATCAAAACAGCTTTACTACTGGTTGCTTTTTGGGGCTTACATGGTATAGCTTTCAGGGCTTCCTCATTTTTGACCTAGCGTATCTGAAAGAAAATGAATGGAAGTCTGGTTAAGTTGCGGAATGCAAATAACAAAATGGGGAAGATCTAGTAGTGTGAATACTCTATATGCATGCCACCACGGTCAGAGGATGGCAAAGTGCTTCCTTGAAGAGCATTCATTGCCTCGGTTGCTTGTTCGACTCTCTGTTTAAAAGAAATCATGATTTATCACAAATACCATAGAGGTTTACAACTGGAGAAAGGAGGTCTTCAATTTCACAATCAACAACAGGGTTCATACCTCATAATCAGCAAATGCAACTGGCATTCCGCCTCTGGCACGAACCTTAAGGCTGTTGAATCCAGTGTACCTGAAACCAAAATGAGGAATGAGTGATTTTCCTACTTTATGATGTTTGTTGAAGCCATTTTCTGAAGAACAACATTTAACAGAGGTAATATATTAACAAGGAAGAGCTCCCCATGTAAACATTTTTAGACAAAAAAATAGTTCATGAATAACATCACGAGGTATAGTATTTCCAAGGCAACTTACTGAGAAAGAACTTGATTCAGTTCCTCTTCAGTGCAGTTTGGACCCAAATTGGCAATAAACAAGGTAGAGCATGCACCATCTGTCGGCTTTTCAGCTTGCTCCTACAAAAGCCATTCATAAACAACCAACTAAGATATTTAAATAAAGTAAACTATCAGAAAGTTACAGAAAAAATTGATTGAGAAACAAAACTGAATCATATTTACTTACATTCTCTGGAATAAAAGCATCATCACCATAGCTTGGTTGTTCAGTGCTGTCAAATGCAAGATTTGTTTCCTCAGATTGAAAGACAAAGTAAGGTGGTGAAAACAAAATTGCCAACTCAAACACACATATCTAGGGGCATAACCACATTAGATCATAACGAGGAATGATTACTATGCTAAACATTTATAACCTCTTGTCAGCTGCAGAATCAACTTGTTCCCCAGCGTCAAGATTGGTGGCAGGGTCATCAGAATCACCATTTCCTGGAAATAAAAAATGCAACAGCGTGATCATGTCAAAATACTAGGAACTCAAAACCATGCTTTTTATATAGAACTGCTTTCAAAAAACCAATAGTATTTAATTGAATGAAAAAACAATGCAATCACCAAGGACCCAGGATAACTTTGCGATTTCGTTATTTTTACCCTTACCCTTACACTTAGGACACCTCCTGCTCTGCCACCCAAACCCAAGGATGAGATGGAGTCGCAGTGTAGGGTGGATGCATCCAATTGTAGAAGAGAGGAAGGATGCTAAGAGCATATAAATCAATATAATTTGATTCAAAAATGATGGATGCAGCATATTACCATCATCACTAGATGTCTCCCTCGCATCATTATTTGACTTTGTTCTCATATCAATGACAACATATGGACCACTTCCTGCAAACAACATTAAGCACTGGTGAGTAAACTATCACATAATGATTCATTCACCATTTGGAAAGGGTTTATGCCTACCAGGTTTATGTTTTCTTCTTGAATTTGATCTTGCCAGTTCGATGTGTAAAGTGGAACCAGTTTGAGGATCAAATTTGACACCCTGTAGATATTCATGCATTATTGATTCTTAACCAATGTTACAGCTAGATGTAAGTCAAGAAGATAAGAAACAGTAACTTTCTAAATTAATCACCAAACAAGAACATCAACATAGTTGATAGAAAAGGCAAATTCATCAACATAAATATGAAATCAATACAAAAGCTTTTTGATTGAATTGTATCATGACTAGCTCACTAAATTCCATTTCCTCCTTTCTAATCAACTATACTTGAATGCAACGAGCTTTTCAATAGCAAAAAACAGCATTGGAATCACTAGAAACATAAATTAATGCAAACATATGAAACTCACTTGCAAATTATTACGAAAGAAACGCAGAGGCGCACAAAGGACAGAAAGTAGCCAAGAGAAATATATTTCAAACAACAACTCACGTTCAGAGAATGCAAAGCTGCCATTGCAGATTGATGATTCACAAAGGTAGCAAATGCCACAACCTGCCAATTACAGAAAGCAATTAAAAGCTCAAGTACATCAGAAAAATCCAAGATCACCAGCAAAAGAAATTCTCAGACCTTTACGGCAGTTATTAGTAAAATACAATTAGAGAGCGAAAAAATTTCAGAAAAGGGCAAAGGGATCGAACCTGATTGCCGCGGCCAGTGTATTTAAGCTGGCATGACTCGAAGCCAGGACGGCGGCAAAAGAGGTTGTGGATCTCACGCGCCTTCACATCGTCGGGGAGACCGGAGACGAACAGAGTATTGATTCCATTTTTTTCGCTGGTGGAGTATATATATTCTGGAGGCGGAGGAGCCAGGTAGAAAGGCTCGTACGGCGGCGGATGAGCCATTGAGAGCAGCGGCAGGCGGCGGTCGGCGGTCGGACACCGTGAGATGAGTGTAATTTTTTGCGGGTAAATGTTTGTAAATGCTAAATCGGGCTGGGCCGAGTCTAATTTACGAATAGAGTTGGCCCAAATATTGTGAGAATTGGCCCGTAGCCCATATTTGAAGGACGAGGATTAGGAGACAATAGTTCCTAATTTTTAACTTAGATAGTCTTTTATGGACTTGAAATAAATAAAAATAAATAAATAAATAAATAAATATATATATATATATATATATTCATATATATCAATGGGAATTTTGGAATAGCTTATGGGTCGTAATCTTTTATTTGAGAGCTTTCACACTTTTTTTATCTAAAAATTATTACCAAATGCTTTAGACATTTTATAAAACCTAAAAAATAATATATTGTCTGCAATAACGTACAAGTTGATTATAAGTTGTTTAATGGGATTTAATCTTTCTGTACATTTATTTTAATTACTTCTACGGACATTTATCTTTCTACTGAGATTAATTCTTTGTGTGTGTGTGTGTGTGTATATATATATATATAGAATAATTCATTGCTGATAAGTTCATTTTCTATTATGAATGTTTTGATCTTTCAAAAGTCAGATTAAAGTTGTACAATTGAATTTATTTTAATTGAATTAGAAAATGACAATGTTTTGATAATATAAGGAAAAACAATCAAAAAATTGCAATGGCATTCCTGCTAAAGAAAAATCCTTTTGAGCACAATGCTTCAAGCTAATTCATGGTTCTACTGACAGCTGGATATTGCATACCCAAATCGAATTAAGTTGGCCCACACTCGTGAAGCTATCCTGCTGTTTCTTTTAGTCACTTGTTTATTGCTTTTCACCTTTTCCCAATCATTTTAAACTTTAAATTTTCTATTTTGATTTGGTATCCACTCAACTTTACATAATTCTACTTGAAATTATTCATTTAATTTGATGTGCATTTATGGTATAACAAATTGTGCATCTCTTTAATAATCAAAATTGAGTTGAAACGTGTGCATTTGTACAATGTAAGTCATATGCTGATATGCATAACGAGTATCGATAATATGAAATTAATTATAGCAAATATTCCAACACAAGCTAATTGAAATGACGATTTAGTCCTTGACTACATGGCCCTGCGATTTCTTCAATGAGCACAAAATATTCTCTATTTCTCAAGTCCTCGAAATGAAATCAATTTTTTAGTTTTTAATTTCAGAAATCAACGAAATTCAAATAGCGGAAACAGAAAATGCAGAAAATTAATCACAGTTATAACAACAATTCACATTTAATTTGTTTCCAGGAAAATAAGTTAAGAGTTATTAAATAAATACATCTCACACATACAACAAAATCAAGAGAAAATTTTGAAAAGTCAACAACAAATAATCAACACCAGATTCGAGACGAGCAATGATTCAATTCACCCCGGCTACATTGGAAGAGAAGAGGAGGATAGAGATGAACAGAAACAGAGTAGTTAAGAAGAGGAACTACCAGCAGACCTCAACAAACCTCCGGCAGCTTCCTCATCGGAGCACAAATTGTCGGTCCTCCTCAGGGCGGCGTGAATCAGCACCACCACTACTCCGACGAGCAGCGAAATCAAGATATTGAAGGTTGCGCCGGTGAACAACAGGACCAAGATCGTCAACACCCCGAGCACGATCAGCACCACCTTGTCGGAGATCATACGGCCGAAGAACTTCAGCGGCTCGTCGCGGAGGAAGTAGAGGAAGAGCCACAGCGCCATCATCGCGATGAAGACGATGAGCGAGATCGGATGCCACAGTAGGCTGAGGAACACAATCACCAGAACAATTAGGGCGTAGTTCATCGTGAAATAGCCGAGGTTCGTCTTCACGCGCGACAGAGCTTCGCGGAAGGGTTTGGGGAGGTTGAGGCTGTGGAGATCGAAGAGTTCGCTCCATGGACGGCGCGTGGCGAGGCCAGCCTTGATGCGTTCCTTAGCGCGGGAGACGTATTCGAGGTTGACCGGAGGGCTCGAGGGGGACGACGACGTCGGAATCGTGCCGTAATTCGTCATTCCCGGCGGTGGCGATTGGGAATTGGGAAGTGTGCTTTGAAGGGGTTTTAAAACTTTGAACAATAAAATTGTGAAGTGGAAAAGATTATGTAAAGGGGCGGTGTAAATGAGGGACCGTGGACGTAATGTAGGGAATAAATTACTCTCCGAGCATGTGGGTTTTGCTATCATATGAGAAGGTGCATGGTAGATTAATGTGGATTTTTATTTACATATATATATATATATATATATATATATATTTTTTTTTTTTTTTTTTGAGGCAATTAAGTGTAAAGTATAAAATAAAAGGTTCAAAATTATAAATAGATAGTAATATTTATACATGCTACCTCTTTTAAGTTTTTTCCCAATATGGTGAAAATCTGTAGGTTCATTTGGATTGAGGATTTGATGAAGGATTTTGAATTTATAGTAATAAATTCATTGATATTGTTTGGATATATATATGAATTTGAAATTTATTCATTTTCATTTTAAATTAATTTTTAAACAATATGAGTGGATTTTAAATCAATTTAATTTAAACGAATTTGAAATTCTACATCAATCACTAGTTTATCTCTATTCCTCTCGTATATCATAACGTCCTTAATGTTAGGTTTTAAAAAAGACTTTTCATATCATTCCTCACTTTAAATCCTATATTTTAAATCTCATCATTCAAATGGAGTCTAATATATTTTCAAAATATAACCAAACACCCAATTGCTCAAACAAATGAGAAACAGTTGAAAGTTATTTCAATTGCAGTTGCATTTTCTACAAAATATGAAATGGGTAGATAATACACTTTAATTTAATAATATGCTGATCAATTAAGTGGAATTTCATTATACAAAATATGATCCATGAGCATCCACTCAAATTTTGCCAAATAAGATGCAACACTTAAGTAAGAAAGTTGGAAATATTTAAATAATAGAAGATCCCCTAATTATAACTTAATTAGGGTACAACAACAACAATATTAAATATCAGTTCGAAAAATCAAGAAAAAAGTTTTAAAAAAAAAAGTTCAATCTCTGACTGAATATAAAATGTTTGTAGTATAAAGTTGCAACATGTTCAACTAACCCCCCACATGGCAATGGGCTTTTGGGCCTTTTGTTGTTGGATCCAATATGTGGATAAGACCGCACTCAAATGGAATGGGCCCATTGCTACATAAAGACGGCAAGGCCCCAACGAAGAACCCTCACTTTCACCACGTGGCCTGTTCCAATTCTACTCATTTTTCAAATAAATATGTTATATTATCAAAAACAATTTAATTTAAATAATTGCTAGTACAGTCTTGAAGTTATCATTACATTATTGGAGGGCTCAAGAAACATCTTTTGCCACGTGTCCTCAGTCTTGGTGAACTGGCCAATGATTGCTGCCTCGATAGGAAATCCCAATTGGTAATGGCATATCCTTCTACAATAAAGATATTGATTGGATGATCAACAATTACAAAAATTATTATATTTATATATATTATCTTTGAAATGTCAAATGTTTATATTGGACTATATCGTTAAATATGCTCACCATTCATATGTCATATACATCTACACATTGTGTTCTAGGTTTGATAAGATATTTGATTTTTTATGTTTAAAAATAGATTTCTAAAATGTTTGAATAATGTAAGATATTTTAGCTTATCAAATATTAATATTAACAATTTCTTAATTAGAATGATCAAATTAAAAAAATTGCTAAAACATTAATTTTCTATAACACACATCTATAGTCGAACAATAATGACGGGATAACATCTATTTCTACTACAATTAATAAAATGATTTACTTTTCTATCACACAAGATAAATAATATATTTTTCTACCATGATTTAATAAAATGATAAATTTACCTCTGTTGATAAAAAATAATTGTAGTGGTGACACGATAAATTTACTATCACATCAATCATTTTGCACTATTTCAAATGTAAGCAAATAATATTTTTGACAATTCACCAAAATTATGGTAGAAAAGCAAGACAACCATATTGTGTGGTAAAAAAATCTTATTTATTTGGTTTAGTGGTATTTCCAAACATTTTGCCTGATAGTAAACTCATTTTAGAACATTGATAATTATAATAGTGAATTTCAAAAAAATAAGTTAGAAAATAAACTTATATCGATATATCTCAAAAATAGGTAAGCATAATACATTTTAGATGGTTATTCATATATTATCATTTGTTTTTTACCCATTATACTGATGTAATATACATTATATAATTTGTTTTTTTAATTATAATTAAGATGTGTAGGATTCAAACTTAAGAATATCTTATTTAATTTGAGATGTACATCTTGTCAGATAATGGTAAAAGAGGCTGAGAAATTAAATTTTATAGATAGTTGACAATTTGCTAATGCAACAATATTTGGCTGTCGAATCTCTCCCACTTGATCCTGAAGATCTGTTTGGATTCATTTTATGAAATATTATATAAAATGTGTTTGAATTTCTAATATCAACATTATTATGCTGTATATCTAGAGCTTCACATGAGAATTTTTTTTTTTTAAATTGCATTTTAATTAACTTGGTATTTTATTTTATCAACTCAATTGCATTTTGATTAACTTCAAGGATGGATTTTAATTTTGTTTTATTCTTCCTAAATCCACACACACACACATAATTATAAATATTGTTTTTTTGATACATCCAAAAAAATAAGAGTAGGTGGTGCAACATTAACATCAGACTTGCGTACTTGTTCACAACAAAGGTTCTAATTATTAATTTATTATTTCTCAGGTATTTAATTAACAATAGTGGTCACCACAACTTTAAAAAGATTTAGGCAAAATAGAAGGTTGATCAAAATAAGCATAATTATGTTATTTTATTTTTGAAAAAAATATATTTTTTTATTTTTGAAAAATTCCAACTGTATCAGAATCTAATGCAGTTGACCAATTAATTCAGCACACCTTATTTTGCAATGGTAACTAAGGGAATAATAAGACTTCAAAAAAAATCACCACTGCTTTAAAAGTTGTGATTTAAAAAAATATATATATATATACTATTGCAATCGAATCATAATTATATTTTCCCAATGATCTGAGTCCATTTTTCATTTAAATCACAATTATATTTTTCCAACCATAAAGCAAATAATTAGAAATTATATATTTTTTTAAAAATCAAAACATCACAGTTTTACATGAATTTCAATAAAGCTCATTTTATTTTATTTTAAATTCATCTAAAACTACATGGATTTGATGGAGGTCAAAAGTTTATCTTATATTTCATAATCATGTGACTTATGATATGGTATTTGAAGTGATTATTTTGCCTGACATGTGGACTCGAATAATCCGAGAATGATTTAATTTGTCATATTGAGTTAAATTCGTGAGTTTTTACTAAATTAAAATAATCCAGGATTAAGTAACTTTTGAAAAATATTGTAATATAATTTTCTTTTCTAAATTTAAAAGATCAGAATCGTCAATTGAAAGTTCTGAAAACGTGGTACTCTTTTTTTTTTTTTTTTTTCTCATTAGGCCTAATAATAAAACTCTTTGAAAAACTTCAGCTTAAAGCAAAAACAAACTGCAAAGTGTTGATTATCCTCCAAGATTAAAATTGTGTAGCTTCACAAGATTTCTTCTCATCTGTTCCAAAGGTTTCTTGAATTACAATAACAGTTTTGACCTCATTTTCACTTATTTATGCCATCAACTTCTTCTCAATAGCCCCATAAAACAAGGACAATATCATTGTTTTCCTCTTACACATTTCTGATCTCAAAAGGGCTGTTTTCAAAGTCTAAGAATCAAGCTCGAACTGGACAGCAATGGAGGATAAGAACAAGCTCCTCCACGGAACACTCGAAGTTACCATTTTTCGCGCCACAATGCACAAAGCCTCTGTCCCTTTTAAGGTAAAGAGTCTTGGAGAAAAAAATTGTATGTTTAATTTGATCATGAACATATAATCTTGATTTCCAATAATCATTGTGATTTTTATAGTGTATTTCTGCAAGAGGAAGGTCCACTTATGTGACAATCAAGATTGGTAACAAAAAGGTGGCGAAAACGACTCATGAACGTGACCGAATTTGGAACCAAACGTTCCAAATCCTGTGCGCTCATCCCCAAGATACAACGATCACACTAACGTTGAAAAGAAGGAGGTCAGTGTTGGGAAAGATCGAGATAGAAGCTCGTAAGCTTTTAGGCGAATCGAGTTTGATAAATGGCTTCTTCCCACTTAGCAAAAAGAATGGTGAGCCAAAGAGGAAGCTTAAGTTGCAGTTCATTGTATGGTTTAAACCTGCAGAGTTTGAACAGAGTTGGGATAAAACATTGGAGATTAATGGTGGATATCAAGGGGTGAAAAATGCTGCATTTCCAATGAGATCAAATTGTAGTGTAATATTATATCAAGATGCTCATCATTGTCCCTCTTTTCAACCACCTTTTGATCTTTGTGGGACACCTAGAAGATTGTGGGAGGATGTTTATAATGCCATTGATGGTGCCAAGCATTTGGTTTACATTGTAGGATGGTCTTTCAATCCTAAAATGGCCTTGGTAAGATTTCAAATTTGTATTATTTTTCATTTTCACTTATATATAACGAGTAGAACAAGAGACGTCCCTTTTCTTGCATGCTATAATCCGTTGATCTCGTTTATGATATAGGTACGCGATCCTCAAACGAGCATCCCTCATGCACGAGGAGTGAAGCTTGGAGAGCTATTGAAACGAAAAGCAGAGGAGGGAGTGGCAGTGAGAGTCTTGCTATGGGATGATGAGACATCTTTACCAGTGATCAAGAACAAAGGGGTGATGAAAACTCATGATGAAGATGCATTGTTCTATTTCAAATACACCAAAGTAGTGTGCAGATTGTGTCCAAGGTTGCACGACAAGTTCCCCACCGTATTCGCCCATCACCAAAAGACTATAATCGTGGACACACGTGACGAGCCGTCTTCAAGAACCCGCGAAATCATAGCCTTCATTGGTGGTATAGACCTCTGTGATGGAAGATATGACACAGAGGAGCATTCCCTTTTCAAGACTCTCAATACAGAGTCACATTGCTACGACTTTTACCAAACTAGCCTCCAAGGTGCTAGTCTTCACAAGGGAGGGCCGAGGGAGCCTTGGCACGACACTCATGCTCGTGTTTTAGGCCAAGCTGCAATGGACATACTCGTAAATTTTGAGCAAAGATGGACTAAACAATGTGATCCGTCTTCCCTAGTCCCTATTGCTTCCATTCAAGACTTATCGTCGTCTCATCAACCTAATTCCGAGAGGAGTTGGAATGTGCAAGTTTTTCGTTCTATTGATCATGTTTCCGCTTGTCCCCTGCCTAAGAACCTAAGTGTCGAGAGGAGTATCCACGAGGCGTATGTGGATGCAATTAGACGGGCCGATAGGTTTGTATATATAGAGAATCAGTACTTCATTGGAGGGTGTCATCTTTGGGAGGAAAACAAGCATTGTGGATGTGGGAACTTGATTCCTATTGAGATTGCTTTGAAAGTTGCTCGTAAAATCAGGGCGAACGAGAGGTTCAACGTGTACGTTGTGATACCAATGTGGCCAGAAGGGACACCAGAGAGCGAATCGGTTGAAGACATATTGCATTGGAGTAGGGAGACTATGAAGATGATGTATAGAATCATAGGTGAAGCAATTCAAGAAAGTGGAAGAAATGTTCATCCAAAGGACTACTTGAATTTCTTTTGTCTTGCTAATAGAGAAATCCAGGTGAAAGGAGAGTTCATACCTCCTTACAATCCTCATCCTTCAACACACTATTGGAATGCTCAGAAACATAGGAGATTCATGGTTTATGTCCACTCAAAACTCATGATAGGTAACTATTTTCCTGTAAAAAAATGCATATTTCATATCAACAACTTGAACGACTGTCGTTTTTTAATTTGCAACCTAATTTTTTTTTTCTTGTCCGATTGCATACTGAAGTTTAATTGTTTTTTAAAGTGCAACCTGAACCCATTTTCTGGCCAAAATCAAAGCATGACTTACACGCCCTAATCATAAGGGTATATATGTCTTCTTTTTAGGTGGCAATTGAAAAACTCCAGGTTGTTTTTTTATATTGAACGCAACTTAAAAGACAAGTTTACCCTTCTGATACTAATCAGTGTCATTCTCTTGATGGTTTTACAGTGGATGACACATATCTCCTAATAGGCTCCGCAAACGTGAACCAGAGATCGATGGATGGGCAACGAGACACTGAGATAGCAATAGGGTGCTATCAGCCAAGCAAGAATGGAGACATTCGTGCTTTTCGTATGTCATTATGGTATGAGCACACCGGAATTGTTGACGAGGTTTATCAAGAGCCTCATAGCCTGGAATGTGTGAACACTATAAGATCAATTGGAGACAAAATGTGGAAAATATACAGACAAGATGAAGTTGTTGACATGGAAGGTGTCCATTTAGTTACTTATCCTGTGAATGTAACAGAGAGTGGCTGTGTTGAGGATCTAAGTGAGAATGATGGCTGTTTCCCAGATACAAAAACACTGGTAAAAGGGAGGAGATCAAAAGTTTTATCATCTGTATTCACTACTTAGCAAGATTATACTTTGTTCTGTTTCTAATTTCTTTGAAAAGACTAACACTTGTATTTAAAGATTCTTGCATCATGAGTAGTAAGAATAAATCATGTTTCTTGTACATTGTCTTGATGAGAAACCATCAGTTTATCAATGTGATTAGGATGCTCTTCTCTATGTGATTTGTAAAGAACAAATTCTTACATGTAAAAATATGAAAATAATTGTTTTTAATTAGTTTCCAATATGTTGGTATTTTGAATTCATGAGAGATATCAATGTTTAATGTGATCAATATAGCTTAAAAATTCTACTAAGATTTAAAATTTTAAAATGAAATATTATTTAATATTATAACAAACCTTCATAAATGATTTTGAACTAAAACTCACATCATGTTATATAATAAATGTTGCCTAATATTATAATATGAATTTGAAATTATTGGCAAATTAATGTTGTTATTTATATCGTTATTGATTTTTTCTATTCTTTTAGCCAGTCAAATTTTAGAATTCAAATGTTAACTGGTATTAATTATATACTGGGGAAATAATGACTACAACTCTCAATTTAGATATTTTCCCACTTTCTCCAATCAAATTTCCTTAATCTTCCATATTTCTTCCTTTTTCTTTAAGAAAATTTACCAAGATTCAGTGAGACTCTCCAAATTTTGAATTAGCCCATTAAATATGTATTGGTGTTTTATTAGTCAAAAAACTGTAAAAGTAATCCACACTTTGCTTTCCCAGTTCATCAATCAGAAAAAAAATATTAAAAAAAAAATGATTGCAATAAAATACAACAAATTAAAAGGAGGATGGCTGCAGAGGTCAACCTTAATCTGCATTCTGATTGGATATTTGATTGGTTCCTCTCTCAGAAGACTCTATGAGGTAATTTCTTGAAAATACAATAAATATGAATTTATTTTTTTTAGACATATGTCACAAATTCTAACACCCCATTTTTTTGGTTGCAGCTCCAAACAATCACTTTCGATTTAGGCATTGAAAATCCCATTTCTAGGTCAAGTCAAAACAACTTCACGAACTCAAGAAACCTCTCTAAAGTAAGTATAGAAAACAAGATTTATAGGCATGGATTTCTCTTTAATTCTTGTTTTTATTTTTCACCAATGTTGTTTATAAGGAGAAATAAAATTTGATATGCAGATATATATAGCTCCAAATCCATGCGAAGGAGGACGATTGCCTCAACGAGTTGTAAAGGGGGACTCGGATTTTCCCCTTCATTTTAGTGCAGTAAATGTAAGTTAAAATCATCATAAGATTTATTACATATATATTGTATGCAATTATGAACTCATATATTAAATTTTCTTGAAATTTAATCTCTTTTAATAATTCTTTAATTCCTTGCACATTTTTTCGTGTTGATCAAAGTGCAGGAAACTGTAATGAAACCAAAGTATCTGCTAACATTAGCCGTTGGGATTCAACAGAAAGACACAGTGAACAAAATTGTTTCAAAGGTTAATTTTCCCAACTTTTTTTTTTTTTGGCAGTTTTTATTAAAGTTAATAAAATTGTTGGAAAAATGTGGTGTTGTGTTGGTTATAGTTCTCTGAAGAATTTGCAATAATATTTTTTCACTATGATGGAAAAACAAGTGAATGGGATGAGTTTGAATGGTCACAAAGAGCTATTCACATCAGTGCATTAAAACAGACTAAATGGTAAGTTAATCTTTAATTCCACTAAATTTTGTATATATTTTCTGTTAGATTACAATATATATATATATATATATATATATATATATATAATAAATCTTGAATGATATATATTACTTATAAAATATATATGATTTTATTATGAAAATCTACAGGTGGTATGCCAAAAGATTTCTTCATCCAGATGTTGTAGACCAATATGAATATATATTGATGTGGGATGAAGATTTGGGTGTTGACCACTTTAATGGTGAAGAGTAAGTTTATTTTAAAAAATTAAATTGGTAAGTTGAATTTTTTTAGAATATTTTAGTAAGTTGAATTTTAATTAGTACTATAATTTGATTCTTTTTTTTCTTTTTTATGGTAAGTGGATGGAATGTAAATAGATTATATCAATTGATATAAAAAAAAATTTTATAATATAAACTCACATAAAATATTACTATTTTATAAATAATTCTAAATGTTGATTCTCTCATGAAATTGATTAGTTTTTTTCTTTTTGAAATTTGAAGATTGAGTTTGATATGACATTTCAGTATGATTGTGATAAAAAAAAAAAAAAAAAAAAAATTCTCCTTACATTATCAAACTTTCTTGGTATTACATGAAGTAATTTTTTTCTTTTTTTAATTTTTGTTGATATATAGGTACATAAAACTTGTAAAGAAGTATGATTTAGAGATTTCACAGCCTGCTATTACAACAAAAACAGGGACACCATGGAAGATGACCCTGAAAAGAGATAATGTTGAAGTCCACAAGTAATTACAACCTAACTTTATATGACATCATTTAATTTTTCGTATTTCATTTCATTTATATATAAAAATGTACATAATAAAATGATATTGTGAGCAGCGTGCACTGATAAAAATGAAACATGAAATCATGGCTTATATTTAACAAATTTAAGGCCAAAAATTAATGAATAAAAATTCGTATAATTCTTCTTTAATTTTTTTTTTTTTTTTTTCAATTTTCTTGCAGGCGAGCTGGGGAAAGACCTGAGAAATGTGTTAATCCATTTTTACCCCCATGTGCAGGGTACATACCTTTTATTTTCGAGCGATTTTTTAATAGAATATTATTTTTATTCTTTGAAATTCGATGTTAGCATGAAAAATTAATTATTATGTTTAAATTTTTTTGGTTAGATTTGTTGAAATCATGGCTCCAGTATTCTCAAGAAAGTCATGGAAATGTGTTTGGAAAATTATACAGGTATTATATTCACAATTAAATAATTATTACCAGTAAAAATTTGATAAATATATTTTACCAAGTTTATTTCAATTACTCTCTCTCTCTCTCTCTCTCTCTCAGAATGATTTAGTTCATGGATGGGGTCTTGATTTTGCATTTTGGAGGTGCGTGGAGGTACAGAATTCGAATTAATTATCACATTAATTGGTTGTTCTAGCAAATGTTACATATGAAAAAATCTACATTTTGGATTTTGTTGATTTTATTTCTTTATTAATCGCTTGATTCTTAAAGCGAAATATTTTAAATGCATTTTTAATTAAATAATTATATACAGCTAATTTTTTACTTTTGGGATTATGATGGAACAGAAACCAGAAGAGAACATAGGAGTAGTTGATGCACAATGGATAAAGCATTTGGTCCTTCCTACTCTTGGAAACCAGGTATTTAATTAAATCATTGCTAAATATTTTTCATGAAGAAAATCATTTATTAAGTCCAAGCAATTGTATATCTTAAGTTATAGATGTTATTATAACTATTTATAAACAAATAAGCTATTTCATTGATTTTCTTCATTTTTTGATACAGGATAAATCCATGAACAAAACATCACCACGGATCAAGGTACAATTCTATTCCTTAAATTCTCTTTCCTATTGTTGTACATATGAATAAATTGAGTCGAGTCGAGTTAAATACATTACTATTCAAGTTCGATTGAAAAGGAACCATAATAAACCCGAGGGTTTAAGCCTTCAATAGAATGAATTTCTAGTGAAACCCTAAACCCTCGGTTTGAATGGAATATCAAGTGTTTTTGCTTAATTTTCAACGCTTAATATATTTCAGATTCGGGCGAGGAGTTTTACAGAGTGGAGAGAGTTCGAAAGGAGAATAAAAGAAGCGGAAAAGCAGCAAAATGGAAGCACCACAGATCAGTTTCGGGAGAATGAATACTCTGAGATTGCGCGAAAAAAGTTTGAATTAATCAATGGAAAGCTGCAAAGCTAATGCATGAACAGAGAATCCATCAAAATCTGAATAAAGAAAACAAATCTGAATCCAAATTTCTTCTTGTATTTACATATACAGATTGAAACATTGTACTCAATGCAAGAAAGGGTAGGAAACAACAATAAAACTATGAAGCATTCTTGTTAGACAAGATGCATTGAAATCTTCTATTCTTCTCGTGTTTCAATCAAGTCTTTCATTTAAACAATGCACACGTTATCATTGTGTGCACTGGTAAATTATGTAAAAGGTGAGATTAGAATAGGGGGATTTCATATATCACAATGGGGTTCATTCTGGGAAGCTTACAAAGTCAACTATCAATCCCATAACATGAACGAAGAACTATGTACAACCTTGTACGGATAGAAAGAAGTTGAAAGCTATACCTTGAATTGGGTTATGGTAGCTTGTCTTCAGGGGATGCAGATAATTCAGGATGAACACCGCCATTATAGTCCAAAGAGGTATTGCTATGAAGAGCTTTATTGTGAGTTGCTATGGCATCCTTAAATTTCTGGAGCTGCATAATTGTTTGAGCATTATGTTCAGCAAAGTAAGAAATAAGTTACTCGTAAAAATAAATCTCAAAAGTAGAATTTTTTTTTTTTGCCCTCCCAGTCACTATGAATGCCCCCGTTTGGTGACTAGGGATTCATTTATTTATCTGTTCTCGATTCAAAATAGACACATGTGGGCTATAGCAGGACTAACTAATAAAAGGCCTAAAGACAGAAGCGAACTTAGAACACAATTGCTTAGCATTATTAATATTACAAAAAATATTGTTAAAGAACTTTTCCAAGAAGTTTATACTGAGGTCAGAAAATATCGAGAAAGAAACAATTTTTTTGGTTTTTTGCTAATGTAAGTAGACAAATATCCCTCTGGTTCCATAAGATACTGCAATGCTAGAAATGACGATAATATAAAGTTTAAGGTGTGAATTTGGGAACATAAGACAAGGATTTGAAGGCAGATAATATGTATAAAGAAAATTTTGCAATCGTACCTTGGCAAGAGAACATGAAAATGAATCTACCAGTCCATCGGCTCCCCTATAGAATTGGAAAAACGGGAGGACCTTTACATTCAAACTTTTGCAGAGGGGCTTATTCTTGTCAAAATTCACCTTGAGAAAAAGAATTTCTGGGTGTTGTTCCGCAATCCTGCAAATCTAGACTCATAAATGTTATCATACACAGTAATAAATTTAATTCATATGATAGCTCAATAGAAATTCCGAAACTTATAAGATAGCACATGAACATCAAATGGTAGAACCTATTGATTTAGTTCACCTAGAAGTGAAAACAAAAGGAGGCCGAATAAAACAGCAACCATTTTAAAATAGAAGCAATAAAAGACTAGCAAAATCGAGCTTATTCATGATAAATTTTCTGTACATCTTAAAAGCAAGAAGTAAACCGATGGTCCACATCCTGCATCTTTTGAAGCATAACTAAATGAAGACTCGTTTGTCTGGGCATTTTTTCAAACATAGACCAAGCAACCGGAGATGCACACAAAGTTCACAAGACAGTTTAAGGGCTTAATAATATACAAATCAATAAATATTCCTCGTAAAATACCTCCATTACAGAAGTATATTTCTGCCTGTGCTTAGACAGATCAAATTAGAAAATCAAATTTGGACAAAGAGGATCTTATAGTGACTTTACGTGGGTGAACAAATATACATAAAGTTTATGATCTAACATTTTGAAGTCCAAAAGAAAATCAAAAGAAACTACATCTTCAATTCATTTAATGATGAACGATCTACACGCTGAAAGCCAATTAACAACAGTTATGCTATATATGCTTCCATCTCACATACTAAAGTTCCAGTCAAGATACAGAGAAGATTCAAACCTAGTACTAATGTAGTATTCAACACTAAATGATATAATTAGCTATTTCTATAATCACAACTAACTAGTACATATCTGTTTAAAAGAGAACACTTACTTTGGGGAATAGAGCTCGGCAAGAAGCACACCATGTACCAAAAATTTCAACAATGACTAATCTATCTCCGGCCTGACCCAAAGCATCTACAAATTCTTGTGTTGAATGAATGTCGATCATATTTGGGCCCGCATTCTTTTCCCACCATTTTGGCTGATCCGTTTCAGCAGCAGTTGCATGTACCTGAAGTTTACTCAGGAGATCTTAGCTCGCCAGAAAAAGATACGACCATTTGATGTATGATATTACAAAGAAGATCACAACTAAAGAGCCAATGATCAAACATCCACCAAATTTTTCTAACTCTGGTTTTTCTTTTGATTAACATATAAAATAGTTTACACTAGCAAACCTTATCCTGAATACTCATTTCATCACTAGATTCCTTTAAAAAAAAAAAAAGGATTGCTAGGTATTCCCTCATTTCATTCAATGATTTCCATCCTGGGAAAAATCCTAGGTATGCATAAAGTCTCTAATTTAATGCTTAATTTACAAACAGTACTACAAATTATTCAGTCCTTATATACTCTTTGCTCTCTCCAACAACTCATCAAGCTCAAATTTCACAACAAAGCTTGAAAACACAAAATCTAATGTACAAACAATCCCAAAATTTTCCTACAAAATTAAGTAAAAATTAATTCCAGCATCAAATACCCAGCGACATAATCACAATAAAAATAATAAAATCAACAGCTGCGTAATACTACTAAAAAAAATAGTAAGCAAAAACTGATTCCACAAAGAAAAAAAAAAAGAAATCTTCGTCACCTTAAATAGGAAAACTCCTCTTTTCTGAGGTTTCGCAACGAAAGAACAAGAAAATCCGTCATTTCTCGAACTTAGTAGCTTGCATTCACTTACGGGATAAAGATAATGATGATTTCGAGTTGAACCCCAAACAATTCTCGAAAGACCATAAAATTTCTGTGGGGCAACAGATTTCCCCTGCATACTGCATAAAATCTTCTTTCAATTTGATTCTATCTTATGTTTTGTATATATCTGTGAGGGGATTGCTAAGTTTGTGCTGCCTGTATCAAAATCAGTGTAAAGGTGTTATGAACATCGATAATATTTGGGTGAAAATAAAATTAGAAATAGAAATAAAAATATAAACAATAGATTACTCTGTGCTTTGTTTATATCAATATATTCAGTACCTACCCATCACAAGAAGAACCATTATTTGCGCAGTAAATTTATAATTAATGTGGCCCACTAAACCCAAAGGAGGGGTCCACTTTTTCATATTTCATTTTCACGTTTATACAAGATGATTTCATCGATATAAATAGAAATACGCGACTTTGAATAATAATATCACAAATTAAATTCATTTTGATGAATTTATATATGGAATCCAAATCAAACTCATTTTGAAGAGTTCATATGTGGAATTTAGATAAACCTTTCTAACGTATTTAGATTTACGAAACGTTCTCATAATTCCTACCATTCTCATTCATATAGTATTGGTAGGATGATAGTTCATTTGGTTTATGATAATTGTCGTTTAGAATTGTTTGATAGAGATTAAAAAAAATTAATTTGGAATAATTATGTATATAAAATAAGTATTTTGCACAATATTTATTAGTTATAATTAATGTGCAACACTGAATAAAAGTTTAATGCAAAAAATTGCAAAGTTGGAAGCTGTGACTTAACCCTTTTGGCGATCAAAAGCGACAAATAAACTGAAATAAAATATATCTTCTAAAGCATAGTTATCTTAAGACGGAGATGGTATAATTTGATATTTAGATTACTAAATAAATGTATGTACATCGTATTAGATGATGGTATTATTCTCGCCAAAAAAATTAACAAGAATGCTTCTTATAAATAATTAAAAACCATCGAATGTTAATAGTATCTGGTTGCAACAAAAATTAATTTACATTTTTTTAACAGTTTCAAAAAAATGTATCTTTCTAATTTGTCTAGGCCAGATGAAAGTAATATCTATTAGCATCAGAAATATAGATAAAGATTTACTTTTCTGATTTTGAAGGAAGAAAGACTTTCTTAGTTTGAAAAAATTAGTGCACGAATGGACAAAAAAAATTAAAAAATACAGTATTAGTATTGTCATGTGAGCAAAATTATACAAAAAAAAAAAAAAAAAAAAAAAAAAAAAAGAACGATTAAGATACGAAATTTTAAGTCTGGATCTCACACTAAATTAACAATGTTTGCAAATAAGCTACACATTGAAAATAGCATATCGTATTGATAACAGAGAGATCTTCTAGAAGAACAAGAAAATTGCTCCTCAAATACATCACACGACAATATTCTACTTATAGATCAATATACACGATTGTGTTTTGCTACAAATATGAAAAGGGGAAATCAACCATCGAACATGTTGCATTCTTTAACAGCTGCAGGTCAGGCCAATCCAATATACAAAATATATAAGTTGTAACCATTCAAACAAGACATTGGTCACAAAACCTTGTAGAAATTTGAGAGAGAAAAGGATACAGAAACGGCATTTGCAGGAAAACCAAATACTATTCAACTAAAAGTAGCTTCGATGTTAGAGCTATCAGAACTTAACTAGGAACTTTGGATGCGTAGAAGCAGCTATACAAACGGATGAAACAAAGCTTAATTAGTAACGACATGTATCAAAAAGAAGTACAAACCACCGAAAAGCTTTTAGGAGGGTAGGCGAAATGAAATTCTACCGGAACAGACAATTCCACTTATTGCTATAATTGTAGCATCATAATCACCAATATTGCTATTAACATCGTATAGTTATATTACTGCTGCCATTACTAGGAGTATCTACTAGTGTTTCGTTCAATTTTCCCTAAACATTTTCTCAAGCCAGTTCAAAGAATAAAATGTCGCCCCAAAAGTCCCAATACCAGTTTCCAGCAAGTCACAAAACGAGAAAAGAAAATACGTATTCTACAGGGTGCCCAGACAGTTCCAGATCCCATTCAGACACATGTTCAAGCACTATTTCCATCCACTATGAATTTTAATATAGTGAAGCTTTTTACTTGAGTTCAAAATTAGAAAGTACAGAGACTGGCCTACAAAGCTGATCTCTCGAATTATGGAAAAACCTTTGCAGAAATATAGCTTATGGAATAATTTAGAGTCAGAAATACTATACCTCATGCACTTACCATTTCTCTGGGAGAGAAAGCAATGATTACTTCCCACCTGCAAAGAGGTCAAAAATACTATTAGAGAAAAAAGATAAATGATGTTTTCAGAGGAAAGTAACATTAACAGGAAATTCCCAGACTACATAGTATCAATCAAAGAGGCAAGAGCAAATAAAATAGCATACGGAAACTAACTGGGAAATTCTAGAAAACTTCTCATTTCACTCGTGTATGGAAAGAATATGGCTGACTGAGCAGAACTTCACCCGAATGCACCAAATAACCTTAAGAGTTAATTTCACTAAAACCTGCATCACAGCCAACTCAGTCTTGTATAACTCACAAAAGATAATTGTCGAAATTATCTTCAGCTTCTTAATTGACTATGCTGCAAGTTTATCCCAAGGCAAGCATAGACACAAAATCCTGACGACTAGAAGATCTTCAACCTCAGATGATCTTAACTTATCTTCCTCTGTGATGTAGATATTCGATAATAATATATAAACATAGCTTTCACAGGATTGATACTTGAATAAGTGATCAATAAACAGATATCCAAGAAGAAAATCAACAGTACAGTCTGCTTTTCAGAGCCTGTAACTGATTGAATTTCCCACCTCAAAGAATGCTTTTACAAGCAAACTGTAGATGATCAACTCCAACAACTGCTCAACTAACTTCATATCCGGAAACGATACTGATGAAACAGATATAACCTAAACTAGTGTAGTGTTCAGACCTAAGATAGCAACTCGCTGAAAATCACAGCTCAATCCATTCCCATAAATACAAAATTTAATTCCAAATAGGAGATCCTTCCAAGTAAAATAAACTCTGAAACAATTCATCTCTGCACCAATTCATTCAATTGAATGTGCTGAACTTCATACTTAACTAGGCTGTGGACATTTCTCTGATTATCCATTAGAATATAACCACTATTACTTTAAGCTGATCCACCAGTTGACGGTAATGCCACATTGGATAACAATTCACTATCAAGTACATCTTCAACAAATAAACAGTTGATTCCCTTCCCCAACTCATACAGTAGACACATAAATACAATTAAAGGCAATAAAGTGCATATTCTATCATTATTCCAGGAGA
Organism: Scutellaria galericulata; assembly: GCA_946896805.1. NCBI lineage: Eukaryota > Viridiplantae > Streptophyta > Magnoliopsida > Lamiales > Lamiaceae > Scutellaria > Scutellaria galericulata. Next base: position 15,683,390 of record OX335797.1, read on the forward strand.
ATCTTAATAGAAAAGCAGATAATAATCCTAGATCATAAATTCTAATATGCTCTTTATATCCAAAAGCTGCTACTCTATTGTGTACACCACAAGCTTACAAACCAACTACAAAACATTACTAGATCTAGATCTCCAGGATCCCCAGTTTTCTCGCTCAACTCACTGAACAGTAAGAGTAGGCTTATAGAAACAGGAAAGCACATATATCTGGTGATCAAAACGAGTGAAGTGAGAAAGTCGTTGGTTTAAAACAAATGTCTTCTCTCATCATTCATGTCTCTTATATATTCCACTACATCCAGAACCATACTGTGACATTATGTATATTAAAAGCAGTTTCTAAGTACATCTTCCCTGATAACCTCAATCCATATCAAGACTTCTGATCCCCTAACCTACATAATTCCATACGAATGTTGCCAACCAGACAATTAGCATAATATGGGCCAAAGGACAATATCTGATTTGCACTCCAATACCAGATTTCTACATTATATACAGCATAACGAGCAACGTCAAGCAAGAGTCTGGTCTAGTTTGAACGAAACAAGTCAAATATAGCTAAAGGTAGTTCCAGAACAACAGCAGTAAAGTATAAGTATGGGTAATAGGGGAAGGATATATTCTACATCTAAAAGCACCTGAAAGAAATAGAGACATAAATTGCATACTAACCAGGAGAGACAATACCTAAAGAAATGTAGGAGCATACTTGCCTATTAAGTGAACTCGTCCATCATCATTCAGCAGCTTTACCATCAGTCGTTCCATCTTTCCAGCGTCGTTCAGATGCATAGAGGATCCCTTTCCCGACAAAGATGAGGTAACTAGTTTACTAGATAAAAACATCCCAGGTAATGCACAAAGGAAACTAAAAGAGATATTTTTACTCCGAAGTGATGCTATCACGTACTTGAATAGTTGAATTTGTTGGGAGCCTGACAAGCTTTGGTTTATTCATCCAAATATAAATTATACACTTGCATTTGTCAGAGAATTCTGACAATATTACATCTTAGGTAGGTCTCAGAAGAACAAGTAGCGAGTTTCTATATCCTATTTCCAAAATATCGTGTGAAGACATTATGGGAGAATCACATGTCCCAGCTTCTCAAATTCCACTAAACAGCCCTTCCAAGATAATTCCTATAACATACATCTAATATCTAGCCATATCAATGCGAAATTGGAAAGATGAGTTGCACATGAAGGTAATTGTATTGATTGAACACATACACCAAGAGTTCACAGTTTCTGAGCATATCAACAGCACATGGCAATGATCAACTAAATAGCCTCTAAATTTTATCAAAGTGATACAACCTCCATGCTTGCAGCAAACATATTCACCAACCAATGAAAAAGTCTAGGATCAAAGAAGACAATCAGTGAGTCATCAAGTCTTCCGTTACATCTTCATGCATTGAACATCATTTACGGGTTGTAAAAACCTCCTTTGTTTTGCTAGAGGGTTCAAGGCATAGAAAATACTATGTTACTTAATAGATGCCAGCACAGATGCTAAAAAGATTGCTCTGTTCTGAAGTAAACGTTATCCAAGCAATACAAGAATAAGAATGCGTGATAGAACAAAGTCAATTCTCAAAACTAAAAAGGAAATATGATCTCAAGCAGATCCTTTAGAAGCAGAATGTGGTCCTTGAAGAAGACACCTAAGCTCAAATAATCTTTAGAAGCACCAACATGTATGTTCTAATTCAAAAACTTTCCCTTTAAATAGAAGAGATCAACTCTAATCTGCATCACATTTTTATAAAGATGTGACTTCACAAGTTACAATAAACTAAAACCTGGTGAATAAAGCCTTCAACAACTTCAGGAAAACCAGCTCGAAAAATAGTTTCAAGTTTTAAACTGATGGCCAAATTAACTACCAAAAAAGTTCATGTATTCCGTAGGTGAGATGTCTTTTCACAGCATTCAATCCAACAGCCAGGAGTGTGAAAAACTCCCATCACAAAATATGAACCTCTTGCACTTTAACAGTGTGCAGTTGTCAACAAAGCCACCACACAACTGGATCCAACCATAAAATTTTCCGATCCTAAAACTCATCAACCAGCTCCATTGATGGTTTCAATAAGGAATAGTAAGAGTAGAGACCACCAGTAGGAGAGTAATGGTATCATAGTTGTCAGAGGCAAAAAGGTATCCTGGCTCCCGACGCGTGCCTCTTGAACATGAGGCGCAATAATGTTGGAACATATTCAATGTCAAGAAAAGAATTGAAAACAGGTATTTTCACCTCTCAAAATAAAGATCTAACCGTTCTTATGTTTTCCTCCAGAAGAAACGTCATCAAATATCTTAAAAGGGATAGGGTGGCCTATGAACAAGAGGTGCCTGAGGCGCGCCTAAAAGACACAAAAAGCACAGGAGGCGCTGAAAGGCAAGCCCGCCCCATGAACAGCGCCCATCTCTTGCTTGTAGAGGCACTACAGCCTGTGCTCTCTGCATGTGCCCGAGGCGTGCCTCTAACAACTATGATGTCACGAAAAGAAAAAAAACACAGTGAAGAGAGCATTAAACATGCTACTGAACCATGATTTTAGTCAAAATACGGGATTTTAGTCAAAGTTTGGGACATAATACCACAAGTCAAGATAGAAGGCCTAATCTCCTACACTGGTAAATAAAAATGACAAGCATATAAACATTGAGCCACAAGGCATATTACGCACAAAGTCACACTCTCTTGCCCTTTACTCTACTGAGCAGCAGATAAACAATACTTGCAAGGTGCACCATAGCATATCCATCAAAATCTTAACGGCGACTCATCCTTGGTTTCTCAAGGCCTCCCCAAGGAACAGAACTTGAACCATACGCAGAACCCTTGTCCACAGCACCCTGATAAAAAAGTAAAATGTCAGTTCAAGTAATTACTCCTTATAGGATATGAGGTCTTTGTTCTACAATTGAAAAGGATTGAAGTTTCTGATCAGTAGTATCCATACCTGGTGAATCCCATATCCATCACCATAAGGGGCAGGAAAATTAGCATCTGGATTACTGAACTTCATCCCATAAGGTCCACCTTAGCAATCAAATATTTCAGTCAAAATAATAAACAAGGCATCATGATGGACACGAACATGGAGCATATAGTAACAATTCTACAGAAGTACAAGCAATATATTAAAATCTAAAATTAGTAAATATACTAAGTTTCTGGTAATATAGTAAACGCCAATGTCAGTGAAGCACGACCAACACCACAACCTAATAGCACCTTTCTAAGCACTCTTTTTTAATTGTGAACTTCTACAATCTACCAAAAACGACCGAAAAAAATGAAATATGAGAGAACAAATCACTAATGCGAGCTAAAACTTCAAAACATTTCTTGCAAAAAAAAGGAAAAAAAAAAAAAAGGATTGAGAATGTATAACAATTTTGATCTTCAAATGACTGTCATGCAATGAATAGTGAGAGCTTAAAAGAAAACTGAAAAACATAGTGTCAACCTGCATTCCATGCTCTAGCACCAGGATTAGCCAGCTCAGAGCGAAGCTTTTCAACTTCACGTGCCATGCTGACCAAGTTCTTCTCCATCACCTGTCGCTGTTCCATCATCTCAATATTTGCTGATTTTTCATAGTCAATAGCAGTCCTGGAAGTAAGAAATACCAGCTTAATCAGATAAGTAGATCTTTTTGTGACCATACAAAAATCATTAATCAAGTTAATTCATAGTGCAAAACGTTCAAAAGTTAAGTCAAGGACAAACCTAGCTCGCATCAGTTCCTGATGCAGCCCATCAATCTCAGACCTCAAAGCAGGAATTTGCTTGTTATCAGCCCGCAACTTTGCAAGGTTTTCAGAAAGGGCCTGAACCTGCCCCGCTAGATCCTGCCTAATGGCGTTCAGCCTCTGAATCTCGGCTCGAAGTTGTGCTGCCTCATTTTTAAGAGGCTCATTTGCACGATGGTCAGCCTCCAACTTCAGATTCCTATCTATAAGTTCCCTAGATTGGAGTTCTTGTTCAGCACGCATATCTGCAATGCCAAGATTCATGCGACGAAACTGCTCCTTTGCACCAGCTAACTCTCGCTCTAGAGCAATTCGATCTTCAACCAGTCTCCGGTTTTCACCCAGAAGCCTGCGAATCTCAACATGACGAATTTCAAGTTCTTCCTCTAATAGAGCAGGATAAGGGGGTATAGGACGGGCCAAAGGACCTCGAGGAGCATGTTCCTCAAGTGGATAACCACGCCGGTGACCGAAAGCTTCATAAGGAACTCGATTTCTCCCCGCCATTGCAACTTACAAAATAGGACTATGTTGTCGTAATCTGAAACAGAAGAAGATTTTTACTTGGAATAGAAAGTTCACGCAGAAATTTGTTGAGTTCTGATTAAATCTAATGTGGAAAAAAATTTAATACTGTGCTTTTAGAGAGTTAGCACATTGTTCAATTTAAATGAAACAAACACCTTTTGATAGGTAACAGCTGTTCGAAATCAAGAAGAAAGATATGCTGCATTAAGTTAAGGCAACTAAGAAGGGTGGCATCAATTTCTTTTTTAAAAACTGGCGTTTGAACACCACCAACACTTCTTTTATTATATGAGATAAAGGTAGGGAAATAACCACATCAGAGATAGGGGAATAACGAGATAAGAACAAGGTCCAAAGATAGAGGCAGGAACTAAATGTGAAAAAGTGGAGAAGTGGAATCAAGTGGGAGGAGGAACTTTCCGAAAACTAAATATACAGCTTCTAATATCTTCGTTTTGTCTTTTCCCTTTACAATGACGTATAAATTATCTTTCCAAAAACTAATATTCTTTCTAATTTTGCATTCAGGACAAATCGAGATTAGTCCGACAGCCTCAAAACAAATGTAAAGCATTTATTGACACAACTTCCGTAATTAGAGGACTACCAACACACCTCAGTGTGATAACGGAACTAATATAGTAACACGGCCACATGTATTCTAGCATGCTCATATATTAAACATACAACTTCCAAATCAAACAACTATCATTGTCCAAACAGACCGGATCAGGAAACTATCTTCACACACAAACACATGCAAACCATAAAAAATCAACTAGATATCCTATGTAAAATTCAATCAGAAAGTCTCGACAAATTAATCCACCAAATAAAGAACCCGAAAAACCAATTCTGCAAGTTCCACCACCCCAAGTCCAGCAAAACAATGAAGAACCTCAGACCACCAAAGAGTTTATTTAAAAAAAGAAAACAATTAACAGAACATAGCAAGATTTCACTAACATTATACAATCAAATAAAACCATAGAAACGCCCTACCACACGAACTTCACAATCCACCAAGTTAAATTTAAAAAACAAAGTTTTCAAGCAACGATCATCTAAAATGTTAGGTCATTAAAAAAAACAAAAAAAAAATTAAAAAATCCTTCCACTTCCACTTTCACAACAACTTAAGCAATACAATTTTACAAATATCTCAACCATATACATTCGAAGGATTAATGGAAAATCCATAATTTAATGAATTCTTTATACCTTCAATTGAAGAAAGAAGAGAGGTGACGATGATAACAAAGTGCGGTAGGGTTTGAATAAAACAGGAATTGCAGAAACAATACTTATGGAGGATGAAGGCTGAAGGTGTTGCAAAACGACAACGTCTGAGGTGGATCGTTGGTGTGGTGTGGTGTCACCCTGCCAGACTAGCGCGCGTCATTTACTTCTACTCTCTTCATCCCTAATATAAACCATTGTTTTAGAAAGTAGTTAGTGGGCTTTTGAACACAGTTTATTAAAAGGGTGCAGCTATCCACATCCCATGAAGTACTAAACACGCTTCATTTCAAGTGTTATTGTTTACATCATACATGTGAACAGTAATACTTGAAATGGAGTTTGTTTAGTACTTTATGGGGTGCGGATAGCCGGGCCCTTATTAAAAAACAAATCAAAACAAAAAAGCCCAATCAAAATCAAGGATATCAACTTGGGCCCAATATGAGCTGATGGGCCCGTTCAGAAACGATTGTTAGAGATCCATAATATTATGGTTTTATTTGCCATTAGGCCCAATCAGAAAGCCTTGTTGAGAAATCTCCATAAAATATAATTTCTATATTATATGCTTTTGAGTTTTCACCAACTAATTTATGTATGGATCTTGAGTCATTCCGTATTAATTAAAATTCTCGTTCTGGTTCCAGAAATGTGTTATAATAGTGATTATGAGGTCCACTCCAAAAATTATGTCCGTTTCGATTTCTGATGATCATTGTCGATTGTTCGATCTTGATCGAGCTGCCGAAAATGTGTCTATTCCACATAAATAAAATCAATTAAATTTTATTTATTTTGAAGAATAATCTTCTTATCATTTTTCTTATTTATTATAATATTGATGGTATAAAAGCGAGTTGAAAACAAAATTCCGAAAATCGATATCAAAATTTTGTTGAAATCATTCAATTTGTGTCTACATAAGAGCTAATATAGTTCATATGGACTCAAAAATTGGATTCCGCTTGAAAAAATGAGAGAAAAAATAAAAAAAATTCAAGGTCGACATGGCGGGTTGGGTCAAGCCCGTCGACAATCCATATCAATTGACACAGTCCTGTTGGGTTATGGAGTTTGATCGTTTATATCACATCTATGGGCACGACGTTCCAACTCGCTGAAGAGCTGGCGGGGATTCGGGGGCAGAGGTCTTGAGAATTTTTTTTTATGCCTTCAATATTAAAATAATTGATTATTTAATTAAAATTACACTTGTGTGTCTTCATAAGAGTTTACATAGCTTGCAAGGACTCAAAAATTGGATTCCCACTCAAAAAACGAGAAAAGGAAAAAAAAAAAAAATTCAACAAAATTTTGATATCAGTTTTTCAGAATTTTGTTTTCGACTTCCTTTTATGCCCTCAATATTACAATAGTTAATTATTTAATTAAAATTACACTCAGGCCGGGCGTCTTCATAAAAGTTTATATAGCTTGTAAGGAATTCTCATTCAAAAAACGAGAAAAGCAAAAAATTTATAATTGAATCCTCCTCAGCTTTCCATCTTCATAAGAGTTTAAATAGATTGCAAGGACTTAAAAACTGGATTCTCAAAGTGTTAAGATTATGATGTTCTTGTTTTGACCCAAACTGGAAATCCTCTCTTCATTCTCACAATTGGAAAATTTATAATCGAATCCTCCTCAGCTTTCCATCTGCAATTATAAAAATACAATTAATATTACTCCATATTTTATTTGGATTTTAAGTACTTATGAGACTTGATTTATATTTCAACCGTTTAATTAAAACTCGTTCTTTGTGAATATTAGTATTCAACGATCTATTGATGCCTCAACTTCAGACCATACTAACACTTTCTAAAATATGATAAAATATCCTTTACATTTCATTAAAAAATAATTTATTAACATGGATATCCAAATCATCTAGAAGTTTTAACTCTATTCTTGAGTGTGGCTAAGCCAATTTGTAAATACTTAAATAATCTTCCAAACACATATTCAATTCAGACAAAAAAAATATTTTTAAAAATTGTCATTAATTACCTGAATTGAGTTACATAATGATGTAAGAATATAGAAGCCTCCAACCTGGCTATGTTAAGCCCTGGACATAGGGGGTGTTTTCAAAAAATTCTAACAGTTTTTCATCACTTATTTAAGTTTTATGAATCAGTTTTTAGTGTTTTAATTATCTTCTAGCAAATTATAAAATCTACTAGAATCTATAATCCAGAAGCAGGTTAAAGGTTGTTTTAACAACTTCTCAATTAAATTTAAAAAAAACAATCTATTTTTGCTATTAGTTTTTAAAATTATTTTGCAAATCCAATCTACTTTTGCTATTGCTAGTAAGTGATTTCTCCATACTCACTAAATTTAATCATTTTCTCAACAATACAATTTTTTTTCAAACACCCCATAGTCTCTGTCCACCTCCAAATGGGGTGAAGTTACCATTGTTTATTCCTTATCCTGTTAAATATTCATATATGTCCAATCAAATTAAATGTCTAAAATAATATAATAAAAATAAAATAACTTTCTAATAAAAAATAAAAATCAGCTTTAAATATAACTTTCTTGCCATCTCCATGGATTAAACTGATAAGGAAAGTCATATAGTTTATCATCTAAATTCACTGATCTGAAATATACAAACACACATCATTCTTTTCTCATTACTCCTGTGATTATGTTTCCCATTCTTAATGTTTCTGTAATAACCTGTATCTATGTTTGTTTTTCCACCACAATTTTATTGTCACTATATTTGAAAATGATTGCATTGGGTATTAATATAATATTAATTATAATGTGCATGTAATGAAAAGTAAATTAATATGACCTATTTATAAAAACATAACAACTTACTGTTTGTGTAAAGGGCAAAGATGATAAGTAATCATTCCAACAATATGGCTCTTGTTTCTTCTCCAGGAATCATTAAATCAATCATATTTTCTGCAATTAATTCATCTGTCAACTCTTCACTTGTATCTTTCATCAACACATCTGCCACATCTTTTGCTATGCCTGAATTTCTCTTGCAATCCCTTTTTGCTTGTATGATTCTATCTATTATTTTTACCATTTTCCTTTTTACCTGAAAGAATTAAAAAGAAATAAAAATCAAGAAAACCCCTCCTTATAGTTATGTCTAAAATCAAAAGCCCTAAAATTAATAATATAAAAAAATTGATTTTCTTTTTTAAAAGAAATTGAATTGCTTGCCTGTAATGATCGGTAAAGCTGAGTGCCAGGCAAATTTATTGGGACAGACATAAGGCCAGCAATAAATTCTTGAAAATGTTTTTTAGCAGCTCCATTTCATAGCCAGGATCCAAGCTAATCAATGCTTTGACTAGAACTTCAAATGCAATCTGAAAAAATATAATATATATAAATATATATATATATATGTATGTATGCAGAAAATGAAATTCAGATGAGTAGCAAACATATATAATTATTACTCAAGTTCTAATCTTTGTTCATAATTCATGCAAAAGTAACTCTTGTTAGGTTTCAAATTATTACATAGTACAATAGTAATAACTTGAAAACTCAAGTACAGCCTACCTGCATTAATCATTAAAACATACTTGCACTAACATTTGTATATATTGAAAAATAATTAACTACAATTATATGTACGTCACAGCATAGATGGACGAACGTTATTTTCAAATTCTATACATGAATATATTTTGAAGAATTAAAGTAATTATAATATTATGCACAAGAAGATGAATTTATATGTGTCATTTGTCAACCTCCATCTGCCTAGCTAGTGTGTTTAGAATAATAACTAAAAATTTTATTTTCATTTTACAGTATGCTCAATTATAGTGTTTGTTGGGAAGTCACCAAAAAGGGTTTGTTTAATTAAACATTTATTCTTTATCACTCACGTATATATTGTGTACATTTTTATATTTTATCAAGCTGGCAACACAAACCTTCATTAGCTAATTTGTATGTTATAAGTTATAACCTGTAAACTTATTTAATAACTAATTAAGTATAATATATATTTTGAATAGTGTATAATAAAGGTCCGTAAGTGTGTAAAACAATAATTTTTTCAAAAATAAAAATAAATATTAAGATATTAAATGGAAATTGTACACGCACATATATATAGTTATTTATTTAAAAGTCAGCATTCATCATTTTAAGAAATTGGCTTCATGTTTGTTGATTGATAGATAATTATCATGATTGATATACTTGTTTATTATAAATCATCCACAAATTATTACACTGATTAACATGATGTTGAATTTTAAATTATGCCCATCTTTTCTCTCGCAGAATATATCTTTTTTCATATATTAAATGATCAAAAAATAACAATACTATACTAATTATAACACATGACGTCATATCCCTGTGCTCTAGGTTTTATTATAGAGAGAGGAGTCTTACTCTTCTAAGTACAGGCCTAATTTTAAAGCCCATATCAATTTGCAACATACAAAGTACTTAGTGGGCTTTTTAACTGTCTATATAAGCCTTTTAAGCCCAATAAGAATCTAGCTACAACTAGGCCCAGTCTGACGCTTCGGCCCGAAAAAATGGCGTGTTAAGAAGTCTCCGTGGAATTATGATTCCTCAAATTACAAATTGCTTTTATTTATGTCATTGATTTTTTTATTTTTTTTGGAGACACCCTCGTTTCAATGATCCAATATTTATGAAATGATCTCATTTAGAAAATTCGAATGCAAATAATCAAATTTGACTTGATAATAAAATAAAATAAATTGAGTGAGATTCCATCTCATGGAACACAATCCATGAGACGATCTCATCAATGTTTTCCCCCTTTCCTTTTTAGTACAACTTTTGTGCAATCATCTGAAAATATTAATTTCATGAAATAGGCTGATCCACAATAACTAACAAAACTTAATTTAATATATAAAAATGAATTTGAGTTGTGGGTATAATTTCATCTCACGAAATTTTATTTATAAGAGGTTTTTCTTCTAAATTTTTGTCGAGGATTTGGTTGGGAAGAGATTCCTACTTTAGCTAGTTAAATGTTAAATATACATTACTAATGCCACAAAGCAAAATAAATAAATAAATAGTGAAATTGTGTATTATACACATTCCATGAAATACTAAATATATCCTAATTTTTAAAATTCAAAGATATAAAATTACACTTTTTAAAAACATGTTTAATAATTTTGGATGTGGACTGTCAATCCATAAATAAATTGAAAAGGAAAGTTATATATGAATATAAGAAGCCAATAATTGGTATTTTATTAGAGCATGTGATCCTTAGGGGGAAAAAAACTCCCAAATAATTAGGAAGGGCCCCTAATTGATGGCAATTGCATAAATGGCCGACAAGAATTGCATATTAGACCTTTAACTATTGACGAAGATCTCTTTCTCATGTCTACTCAATAATCCTATCCGCTCAATTTTGTAATTCTAGTAGGAGTCCAACCCAACGATGCGCGGTTTATTATTTATTATGTTAATATTATATAATTTGTAATAATATAATGAAGTTGTATAAATTAATAGATTGTTCATAACATCTTTTATTATTTTAATTTAAAATATGTACCATATACAAATGATTTTTTATATTATTACTGTGCGTTACACAAATTGTCATATAACTTTAATAATTTTAATTGTTAATTTTATTTGTTGATTTATATTTTCATCAAATTAAAATTATTATATACGATAATATTTCCTTCAATCATAACAATTAATCTTTCATTTTATATTTATTATAATTTATATATTCCACTCTTATACTTAAGCATCATATATGTTTTCCTATGTCATTTCTTCATTTCTCTCTCAAAAAATTATTTGTTCAATTTGTATTTAGTGTAAAAAGATAATTTGGTGGGATCTTCTTAGATGAAGATATGAGACAATAAGATTTGAAAGAACTTTTTCACCTCTGTATGTTTAGCAAATCTTGTATTCTTTCATTTTTTTTTTTTTGTTTTATATAGATTTGAAAAATCATTATATTTATAATTTCTTATTGCTCTTTTTTTTCTTTAAACAATAAGATGGGGAAGAATTTTTCTACCTTTGAATGTTTAGCAAATCTTGTATTCTTTCACTTTTTTTTTAGTTTTATATAGATTTGAGAAATAATTATATTTACGGTTTTTTATTATTATTTTTTTCTTCATTCTTTGTATATCTTTTTTTATTTTTCCCATTCTCTGTGCATCTCTCTTTTGTTGAGAAATCACTATATTTTTTCTCCATTTTTTAGTTTTACATAAATTTGAGAAATCAATGTATCACTCTCTTCATCTCTTAACTTTATATAGATTATAAAGTATCTTCTAGCGTAAGATTGATCTTTTTTTATTCTCATTAAAAAATAGTTTATCAAGTAAGATTTACTATTTTTTTTTATTTTTTTATTTTTATTGACATGATATTTTTAGGAGGGAAAATGACAATTTTGTAATTTTTGCCAACTTTCTTACTTTAATATATAATATAAATTATTTGAAATAAGTACAATAATTACATCTCTATTTTTATTTTATTTTTTTTAAATTTAAATATTCGAATCTTGATCTTCTTCACTCTTTGCTTATTAATCCAAACCTAACTAATTTCATTCCTGATTAAGCTTTTGACTTCTTAGGCTGAATTCTAGATGTTCCCAAGATAGTGTTATTTAGAATCATGTTGCTCGAGAATCAAAAACAGAACAAAAATAATGTATATATTACTGTTCAGACTGTTTAAATTATATAAAAAGGAAAAAAAAAATAGGGAGAGCCTAAAAGCACCCATGATTTCTAAGGGCACCCCATTTAAAAAAATATATATTAAAAATTTCCGATTTTACCCTTAGGGTTAGAAACTTTAGTTCCGTTCGGTCGAGACGACCAAACGGCCTTCAACATGTTCGGTCAAGACGACCGAACGGCCTTCAACATGTTCGGCCAACACGGCCGAACGACTCTACTCGGCCAATACGATGGATTTTCATACGCTTTGTCGTAAAAATTCCAATATCTCGGAATGTGTTGAAATTCGCACACGACTTGCGAAACGGTGCGAGAAATCAAACACAGGTGCTGATGAACGATGGATTTTGGCCATCCGGGGTCGTTTGAGGGGCAAAAAAGTCAATTTACAGTTTTTTGATTTTTAAATATTTTTTTCGGATTTTTCTAATTTTTGTTTTAAGTTGTTTAGGTCATACATAATGCCAACATAATGACGAACATTCTACAGATTTTAAAAATGTGCGAAAATCGTGTGAAAAGTGTAGGAAAAAAGGTAAAAAAACGACTGAATCCGAGCAGTTTCATTCGACCGTGTTTGACCGAATCCATAGAAGCCCGTTCGGCCAACACAACCGAACACATAGAAGCTCGTTTGGTCGTGTTGGCCGAACACTCTTCTATATGTTCGGTCAACACGACCGAACGAAACTAGCTATTATACTCCTAAGGGTAAATTCGGATTTTTTTATTTTTTATTTTTTAAAATGGGGTGCTCTTAGTCCATTCCATAAAAATATCTAAAACATAGCGTATAATGTGAAATATAATCCAAAATTTAAAAAATTATATTCTACTCCCTCCGTCCCAGCTTAACTTGCTTACTTGCCATTTCGGTTTGTCCCAATTTAACTTGCCAGCCCATAAATGACAAATTTTTTTTTTTTACATTAATATCCCTATATTTCAACATTATTATAAAAATATCATTCAAAAGTGCATAGGATTTGATTTGATGTGCATATTATTACAAAAATGACATCTAAAAGTACATAAAATTTGATTTGATGTGCATATTATTACAAAAATGACATCCAAAAGTGCATATTCACTTGAGTCAACTGTATTTTCTTAACCTCTGTGCCCGATCAAAGTAGACAAGTTAAGCCGGGACGGAGGTAGTAATATATAATTTTCACAAAAATCCAAACTCAAACATAGTACAAAGAGAAGTTACAAATTCTAACATCACTTTTGACTTCTTCTCCTTTGTGTTCCTCCAAAAATATTACAAGTGGAAGGCAAAAAAGTAGCTAATATTCCATTATGTTTCACTAATGCAATCATAATCATTTCCACTTTGCCTAACAAAAGAATCTATGTCTTTCTTTTTATTATTCCATTTATACAGACACAGAAGTATAAATACATAAACATAATTAGAAAGAAAATTCAAGGTAAATTCTATTATAAATCCTATTTCTATATATTATTCATTTTAATTGATGCGAACCTTCGTATATGTTAATTTATATTGAAATGAAATAATATTTGGTCTGATTATGAACCTTGAATATCCTGCAAGTAAAATCATATATAAAATAGAATATTATATTATACTCAATATATATATATATATATATATATTAATAAATAAATTATTTGCAAACTTTAACCAAGATAGAGAATGGATAAGGAATTGAGATTGAAGCAAGATTGTTACATTAATGATTCCCAAGAATTCCACATATGTATGTATATTCTATCTCTATAAATATATATTTTTCAATTCAAGAAGTAATGATAATAAAATTCCTCTAGACATGAAAAAAGACAAAATATGTCAACCTCCAAACTATCCTCACACGTGTGCACAATCACTTTCAATTTTTCTTTTCCTTTTTCTAATAATCCTCTCTCTCTCTCTCTCTCTCTCTAAAGTTCTGGTCTTGTTTTGACCCAAACTGGCATTCCTCTCTTCATTCTCACAGTTGGGAAATTTATAATTGAATCTTCCTCAGCTTTCCATCTGCAAACATAAACCAACAATTTCAATTTCAATTATTGTGATTTATTTATCATCCAAATCATAATGTTCAAATAACTTATATCATGGGGATTTTAATTTTAGTGAAAAAAATCTTGACTTGAGCCATTTATAGCCAACATTGAATCAGAAAGCCATACTCACCCACAAACATTATTGACCATAATTAATTGTATATATAGCATACCATGCCATGCCCCTCAATTATATTATGTGTCACAACATGTAGCCATACAAATTCAATTATTTGGATATCAAAATTATGTTACTTTAGATGGATTTGTTGTGTTTCCTTTTTTCAGTATAATTTATAAAAATCCCTCATATACACATAATTATTATAGATTTCACATCAACTTTACCCCCCTTTTCCTTTCTGTAGCTGATAGATTATAAATCAATTCTCTTTAACTTACTTTTCTATACTCGTTTCCAGGCCCCTACCCTGGATTTTATTTAAAAACTTAATTAAATTTTCCTAACTAAATCATTATTCCATATCCTCCAGCTAAGCACTTTAGCTTGCCTTTAGGCCATATTGAAAAAAAAATCAAATTTTCTTGGACTTGAAATTAAAATTAAAATTTTGTCATTACCTGAATTGAGTGACAAAATGATGTAAGAAAATAGAAGCCTCCAGCCTGGCTAAGTCAAGCCCTGGACATAGTCTTTGTCCACCTCCAAATGGGGTGAAATTACCATTGCTTATTTCCTTATCCTATTAAATATATATGTCCCAGCAAATCAAGTTTCGAAAAAAATAAATAAATAAAGAATTCTTTAAATATCTAAATATAAATCTTACTTGCCATCTCCATGGATTAAACTGATATGGAAAGTCATATAGTTTATCATCCAAATGCACTGATCTGAAATATGCAAACACACACCACCCCTTTGGAATAAAATGTCCCTTTATTTCCACATCTTTCATGGCTTTTCTCATCACTCCTGTGATTATGTTTCCCATCCTTAATGTTTCTGTAATAACCTGTACATGTTTGTTGTCACTAAAGTGTCGAAACTCAAAAATAATCGCATCTGGTTAAACATTCTTATAATCAATACGTAACATGTACCGATGAAATGTAACATATGCACGTGTGACATTATTATGTATATAGGTTTGTGATGATGAGAAATTAGTGTCAACTTACTGTTTGTGTAAAGGGCAAAGATGATAAGTAATCATTCCAACAATATGGCTCTTTATGTTTCTCCTTTACCCTCTTCAATTTAAGATTCTCCTCCTATCATCACAAATATTGGATCATATATATATTTATATCAAATTTGCAATTTTTATGAGAGAGAAAGAGGTCTAGAGAGAGAGAGAGACTGACTGTGAATTGTGTGAGAGCAGAAGGAGAATCAGAGAGGAATTTGATAGCAAGAGTGATAAGAACAGGAACAGAATCTTCTCCAGGAATCATTAAATCAATCATATTTTCTGCAATTAATTCATCTGTCAACTCTTCACTTGTATCATTCATCAACACATCTGCTACATCTTTTGCTGTTTCTGAATTTCTCTTGCAATCCCTTTTTGCTTGGATTATTCCATCTATAATTTTCACCATTTTCCTTTTTGCCTGAAAAATAAATAAATCAAGAACCCTGTAAAATTAATTAAATAAAAAAGATATAAATGATATTTTTTTAAAGAAAAATTGAATTGCTTGCCTGCAATGATCGGTAAAGCTGAGTGCCAGGAAAATTTAATGGGAAAGACATAAGGCCAGCAATAAATTCTTGAAAATGTTTTTTTAGTAGCTCCATTTCTTCACCAGGATTCAAACTAATCAATGCTTTCACTAGAACTTCAAATGCAATCTGAAAATATAAATAATAAGTATTAATATAAAAAGAGAATATGTATGTGGAAAAATTAAATTCAGTTTAGTATTAGACATAATTATGACTCAGGTTGTAATCTTTGTAGACAAGCATAATTCATGTAAAAGTAACTATGTAAAAGAGAAAAACACTAATGATTAGGTTTCAAATAATTACATAGTGTAGTAATAATCTTGAAAACTCAAGTACAAGTTGCATTGATCATTCAAACTCCAAAAAGGTACATTCTTGCACCAACTTTCCACTCTAGATGTGTACATGCGTGCAGTAATCATGCAAATATGAAAACAAATTAATTTCCAAAATTAACTTATTGGTGAAAATGTCTTCAACCCACATGAGATCTTTTCTTACATTCTATGATAATTATCAATATCGTCAATTAAAAATAACAAAATATAAGATGAAATACACAGAAGAGAGACTTACATTTTTTGCTTCATGTTGAATGTAAATAGGAGAATCTTGTCTCCATTTTGCCATGGATTCCATGACATACTTGTACATGTCAGCTGTGATCTGAGCTTTCAAATTTGGAGACTTGAAAAAGCTTCCAATTAATCCATGGATTCTCCTCTGCAAGCTTCCATTGATGACCAATATTGAGGATTTTCCCATCAACTCCATTAGGGACTTTGGGTATGATGGAATAAATGTTTTTGCATCACTTTGTAGAATAACCCTACTCACTTCTTCATCACTAGATACTATTGTTTTGCTTCCAAATAAATGTGACTTGAATACCTTCCCATACCTAAAAAAAAAATCCCACAAATTTAATGAACTTGAAAAGAAAAAAGAAAACCCTAATAGGCACTCGCTGTGATATATATGTATGTATGACTCACATGCGACGTCGTTTGTGGACGAAGGTCTCCGGTGCATCGGAGTAAGCAGAAGAAATGAAGTGAAGAGTTTCTCCGACGAAAGGCCAAATACCGAAACTACCCATTGGAAGCTGTGATGATGATGAAGATTTTCTTCCTTGGCTGCTTATGAAGCTCCAATTTGATCTGATTTTTCTGTGGAGAAATATGGCTGAGAACCATAGTATTAATGCTATCACTACCAAGATCCAAAGATTGTCCATCTTTTTTTTTTAACAATCTTTTTGGGCTATATTTTTTGGGACTTTTCTTCAATAAAAGGTGTATATAGCTAATCTTGGTTACATATATTGACTAATAACTATAAAAATTATATGCAGACTGCTGGTTTAAAGTTTAAACTTATTTGCATGTGTAGAGAGAGAGAGAGAGAGAGAGAGAGAGAGAGAGAGAGAGTATGATAATCTATTCATTTGATGAAGAATGGGACAGAAATAAAGTTAGGGAAATTAATTTCTAAATATACACACACATAGACATATATACCCATATACATTTATATAATTGAAAAAATATATATATGAGTCATCACATATTGCCTCGAGAGAGTGCGAGTTTTTGTTTCAAGACATGTCGGCTTCCGTGCTCAATTTGATATACAGAAAAGAGAACCCTATGACATAATTTAACCAACACAAAAAAATTCTACAAATTATTTTAAGAATATAATTTCATAAAATAATTTTTTTTTTACTTACAAATCAAATATATATTTAACAAATTTATAAATATATTATGAATTGTAGGTTGATCTGTTTCATAATCCAATTAATTTAACAAGAATTCCAGCTACACATATTTAAATGAATGTATCGTTTGAATTCATACATACATACATATATATATATATATATATATATATATATATTTGGTTTAAAGAAATCTATAAAAAAATGTATAGTTGGAAGATTTTAAAATATTTCTTATAGAAAAAAGAAAATGAATATGTATATATATTATTGATTGGAATGATGAAAGTGTTTGTTTAACACCAAAAAAAAAAAAAAAAAAAGGAAGAACTGATTGTTTGTAAAATAAAATGTCCCCATTGGAATGATTGAATGGTGGGTACAATGAGTGGGAGATTTAAGAGAGTAGCTTTGTGACTTCGTGCATTCATGTGACCATACATACTCCCATATTATATCTAACTACTACAAGATATTATCAAAATAAAGATTAGAATAATCACAAAATATTAGTTTTCGAAGTATATTAGTGGCAAATTTAAAAATAAAAAAAAGTTGGTTGCTAAAGTTAATAGACAAGGGTTTGGTCTTTAAATTTAGTGATTGTTTCCAATTTCAATTTAGAGACCTCACCAAATTACCAACAGTTTGAATTCATATTAATTGCATATGGCCCCAACATTACATCACTCATTCATTCACCAATCTTTTATGTCATTTCTTATAATTAGTATGTCTCTATTTCATCACTATTTAGTGATTGGGGTTATCGGTTATTATATTTTTTGTCCAATTCTAATATCTCTTCATTTATAAGAAAAACCCTAAAAAAATCATTCAAACAATCAAAAAATCATCGGCGAAATCATCATATATAGGACCCAGATCAAATGATACACTCCAAAAATCATTTGGGTCTTCCAAGTTCAAAAGGGAAAAAAATGATATCTATATATAGTCAATTATTTTTTAGATGGTCAACTATTTTTATTATTTCATGAATGCATGCTCTCATGTGGCTTGAACGGCTACCTCTCTTTAATAAGAATTTATTATCTTAATTATAGTCATTAAGAATTAATGGTGGCCTTCAATTCATTCTTGTGCCAAAAGGCAAGACTACTTAGTAATTGATCTTGGTATCACTTTTCTATGTAAATTACTTTTTTTAATTACACATATACAGAATAATGGAAAAGAATCTATATTTTCCTCATTGAGTTTTTACTTTTGAATCTACAATAATGATTACATATGAAAGGAGACTTAGAAATCCTAGAAATTTTAACACAAATGATAATTTATCATCAAATCACCCTTTTATACATATATACAAGATTCTCTATTCTTCAATAATTTTTTAAAATCCAAATGCAATATAACAATACAAAATAGGAGATATGAACTATCATATATACATACGACCCCTTTTGATGACTTTCAAAGTGGTTCTTTGACTATTGTGGAGCTATGTACAAATAATCAAATCCTAAAAATGAATGATTCCTTTGTAATATTAAATTGTTTTGGAGCAAATTTCAATAGTAAAGTCCATACCTCAACCCTCCTTTTTCCAACTTTTATTTGTATTAGTCCTACTTAATATTTTAATTCTCAAATGTTAGTTCAAATTTGGCACTTTAGCACAAAACCCATCATTTCTATCAAACGCTTGGTGAATATGCCTCTATCATTTTCCCAATTGGGCCAAAATCCTAGTTCAAAGAATCTTGAGAATATTAATTATAAATTTGGATATGATTTAATAATTATGTGTGTATATTTTGTTAGTTTGTTGGTTTGATATGGAGTTTGCATGTTGTGGGAGCTTTATGTGGGACACATTTTGATTGGGACTCGTGCATTCATCTTCCCCTCCATGTGATGAAGGTTTTTTTTTTTCTTTTTCAAGAATATATATATATATATATATATATATATTTTTTTTTTTTTTTTTTTTTTGATAATTCGAAAATCGAAATTATATCTCAAGCTAGAATAAGAAAGAATGAGTCGGCATTAATAAACTAGGAAAAGAGATTTCGATTTTTATTTTTTATTTTTCTCACCTTTCGATTTGTATTGATTGTGAAGGGGCCATCACAGATCTTCTTAGTGGCTCAAGAAAAATTATGTAAACCAAGAAATGCTTACAAAGAATATTGATTTACTTTACAAATGACCAGATATTGCCTGCTTAATCACAGAATTTAATAAGCAATATGAAAGAAATAAATAACTTTTTCCCAACATGCATGGCCAAGTAATATCAAGAAGTACCACGGAATTTCATGAACCACTTAACAATTTCACAATGAAGAACACAGTGTTTGAAGAATACACAATATGATTTGATGTTGATCTGAGATCAATCCAAAGAAACAAAGCTTCAATTCAGATTCAAAAGTCATGAAAATTTGCTTCTGAGATTCACCATGTAAAGCAGAACAATTTTCTTCCTAACTGCTTACAGAAATCACCGACGAATCAGAGTAAGAAATTGATCAGACTGAGGGAAGAGATTTGGCTTTGATGAACTGTTTCAGAATGGCTTTCTCCTCATCAATTCGTTTTTTCTCTTCGCCATCTTTTGGCTTCAGTTTCCTCTTCTCTTCTAGCATCCATTTGAGCAATTCACGCTGTTGATCCTCTGGAATTGGTGCACGTTGAATTGGCTCCGAGATGGGTGGAGTGATCGGGTTTTCAGTGATGACAGAAGCAGCAGCAGGGGAAGAGGCTTTAGAGGTTGATGTGGAACCAGTGGGTTGATTGGGTATCTTGTCTGATGTTTCCTTCTCTGTTGTTAAAGTCCTAAAGAGGAAATAGGCTGCAAAAAACGTGCTTGCTCGATAAGAATGCACAAGGGTATAGCAGTAAAATTGCCAGATAAACAGTGAGTTCAAAGTCGATTTCTCTATAGCAGAAATATTAGAAATTCATATGAGAAACAGAACAAAATGGAAAGGAAGTAAAAGAGACACACATGCTAATAAAAGCATCCTTCACAAGTCTGCATACCAGCAAACAGGGAAAAAAAACTGGTGAAATATCGTTGGAATGTTAAAAATATTAATGCATATTTTCAGATAAAAATTAAAAATGCAGAAGCAAATTTAATTCATAAGACAATAATTTAAAACTATAGAGACCAAATTGCGTAAAGTGGAAATTGATGAGATCTGAAACAGGAGAAATACATTGAACAAACAATGTTCATAGATCTACGACACTCAAGCTTTATACTGATAATCCTCCACTTCCAACGGCTAAATGCTGGCCTCTTAGTTGGCCAACAAGTCACTTTTTCTAGCAAAATGTAGTTATAACACTCATTCAGTTGAGAATGTATTATGTAATTCTAGCACATTTCACTCCCATTGCGGGGATGGACTGAAACAGATCAACTTAATTGAGAAGTTGGCAATCGAAACTTGATTTAACATCTTAAGCAGTATACAAATGCTGTCCTGGGTCTGGGAGTAAGGAGTCTGACAATATGACATAGATATTGACTTATGTGGTTATTGACAAGAAGTGCTAGTGGGATCATGTTTTAATCCTAACCAAACACAACTAGGAAAAATCACAGCTCAATGCATTCAATCTTTCATATGAACTCCCTCTCCATAAGGAATAAGTGAAATTCTCATCCAGCAACCATTTGCTTCATTTTTAACAACTGAAATATAAAGAGATCTACAATCTAAGGCAAACTTATCCACTAGAAGTGACCAAAATGAAGACGTTTAAATGATAAAGCATATCCTTTCACCGGTTCTAATTAGATATATAACCACTGTCACATTAGGAAATGGGGGATGAATATATTGTCAAGGCAAAATAGGAACATGGTTATATAGCATAATCCTGTAATAATTTAAGATAAATCACTGGGCTATAACTAACAGCATGTACAATATGAATTGGAAAAATATACATTTCCATATTTTAACTATTGTTCTCAGTGCAAGCTTCCCTGAAAATAGTTTCTTATAAATTCACATCTAGGGAAAAAATATTGATAGTGATGACCAAAATGTATAAGGGATTAATGATTTAACTGTCCTGGAAAAAACATACACCACAACTGCAATCTGTCTAAGATTTCAAACAAAAGAATATATCTCTTTCCAGAATGCTGAAAAATATCAATACTCAAGATAGCAATAATGCTAAGGTAATACACCTCTCTATTGTGAATCTTCAGTTTCACCTCTAATACCTATGAAACTCACTCCTTGCACTGAATATACAAACAAACAAGAACTTCACTAAATCTTCAACCAACGAAGATAAAAACAGTTGCCATCAAAGACAAGTATGAATTTCAGTAGTTTAATGTTTTTAGTTAATGATCTTCAAAGGATCAATCCCCCACTGAAGCAACTCATGAACAACTTAGCCATTGGTAACACAACTAGCTCTCACCCTATGCACATGACACCGACTTTAACCTAGACTTTCATCACTCATTTTCATGGATCAAACAAAGAACTATTAACGGCAAGCATTGGAGATTCAAATAATGAGGTCATAGAACTAAACCATTGATAGGAGTCTACAATTGCTTCGATCTTACTCCAATAATCTCAAGCCAACACTTCTATAATCAAATGTTGTGCGTACAAAATTGAGGAAAAACAATCAACCTGGAAAATCAAAACACTCTTCAAATATATCTTAAGCCCAAACATTCTCCATATTTCTCCACAGAACTTCCAGTAAACTTCTAACTCAGAATCTCAATCTTCCGCAATCTTAACACTAATCAAAACCTATTATTACAAATTGTGCCCCCTAAAATAACAAACGGAATTGATAGATCAATACACAATACATAATTCCAAAAAAAAAAAAAAAATTAGAAAACAGGAAAAACCTCCAGTGATGAAACTGAATCCCAGGATAAGTTTCCCGAAGAACTTATAGCGTGTTGCAAACGAATTCTGAGGCAGTGGTGGAGGTGGAGGCGGCGCCGCCGCCGCCGCGGCTCCCTTTGACGATGACGACGCCGTTGCCATTGGTGTAGATGCCTTCAGTTTCGCTATCACAAACAGGAAACAATAAGAATAATCAGAATACAACAACAGTTTTGAATAACAATGTCAATCATTGCAAAAATACAATAAAATATTCAAAAAATAAAGAAGATTGTTTATCGGTTTGTGAGCTGACATTTTTTGGGTTTACTGTTGAAGAGCTTAGGGCCTTCATTACTCATTTGTAAATCTCCTTCAAATCTTCTACTTGTTTCTTTTCCAAGATTTCTCTTTATTTCTTCAGGCGTAGCGTAGTCGACTATTTGATGCTGCAGCTTTCGTGCCAGCGAACGGCGTCGTTTCAATACCGAATTTGTATATTATCAAGCGGATAAAATCATAAAAGGTGTGAATATTACTTAAATATTTGATGCCTTGAGTTTTAAGTTGAGTACAAATTCTAATATATTTAAACCCTCATATAATATATTTACTTTAGAGAATTAGAAATTTAAACCCTCATATAATATAAAACAAGGGAATTAATCTACTTTTTTTCTAATGAAAAAATTAGAATATATTTTAGCTACTCACTTGAAGATGTCTTTTTAAGGGTTAATTTCAATTTGTTACCTGAATTATTTGACTTTTTTTCATTGGGTGTTTAAACTCAAAAAAAAAAATTTAGATTGCTATCCATTTTTTTCAAAATTTTCCGATTGCTACCCTAACTCAATTTTTGACATATTTTCCGGTCAAAACTCGCCGAAAAACTTGAAAATCCAATTTACCTTCAAATATCAGTAAAAAAATGCATGATTCATATGTCAAAAGGACCATTATTCGAAGCTCAATTATAACCCCAAATCGATTTCATGAATCTCATTCGAATTGATCACAAATCAAACAAAAAACTTTCTAGGGTTTTGAATAAATTTTTGTTCGATCCATGTTTAAATCGAACAAGAATTGTTAAATTAACTTAGAGTTATAATTTGACTTTGAAAATTGGTCATTTTGGTATATACTAATATTTGGAGGTCAATTGCATTTTCAAGTTTTCCGGTGAATTTTGGCTGGAAAATAAATGTTTGGGGTAGCAACCAGAAAATTTTGAAAAGAATAAGTAGTGATTGGAAAACTTATTGAGTTTAGACACCTACTGGAAAAAAATGCAATAGTTCGGATAACAAATTGATATTAACCTTTTTTTAATACTAAAACTTGAGAATAGATTTAACAAAATTACACATTGGAATTTAATCTAATTTGTAATTGTAGAAATGATTTAGTATGTAAAATTAATTACAAATGAAATGTAAAGAAAAATTAGGGGATGGAAATGAGATATTATTAACTAATCCAAAAAAATACAAAAATTCATATGACACGAACGTAAATAAATCTATCATATAATGTCTCACAGTAGTTAAAAAAAAAAAGAGGAAAGCAATCAAGAGAACAAAAATGATATCTCCTGTGGAATCTAGTTACTAATAATTTTTATCAATTTTGATGTGCAATTTCTTTAAAAATCTGAAGCAATCCAGTGAGATGCTAAACTTTCAATCACATGGGAAGGGATTTGGCTCTGATGAACTGTTTAAGAATGGCTTTCTCCTCATCAATGAGCTTTCTCTCTTGTTCATCTCTAGGCTTCACTTTCCTCTTCTCCTCTAACATCCATTTCAACAATTGACGCTGTTGATCCTCTGGGATTGGTGCTCGTTGAACGGGCAAAGTGACAGGCTTTTCAGCGATAGTAGATGCAGTAGAGATTGGTGCAGTAGAACCAGCAGAAGAATCAGGTGTATCTTCTTCCGGTGTTCCCCTCTCTCTCCTTGTAAACGTCAAGAGAGTATAGGCTGCATAAAGTTCAATGTTACCTTATGGTAATCTAAAAAACATTCTCAAAAATTTACATACTGGGAAATAGAAAAACAAGTGATTGCATACTAAAAATAGTTACAATGTCCCTCCAACAAATAGAAATTGATTTTCTGCAGTGTTATAAACTATGGCAACAAATTCGTGTAAAGTGGAAAGATAAGACGATATGACATAGATATTGATTTTCTGCAGTTATTGACAAGAAAACCTAGCAAGAAAAAGTTAGCCAGACACCATTAGCAAAGTCACCGAATTATTGCTCAATATATATATCCCAATCTTTCATATGTAACTCCCTTTCCATACAAGAACAAGTTTAATTGCTATCCAACAACCATTTGGCATTTATTCACTTTCGACAACTTTAGAGATCAGAGTACAATCTAAGAGAAACATACTCAATAGAAGTGACTTAAACTACAGATATTTGAAACGATATAGCATATCCTTTACGGTTTACCAATTCAATTTAGGAGATGAGTTCTCTGTCAAGTTGAAATCGGAGCAGGGGGCTCTAAAGATGGTTGTCTAGCACATTTTTTCTCTACTATTTTAAGAGAAACCACCAAGGCAAGTAAGAAGATACAATTTGAATAGAAAATATGTGTTTCCATAATTCATTCCTAAAAGGGGAAAAGAATGATAACGATGATCAAAATCAAGAATAAGCAAATCATCTTGTTAGAAACACTGATGATCATCAAGAATAAGCAAATCATCTTGTTAGAAACACTGACACCGCCATTACAGTCCACTACGATTATAAATGAGTGATTATATATATTTCTCTTTCCGGAGTCCTGAAAAATCGGTGCATCAAGAATGCAGGAAAGAAGCGAACGCGGCTAAGGATAGCCTAGCGCCTAGTCGGGTATTTTTACGACAGCGTTTACAGCTAAATGAGGTAATTCACAACAAGAATGTGGATCTTTAGTTTCACCTCTAAAATCTATGAGTTTGCATCTTGCACTAAATATACAAATTATAATATTAAATTCACTGATCTTATAACTAGAAAAGATAAACCAAACTTTCTCATCAAAATCCATCTATAATTGATACTAATTCTAGTTTGTGAACCTCAAAAAAGAGCAGTCCACGAAGCCTAAACAAAAATTCAGCTGACTCATACGAATATATACATATATGCACATAAACAAATAGGAAAACAGGAATTCCACAAATAAATAACCTCCAATGCTGAAATTCAGGGCCAACACAAGCGGCACTAGGAACCTATTGCGCTGAAAGAATGACTGAAGCGGCAGTAGAAACCTATAGCTCTGAAAAAATGACACCTTCGGAGGCGGCGGCGGAGGTGGCGCAGCTGCCTTCGACGACGCCGTCGTGATTGGTGTAGATGCCTTCACCTTCGCTATTACAAACAAATAACAATAATCAGAATGCAACAGCGATATACTGATGAACGATGAAATAAAAGAAGAAAAAGTAGAGTCTCAGCAGACATTTTTTGGGTTTATTGGTGAGGATCTTTGGGCTTTCATTGCTCATTGTTAATCTCCTTCAAATCTAAGTTTTCTCTTGATTTCTTCATCAGTGGCCATTTGAGGAGGGGGAGTTTTGGTGTGGGTTTTTCTCCTAATGAGACGACGTCGTTTCAACCAGAGTGGCCAGCGCTTAAACCATAATCTATATATTTCTATTTTATTATCACACCAAATGATAAAAGATTAATTAGTGAAGATGATTTGAATGAATTAATTACATAACTCGACTAAAATGAAGATAATTATTCCATATTCACTTTAGTTGCTTCAAAATTCTGGAGCTCATCATTTTCTTGTGCCCAAGAAATCTGAAAAATCCCTTCAAAATAACAAAGATTGGTCTAAATATGGGTGTTCAGAAGGTTATCAATGGAAGATCACATGTTCGATTATTCAACATAGAGCTCATTTTTTAAAGTAGAAATTAAATAAAAAATATAGAGGAATTTGCCCCTAAAACAATGCATTAAAACATCCAACTGTAACTCGAGTAAAAACATATAAAGATCCAATAACTATTAACACTAATATAGTCCTCTTTCTACAGGAGTGCTAATTATAAATGTTACACAAGGAAGACCAATGTTTACAAGCATGATAGGCAACAAGTGCAGGGTAAACTTGAAACTCTTTCAAGACCACAGCCCGAGATCTTGACTGTAATCAGTAAAAGTTCCTCACTTCCAGGAGCGGCCGCTGCCAAATCCCCTCCCACTCCCACGATCCCGGCTACTTCCATATGCTATCATCATAAAGGACATTCAATAAGATCCAAAAGTAGAACTCAATCAAAATTAAACATGAAGTTCTTGAGGCAAAGTACTACAAGAAATAATCCTCAGATTTCATGTGTTGTACACATGATGAAAACCTCAAAGTTTGGATAGAAAAGTAATAAAAGAAGTTCAGTAGACAATTTGCGAAATTGTTCTTAGTTTAGGAGGATTAGTGTAAATAACCTATATTTCCACCAAACCAACAGAATGTGGCTTCAAGAACCTAAAGTAAACCATAGATATTAGATAGACTAACCTGGAGGAGGAGGTGCTCCACGCCCCATAGCAACCAGCTCAGGGCTGATCTTCTGCCCAGCTTCTTCTAGGATATGGACGAGGTCCTTTGCGAATCTGGCATTAGCAGCAGTGAAGAAAGTGTATGCAGTACCTTTAGCGCCAGCCCTTCCTGTTCTGCCTATACGATGAACATAGTCCTCTAGAGATCCCGGAAAGTCATAATTGATGACGTATTTCACATCCTTCACATCTACAAGGTTCAAAGGGAAGTTGACAAATTTAAGAATGCCTCTTTAATGAACACCTAAAAATGTAACTTGTTATAAAATATAATGTAATTCTGGTTTCAAAGACCAAATCCTCACATTCCTTTCTTAACAGCACAACATGCAATACCACAAAATGCTTCACATCTGGTAACTTACATTACATATATTACTATATTGGATGGTGTACTAGTAAAGTATAATGATAAAAGATAATGTTCTTCCCTTCCCTTATTAAGCATGAGGATAGGAGTCATGCTTGATGCTACATTCCCAATGTAATTTAACATGTTTGCAACAGAAATTCAACAAATCAAAAGTGAATTCTATAATTTCTCTTCCTAGACATACCAAGACCACGAGCTGCAACATCTGTAGCTGTCATTATAGGACTCTTCCCAGCCCTGAATTCTGATAGGACCCAATCTCTTTCTGCCTGACTTTTGTCTCCATGAATAGATAATGCTGGCCAACCATCCATTCGGAGCTGCCTAGTTATCTGATCACACCCTTTTTTTGTGTCCATAAAGATCAATATCCGGCTACCATCCATAATGTCCTCCAGGAGCTTCACTAATCTGAAATTCGTTTCAATTAAACCCAATACACACAACTACAATTCTGAGGCACAAATTTCAGACATAAAAATAGATAGGGGGAAGAGTAAAATTTGACCTACTTGTTATACTTTTGATTCTCAGAGACTATTTCAACATGCTGGTGAATTGCGTGGTTGGCTTTCAAATCTGGCGAACCGATAATCACCTGTTGCCACACCCACCCCAACAAATAAAAAAGGAGGAAAAGGAACACAAACCCAAATATGTGCATCAGTTATGAACTAATGACTTAAAAAGTATATCACAAACATGGAAGTATGAGATCAAGCTCTATCCTATCAAACTTTGATCTAAAACTTTGTTTTAATCCTCAATAAGCATTCATTATGTTGTCAAACCAGAGCAAGGTTTCAATACTTCTACCAATACAAGTGTATGTTTTAGTAAAAACAACATTAAAGTAACAAGACCCAAAAATTGCTCCATTTCTGCTTTCAAATAGAAACTCGTCCAGCATCACCTAGACCACACAAAACTTACTGTGAACTACATTACAATATGCATCTACAAATGAAAGAATAGAGTGAGCAGCAATAGTTTATGAATTGTAACTTTTTTGTAAAAGCATCGCTAGAAACAACTCTTACTTTATATGGATTAAACAGAAATTTTCGGGCAAGTTGTTCAACTTCCTTAGGCCATGTGGCACTCCAGTACAAAGTTTGACGATCTGGGCGGATCTGTGAAACCGGTGGAGAATCATAGTCAATCTTGACAGATTCAGATATGAAAGTATTCATACATCAGTACTTCACAAGCACACCCTACACAAATTTGAAAAATAAAATCCTAAACCATCTAAATCTCAAATTCACATATACTAAGTAACTCCTCATGCACAGATCCAAACAGTTGACAACTCCTGCAAATTTGAATTCCAGCTTCAGTCAACAATTTCCTCAAAGGAGCAAACCTGATCAACAATTTTTCGAATCTGAGGCTCAAAACCCATGTCTAACATCCGATCTGCCTCATCCAAGACCAGATATGTTACCCTTCGCAAATTTGTATGATGAGACTCCAACATATCAATTAGTCTTCCAGGTGTAGCAATAATAACTTCAACACCTGGTCGGGTATAAAGATGAAATCAGTGAGATAGTTAAGTTATTTTGGACAGAGAACACAAGTAAAAAGAAAAGAAGAAGCAGAAGGGAATACCCGATCCACGAACATCACGATACAGTAGTAAAGTCACCTTGAGCTTATCACCACCTACCTTTCTGGAGATCACGAACTTGCGGTCCCTTAGGGACACCACCATATATGCATGTATTCTTAATCTTTGATGATGCACCAAATTTAGTAGCCTCTTGTTGTATTTGAACAGCAAGTTCACGAGTTGGAGCTAATACTAAAACTATTGGGCCATCTCCCGGAGCTAACAAAGAAACACATAAAATTCATAGAAAATTTCTGTCAGCTAATTGGCAATTACAATAATTGGAAATTTAAAAAATAGATGTCTACCTATAAATCCATATATAATATTTTTTTAATAATATGTCCACAATGCAGTCACTTTCTGCACAGCCACATTTAATTCATGCATAGAAGATCATGGAATACCTAAAAATGGTTGGGCGTTAACATGTACAATAGCAGGTAAGAGATAAGCGAGTGTCTTCCCAGACCCTGTTTCTGCAATACCAATAAGATCTCGCCCCTTCAAAGCCATAGGCCAACCTTGAGCTTGAATAGGTGTTGGTTCCGTAAAGCCAGCCTTTGCAATTTCTTGCAAAACATACTCTGTTTCACAGACAAATGGCTCACATCACTTCTACATATTAGTGGATGGGAAGAGACGCATACATATCTCATGGATTTTCATTGTTCTGTGCTAGACAATTCCAAATTCATTTAAAACTTGGTTTCTCTTGCTTCCCAAATTTGCCAAAATATCAACAAGTAGAGACATATGAAATAGGCTGATGTGGTTTAGCATCGACAAAACAGTTATTGCACAATAGAACAGCATACGCACAATTTACAAAGAAGTCGATTAAAAAAACAGTGATACCTGGGAAACCAACATCGCGAAAACTCTTAACGGGCTTCGGTACATCCTTTCCTTCAACAGTAATCTCCCGTCGCAGCCTATACTCCTCCACCTCAGCTTCCGTCATAGAGGCAATAGACGGAGTCTCCACATAAAAATTCTTCTCAAACGGCGTGAGACCATCCAACTCCGATTTCCTTGGTGGCGACTGCGCCCCACCATCATAATCTCTCTTCCCCGAAGATGAAGACCGGTAACTGCTCTCGTATTCTTTCGAATAACCAAGCCCCGAATCCCTAAACTCACACATAACCACACACACAAGAAAAACAGATAAATACGCCACACAGATACTCCATTTTCAGCCGGAATCACATAAAATCGATTTGTAGAAGGATAGACGAAACTAAACGTTAAAAATGTGTGAATTCGGGAAGAAGAGAGAGGGGTCTTACCCGCGGCGTTCACGGTAGGAGCCGGGGTCGGCGGAGCGGCTGTCGTAGCGGCTCATAGTGTACGGATGACGGGTAATTTTCCAGTGAGATTAAGGAAATTTAAAATTAGGGTTTTAGGTGAGCGAATTTTAGGAATTGCGAAATAGAGAAGAGAGAACAGCTGCTAGTTTTAGTGTGGACGCATTACGGCATTAATAACAGCTGCTTGTTTTACAATTTTACAATCACCGTCGCACGAGTCACGACCAATTGCTTCTTGTACAAAAACGACGTCGTTTTGGGAAGACAAGGTAGTATGGCTCGTTTTAATTTTAATTAAAAAAATTTATGATGTATTTCTATAAACACGACCGTGTGTCTTCATAAAGAACTAGTAGAGGTTTTAAAGCTCCCTGTTTTTTGTTTTTTTTCCTTATATATAATAAATGGAGTATTAACATTTCTCTCTTATTATAGGATAGAAATATAAGGGGAACGAATAGAAAAATAAAGTGCATGTGGAAATATAAAACAAAAATAAATAGATAAAGGTAGAAAGAGCCAAGTCAAAAACTGAACGTAGAAGGAAGAAAATTTGCGTCCTTCCATTTGTAATATTATAGGATAAGAGAAATATGTCCAATTAAATTTAACAACTGATTTCAAGACAAAGTTTCATGAGTCCCTTAAATATGATATTCAAAAGTTATTGATAAATTTTCAATAAAAATACTTATGCCCCTAGTCGAATAGGATGATAAAGTCTTTTGAAAGTATTGTAAAACACATTTTTGCACACGATGATGGAAAATTTCTTTATTTCTGATCACCATAGGCATGATCCAAATTCAACCGCATGGTAAACAAATTGAGCCGGATGATAATTATGATTTGGATGGACTCCATCTAATAATAGATTCTTGACTGTATATTTTTTTGTATGCATATTGTTGTTGCTTCATTTCATTCAATTACAAAATAGATAGGATGCACGCTTAAATACACGTTCAATATTCATGTTTAAATTCACATAAAAAAATACTTGTGCGATAATCAGGTATTGAGCTGATACAAATAGTGTTAATCGGATTCAAAACAGATACGAATAGTATAAATATTTTTTAAATAGAAATTAGATAAATATAAATAATTCAATATTTATAGGGATAGAGCACGAGTATTCAGGATATCCTACCCATGGCAACCCTACTACTTAGAATTCTAGTTTTGCAAATAATCTGATAAAATGAGTATTAATTTATATGATTAACATTATATAGATGTATAACTAATATAATATAAATGTATGATATTTAAGAGTAAGTTAGTGCACGCACACTTAAGCACATGGCACACTTAAGCACATGGCGGCGCATTAGAGCGCGTCAGATCGATTCGAGTGCAGATGCATGAAAGTTTGTGTGTAAAATCAATAACATTTTTCATTTTTGTATTTTTTTATTTTTGGATAAAATGCGTTTTCCCTTTTATTGTGCATTTTTACATGAAAATTTGTTGATTGAACAACGCTTTTCCCCAAAGCCCTTCGCAAAAACCCCATCCTTGGCAAAAACCAGAAAGAGCGAACTGCAAAGAAAAATCTCCGGCGAAATCCAATGGCGACGGCGCTTCCCATACTTTCTATGTCTTCCGCCGTAAGAGCTTCTTCAGTGGACACCGGACAGAGACTTTCGTACAATCCCCAGCGTACATATCCAAAGAAACCAGAAAATTTGACGGCGGCGTCACCGTCCACTTCAACCACCACACCCAACAAAAACGCCGCCAAAATTTCCATTTCTAACCTCCTAAAACGCGACATCTGGAAAGATACTCCAGGTAATCGTCGATTCTTTTAAACAAAGTGAATCGTTCGTGTTTTATTCCCTACAGGATTGTCATTGTTGATTTATGGTGTGTGGATTTATTAGTTTGCAGATTTTCTGTTAATTGGTGTAGATTATAACCGAATGACTAATTAATTAGTTTGTTGAGATGGTTCGTCTCAGTCATCCAGTGACGACGACAGAGATTTCAACTAGGGATTCGACTATTTTTATACGATATGTTTGGAATATTTTATAGAATGACCAAATTTCTTGAAAATGTACAAAAGTTAGACATTGTTCAAAATTTATAGAGTTGAGACATTCCTATAAGATTTCAAGATAGAATATATAGATGACATTGTTCAAAAATATATAGATTCTTATGTTAAAAAATTTATAGAGTTGAGACACTCCTATGTTCAAAAATTTATGGAGTTGAGACATTCATATAAGATTTCTAGATAGAACATATAGGTGGCATTGTTAAAAATTTATAGAGGAGACATTCCTATAGGATTTCTTGATGGAACATATAGATAGGCTTGAGAAGGCTTCGAGCATTCAAAAAATTTAAAAATATCAAATAATTTTTTTTTTAAAGTTTGGTCTAAGTTGGTAAATATTTTAGCATAAGAAAATAAATTATTAAGTTTAAACAAAATTATAGTATTTACCTAAAACTTGTCAAATGTTAAGAATTTGAACAAAATTTAAATAGACAAAAACAAAATGTTTCTTTAAATTTATGAATGATAGCAACATTCATATATTTATTTCATGAGTAAGAGTTTAAATAAATCCTAAATAGTTAAAGGTAGTGGCCGGTGAATGATATGTAAGGAGGTAGTGGCTGGTGAATGAGATTGTGAATGCGATTTGATATGCGGATATTTCTATGATTTTTATCTAAATACTATTTTATCCATAAAAAAATTTGAGATTTGAGGTCCAATGACCCTTGGCCCTAGCTTCGTCCTTGCAGTCATCTCTTTGGTGGCTTGATATATGCAGTTATATAAGAGTTGTTGTTTTGGGCCTTTGGCATGTATTTTTTGAGGTATTCCTCTTTGATGTTTAATCTACTACTAGGCTGAAGATATTTTTGACTGAAGATTGATTGTGTAATTCTACTATTTAATACTAATGTATTGCATTAGAGTGTCTTTATTATCATGTTCGATATTGAGTCTTTTTGCATAAAAGATGTTAGCAGTGTTCTATGTTTTAAATTTTTTTGGAATTGATATAGAGGAAGTAGGCGGATCATATATGGGATATGAGACCTGGTTGCCCACTGCACCCAAAGTGGAGAAGCCTCGTTCTGTTTTCAATCCGGTATCACTGGCTTATGTTGGCGACTGCATTTACGAGGTGACCACCTAATTTAATTGTCTCTTTTCAAAAAGTTTTTCCCAGAATCAGATGTGACTTTTTGGAGCAATATATGATGTGTAATCTTTTAGTACCCACAATGATAGAATTAACTTTGCATTGATTTACTTATAGAAAATATTTTAGTCTGAGTTTCACTAAATAGTTAAACCTATCACTATTTCAAGATGTCAAAGAATAAGTTGGTTTTTGGATTTAGATTAATAAAGTGTTGTTCCTTGATGGATTGAGATTTACACAATTACAGCCTTTTGCTGGTTTTTAAGTCACATTAGTAAAAGACAAAGTTAGCGAGTGAGGAATTCTGCAGAGAGAGCTGCTGGAGAGTTTACATGCATGAGTATTGACTTTTGGACATTATATCAGAAACAATTAAACTTGTCCTTATATTGTGAGATGTATTACGTAAAATGTTTCCTCCAAAGTCTATTTTAGGTAACTTGATCATAGTATATAATTCTGAACATACATGGGCAACTTAGTTTTGGGTAACTTCATTTTATGATGAATTTTAAATCTTTGAACATCCATCCTGAATAATTTTGATTTTTTTCTTTTTTTTTTTGATTTATTTTGTTGGATTTAATATTTATCTAATCATCTTATGAAGTTTTTAAAATCTTTTCCTTAATTCTCTTTTTAAATCCAATCCTTCAATCCAAAATGCATCCTTGTTATATTTAACTTCTAATTATTTGCAAGACTATCAGGATTGTTCATGCTATACTTTACTAGTACATTATTTTTGGAAGTTTAATCATACGATTCTCTTTAATGTTGCCTTGTCAATTGGGCACAGCTATATGCTCGCAGACATTTTTTGTTCCCTCCACTAAATATTGAAGAATACAACGACCGCGTGATGGCTGTCGTACGTTGTGAGGCCCAGGTACTGCTATTGGTTGCCTTTCAATCTTATATGTGCTTAACTACAAGTTTATGGATTTCAAAATTCATTTTTATTGCAGATGATGCTTAGATAACCTGGATTGTTAATAAACTATGATTTTGAAAGCTTCTCTGACAGTTTGATTTCTAGTGCTTAATAACTAATACTAATATCTCAATATCTTCTTTACTGAAGGTCCTATCCTTGTTTATTGTGTGAAAACTCAAGTTGCATCTTTCCACCATATTGACTATCTACTATCTGATAATTTGGGTATTTTTTCAATGATGCTTGTATTTTGTTTTACCTACTCATGAGACCTATAGTTTTTTACTCATATCAGTTATGATGTGGCTCATTCTTTTATTATAAGGATTGCTATTGAATCACCATATATTGTGCCCAAACTTGCCTTAGTTAAGGTTGTCATTCTGTGTACTGCTAGGTATTGAAACTGGACAAAGTTGCAGTTAAAGGTACTCGAATATTTGTTACATGCTTGTCAACTGAACTTCCCTACTTTGTCGTGGTTGAATATGCACTTTCTATGTTTCAGGATGTGATGCTACAAAAACTTATGAATGACAACTTATAACAAGAGAGTTTATATCTTCTACCTAAACATGAGGCCTATATATACGGAAATTTGTTAATAGACATTTCTCTAGGAAAATTTCATGGAGTATGCTCATTCGTTAATTAAAAAGATCGTTATTAGATCATAATACAATGTGCCCAAACCTGCCTTTTGTGTTGGTGTTTTAGTTTACTGTAAGGTATCGAAACTGGGCAAATGTGCAGTTGAAGTTCACAAATAGTTTGGTTATGCTTATCATCTGAACTGTGCAAGTTTGAGGAGAATAAATGCTTGCTATGTTTCAGGATGCAATGCTACAAAAACTTATGAGCGACAACTTCTTATCACAAGAGGAGAGGTTTGTAGTTTGTTTCTCTTTTTGATTCTTTTGCATTTACTAAGATGTGCCTGGTCAAATTATGAATTATTGATCTAAGAAAGCATCTTATGAGCAGGGATGTGCTGCGATGGGGGAAAAATATTGGTTCCTCGAAAACAAAAACAAAAAAGCGAGCAGGTGTGGCAGTTTACAATCGGGCATCTTCACTGGAGACACTTGTAAGTTTCTTTTACCTTCTAATTTTAATGAATCCTAAATCATCTTTATCATTTAGAAGATTGGCAACATGCCGTCTCTTGCTTTTACATTCCAGTTTTCCTGACACTTTGCTTTCAACGCTCTGGTGATATGCATTGATGCTACTATTGACTGATTATACATTAGTATTCGTTGTGCACTATGTCATCATTTATAATGGAATTCTTTTGGGAGGGCCATATATCAATAAATGGTTGTCCTTTTTAAGTTTTTGTTTATCATGTAAATTTTCAGTGATCATTGGTCTTCTCATCATGTTTTCAAACTGACACAAATTCTATGAAAAACATTTGATCTGACCATATCATGGATTTCACTTCATCATTTCAGTGTTTCATCGTATTTTTCTGTTTCTAATGTGGTGTTTGGAGATATTGGTGAGGATAAGCACAATTGGCTGCATATTGTAATCACCGTATACTGTGATTTAAGTTTTACATAAATTTTAATTCCTTATGATAGTTAATCATCTGATATGACATAATATCTCGACAAGGTTTTGTTGGGTTAAGAGTAACATGAATTTTGATTGCTGCTATAGGTTGGTTATCTGTATCTTACAAATGCTAAACGGCTAGACGAGGTCATGGAAAAAATAGGCTTTTCCATCGATACTTCTACCCTCTTGAAACAATAGAAATAAAATGGTGACTTAATGCTGATTATCCCAAGAAATGACTTGCCTAAGAAAGGAACTTCGCTAAGGTACTAGACGAAAGAATCGTGTTTTACTTTCGCCTCACCACATTTTCATTGGCCCCTGTTTTAACACATAGTCCACACTGCAGCGCAGGTGAATTAGCAAGAAACGAGTGCAATGTGTCTTGACTGTATGAGGCTCCTGATTGGATCACGTGATCACTCCCTCGTATCAATGTCTAGATCTACGACCTAATTTTATTCATGATGTGCTCGACTGAGCTTATAAACTGTATTCTTGTAAGTTTTCATTTCTTGATAGTGACTATTTTGTACATATCAAGATGTTAGAATTCAATCTTGAATTTGACACAATTGGACTTTATTCACATATGGTATGTTTATTTGAGGATGAGGAATGAGAAATAAATGAAACTTGCACGAGCAGAATGTATTATGAATCATTCCTTGACATCACTTTTCATATCCAGAATTGAGAAATAAATCATGTAGAGTATTGGAATTTGGACCTATAACCACATACATTTATACACTTGTGCTAAAATACAAGTAAAATTCATATGAGTAGGTACTTAGCTTATCACACATCAGATCGAGATGTGAGATGTTTCATCCTTAAAAATGGGCATTTAGAATGGAGGTCCAATTTAAAGTGCATTTGGTTGGCCCCTTTTTTGTTCCAAACAAACATAATATTTCATACATTAAAGGTTATTTTCTCTCCATTGGTTCCTCGACACATTTCTTTTTAAATTTAATTTTGTATTTATAAAAACATGGAAAATTTTCCAAATTGCTCAAAATGATAAATGTACTTGTCATTAGATTAGAATAAGAACAAATATAGGCATGTTATTGCCTCAAGAGATATAACCGAGTTGGTAAAGGTGGTTTTGATTTGGGGAGAAATCTTTTGACAGTGTTAGTTCAAACCTCGCGTGAGACAGATTTTCACTGAAATATTGTGGAGGTTTGTCCTCTCTATCTATTGCTATTAAAACACATTCCTCAATTTATATCTCATCCGATTGAGGGGTTCACAATTGGAGGGGAGAGTTATTAATCCCTCCCTAATTAAAAAGATAATAGCCATGGTATTAACATGATAGCAATGTGGGGTTTTGAGTGTTGAGTTTTAGGCCCTAAAAAAAGCTAGCAACCAGCTGGATAATTTGGGCCTAATTGTAGACCCAAGAGGGTGTGGGCCCATCTCAACCAACAGAAGAAAATTAGGGCAGCCCTAAGAGTTGAGCTTGTAGGAATAAAATTGATAGAAATTAAATTTAGTGTTTACCTCTATAATTTATTATTATTATTTTTTGAGTTACAAAGGGGAATATAATTAGTTACATGCAAGCAGCAAAACGTGTATATAAATATGTATGATTATATTAGATATTGTTACTCAGTGCACATGTATCAAATGTAGCATATTTTAACCCCACATAGCTAAATAAATTATCTTAAAAAAAAAAAAAAAAAAAAACTGAACAAAACGAGTGTTCCAAAAATGCCCCTAGAAGATTCTTTCAATCCAAATATCTTATTTTACATGATCGAAGAGGCCATTTAACTTAGGCCCATCCCAAAAATGTCTCATACATTGTAAAAAGAAAAGTGACATTTCATATTAAAGGGTCCCTAAATTTATGTGGTTTTTTCACTGCTAAAATGGATCAAGAATATGGCCCACAAAAAAAAATCCTCTCAAATATATAAAATATTTATTACACTATGTAAAACTATATGTGCCAGTTATGTTTTCATTGTATTTTTCAACAACAACAAATTCGGTGATAATTGAAAATAATTCTCAACCTCGCGTTTGATTGGATGTAATAACCTGTGTCATGTCGTGCATTTCCACTATTTTTTTTGTCAGCAACAATTTCTATCGGTTGTTTTTGTCAACTCTCCCGTGAATAAACGATGACTATGTTCTGATATATGTTTTTATCTAATATTTTGAAATAATTTTTATATGTTATATCTATAAATGACATCATTATATTTATTTTAGTTGTTTTAATATTTTTTGGCAGTCTATACTTTTTCTTTTTTTCTTTTTTTTTTAATAATATTATTGTTTCTCTATTTTCAGAAAAATATAACCTAAAATTAGTACTAATAAAACAAAATATAGATGCTCAAATTATGAAAAAACAGCTTGATTCCCATTACATTAAGGTAGGATTAATCGTACTATTTTATTCTAAGAACAACAATGATATGATAAAAAATTTACATTATTTCATTTAATAATTGGTATGATGAAAAATATAAACTATTTCATGTTATTTAAATTAAATGTTTCTGAAAGAAAAAGAATTACAAGAACGATAAAATTTCAACTGTTCAAACTTCAAAATATTTATTTACCTATTTTTGAAATAAAATTATCCGCAATCGATCACCTTCAAAAATTAAAATTTTGTGATATTCCTATATCTATCATACATCTCATTATCATTATATCACCTAAAAGTCACGAATCGCCGTGTGGGTCAATGTCTAATTACCCAAACTAACATAAAATATAATCATAAAATAATTAGGATGATGTTGATCGACCTATTGAATTAATGAAATTAAAATGGTAATTAATGATAAACATTAAAAGTTTCTTTGGATAGTGGGTAAATGCAATGATACAGCCGAGTAGTTGGTTAGTGGTATTGGATGAAAGTGTTTATGCATCTTCGAGAAACCATATTGCATAGTATTTAGTTTAAATAATAGAAAAAAATAATATCATTTTTTGTTTTTGTGAGACTCTCACGAATCTAATTTATAAAATGAGTTTGTATTGTGGATATTAAGACCATACCTCATGTTATTATATATTGGATTTTATATAAATTTTTATATTATATTTGTTGTATCTTTTGAAATCGTACAATGCTGAATTATGTAAAATCAGATTATTATTCAATGTTGCACTAATTAAAACTTGTATCTTAATCACGTCATGATTAACTTTGTGAAAACGAGTGAA
Source organism: Scutellaria galericulata (assembly GCA_946896805.1). Taxonomy (NCBI): domain Eukaryota; kingdom Viridiplantae; phylum Streptophyta; class Magnoliopsida; order Lamiales; family Lamiaceae; genus Scutellaria; species Scutellaria galericulata. The sequence continues at coordinate 15,722,770 of OX335797.1, forward strand.
GCATCAGTCATGATTGATGTACGTTAATCTTTGATAATAATTTTAATTTAACTTATTTGTGATGAAACCATGATGGCGACTGTTAAGCTAACAATATTTATTTAATCTCCTAAATTATAACAACATAATTATCAATTAATTATAAAAAAATGTACAAGCGTTATTTGAAATAATTGAATGTAAGTATTTATTAAGTGTTAAGCCTTAAACAAGCGATTGAAATTATGAAATTGAAGTACGATAAATAGGTTAATTTACGGGGAATACCCATGAGAAGTCTTTGAATTTATATTCTTATATTCCACTATGAATATAAATACATAGGTCAAAATTTATCTACTTAGATAGCTTAATTTAAAGCAAAAAAATACTCTATCTACCTCCTCAGATAGCTAGAAGAAAACAGAATTTAACTATACCTTTATAGAATGAAAATAGTATATAACAATAGTTAAATAGTAAAACAAAAATTGAACAAACTTCAAAATCAAAACATTATATATTCTATAATGTTAATTATCGTGTAGCAATTTAAAGAAATTGTTATTATCCCAAGAAAAAAAAAACATAGAACAAATATGGTCCCAAAAGCTACGATGTGACATTGGAAACACACAATTCAAAGGTTTTCAAAATAAAGGTGAGTGTTCCTTAATCTAAACATCAAACAAACCCTAAATTCCATTAATATATTTCTTAATCAAAGGTTTAAGGTTGTTTACTTACAGAAAGAAAGATACAGTCACACGCGCTCCTGTATCACGTGAAACCCACTCCCCAATTGCTATTGCAGACGCTTGGAGACCACGCTCCACGTCGGCAAAAATTTGACCGTATAGCATGTCTTGGGATTGAGCATAGAGAGAATATTTGTGCATGAATTATCAATAAGCGCGTTTTACATACAGCTTTTCCACAACAGCCAAACAGCCCTCTACTAATCTTTTTCTGTTTTCCCCTTTTTGCCCCTTTATTGTAAAATCAAAAAACTTTTCCTAAAACTATATTTAATTATATATATATATATATATATATATATATATATATGAGATAATTGTTACAAAAATCACAAACTTTTATCATATTACAATTTTAATCTAACTTTTGACTATTAACAATTTTAACATAATTTTTAATGTTTCGTGCATTCAAAACCAACGTGCATATATCATGTATTTTTTAAACTTTATAAATTCATGTTTTTAGGTTAATTAACATTTATTTAATATATATAATGATATCAATTGAGGGGTTTTTTATAATGATATCAAAATCTATTTATAGATTACAAAGGTATGAAACATTGAAAATCATATTAAAATTACAATATTGAATGAATAAAGTGATTTTTGCTGAAATATATATTAAAACTAAGAATATAGAAGTGGATGCCAAGAAAGTGGGGCCCATTTCCTGGTGGGTACTGGATGAATAAATGGGTCCCACTTTCACTTTCAAAGAACAACCTTACTTTGGTCCATAAAAGCAGCTGCAAAAGAGCACCTTAAAATCTCTCCACATTTACTACACAGCACACTGTAATAATACACACAAACTCCATCAGCTGCATGTGAATCTTCTCTTTCATCAATCTCATTATTGTTCTTACACATTAAAGAAAAGGGAAGAGAGAGATAAGCTCAGGACAAGGACTAACAGCTGTTTGCCTAATTTTTTCTTGAATGTTTTTTCTTAAAGCCTGCATCTTTTTGGTGCTACATTTTTCTCTCTCTAACTGAAACAAGCATGGAATAAAGTGGAAAAAAAGGAAAGGAGGAATCAAAATATATATAGTGCAGATATAAAGAAAAAGCTCATTGCTTTCTAAATATACAATCCTTGCAGAGGGTTTTGGCATTATGGGTCTGATTATTGCAATGTGCAATGCTTTTTTGCTTGCTTTGGTGGTGTTATTGAGCTCATGGGTTTTTTGTGAAGCTTCTGTTTCATATGATTCTAAGGCCATTTCTGTAAATGGGCAGAAGAAAATTCTTATTTCTGGATCCATTCACTATCCAAGAAGCACACCTGAGGTATTTTCTTATATATCACAAATGTAGTCCTTTTTTTTTTTTTTCTTTTTTTCTTTTTTCTTTAAATCTGAATTTTTTGTTAATGGTGTTTCTATTTTATATTTGTTACATAATCTGTATTATCTTATATATTTTCTTGGGTGTTGAAGATGTGGCCAGATCTTATTCAGAAGGCAAAAGAAGGTGGAGTGGATGTGATTCAGACGTATGTGTTTTGGAATGGGCATGAACCTGAACCTGGCAAGGTTAATATTTAAATCCCTCTGTTTTTTTTCTTTCTTTAATATGTACTTGTATTTTCTCAGTGGATGAAGTGTTATTGATTTTTTTTTTTTGTTAGTATTATTTTGAAGATAGGTATGATTTGGTGAAGTTTATTAAGCTGGTGAAGGAAGCAGGGCTTTATGCACATCTCAGAATTGGTCCCTATGCTTGTGCTGAATGGAACTTTGGGTAAATAATTGGAATGCTAAGGTTTTTTCTGTAATGAGCTTCTATTTCTTGAAAAGTGTTTAAAAAAAATGTTTTCTATTTCAGGGGTTTTCCTGTTTGGTTAAAGTATGTCCCAGGCATTAGTTTCAGGACAGACAATGAGCCTTTTAAGGTTAGATAACTGACTATTCTTGCATACAGATTTATGTCTCGGAGATTTTTTAGTAGTTTTGATTTGGTTTTGTTGTTTGTGCTTCTGAAATGCTTTGACAAAAGGCTGCTATGCAAAAATTTACAACCAAGATTGTGAATATGATGAAAGCCGAGAAGTTGTATGAAACGCAAGGCGGTCCGATCATATTATCTCAGGTAGTACTCATAAATGAACCTAGTTTAGCAATATGTTAAAGCCACCCAATGGCAAATTCAATAATGTTGTGTTTTTCTTTGATAGATTGAGAACGAGTATGGACCAATGGAATACGAGCTTGGGGCACCAGGCCGAGCATACACGGAATGGGCGGCCAAAATGGCTGTGGATCTTGGCACTGGTGTTCCGTGGGTCATGTGCAAGCAAGACGATGCCCCCGATCCTATTGTAAGGATTTCTTCTATTCTTTAATTTGATAATGGTTTGCATATTGTATTCATTTGTTTAGTAGTGGATTACTTAATCTACAGTTTCTTGTCCTCATTTGTGGTCCTCAATTATATTCGAGATCTTGCCACTCTTGCACATGGCTTGGCTTACTCAATCTATATGCCAATCTGTTTGGTTTTTTCCTAATTAAATAATTAGTCAGAGACTAATGAACTTGCCTCTGACTAAATTATGAAACATGCTCGTTGATTATAATATCTCATGCTCGATCCCACTTTGCGTTTGCAGATTAATACCTGCAATGGTTTCTACTGTGATTACTTCTCTCCGAATAAGGCTTATAAACCAAAGATGTGGACTGAAGCATGGACTGGCTGGTATGTACTCGAACTGGTCTTTATGATAAAATCAATATCATGAACTTTCATTTTGTCTTCACATCTATTTTAAAGGGAATTAATAATTATCCTCAATGGGGTTTATCTTCATTCTAACATCTTACTACCACATTTTACAGGTTCACCGAATTTGGTGGTCCAGTTCCATACCGACCAGCCGAAGATTTGGCTTTCTCTATTGCCAAATTTATCCAGAAAGGGGGTTCTTACATTAACTATTATATGGTAAATTGACTGTTTTCAGAATTTACTAACTGAACATGATTGGTGATAGATTTAGCTAAATGTTCTTTTGTATATATATTTTTTAATTTTTTAAAATCAGTATCATGGAGGTACAAACTTCGGCCGGACTGCTGGTGGTCCGTTTATCGCAACCAGCTATGACTACGATGCACCTCTTGATGAATATGGTATACATATGGAGCATTATCATTTCCTGTCTCTATCATAAGCGTCACTTGATGTTGTAAAACAATTATGATGGTTATCTATGCTATCTTTTCGACTAGGCATAACATTTTACTTATGATGTATAGGATTATTGAGGGAGCCTAAATGGGGTCATCTGAAAGATTTGCATAGAGCAATCAAGCTCTGTGAGCCAGCTCTAGTATCTGCCGATCCCACCGTTACGCCGCTCGGAAACTATCAAGAGGTTGGTTTAGTCGCTATCTCTTGTTTTCTTGTGCATTATACGATAAAAAATAACTTCGTATTTCTTGCCATGCAGGCTCATGTTTTCAAATCGAAGTCTGGGGAATGTGCTGCTTTTCTTGCAAATTACAATCAGCATTCATTTGCAAAGGTGTTGTTTGGAAACGGGCATTACAACTTGCCTCCTTGGTCTATTAGTATCCTTCCTGATTGCAAGAACACAGTTTATAATACAGCAAGGGTAAGAACTAAATGTTTCGTAATTGTGTCTGATTCACATAAAGCACGGATCTTGACACTCGTTTGAGTTTTATTGTGAAGATTGGTGCTCAAAGTGCACAAATGAAGATGACACCTGTCAGCCAAGGATTCGATTGGCAGTCGTACAATGAAGAGGCAGCATCTCGTGGGGACAGTTCATTCACGGTGGTTGGATTGGTAGAGCAGATAAATACCACCAGAGACAACACCGACTATCTATGGTATACAACAGAGTAAGTTTACAATACTAACTTAGCATTCAAATATTGTTAGAACTTTTCCTTTCCCAATATTTAACTTTATTTGTTCTGTATACAGAGTGGAAATCGGCCCCAGAGAAGGGTTTTTAAGAGGTGGGAAGTTGCCGTTTCTTACAGTTTTATCTGCCGGTCATGCGTTGCATGTGTTCATCAATGGAGAACTATCAGGTTTGATGCATAGTTCTGATCCCCCTACGAGGCCTTAGATGATTAGACATATTTCTGATGTCATAATTTCTTACAGGAACTGCCTATGGAAGCCTAGAAAACCCGAGACTAACTTTTAGTGAAGGCGTGAATCTGAAAGCCGGAGTAAACCAAATTTCTCTGCTGAGCATTGCTGTTGGTCTCCCAGTAAGTCCACTTTCCTTTCTTTGTCCGTCTTTCGAATACATTCTGCAAACGAGTTTGAAGCTGATTGTGTTGTGTTATTGTATGCATGAACACAGAACGTTGGCCCACATTTCGAAACATGGAATGCTGGTATTCTTGGTCCCGTTTCACTCAGTGGTCTGAACGAGGGGAGACGAGACTTAACATGGCAAAAATGGACTTACACGGTTAGTTAACAAACATTCAAGCCTCTCTTATCACTTCAATTCGTTTCTTTAAATCGGGACGTTGGCCTTGACAGGTTGGTCTAAAAGGAGAATCTCTGAGCCTTCATTCTCTCAGTGGAAGCACTTCTGTGGAATGGGTTGAAGGAGCCTATGTCAGTGAAAGGCAGCCATTGACATGGTACAAGGTGAGATATAATGCAGCTTAGTCAACTTGTACCATCTTTCTTGAATTTAAATGAAGCTACAACATATCATGAGGTTGCTAATGTCTTCTTTCTTCGTTTTCCAGTCTACTTTCAGTGCTCCACATGGAGACGAACCATTGGCATTAGACATGAGTACGATGAGTAAAGGCCAGGTTTGGATAAACGGTCAAAGCATCGGACGCTATTGGAATCAGTACAAAGCGTCTGGCGAGTGTGCTCCCTGCAACTATGCCGGGTGGTTCAACGAGAAAAAATGCCTAACAAACTGCAATGAAGCTTCTCAAAGATGGTAATGTTAAAATCCATACATCTCCAAAATGCCCCATTTCCAAAAATTGCTCCAAAATCACTAGATAAATCAAGAAAAACCAAAGATTGAAGTTTTCGGACATAAAGTGAAGATATGTAGAAAAACAGCAAATGCAAATATGTAAAATTCATTAAAAAACATTCTAGACAAATCAAATTATGCACGGTTTTTACATATCACTTCTCTTCCTGACAAATTTTATATTTCAGGTATCACGTTCCTCGTTCTTGGCTTTATCCATCCGGAAACCTATTAGTTGTATTCGAAGAATGGGGAGGAAATCCAAACGGGGTTTCTTTAGTAAAACGGGAAGTTGCAAGTGTATGTGCAGATATACACGAATGGCAACCAACCCTAGTGAATTGGCAGATGGAAGCATCGGGGAAAGTCAACAAGCCATTGAGGCCGAAAGCCCACCTCTCGTGCGCTCTTGGTCAAAAGATCTCGTCCATCAAATTCGCCAGCTTTGGAACGCCTAACGGGACCTGTGGCACCTACCAACAAGGAAGTTGTCATGCATTTCATTCTTACGACGTTTTTGAGAGGGTATTCACTGATACCAACACAATATTTTATTTTTACTACTTTTAGAAGCTTTCTTGAATCTGATTTTCGACTCGTCTCTCTCATGCAGTACTGTGTCGGCCAGCAATCTTGCACAGTGCCCATAACACCTGAGATCTTTGGTGGAGATCCATGTCCGAACATCATGAAGAAGCTCTCTGTTGAGGCCATTTGCAGTTAACAAGAAACATCTTCGATTAAAGGTACTACGACTTTTAAGTCAAGTTTTGAGAGATGGCAATATTAATCAACAACCATTTTTATGTGGGCTTTGCTGGGGTGAAGTTGTACAGACAAGCAACACACCATCTGGTCCTAAGCCTGGTAGATTTTAAGGATGATGTAAGAGACCATGTATGATAGATAGTTGATCAACTAAAATCGGGGTTAAATTGCACGTTGTGACGATACAACGAGTCCATGTGCAGATTTCTCCAGTCTTTAGAATACTCAAGCTCTCATGGCTTGTGAGATTCAAAGTTGTAGTTTGAAGAAAGCAATCATCTCATTGCTTCAATGTTTAGCAATTCAATGTTCTGTGGAATCTGATTACTGTACCAATTAATGTTCTGTGGAATCTCATTACACGTTTGAAGAAGTGAAATTATTGATAATTTTCGTATCAATGTGTTTTTAGTTCAGTATTCTAACATGTATGATATCTATTGATGAAATGAAACACAATTAGTGTGGAAAGAAAGGCTGAATATTTAATTTTTGTAAATAAAATTATGGACTTGTTCTCTTAAAAAAAATGATAAAACGGAGACCAAATTATGTTTTTTACATTTTTAGGTTACTAGCAGAATACATGTGCGTTGCATGTGAGATGTTAAAATTATATGAATTTGTTTATTGTAATAATTAAATAGTTATTAATTGAGCTACAATTTTTGAAGGTAAAAATTTCATTAATTACAATAATCTTTAAAATTCAATCAATAATTGATAATTAAGTCTCTTCTTGAATGCCATCCTATAACTATTCCTCCATTGCAGTCAAAATGCCTATCCAAATAATGAATAGCAAGGATTAAGGACTCATAACAAGTTATGACTCATAAGGGGTTCAAAAAATAAAATCACAAAAAATATTAATTGCATATAACTCCCTCTTCACTCCTCTACAAAATACTAATATCATACTATTCTTTTTTTTTTTTGAAACCAATATCATATAATTCTAAGGAATGCTAATATAACTTTTTTGGGTATTCTTTATTAGATAAACTCCACTTGTCACCCTGCCTAGACCCCCTATAAGGGTGAAATAAATTAGAAGCATAGAATCTTGAAAAATTAAATTAAAGAAAGGTTGGGATAACCTAAATGTGGACGTATAGAATAAATTCTTGTAATAATGTATAATTAATTGTATAGTTGTTACACGAATTAATGAATGACAAATGTTTTCTTTAACAAGATAGAGCATAATTTTCAGTCAAACACTTGGCCCAAATTATACATTCTATTTCATAAATATAGTTAATCTTTTATTTTCCATTTCTCCTAAAATCATAATTCACTTTCCTTACCAAAAGGTGTATTAAATGCTAATTTTCATTTTTTTTTTGGAATTAATCGTTTATATTTTTATCTACTCCGTAAACAACACACAAATGCATACTAGAAATTTCAAATCAAATTAGATATATTTCTTAACCCATATCCAAATAAATATGGTAGCTTTGTTTATAAATCACCATTTTCAACAATTTTCAGCTGCCCATTAATTCAAATCAATTTGGAAAAGAATCTTATTCCTTAAAGCAAAGAATAGAAGCCTAATAAACCTAGGTCAAAACAAAACCAGAACCAAAATAAATAAATAAATAATTCCTCCAAGATTAAATAATTAAAAATCTTTGTAAATACAAACAAAAAACCACACCTCATAAGAAGTCATAAGATCAATCCAGCTGCTGCAAAGTGCAAAACCCAAATCTACTCCAGTGTTTTCTTTCTTTTTTTCTTCCACTTTTTAATTTCAAATAATAATAATAATATCCAAAACACACACACACAACACAGTGTGAGAACGCACATTCTCGTCCATGGCGGCCACCCCGGTTGTTCTTCTCATCACTCTTTCTTCTGATAATTCGCCACCTCAACCTTCAATCTTTCGCATTGCAATGGCTTCTTCTCTCTCTTTCATCCTTTTCCTCACTTTCTTTGTCCTCATTTTCACTCTGTACACAATCTTGAGGAATTATATCCACAGTAATGGAGGCCCAGATGAAGGAAGCTCCATAAAAATCCAATCTTTTTCTGTAATTGATGACGAGAAGATTGCCCAGCAACAGAAACAAGGATGCGAGCCCGGCCCGGAAAACTTGGCTCGTTCGTTGCTTCTTGAGATCTTGCCTTCGAGCTCGCCGAAATGGGATTCCCTATTTAGTAAAAGCGAAGAGTTTGACGATGACCCGGGTGAGGTAAACGGGTCGGGTCAGGAGGATAAGAAGAGGAAGAAGAAGCGGGCCAAGAAGAAGAGGCCCGTCCCTAATGAAGAGGAGAGAAAGGGGAAGGAAGAGTTGGTGTGTTTGTATCCCTACACTAAATCTTCTAGTGCAACTCAAAGGAAGATTAAGCAGCAATATGATCAACTTGTTAAGTCTCATGGATCAAAGGGATTGACTCTTGATCAGGTTTTTTTTATTCCTTTGATTAAATTATTGCAGTGGTAGTTTTAATTTATTTTCAATTTATTTAGTTAAATGTTTGTTAATTGTGTTTTATTTTCATCGTTTATGGATATAGTCGAAGTGTATAATTTATTTGTGGGCAATAAAACTTCGATTTTTTGTCTGCCTTTCGATGAGTGTTTGAATGTGTTGTGATTGAGGGTGTCAGATATAAGTCATTGTAGAGAGGTTGAAAATTGAGCCATTTTATTGTGAAATTTGTTGCTAATTTGTTTCTTAGTTTCCATGATCTCTACTTGTATGTTGAGAATTGCATTTCGTCTGAATTATTATTTAAGTATAAGAGAGGAAGGAATTATAAATTCTTTCTATTCTCCCTTTCTTGTGCACCACCATAGCCACCTATTATCTAAAAAGACTACTTTCTAGTGCTCTAAGATTGATTATTTGTGAGCATAATTGAGACATGATATCAGATACGAGGGATGCATCAAAATAAGAGAATTGTGCTGTCCAATTATATATAAGAACAAGTCACCTGAAGAGAGATGCTAATCTCTGCAGACACCGATTCTGAAGATGATATGTTAGACAAAAAGTCTTTTTAGTAACCATAGTATAGAGTTAGTAACTCAAACAGATCAAAACACCAAAACTGAATGCGTGATTCAATTTAAGAAAAAGTAAATGAGTTGAAAAAAAGTACAGCCCTAGTTATGTTTCCTTCTGTTGGATTTCTTTCTCCTACCTTTTGGTGCCGTGCTGCTTATCTCTGTGGGTATCTTATTGTTGGCATCATAAGTTACATGAGGTTTAATGTTTACTGTCTTTGATAGCTTCACGTGCTCTTGGTTTTCCTGTCCTACCTTTCTGTGTAGATCTTGTGGGATGGAATTGTTCCAAGTCTAAAACATCTTTATTTTTTATTTTTCTCAGAAGTCAGTTTACCTTGGAGAAGTATCAGTCATGTTTATCCTTTTGATGCTCAGTTGTGTGCATATTTTGAGGTGTAGAAACGATTATCTGTGGTTGCTTCTTTTCCGAATTGAGATGATTTGTTAATGGGGTTTCACAGTATGATATACTGTCATTTCACCTCCTAGTTATTTGCTATGATAATTTTTGGGAAAATTCAAGAATCGTTTGTAAATGCTATTACTCAAAAGTAATGTCATGGGCCACTTGTTTTCTTTTTCTTGAAAGAATCTTGTGAAATCGTTACTAAATTTTGTTTGGTTGTTCTGATGATGCAATGTTTGCATGGAATGTAATGAACCATTGTAGAATTTAGCTTATTAATTAAAATTTTCGGTAGATCTTTCCATGATATGATGAAAATGTTCATACTTGATCTCATCGTACAATTATCTATTCGGAGGGATATAGTGAGGAATGTGTAGATGATCAAAGTCTTTTGGTAGTGAAACGAGTTAAATGGTAAACTGTTCATTTGAGTCTTGATGATCAAAGTCTATTTGTTTGTATGTTGCCTTGAACCTCTTCCATGCTCAGAAAAACCTTGTTGAACTTGGTAGCCATACATTATAGTCATCTATTATTGTAGAATGACACAAATGATTTTCAAATTTCCAATTTCCATTAGTGTGTGCTGAAAATATATATTATATATGTGTATAACCAGTACAAATTCTATATGTTGCAGATTGGACAATTTGTCAATTGCCTGGTTGAGGCAAGAAACGAGCTGCAGAACAAGTATGTATGCATAATTTTCTTCAGTAACTCAGAAGCTTAAAGTTATAGACATACTCAAACTTCATTCATTTTTTCGCTAAATCATAAATTTAAATTTTAAAATAATCTAGGGCTAGGGAATAAAGTCTTGGTTCTTTATCTTCACATCACAGTGCAGTTGCAAATTTGAAACTTGTACATTATAATGTCAGCTTTCTCTTAAACTTCACTTAAAACTTATGTTTTACAGACTTGGGCTATAGAAATTTTGATCCTAAAAAATAGCTTTAAACCGTAAAACATTTATTATTTCAATCCCTACTCTGACTTTGGTTACTTGGTGTTTAGGTCAGAGGTCATTAAGAGGAGATTCACTATTACCAAGGCCTTATTGTTTAAGGCAGACAGGTCCTCGTTCGATCGAATACGTCAACAGGTGCTCGAAAACGGTCTTGAATTTGAATTATCTTTCTATCTGAACCATCTTACTGAATTGCAATATGTTTTTATTATATATAGATATACAAGCTAGAATTAGAGCAAAAGAGACTAGAAGAGGATGCTTTGGTATATAACTGGCTCCAAGAACAGCTCAAGGCCTCTCCAGCATACAAGAAGGTACTTTCTTTTAAGAATGGAAATTTTCATAATCTATCAAGGGTTAAATAGTAATTTAACATATGTGCGAAATTACTCGATTAGGCTCTTTAGCTTGTCGAGCCGAGTATTATAATGTGTTCGATCGAGAGATCAAGCTCGACTCGGTTATCTTTGAATTCGACTTTTTTCCTAGTCGATTCCTAGTAGCTCATGAGCTATATTATCTCATTTATACCCCTACACAGTATTTCATATTCATTGGGGTTTTAACCTTGAACACAGTTATTCTAGAATAGTTTTCTGATGTCTTGTTGTCATCTTGAAGATGCTTGAAATTGGGGCATGTATGGAGATGCAAGAAGAATCGAGCAGCCTTGATGAGAACACAGATGCCGACTTTTCTGACATATCATTCGAAGAATTACTGGCACAGGAGAAGAAGGACGCATTTTGGTTCGTTCGAAATCTGGACCTGAATTCTTTAATTAGTCTTTTTCATCGAATGTTGGTCGATACTAAAACTGTTTGTTCTCCGTATGCAGGCAGAGAAACGGGAAGCTTAAACCATGCTCGAGTTGAGGGACGAGAAGTTAGGGTACTAATTTGATCTGATCTGCTAATAACAGTATGTAAATCTGAAACCCAAATCATGCACTGTTGCAGGAATATAATACTGCATGTGCTGCTTTGGATTGATTTCGAACGAAATCATGGGTGTTCGACTTTTGGTCGTTGATAGGTTTTTCGTGTTCTTGCGTCGGAGTCAGAATCTAATCGATCCTGCATAGTGCAAACAGATGTTCTGTAAATCAAGTTTTTTTGCAGTACTTTGATGATCTATACTAACTATGCGTTGATCTGAATTGCGGTTTTGTTTCTTCACACAATGGTTATGTTTAAATTTTTCAGAGTGAAGAGCATCTATATATCTAAAGATTTGATCAAATTACTTGAACAATTTTCAAGATTTGCAAAAATCACATCATCCTCTTAGAACCTTTGTTAAATTGGAATTTATCTTTCTCAGAGGTTTGATTAAATTACCAAACGAACTCTGACGTGTGAACCAAACCATTTTTACATTGCAATAATATTGGTGATATTGATACGACATAAGGTAAAATATCCTCAAATACCATCAAATCAAAGAGTTCTGACTTTTTTACCATGCAATATAAATTTGCTACTTTCATAACACATTGTTGATAAATTTTCCAAAATAAACGTTGCAATGCTAACGATGGAAATAGGATGAATCAACCAAATAGTTTGTCACTGTCTCTTTAGATATCTAGCTCTACTTTAAGGTGGGACCCATGGTTTCCCTTTTAAAACAAGTGTAAACTTGTTGTCGAGGAAAACAGATCTTGTGCTTCTTTTTGGGTAATATTGAACTTCATTTTTTCACCTACAACAATTTAGAGATAAATAAAAGGGGGAAAAAAGAAAGAAAAAACCATGGCGAGATACAATTACAAACATTAAAAAAAAAAAAAGATATATAGGAGCTCTACAAGTGATTGTATTGGCTCTGATCGTTTGGGGGAAAAGTTCGAGGACAACTAGGTTCACTGCCTTATATGGAAGAAGTTCAAAATCTTACAATTCAAGAAAGTAAACAGAAGTGTCAATAAAAGCAGAAGTATTAGAGTACAAGATAATCAATCCCCTACACTCGTAATAGAAAATTGAGGTTTTGCAGGCAAATATAAATTTACAGATTTAACAGCTCATCCCGCAAAATGGAGAGGTACTAATTTTACTTCTCTTCTATAATCCATCCATGCCAAAGACCTTCGCATGAAAAGATTCAATTCCCCGTGTGTAAATTCTCCATCAATCAATCTTCACAGAGGAATATATCTTTCGGACGAACCAGAAGCAAGCATAGAACCCGATTGTTCCAGTCAACACGAAGAACGCGTAAGATGCAATCAGCATATACCCAAAGTACAAAATTCCTGAGACGAGCTTCGTGATTTCCAACTTGGTGAAGAAGTAGAAAGCTGAGTAGAGGAAAAGGTACAGCGCAGAAGAGCCGGCTGTCAGATAAGCTCTCCACCACCAATGATAATCTTCGCTGCACAACTGGAAATAGCAGAGGACAATCGTTATCTCTGCAGATGTGACGATCAAGATCACAAACACTATGAAGAGGAAGCCGAAGATGTAATAGAACTGGTTCAGCCATATGGAGGTTAGGATAAAGAACAGCTCTATGAAAACGGCTCCGAATGGAAGAATGCCTCCGATAAGTACAGAAAATATTGGTTTCATGTACCAGGCCTGTTCGGGTACTTGTCTCGGGATCTTATTGGTCTTCACAGGATCTTCCATGGCAGGCTTTTTAAAACCCAAATAACTACCAACAAATACCAATGGTACTGATATTCCAAACCACAAACACACGAGAGCAAACATTGTTCCAAAAGGTACAGCTCCAGATGACTTCTCTCCCCAAATGAGAGCATTCAGCACAAAGAAGAATGCAAAGAGAATACCAGGAAACATGAATGCTGTTTTTAGGGTGATTCTCTTCCACTCAGAGCCCTTGAACATTTTGTACAAGCGAGAAGACGAGTACCCAGCAAACAATCCCATGAAAACCCACAGGAGAACCATGGCAGTCATAAGCCCCCCACGGTTGGAAGGAGACAGGAAACCTAACAATGCGAAGATCATTGTGACAAGCGTCATTGCAAATATCTGAACACCAGTTCCCACGTAAACACACAGCAATCCATAGTTTGGAGGTGCCCTAAAAACATCTCCGTGAACAAGTTTCCATCCTGTTTCTTCTTGAGCTTCATCTTGTGTCTCCAATTGATTATAGTTTGCAATATCTTTGTACAGAGTTCTCATCATTATCATGGCAACCATGCCAGAAAGGAAGAGAACGATCATCAAGGAGTTGATGATTGAAAACCAGTGAATTTGATCATCATTCATGAGGAGGTAAGTATCCCACCTGGATGCCCATTTAATTTCACTTGACTACAATAAAGATTGTATGGTTATTGTTTCAGAACCAACACAAGATCAGAGAAGGGAGAAATATATCATTTGACCACTGAAAAGCATACCTTGAAGGTAACATCATAAGTAAAAATGATTTCTTTGTTTGTATCCACTTCTTGTGGGACAGTACTCCCCTGAACCATATTTTTGGTATTCTGGTTGCATGTTGGCACATTAGGGTTCTTCTCATCCCACTCTTTGTACTCATGGTTAATGCTGTAAATTATGGTGAAAGCCAAATGAAAGTCTAAGTACAAGTCAAAACTTAAAACCTCCAATCTTTCATAGATTGATGTGGAAAGAGTCTCTTGATCATTTTATCATCTCAGAGAGACTTCTAACAGCTTTCAAAAGTTGCATCATATATGCTAAGTAACATCAATTATTGCAAGTCTAATTATAGAAAGCAACAAACCTTCCGGGAGAAACTTCAAACCCAACAATTCGAGCTGAATCAGTTTCAGGATCTCTATGATACATAACTCTGAAGCTTAAGTGGTTATAAAGAAAATATTTTTCCTCTTTGCTCTGGAAAGATAATACATGCATTGAAACTATTAGAAACGTATCAATTTACATGTGCAAAATCTGTAAGATAAGAAAGAGGGGAATAAGTTGAATAACTAACCCCAGCATAAGTCCCCTTGAACCCAACACGAAAACCGTGCTCGTAAGTTGTTGATACACTTGCATCTCTTCTTTGCCTAAGTACAGCTACTGGAAGATTATCCAGAATCCTGAATGCAATTCAACATGACAGTGAGTCAATAAAAGAAATCATCACCTCTGTATGATCCACAGATCGTGTAAGGGAATCAGCAAAGGTAAAATGCATGACAAAGTAAAAAGGGTAACAGCATAAAGAGTATGAAGGTGAACTTCAGCCAGCACTTACATATTGACTCTGTACTCATCATCAATTTTTTCCTTAAAATTCTTGGCAGCTTGAGCATCAAGAGGAACTTTGCAGGCCACTGTGCAAGACTTCTCCTCCCTCATATTAAACTAGAGTTAAAAACATAGAAAAGATCCATATTAGAAAATGAAATATTAAAAAAAAAAAAAAAGACTTAAAAGTCTATACAGTCATCAACCAGTCACAGCTGCTTACAGTATAAACTGAATTTTCAATACGGTCACCTCGAAGAACCTCTCCAAGGTTTTCCGCAACATTCTGGATCTTTTTTGGCTTGCAGTATTTCAAGAAATAATAATCATACGGAAGTTGTGTCTTAGTAGATGATAATTTGTTCACTTTGACTTGAAGTTCATCCCCCTGTTGAGAATAGAAAGTAATAAGCTTCATGCACGAATAGAAGCATAAAAGGCTGCTTTAGTAAGATATGACCTTTTTACTATATTTGGGTGGGAAAGAAGAAAACAGGTGAGTTCACTTGAACCATGAAACCTATTAGCTAGAATATTATATAAAATTCCTTTGTTGAATTGTGAAGTGAGTTGGTAATTCCAACATTGCCAACCTGCATATGCGGAAAATCCCTGACCAAAACCTTTCTTTAACTTATAACTGGGTCTTCAATTTTCTTTTTTCTTTATTGGAATTACAAATTAATATTTTTAACACATAAGAGAGTCAAAGACAATTAGTTCCTTAAGCCAAAATATATGTAAATTTTCAGCTACTAGATTGGTGTAAATTTCTTAAACTGATGCCAACTATAACGATTGAAATAACTATCATTGCAGAGTCATTCATATCCAACAGAAAGACAGCACTAGCCAAATATTTTGGTTAACACATAAGAGATCCAAGACTAGGCTTTGTTTGTATAAACCTCAGATTAGAAAACATAGTTTAGTGACTGCAAGTTTATATATTTATTATCTATATGATTTATGGATAATATACAAGGTAACTGTAGGCTGTAAAATGTATTTATATGCTATAAAGAATATTCTTAGGTAAAAGAGGATAGCCAGAAGAGAAAATATAAGAGTTATTCACATGATAAAACATGAAGAACAGATTCAGGCTTGCGATCTAAAATACGATGCTTAACCTATTCATTTAATTTTGTGTAATAAAATTCGATTACTTCAATTTATTTCTATTTCTTTCACTACACAGTACACCATAGCCACAAATCAAATCCATGTGACATTTTTACACTAATACACCCATCCACCACAAAAATCCAAACCATAAAATACTATTATTGAAAGAGACTGTTCACATCAGCCATCATGACCATGCAGATCTCAAGTGCTCCCAAAAAAAAAAAAAACGTGCACCCCTAACTAATTGCTGGAAGTCAAATATTCACAATTTAACATCATCGATCACCAAAAGATAAATGCCAGAAACATGAATAAATAGTTTGAAATGAGGGCTAAAAGTTTGAACAATCTGTCCAGACAAATCCATATATGCCACCAATCTAGCTATTCAAAAATTAATAAAAATCAATCAGATCGGTCCAAATTCATAGACTAAGCGATTAACTAAGTATAAACCCTAGATCTTCATCCATCAATAATACTAGGGGGTATCAAACTCTCAAGAAATTGGACACAGCTTCTAGATCTGACAATCAAAGGTTTATTAGATTAAACTTCGAATCGACGACAGTAAATTTAAAGACTAAGAGAAAAAAATCAGTACTCTTTGAAAATCGCGAGGCGCAACGCCGGGGAGATAGAAGGAGTGGCCCGACGAGAACAAGAGAAGCAAGCATGTGACAATGGTGGTAACCCGACCCGGAATTCGCCGACCCATTTCTCTTGATACGGATCCTCCACGCTGAGATGAGAGAGATCGAGTGAGCTGAAGAGGGGTTTTATATAAGTTTGGATATGACTTCTGAGGAGTGAAAATGAAAGTCGCTTTCAGCAAACGCGATTTTTGCTACAGATTTATTTTAACTTATCATTCATTGTGTTTGGTGAAATGTCTCAGGACTCAGCTTATATGACCCATTTTGAGTGTTACTGATGAAGATTTAACAAATCGTAATTTTATTTGTTTACTTATGTATCATACTTATTATTATTACAATTTTATTATTTTTATTGTTGTTGTATGCGTCAAGATACGGAAAAAAAAAATAGAAAAAAGATATCCTCCACACCGACAACTTTATTAAATGAAAATGATTAATAAATTGAAAACATAACATGTCTGAAAGATGCACTTTTGTTGTAATTATATTTTAATATAATTAGTTCCCCACAAAAACTTATATACACATTGTGATCCATGCACCAGTTCTGACCCGACCCGTTACGCATTCTGACGCGCCCGCATGCGCCTGCACACGCCTCTAGGTCACGGACAAAATCCGCCCAAACATGCTCTCAAGTGCCTGACCTTTATATTATGTTAAACATACATTTTAGTAGTGTTAGACATACTATTTAGTTATGTTAGACATACCTTTTATGTTATATTAATTATACTTTTTAGTTGTGTTAGACATATCTTTTAGTTATGTTAGTCATACATTTAGTGTTATGTTAAATATACATTTTAGTAGTGTTAGACATACATTTTAGTTATGTTAGACATACATTTTGTAAGGCTAGCTGTATCTCAGCATTTTTTTTAAATTGACATATTAATACCTTTCATACATTTTAATTATATTAGACATACATTTAGTTATGTTAGTCATACCTTTTAATTATGTTCGTTGTACCTTTATATATTACATAAATATATGTTTATGTTGATATAAATGTATAAATAATCTCATATAAATGTATAAGTAATATCACATAAATGTAAATATCTACAATTTGTGCCAAATTAGGGTTTAGGGTTAAAGTATGAAATTGGAAATAAGGGTATCACTAATATAACATAAATGTATGACTAATATAATATAAATGTATGTCTAACACAACATAAAGCTCAGGGCAAAAAAAAAAAAAATACACAGAAAAAAAATGCGCGGATCCGGATCGGATTCAACCTGACCCGACCCGAGTGCATGCACTAGTTGCACACCAGTCCAACTCTTAATTCCCTTATCTTTTCTCTTAAGTCGAGATGTGTAAGTCAATCAAGTTTCCAGTTTTTTTTTTCTTTGACAGTTTTACCAAAGATCAACTATTGTTCAAGTTTAAATGTCTTAACTAAGTGTTTAAGGATTCATTTATTGTGACTTGGTCCAATTGCAAGCTGTTGCCTATTATTTTTTGACTAACCTGTTTTACTCCTTTGTGGAATCTCATATAATTTGAGCATGTGGTTATCATATTTTCTTCATGAGTAAAAATGCAAAATGATTGTACACAAGGTAATTAAATTTCCATAATTGAAAATTTGAAATTCCATCTTTTAACTTAAACCCTTTCATTTCCGCAACACTAATTATAAGGTTAATTATAATGGTTCTTTTGTTTATTTTTTTCAGTTTTAGTCCGAAATTTGATTTTGGCGATGATTGCATGCACGACAGCTAACGATACAAATGTGATGCACAAAACTAATGGTTTTGGTTGTATACTTGTATGTAAGGAAAATTGTTTTGTGAGACACTAAATTGAAGAAAAATTGATCTATAGGTCAAGAATTGAGGATTTATGATCCATTTAATGTCATATAAATCAATTTCTCCTACAATCAAATCCACCAGTTTACTAATGTTCATGTTAGCAATTATAGATATAAATCAAATATCTGATTAAAATGGAATAAAATTAAAAATGATTAAAATTTAAGGATCATGGCAGAAACTCGTATAATTGGGGGCATATCCCAAATTATAAAACCAATATTGAAATTTTCCCAATTAAATTCATTTGTTAAAATTTGAGATTTAATTTGTTGTTTGCCATAAAAAGAAAAGAAAATTGGTAGAGTTTTTGTGAGGCGACGAAATTGAGAGTTGGTAAAACACGAAAAATAAATTTTGAGTTGTGAGATTTATGAATCATGCAGGGGTGTTGGTTACATATAATTATAGAATACATACTCATATATATATATATATATATATATATATATATATGTTGAACTCAACATGTAGTTCTTGAAATACTGCAGGTAATTAAGATGGTGGATGATATGACGGAATTATATCAACAACAATTTTTACTCCAAAAAAAAAAAAAAAACACAATTATACATACATTAAACAGTAATTGCCTCATTATTACAGACAAGTTTATTGTTCACAGGAAAAATAAATAAGTCTGCAATTCATGCAAACTACATATCTCAGGCAACTCCTTCAGAGAAGCATTGCTGCTCAAGTTGAGGTGCCTTAATTGAATCAAATTTCCAATTTCTTGCGGCAACTCTTTCAGTGATTTATTTTCGCTCATGTTGAGGTGCCTCAACTGAATTAAATTCCCAATTTCTCTTGGCAACTTCTCTAAAGATGAATTGCAACTCAAGTCGAGGTGCCTCAACTGAATCAAATTCCCAATTTCCCTAGGCAACTCTTCTAAAGATAAACTCTGACTCAAGTTGAGGTGTCTCAACTGAATCAAATTTCAAATTTCCCTTGGCAACTCCTTGAAAGAACCATTTTCTCTCAAGTCAAGGTGTCTCAAATGAATCAAATTTCCAACTTCCTAGGAATCTCTTTTATGATGCACTTTTCTAATGAAAGAGTTAGCAAGTTATAAAGTTGAAAAATGACTTTAAGAGCTTCGCGGGTTATTTGTTCAATTTCAACTAACCTCAACCATCTCAAGTGAATCATGTTTTGCTTTCCTTGTTGAAAACTTTCCAAGTCATCTAGTTCTAGGCTTAACACCCTTGAACGTTTGAGGCAATCACAATAGTCTAAAGGAAATCCTTTGAACTCCCGAAATAAGCTTAAAGATTCATTGACAGTGGAAACTAGTAGAGGGTCACAAGTTTGACAAGTTGTTCTATTCATTCCTGTGGCTTCCACTTTACCACTCTTCCTAAGAAATTGAGCAAAATCATGCACTATGTCATGCATCTTACAATTTTTTATTTTCTCATCCAAATCATCCTTCTTAAAATCTTGAAATAAAGAACACATTGCTAAAATGTCAAAGCACTCTTGCCCTATCAATTCCGTGTTGCCAATATCAGAGCCCAAATAACCAAGTGCTATCCAAATTTTTATTAGTTTCTCGACATTAATCTCAAATGAGGAAAAATGTCTACTTTTGCTTCTTTCAATTGCCATATTTCACTTTCTAGTACACTCTCCCACTCTTCCAAAGTAGTTATAAAACGCAAAAGACTTCTCAAAGTTTTTGCAGCAAGAGGCAAACCATTGCATTTTTTTTAGCTATTTTCTTACCAACCTCCTCAAATTTCACATTGTTCTTTTCAAAAAGGGCTATGCGACGCAATAACAACCAACAATCTTCATGAGAGAGCTTCCCTGGACGATGAATGTCATTATCCATTGTGCCCGTGATTTTAGCAACCTTTTCATTTCTTGTTGTAACCAGAATTTTATTACCAGCTCCACCATATTTAAGTGAAGTTTCCAACCACTTCGTGGAATCCTTTGTCCAGACATCGTCTAGGACAAGAAGAAATCTTTTGCCTATAATAGAGTCTCTTAGAGAACCTAATAGAGTTTCCAAATTATTAGTACTCTCTATAATTCCTTTGGCAATGACATCAAGTTCAAAGGGATCTGAAACACAAACCCATATTCTTAAGTCAAAAAACTTCTCCACTCGACTATCACCATAAACTAATTGAGCAAGAGTGGTCTTCCCAAGTCCCCCTACACCCACTGTAGACACAGTTTGTATGGAGCCTAATTCCTCTTGTCTATCTATGAGTTTGGTCACAAGAATATCCCTATCAACATCTCGACCCAGGACTTCTACAAAGTTGGTGTAAGAAGTAGACAAATCACGTCTAGGTCTATGTGAAATTTCAGAAGTGGGCTGAGAGCTGACAAAACTATATTTATCTTTGTCCTTCAAAACTTGATCAAGTTTTGCCTTCACATTTAGTATTTTCTTGGCAATATCATGACGAATAATAACTTTCTTGAAACGTAAACATGAAGATGAAGGGATGAAGGAGGATACCAGCTTTCTCTTAAGAGCAATGACAGCATCATCAGATCCATGTTGTTCCATCTCAAGTTTGAGAATAGCGTAATTCCATTTTTTAATTTATAGGATTACTTTTTGTGGAAATGAAATTATATTATTATTCACACCTAATGAAAAAGGACGTTAGACTTTAAAAATACCATATGCGTATAGAGCCAGTGGCTACCATATTCATTTTTTTACCTTTTTTAAGATTAATTTATACATGGTTTCACACCTAACAACTTCATTAACTCGTACGTGTGTATATAGTATCTATAAATTTAACTTAATGATCAACATATTTTTAACCTGAACAGGATCCTACTTCGAGTCTAACTATTGTTTGCGATTTCCTACCTAACTATTGTTAGGTATATATTATAGATTTCATTAGGTTGAGCTTTTTGTTAGGTGTGAATAATTATATATTATAGATTCCATTATGTTTTAACTTTTCGTTAGGTGTGAATACACATTATAAAATTCATTATGTTTAATCAGATTACTGGCCTGCATCGTGTGGTTATCTCATTTTCTTGATATATAAGTATCAATCCAAAACGATGGTACACAAGCAAATACATTTCCATAATGTTAATTTAATTTTTTATCCTATAACTTGCATCTTTTCATTTCTGCCATGATTGCTAACATGAATGTCAATGTGTAAGTGTAATATTCAAATTTGGTAATTTTGGTTGTATAGAAGAAAAATTAGTTTATGTAGCATTAAATTGAACAAAAAATTATCTATGCGCCCGAAATTAAGGACTTACCATCCATATAGTGTCACATCGATCAATTCCTCTACAATCAAAACCCGATGTAAAGCACCCCTTGAACATATTACTAGCGTTCATGCTAGTAATTATACACAACAATTAAAATTCAGATTAAAATAGACCATTGTATAAACTCATATAATTGTGGGCAGATCCTAATTTATAGAACGAATAATGAAACTTTCCCAAACTCATTTGTTAGAATCTGAGATTTGAATTTGTTTTTGTCATTAAGTTGATGGATAGAAAGTTGTGTGTTTTTGTGAGGAAACACGAGAGACAATTTCTTTCGTGAGATTTACCTGTGAAGAGGTGTTGAGTACATATAATTATAGATTACGTACTCATATATCTTGGATTCAACATGTAGTTCTTAAATTACTGCATAGATTTATGATGGAATTATATCAACACCAATTTTTACTTCTTTGATTTACAATTTCCAAAAAGATAATAAAAATAAAAACACATTTTGTTTATTACTTATAAACTCGCATTTCCGTTTTTTTCAGCCTAAAGAAGGAATTAAAGAGCCATTGGAACTTAACAATTTTCAGTTGCAGAACAGAGGCATTTTCAAGAATCAAGTTATGGAGTTTCAGATCAGTTTCAAGATTAGTTTCTGGGAGGTTTTCCCTGATTTTTTTTGCTATAGGTTGTAATTATGTAACTCTATAGTGGGTTAGTTTTAGTTTTATGTTTTGAGTTCTAGAGATAGAGATATAGCACTGAGAAGAGAGTGTCACAGTTTAGTACTTGTATTTTCTTTTTGGTGATTAATAAATATTTCCCTCACTTGTTTTCCGTGGGTGTAAGCATTGTTAAGCCGAACCACGTAATTCCTTGTGTGTTCTTTCTTCTCGCTTTGGTTAATGTTTTGATCTCTTGCTCTTGGTATTCAATCTTGTGTGTGATCTGTTGATTTGAAGCTTATGTGAAAACTTACCCGAGATTAAGATCGGTCGTTGAACGGTGCCGTTGTCCATTGACTAGCAGGCGTTGAGTGTTGACCTGGTCGAGTTGACCCATTTCATAGAATGAGATCCGTGACACAACCAGACCCACTTATATATTTTTACAGATCAATGTTGTGATATGTTGGCAAAAATCAGTTGAAATGGAGGGATTTATGAGGAAAAAACGTGTTCCACTAGAAGAAGCGCATTTATCCGTTGGAATTTTGAATAGCGTTTGGCTCTCGACCAATTAGAACTCTGAGCAAGAGGCGCATTAGCCGTTGGAGAATTTGAATAGCGGTTGGCTCTCACCAATCAGAATTGAGAAAGGGTTTTGAACGAGGCTTTCAGTTCTTGATTAATTCAAAAAAAAAAAAAAAAATCTTGATTAATTCAGTTTTTTTCATCTTTTGTTGATGTGGTTTCCAAGCATAAAAGGATACCCTTGAGTGTGATCTTGTAAAGTTTCATACACAAACTATAGAAAACAACCAATTTTGGAGGTGGCAAAAGGGGGATACAATCTAGGAGAACTAGCATCCTATGAACAAATTGTCTATGAAATTACGGATAAATTCCAAGTTATAGGATCAATTTTGAAAACTTTCCAAATATATTTGTTAAAATTTGAGATTTGAATTTGTTTTTGCCATTAAGTTGATGTAAAGAAAACTGAGTATTTTCGTCAAAAGAAAGAAAGAAAAAACTGGGATTGTTTTTGGGAGGCGACAAAATTAGAATTGGATGTTTGTTGAGTTGTGAGATTTATCCGTGTGGGGGTGTTTTGGGTACATATAATTATAGATTACATACTCTGATATTCATATATATTGAATTGAAGATGTAGTTTTCGAATTATTACAAGGAATTAATCTGGTGGGATATAAGATGGAATAATACCAAATAACAATTTTTATGCTATATTGCTTTACAATTCCAAAAAAAGAAAAACCAATTATACATAGAATAAACAGATACCTCATTACAGGTAAAAAAAAAGAAAAAGGAAAATAAAACATCCATACAAAGTTGACAAGGGATACATACCCAATTTGCGAAGACTAATTAATTGCCCCACTCCTTCAGGAAGTCTGGATAGATTATCGCAACCAAAAACATTCAATGTTTGTAAGTTTAAAGCACATATACTCTCTGGCAACTCTTTCGGAGAATTGTTCTCATACAAGTTAAGGTGTCTCAAGTGAATCAAATTCTCAATTTCTCTTGGTAATTCTTTCAAAGACTAATTGCATCTCAAGTTGAGGTGTCTCAAGTGAATCAAATTCCCAATTTCCTTGGACAATTCTTTCAAAGATTTATTCAAGCTCAAGTCGAGGTGTCTCAAGTGAATCAAATTTCCAATCTCCTTAGAAATCTCTTGTAGGCCGCAATTGATTAGGCTAAGAGTTTGCAAGTTATATAGTTGAAAAATGATTTTAAGGTCTTTGTCGGGTGATGTTGCTCCGATCCAAAACTCCGGTTCTTCAACCCAAAAACTCGAAATCTTGAACCTTGATGTTGCTCCGATTCGATTCTCCGACTTCCCGATCCAAAAACTGATGATCTTGAACACAAAGACCTGCAAAATAAACACCGGGAGGGGTTCCCGACGATGGGACTCCGACGCTCAAGTCAGAAAAAGGAAGAAGATCTTTGTGCAAGTGTACGTGAGTGTATTTTGAATTTTAAGTGTGCCTAAGAAATAAAGAATGAACATAAGGTATATATATACTCCCTGAAACGTGAGTTGGTTGAGATTTTATTTCCCAAAATATGGGATATGGTCTAACGGCTCCGCGGAAAAAGCGGTTGGTTAGCCTCAAATCTTGTTCGCTACCTTTCCTTCTAAATCGGTTCGTCATTATAACTCGGAGCTAAATCAGCTTCTCTTTCATTAGTCCGATCACAAGGTTGTAAAACAGTTCGTCTAACTCCATCGTCTGTCCGCTTATCATGTTCGTTAATTAGTTCGTCGTAACAACTCGCCATTACATTTAACTTTTGCTTTTTAGTTCGCAAACGGTCGAACAGCCTATTTCTCCAGTCTTCAAATATGTTGACTTTGACTTTAGTTCGGTTTAAGGGAAAAAGCCCGGTTCGTTTTAATTCGACCATATCAAGTACTCCCCCCTTCAAAGTGCGTGTTTACACGCACTGGTGCAGTTCGCTAGACATTTTTGTCAAACATCCAACGCTCTTTTTCGAGGTGAAACATCTTCTCAACGGCCTCTATCCCATATAAGCGACATGTGGCAAAGTGCGTTTCCCACTGAGCGTCTCTTCATCTCTCACCGTCTGATGATTCTTTGTGAAATTTTATCGTGTCTTTTCTTTTTTTTTTTGAAAAACACTACATATTCTTCTTATCTGTAACTATTCTTCTAGAATTTTGAATGTTATTAGAGTCTTCCATCTGACAATTATCACAAGCAATGCATAATCGATCTGTTCTTAACATAAAAGTTCGTACTCCTAATCCACAAAAAGAAATGTAAGTTTCAATCATCACAAGTAATTAATCCGCATAAGTATGTCTAGAAAGCAAGTTCAACTGTAGTTCACTTAATCAGGACATTGCGAGGGAATGTTTCATTCAATTCTCTTAATCAGGACATTTCGAGGGAATGTCTCAGTTTGGACATTCCGAGGGAATGTTTCAGTTCGGACATTCTGAGGGAATGTTTTCAGTTCGGACATTCCGAGGGAATGCTTTCAGTTCGTCATTCCGAGGGAATGCCTCAGTTTGCTTAATCAGAACATTCCGAGGGAACGTTGCAGTTTGCTTAATCGGGACATTCCGAGGGAATATTTCAGTTCGCTTAATCAGGACACTCCGAGGGAGTGTTTACATTCCGAGGGAATGTTTCAGTTCGGACATTCAGAGGGAATGTTTTCAGTTCGTCATTCCGATGGAATGATTTCAGTTCGTCATTCCGAGGGAATGCTTCAGTTCGCTTAATTAGGACACTCCGAGGGAGTGTTTACATTCCGAGAGAATGTTGCAGTTCACTTAATCAGGGTATTCCGAGGGAATACTTCAGTTCGCTTAATCAGGACACTCCGAGGGAGTGTTTACATTCCGAGGGAATGTTTCAGTTCGGACATTCCGAGGGAATGTTTTCAGTTCGTCATTCCGAGGGAATGCTTTCAGTTCGTCATTCCGAGGGAATGCTTCAGTTCGCTTAATCAGGACACTCCGAGGGAGTGTTTACATTCCGAGGGAATGTTGCAGTTCACTTAATCAGGGTATTCCGAGGGAATACTTCAGTTCGCTTAATCAGGACATTCCGAGGAAGTGTTTACATTCCGAGGGAATGTTTCAGTTCGGACATTCCAAGGGAATGTTTTCAGTTCATCATTCCGAGGGAATGCTTTCAGTTCGTCATTCCGAGGGAATGCTTCAGTTCGCTTAATCAGGACACTCCGGGGGAGTGTTTACATTCCGAGGGAATGTTGCAGTTCGCTTAATCAGGGTATTCCGAGGGAATACTTCAATTCGCTTAATCGTCAAGTATAACAACAATCATATGAAATCAAATAGAAAAAGAAAAACACAGCAATTTAACGTGATTCGGCTAAATTAGCATGTTCGCCCCATGGCATGATTTGTGACAAAGGTTGGCAGGAATCAATTACAGAGCTTCTAGAAATAGGAAAAAAAAACAGATCTGAAGTGTATTAAGGATGAGAAAGGAATAAGGTGTAATCCAATACTTCTCAACCGATATCTCAAGCAAATGTCAACAGAATATGTGACAGTCAGATATTTTTTCGCACTTCTACAAGAAATCATTAACATGCAAATGGCCTATATCTTCCCTTAAAAACAATGAGACCTTCAGGACAATAGCACTACAAATGAAGAAATCGACTTCCAGAATCAGCAGATATCACCTTCATTTAATCCTACTTCTTCTAGATATCCACACGACATGAAACACACAAGTTATATAAAATCAATGCAAGTGCAAGAACCAAGAACCTCAGTAGACACCAAGCCAATGACAAAAGACTCCATCATGTTGCTCAATCACTCCACTCTGCAAGTCAACCATGGGTCGAAGAAAGCAATACAGGAAACCATGGGTAAAATAAATCAAAGTGATACCAGAAGTATATTCGGTAAATGTGTTGAAATTCTCATGTATCCAAGTGATTATAACCCAAAAATCTTCTCTGAAAATTAAGCAAACAAAAGTCCATCAAAAAGTAATCCATGAAAGAAGAAAAAAGTTCAGGTAAACTTAGTCCTCCATTCAATAAAAGTCGTAAATTGAATGCCGCCAATTGAATGCCACCAAAATATTGGACCTCTGAAAATGGAGAAAGCATCATGACAAAGCAACGAGAAACACCAAATATTATTATCCAAAATACTCCGAATGCAAGCTTCACCAATTATTTCTGTACAACCAAATCTGGAAAACCTTGGTAATGTAAGAGTACTTCCATATGCTTAGCTGGGTGAAAACCATGATTCCTTCGGAAATCCTATCATTCGATGATGTGATGAAGAAAAAATATGTATGTCATTCATTATCATCCACCAATAATTACAACTGAAAGATAACATCAATGCCCACACTTAATCGGAATTACAAGCTTCATATCTTCTTATCAACAAATATAAATTTTGTAATCAACATATATGAGTAAAAGCTATTAATTTTGGAGGCTGACTGATTAAATTAAACAACTACTCTCCCTACTTTCACATTTCCAAATTATACGAGTCGAGCTTATAGATAATCATCGATGCTCAGATTCAGACCAAGACTTCTGAGAAATTGAATGCAATAGCTAGTATATTGTATTGCCAATGAGACTGAAAAAGACAAATAAAATTTATCAGCAATTGAATAGAATGAGGGCTTTTACATAGGCACATAAATGATGAAGGTATATAGATTCTGAAAGCAAAATCTATTTCAAGTTTAATACAGGAATGATCACAACTGCAAATTGAATTTGCTGCTACTAACTCTGATCTTAACCAAACAACAACTGAAAAATGCTCCAAAGCACAATTCAAATTCAGGATTCTAGTAACAATTGTCAATTAGAATTCAAAATTGCAGAAAGACAGCAACATTCATCAACAATTCAGCCAATATCAACCTTAATTTTTTCATTCAAGATATCAAAGTAGCAGATAAACTGGTTATCAACATCCAAGTTTAAGGAAAATAACCCCCTTCAAACCGAAACAATTTCCCATGAAACCAATCAAGTGCCATCGAATATTGGTCCACACCCACAATCTCTGTACATCAAACCTGGAATCATGAGGAAAAATTTACGAGTGATACCAATAGTCACCAAATTCTCCAAACTCTCAGTGAAGTAACACCACCTCCATATGCTTAGATGGGTGAAAATCATTATTCCTTGGGATTTCCTGACATTCGATGAGGAAGAAAAATATCCACATCATTCATTATCGTCCACCCATAATTAGAACTCAAAAAATAACATATCAAAGTTCAAGGAAAATAACTCCCTTCTAATCTGAAACAATTTCCCATGAAACCAATCAAGTGCCATCGAATATTGGTACACACCCACAATCTCTGTACATCAAACCTGAAAACCTGAAAAATAGAAGGGGTTTCAATGGAATAATGTAGTTCCTCAGATTCCCTGATGCAAGACGAGGAAGAACATTAGGTTTTATTTCGATCCTAATAATAATGTAGTTCCTAAGATCCCTCCTCCGCCTTTACCATCATCATCTCAATTTTGCGTCCCCATCGAAATAAACCCTAATTTTCCCATAAAAGCGCGATTCAAACTCATAACACAGAACACACACAAGAGAACCGGCGGAAAAGTATTTACACCACCAAGAGATGCAAAATAACCATCCCGCACAAGAATTGAGCGCAATAATTAAGCGAAGTGGTCTGAAATTTCACTAGAATTTTCAGAAGGAAACATAAACTGAAAAGGGATTGGGAGAGAGCGTAGGTTTTGGCAGTGATGCGATCGATGACTTTGTAGACCTTGTCAGGGCTTTCATCTCTCTCGATTACCGACGTAATCATCAAATCTGAGAAATTTACCGATGCTTCTCTTTACGGCTCCATTTCCAAAACAGTTGTATCTGGATTCGATTCAATTCTCAACGTCTTAAAAACTCAGATGTTTCCCACAGACGGCGCCAATTGATGTTGCTCCGATCCAAAGCTCCGGTTCTTCAACCCAAAAACTCGAAATCTTGAACCTTGATGTTGCTCCGATTCGATTCTCCGACTTCCCAATCCAAAAACTGATGATCTTGAACACAAAGACCTGCAAAATAAACACCGGGAGGGGTTCCCGGCGATGGGACTCCGACGCTCAAGTCAGAAAAAGGAAGAAGATCTTTGTGCAAGTGTACGTGAGTGTATTTTGAATTTTAAGTGTGCCTAAGAAATAAAGAATGAACATAAGGTATATATATACTCCCTGAAACGTGAGTTGGTTGAGATTTTATTTCCCAAAATATGGGATATGGTCTAACGGCTCCGCGGAAAAAGCGGTTGGTTAGCCTCAAATCTTGTTCGCTACCTTTCCTTCTAAATCGGTTCGTCATTATAACTCGGAGCTAAATCAGCTTCTCTTTCATTAGTCCGATCACAAGGTTGTAAAACAGTTCGTCTAACTCCATCGTCTGTCCGCTTATCATGTTCGTTAATTAGTTCGTCGTAACAACTCGCCATTACATTTAACTTTTGCTTTTTAGTTCGCAAACGGTCGAACAGCCTATTTCTCCAGTCTTCAAATATGTTGACTTTGACTTTAGTTCGGTTTAAGGGAAAAAGCCCGGTTCGTTTTAATTCGACCATATCATCGGGTATTACCATTCCTCTCAAGTTCAACAACCTCAAATGAATCAAGTTTTCCATTCCTTGTGGAACACTTTGCAAGTCACCACATTGCAGGCTTAACACCCTCAGACGGGTAAGGCAATCACAAAGATTTGGAGAAGAACTTTCGTTGTCCCAAAATAAACTACAAAATTCATTTATAGTGGAAACTAATATAGGTCACATGCTCGACAAGTTGTCTTACTCATTGCTATCCCCTCTACTCTACCGCTTTTTTTAAGAAATTGAGCAAAATCATGTACTATATCATGCATTTTACACCATTCCATTCTCCCATCCAAGTTATATTTCTCAAAGGCTTGAAATAGAGAATGCATCGCTAAAATATCAAAGTACTCTCGTCCTCTACCTTTCATGTTTCCCTCAGAGCCCAAATAACCTAATGCCATCCAATTTCTTATTAGTTCATCAACGTGAATTTTTTGATCCTTCTGAAAGACAGCGCAATATGAGAAGCAACGCTTGAGTGCCGATGACAATTCATTATAGCTCAAAAGCAAATGAGGAAAAATGTCTACTTTTGCTTCTTTCATTTCCCATATTTCACTATTCAATACATTCTCCCATTCTTACAAAGTATTCTTAAAACACAAAAGACTTCCCAAAGTCTTTGCAGCAAGAGGTAAGCCTTTGCACTTTTCAGCTATTTTCTTACCAGTGTGCTCAAAATTTTCAAGTACCTCATAATTCTTTCCAAGAAATGCCATACGACGCATTACCAACCAACAATCTTCATCAGAGAGTTGTCCTGGATGATGAAGGTGAATTGTGCACATAATCTTAGCAACTCTTTTGTTTCTTGTTGTCACAAAATTTTTACTACCTACTCCACCACATCTGAGGGTGTTTTCCAAGGGTTCCCATTTGCTAACATCTTCAGTCCAAACATCATCAAGGACAAGAAGAAACCTCCTCCTTGAAATAGAGTCTTGGACATGTTTAAGCATCACATCCAATTGGTTGGTATTTGAAGAACCACCCTTTCCCAAACTCTCAAGAATCCCTTTGGCGATGGCAGACACATCGAAGGGATCTGAAACACATATCCAGATTCTTAATTCAAAACACCCCTTTACTC
This sequence comes from Scutellaria galericulata, assembly GCA_946896805.1. Lineage (NCBI taxonomy): Eukaryota > Viridiplantae > Streptophyta > Magnoliopsida > Lamiales > Lamiaceae > Scutellaria > Scutellaria galericulata. The sequence goes on from OX335797.1 coordinate 15,753,703, forward strand.
GACTATCGTTATAAACTAGTTGAGCAAGGGTTGTTTTTCCAAGTCCCCAACACCCACTATAGACACAACTTGCACATTGCCTAATTCCTCTTCTTCTCCACCATTACCAATAAGTCTTCTAACAAGAATATCCCTATCGTTATTCCGACCATGGACATTCCCCAAGTCAATCAAAGAAGTAGATTGAACTCGCCAAGATTCAAGTGATGGATCTGTGGTGGGTTGGCCATGATCACTAGTTACTTTTTCTTTCTGATGATATTTTTTACTCAATAGCAAATTGAAGATATAAACACAAGAGATTATTTGGCGTTGTTGCCTTTCACTTTTAATATGAGCCAATTCATGGAATCTTTTGCAATTGCGTGTGGTGTAAAAGCAGAGCCATTTAGCAAAATTATTGCGTCCTTTTGGTTAAATGTAGCCGTTCGATTCGGAGAATTAGAGCCTGGTGAATGATCGGACGTACCTCATCATTCATTCAATACTTATTCTGTCAAAGAGCAAAGTAAAATTAATTTGCAATTAGTGATTCCATGTCCCCTGTTTTTTACTAAGTGAACTATATTCCTTCCCAAACTTATTAATCATCTCAACATTTCTCCAATTTCAAGGATGGAATTGTTCCTTTTGTGAACTTAATCAATTTGCAAGATGTTGCCTTTTTTTTTTTTTTTAGATATATATAACAAGATGTTGCCTATTATTCTTTGACAACCTTGTCTTACTCCTTTGTGGAATTTCATTTAATTTCAACATTGAATAACCAACTGCACGTGGTATCAAATTTGAATGATTTTTGTTGGATTTGGGATTTAATGGAATATTAATCCTGAAATTGAGTTATAACTTGACTTCAAAAGTAGGTCATTTTATCGCAAGACTCGTGCATTTTAGTTAATGATTTGAGGCGGCCAATTGCATTTCGAGTCTCGCTACAACTTTTTTTAATCAAAAAGTGTGTTAAAAATTGAATTCAAGTACCAATCAGAAAAATTCATAAAATATTTATATCATTTTATTAATATGACATATGAATTTATATATTATTAATACCAAAACAAAGAATATGCAAATTACATACTATCAAGAGTAAGTCTCTTGTGAGACCGTCTCACGGAATTCTAATGCATTGTGTGAGACGGGTCAACCCACAATCCACTTACCCACCACCCAAACCCTATAATTCACATATCATTTGTGGGTGATGGAGCTCCATCTCACGAAAAATATCCGTGAGACCGTCTCACATGAGTTTTTGTGTGTACTATCAAAGTGAGCATTGTCAAATAAAGGTGCTCCAACCCAAACATGTTACCTTAATTGAAGCATATGATGTGGCTTCAAGTCTAACGTGGTTCGATTTGATAATATAACTTTAAATAGAAAATGCTTATTGGTAGATATAATATCTTTTTTTAGATAGTTCTTCTTTTTTATTCTTCCCCTTATCTTTATTATAAATTAGAAATTCTTTTATGGATAGAAAGGAGGGCATAATATTTTACCTTTAATTTTTAGGTTGTTGGATAAAGTTTTTTCCACATGCATATTAATAATTATGTAAAAAAGATTATGTACATCAACTCATAGTATTTGTATTTCAAGTTTCATGACAAATTGTACATATATAAATTTATTAATATAATACACATTTAACTATAAAACTATTTTAATACAACCATCCTTTCGTTTTCTGTTAATTATAATTTATATCTCATTAGCAACATTTTTTTTTTGAGTAAAATTAGCAACTTTTTTCAAGGCGCAGAGTCACATTTATACGCAAGGAAAATTACGTACGCCTATAAACCAACGCCTATTTAGGATCATTTTTTTTCCCGATTGTAGCTTGTTCGCAAATTCTCCGGTCTGCCAATCTCCGGCAAGTTGTCGCCGTCGATCGGAATTCCTCCATTTGTTCCTCACATGGGTACGCCTATGATGGCCACTATCTTTTCGTTTAAATGATCAAATACATCGGTTAAGTGATCTGCTCTTATTGATTGTCAATGATTAGATGATACTGAACAATGAGATTATTAATGCGTTAAAAGTATTTTTGCAATGGTTTGATTTGACGTTAATTTGTAGTATTTTGGAATTGTGGATTCTCTGATTAGTGAAATTGGTTCCCATGCAGATTAATTGCGAGATTTTTCCGTTGATTTTAAACTTAATTGGAGCTTATGCATGATATTCAATTAGATTTAATTTCTGATTTGGATGAAACTTCTGAAATGTTAAAGTTCGAATTTTCCTACGCCATGGTAGTGAGAAGTGGACATTGTTTCTTCTGCTAAGCGGGGAATTTCTTATTTGTAAATTAGTTTTACCGTCTGTCGCAGTGTTTCAACTTTTTTTTTTCCTTCATGAATTTGATGTTAAAAAAAAGGTTAGCAATTATTATTATTATTATTATTATTATTATTATTATTATTATTATTATTATTATTTTTTGTCTTGGGGTTTTGGTTGCTCATTCTTATATGTGTAATGTGTATGTGTGTTGACATCATATTGTGTTTTCGCTGCTGCTTCATTCACTGCCATCATGAAGTGTTATATATTCTCTCTCGGGTGAAATACTGCTTCATCGATTTATTATATGTTTATGACTTTGATCTGATGAAACTACTATTGATAATACAGATAATAAAGAGTTATGCTGCTCAACTCACCTCATAGATGGAGATGGCAATTTCAATGTTGAAGGAATTGAAAAATTCATGAAAGATGTCAAACTTGGGGAATGTGGGCTTTCTTATGCCGTAGTAGCCATAATGGGCCCTCAGAGTAGCGGTATTGAATTTTGATTGCCAATATATTCTTTAAGCTCATTAAGTTCTTACACAACTAATTTTTTCCACTGAATTGTGTTTTTACCAATGTGAAGATCTCCTTTCATGATCCAATTGATAATAGCATTAGATTTGTGTTACTTAGTGGTGCCAACTGCCATGGTTAAAGTGCCTGAAATACCTATTTGCTCTGACAGGGAAGAGTACATTGTTGAATCACCTGTTTCATACTAATTTCAGAGAAATGGATGCCTTTAAGGGAAGGTGTGTACTTATAAACTCTGCAATCATATTCTGTTCCATTAATAGTCTGAAATGCTTATATTATCTAACTTTATCAGGTCCCAAACCACAAAAGGTATATGGATGGCTAAGTGTGTTGGCATGGAACCTTGCACTCTTGTAATGGATTTAGAGGGTACTGATGGAAGAGAACGAGGAGAGGTCTAACAAATTCTACTCAATGATCTATCTAAAATTCTCATAGTCATTTGTTGTGAATATCATGGTTCATTGCTTCTTTCTTAGTCTTGTGCTTCTAATATATGCTTTCACAACTTTATCTATTCTTCTGATTTCCCATACACTGATACAAGACACTTTGATTTTTGCACCTTATTTTCTATTAATTTGCCCACCCTCTAGCAAGCCTCAGCAACATGATTCAAGAATATTAATTTGTATCCTAGACAAGTATATCTCATAAGATTATTTTGTAGCTCTGGAGTATCTTTTCTGAAAGGAATCATGTCATTGACTGTTGAAATGACAGTGCTAAAACCACTTGACCTATTTTCAGGATGACACTGCATTTGAAAAGCAGAGTTCTCTTTTTGCCCTTGCTGTATCAGATATAGTGCTGATAAATATGTAAGATTGTTGAGTTGCATTAGAAATTATCTTGATTTTGTAACATTATCATAATCATTATATTGTTTCTATTATAGCTTGGTCACTCTCATGGGTTATATAATCTTCAGGTGGTGTCATGACATAGGCCGTGAGCAAGCTGCAAATAAACCTCTCTTGAAAACAGTGTTTCAGGTAAGCTATTCGTCTGCTATGTGGATATATTTGATATGAACTGCAGATACATTAATCATTTGTCATCCACTGAACAGGTTATGATGAGATTATTTAGTCCACGTAAGACAACTTTGTTGTTTGTTATTCGTGATAAAACAAGGGTATGTTCTCCCTCTCATTTCTTAATTTTAGTCCGTATACATTGAAAATGTTAAATATTTATATTTTCTGCACTCAATTCTTTAACAAATTACTAAGGCCCTGGAACTTTTTGCATTATTGTAGACACCTTTGGAAAACTTGGAACCAGTCTTACGGGAAGATATTCAGAAGGTACATTTTCATGCAATTTTACAATGTGCACTTGATCTTTTATTGCAATTGGTTTCTAGTATCATCCTCTATCATTTATCTTCTACAACTTGTGTGAAGATATGGGATGCTGTTCCAAAACCAGAGGCTCACAAGGAAACTCCATTAAGTGAATTTTTCAATGTAAGATGTTGATTTGTCGATAAATTCGTATTATGTTATCCTACTTGGTATAAAAGAATAAAGAGAGAAGTATTCCTTAAATCATTGAATGGCAGGTTGAGGTTGTGGCTCTCTCCAGTTTTGAAGAGAAAGAAGAACAATTTAAAGAGCAGGTTCATACTATTGTTTGAATCCTTGAAAGTTGTAATCCTTTTTTAAAGTACTCGTGTCATGAAGGATCTGATTCCACTATTTGGCCATTTATATGTTTTGGGCCATTTGGAGAAAGGTGGATGCTCTGCCAGTTATTAGAGACATGAAACTTACTTTAGATTAATGATTTGTATTTTATTGAAGGTGGCAAATTTAAGACAAAGATTTTACCATTCTATTGCACCTGGCGGGCTTGCTGGTGACAGGCGTGGTGTAGTTCCTGCTTCAGGATTTTCATTCAGCGCACAACAAATATGGAAGGTTATCAAGGAGAACAAGGACCTTGATCTGCCTGCTCACAAGGTTGTACCATAAAACATATTTTAAAGATCCAAAGCAAACTTTTGAGTAGGTCAATACACTAAAAGGTTTGCTCCTTTATTTGTAGGTCATGGTTGCCACTGTTCGTTGTGAAGAGATTGCAAATGAAAAGTTCTCTTCCTTCATTGAAAATGAGGTATTTCTCCCTTGTCAATTGCAGATATATTTGATGTGTCCTTTACATTTCTGTAGAATTTATAAATTGTTAAATTGTTTTGTCCATATGTGCAGGAATGGCGCCAATTAGAAGAGACCGTACAATCTCAGCCAGTGCGAGGGTTTGGGAGGAAGCTCACCTCAATTCTTGATGCTTGCCTATCAGAGTGAGCTAATTATATTGAATTTATATTTTTCTGGTAGCTTAATTATTAATGTAAGAGTATGTGAGATGTGTGTTGATTATTTTATTTTCTTTCCTACAATAGATATGATGCGGAGGCTACATATTTTGATGAAGGTGTGAGATCTGCAAAGCGGAAACAGTTGGAAGAGAAGCTTTTGCAAGTAATGTTTCTCAGTCTCATATTATTAGTTTTGCTCTTGTAGCACTCAAATAGAGCAAATCAGTCGGACTGCAGTACTTCATTTTTTTTTTATAATTAAGAGTCTTGTGGTACTGCCCATGAATCCGGCAAAGACTTGACTGGACACAAAATGTTGCTACAATACTCCTGCTTACAGCTGTTTAAATATTATAACTTTAATGCTTAATAAGAATAATAAGCAAAGATCTGAAAAGCTCTTATGCCCTATGAAAGAAGGAAATTCAAATTAGTATTTCTTCATTTGTTCATTGTAAACGGTTACTTACTGTGTAGGGCCAGTTTCTGAAAACTCATTCCCCAGTTATTTCAGACTTAGATGTGTTTACTTAAATTAAGGACATTATTTACCTTATTGGGTTACTATCTTTTAATTAATATGGCTGGCCTGATATTGTCTATTGTGACATGTTTGCCTAATACCTCGTATCCTAGTTTGGAACAATAGTGAATTAGAAGATATTTTCTTTCTTCCTGTCGTAGATGCCTTTTCTTTCTCCTTTCCCACTTACAGTTTTCCTTTTTTTTCTTTTTTGTTTTATTAGCTTGTCCAACCAGCGTACCAATTCATGCTGGGACACATACGCTCTGGGACCTTGGATAAGTTCAAAGAAGCATTTAATAGTGCCTTGAATGAGGGGAAAGGATTTTCGGCAGCTGCACATGATTGCAGGGAGTCTTGTATGTCAGAGTTTGATGAAGAGTCTGCAGGTACTATTATGGCCATTCAATCATGGTGAGGGATTTATGCAACGACAAGAAAATGCAGCTAACCTTTGAAGTGAATCCTTTAAAAGAGGTCTTAGTGAGACGGATAAGCTTTATGGTCTATAAACTTTATTAGCTGCTAGTATCAGATATTCTTTGTCATTTAGAGTAGTTTGTTTTGTCTATCATGTTATGTTATTAGTTTTCAGCAACCTTCTCTATCTTGAAAATTGGTTGCATGTGATCTTATGCTTTGTAGGCGTTGATATCGACCAAGCAAACTGGGATTCTTCTAAAGTAAGAGAGAAACTCAAGCGTGATATAGATGTACATATTGATTCAGTTCGGTCAACCAAGTTGTCAGAGCTTACAACCATGTATGAGGTATGAGATACTTTCATGCTAAATCTTTTTTTAGAATCATGTGATTGTAGCAAGATTATGTATAACAACTGGTTACCTCCTTTAGGAATGAGGGATATAAATATGAAGTTTTCTGTGAATAAAGTGAGAATTTATTATTATCAATGAGTAAGGTACACTGAGAAATGCAATCCGGAAATAGCCAATACTAATGTGTTTAGAGCAACTCTATAAAAGCATCATATTAATCAACCTGAAAAACATTCTTTTAGCTACTTAATAAGAACCATCCTTATCATATGCATAAGGCTACACTCAAAGATCCTAGTTAATCTCTATTCTTTATGTAGCTATTTATTGCTTTTTGTGAAAGAATCCTTTTGATCCTTATAATCCTGTATGTTACCAAATCAAGGATTTTGTTTTGCACCGAATATGCATTGAGGTACTATTGCTCAATATTCCATCTTCAAAATAATGCTGAAAACTACAACTGTTTGAGAACACATCTGCGCAATTGTTGCTTCCAGCTCCCTCTGATCTGGTTGATAAGCAGGGGTTATTAAGACTATGGGATGTGAGGTTTCTGGCCCAAGGTGGAGCTGAGGCCCCTTACAACACCTAAACGCTGTAAATATGGAGTTGCTGTAATTTTTTTTGAAGAACAAAATACAGATTCTGCCACAATATGCCCCCATTTAAAACTAGTCATATTTCTCAAATTAGGGAGGTGGGGAAGGATTGGGGGAAAAATTCATAGATTAAATATCATTAGTACAAAGAGGTGGCTAGTAAAGTAGGATTCTAGTTTCAAGATCTTGTCTGTTTTTTAAATTTTCTGGGTTATGTAATGGAAAACTTTCTCACTGAGAAGTTTATCTGCAGACAAAATTAGATGAGGCATTATGTGGACCTGTAGAGGCTTTATTAGATGGAGCCAGCAATGATACCTGGCCAGCGATCAAAAAACTTCTCCAGCGCGAGACAGAAAAAGCCATTACTGGGTTTTCTGGTGCACTTTCTGGTTTTGATATGGATGATGTAACCAAGGATAAAATGCTAGCAAAGTTGGAGAATCATGCAAGAGGAATAATTGAAGCAAAGGCAAAAGAAGAAGCTGGAAGGGTTATGATCCGTATGAAAGACAGGTGTTTGCCATATTTGTCATGATGACCGAATAAGTTGCTGTTTTGATTCTCTGTTTCATGTTTTTCACCAATAGTAATGACCAGATTGCTGTTTGACAGGTTTTCAACGTTATTTAGTAACGATTCTGACTCAATGCCGCGTGTTTGGACTGGAAAGGAGGATATTCGAGCAATCACCAAAACTGCTCGCATTGCTGTATGATATTCTCTACTGAGATCTCTCATGGGACTATTGGTTTTCCGAAGGGATATTCTTTAAATTTAAAATTGCTTGTTTGTTTTTGCCTGGGCTTAGTCTTTGAAGCTGCTATCCATTATGGCTGCCATCCGGCTGGACGATTATGGTGATAATATTGAGAGTACCTTGTCCCTTGCTCTTATGGATCCAAAAGCTGCTTCTACCAAGAAGAATAATTCGGTGGACCTTCTGGCCTCAAGCACTTGGGATAAGGTACTTTAGCTATAGACATAAATAATTTATGATTGTGGAATTGAAGAGCCTCCACAGAGTCGGATTTGTTTCTTTTTTTTTTAGTGACAGTTGATAACTAGTCCAGTATGTTTGGTTTCTGTCCTGTCCTCATCTATTATCCCACTCTGATAATTCTATAACAGCATAACCTTTGTCATTGTTAAAGACCATGTTAAACTGTAGCTTTGATTATCATCCTTTATTATGAAGGTAGCGTAACTATTTTACTAAACTATGTTTTGTTTATAACAAATGATACTTCTTTTCATAATAGAATGAGTCTAGTTTGCCATTTCATTTATAAATTCATATAGATTATGGTTTCAATGTCATGCATGCTTTCATCTGATGCATTCTTTATGTTTTAGATATGTTAAAATAAAATACTTAGTGAGTCTAAATCCCAGTTGGAACAAAAAACATGAATTCTGATAACAAATTATTATTCTTCGAACTTGTACTGGAGGTGTTGGAATAAATTTTAGTAGTGGAACGTGCTTTCATAAAGCGGTGATTCTATGTTCACAAATTTAGTGCAATGAAGAAAGGATGCTAATTAGTGTTCTGAGCATATTTTTTCTGATATTTGCAGATTTACTAGGAGAAGGAAATATGTTGTTTAGTTCTGTAACACTGCTGTCATATAGAATTGCATTAATATTGGTAGCTCATATTTAGAGATTCCAGTGGTCTTATTTGAAGGTTTAAATATTCATTATCTAAAGATAACAAGTGGGCAGGCTTCATTGTGCTTGCCAGTATGTAGTTTATCACCTCTGTGCACTTTATTTGTCTTATTGTTGACTTCACTGCCCAGATTCCACCGACAAAAACCTTGATAACACCCGTCCAGTGCAAATCCTTGTGGAGGCAGTTTACAGCTGAGACCGAGTATACAGTTGGCCAGGCCATCGCTGCTCAGGTATACTTGTATACAATAATGCTTCTGGAAAAAGAAGGTGCTATGCGAGGATCACATTATCATACTCTTTGAAGACTTTGTTTTCTGTTTGCATCTCTTTTATACGGAGTTTCTGATTGAACTGTTGTTGGCTGGTACCTCATGTATAAATGTTTACTTCTTTCTCAACTGTCAGGAGGCTAGCAAGCGAAGCAACAATTGGTTACCACCTCCATGGGCAATTGTAGCATTACTTATCTTGGGTTTTAATGAATTTATGACTCTTTTGAGGTACTTGCAATCTTATTATTTATTCTTGTCGATATTCTGTTTTCTTTGTATTTAAACTTTTTCGGTGTGGGTTTGCTACATGGGGTGGATGGTTTGTTCTCTTGTCAGCTACTTGCAGATTTTACTCACGACTCTGTTTCTTTTGACAGAAATCCTTTGTATTTGTGCGTCATTTTTGTGGTGTTTCTGCTTATAAGAGCCCTTTGGGTGCAATTAGACATCGCTGGTGAATTCCGCCATGGGTTTGTAAGTAAACTTTTTTAACTATTGTCTTTCTCTACTGCACAACATGATATTCCATTCAGGGGCTATATTTTTCTCTGAAACTTCTAATTCGGCAATTGCATTTAACTTTCCTCATGGGAAGCATATTAAGATCACTCGTTTTTTGTGGTCTGATTTTTTTTTTCCTCTTCATGCCTACAGCTACCTGGAATCCTCTCAGTGTCCACCAAATTTCTCCCAACTGTTATGAACCTTCTAAAAAATATAGCTGAGCAGGGCCATAAGCAAGCCAACGCTGATCCTCAGCGAAACCCTTCATCTGGGCAAGGAAACGAATACTCTAGTCCCTCTTCACATCACAAAGCACAGTAAGCTGCCACTTACTCTTATTTGAGGATTCCATCTTTATTATTATCGAAGCATTATGCCATGCATCTCTATAGCTTCCTGGGGTTACTTTCTAGCAGTCAGCGATGAACAAATTTTGAAGAGTTAATTTGTGTATTGGTGTCTTACCGGTTTATCATAAAAAATGACCCCATTATCAGTTCTGTTTTGTTTGTGATGTTAATCCACAAGGCTTTTTTACTAGTATGGCCTTGATTGTGATTTTCTGGCTTAGCCTTCAATTTTGTATCATTAGGAGTTTTATGTAGTGTGTATTAATTTAAACTCTAGGTTAAATAAGATATATGATTCTTCTGATTGGCTTAAAACCCCTACTGCTGATCCCTTTGGTCTCCGTTTCTTATTCCTCGTCTGCTGCATCGTTATTTTTCCTGGTTTCGATTTCAGTTATCATCCAATTGGTAATGTTTGTTGGTCTCCATTGAGTAAGCTTGTGGTTTAAACCTTAGATGCTATTTCATGGTTTTACTTTAGATGTTCACTTGGTTGATCCTTGATTTGTACAATTCTTGGATCCCACTATATGGTCAAAATGTTATTTATCTTGATGAAGAAGACCTTTGATTGCAACCTCATTTTAGGCTGTAATTTCATTTATGTGTCGCCCAAAAATCCCTTCTTCTTTTTTCCCCCGTTAAGCTCAATGGTTTAATGATCTACACTTATTATAACCTCATATTTTGAAGCATAAAAATTTCATTGTGCTTTGAAAGACAATTTTCTTTTGAGAAATGTCCATTTTGTGCACAATATAATGTCTTTTCAAAGTATAGAAAGATTGTCCAACATCATTTAGTTATGTTTTGGGAGGAATAATTCGGGAGAAAAGTTCTGATATGATGTATATTAAAAAAAATATAGGGTTAATTAAATAAAAAATTACACACTTTTGATCAAATTTCAATTCTAACAAAAAATTTTATATGTAACAATGTTGATTACAAATTGAAATTTTGTATCTTTTAGACCATATATACAACACATAATCATAACACTACCACCATCATTAAATGTATCTTGATTAGTCAGTTCCAAATTCACATTCAATTTTACGATGCAATGCTACAACCGTCATGAATCAAAGGTGGATCGTTATGTTGGTTATATCTTCCACTTGATTTGATAAAGTCTCGTTGAGGCCATCTAAAGATGGTGGGGCGATGTAAGTAAGCATCGCAAAATGCAGTCCGTATTTTAAATTAAAGGAATTCAAAGTTGATAACCAACATTATAGATAAAAGATAGTACTGTTGCAATCGAATTAAGCCAAAATTTGATATTTTTTGTTTATGTAATTTACCCAAAAATATAATGTGTTTGAGGAAATGCGTTGGAAAATGTGTGTTTGGTTGTGTTTTGGGAGGAATATTTGAGAAAATTAAAATCTAGAAGATGATAGACAAATCACGTTAGATATCACTTGGATTGCAGTACTTGATCTTCATAGCACCAAATCCATGAATTTAAAACCTACTCCCTAACTCCAAATAAAACAGTGAGTGGTTTTGATGAATTCAAAATATTGAATTTAAAACTTACTCCCAATTCCAAATAAAATTGTGAATGGCTTTGATGATGTCAAAATCTTTTGGTCTCTCTTCAACATTGTGATAAAAACATTTGAATTTGATGTTTTTCAACTTCAGAAGATTGCATCAACTTTTCTCAACTGTTATCTTCTGCATCAGGTTACGCAGAGTGAATTGCATTTTTTTTTCTCTTTCCTTTTTCTAATTCATTTTCTTTTCCTTTTCTCTACTTTCATTTTTATAATAATAAAGAATATTTCATTTTAGTGTAAAAAATAATGATATGATTGGAGATAAATGATACTCCCTCCGTCCCACTCAGATTTGCACACTCCAAAAATGGCAAATAAAATTTACAAAATTGCCCTTTACTATTCAACTTTAACACTACAAAAATGGTTTTTTCTTGAGCTCCGTGCCCAAAAGCAGCTTTTTCTTAACCTCCGTGCCCGTCCCTACGTGCAAATTTGAGCTGGACGGAGGGAGTAATTTTTATATTAAAATAGTGTAAAATTTACAGAAAAAATCGTGTAGTGGTGGAGATTATTTTCAAATCCAAGGAAGTACCTACTCGAATGGGAGAAAAAAATCGGCTAAGATTCATAATCGAAGGGTAGGGTGGCTTTTGGGCTTATAACTATTTGTCAACATGCGACATTAATTCTCATAGGACAATAATGCACTTTCATTTATATTCTTCTTAAATTAACTCACAATTATTTGTTTATATTTCTCTAAATCTTTTTGGAAATTTCATAATCTTTTTCCATAGCTTTATGCCTTCGATCTCAGATTGGTCCCCTAGCAAATCTTCATAAACCTGATCCTCTTATAAGCGAAATACATGTCACATCATCAAGCATATATAAGTGATATACTTACTATTCAAATTTCATTTAAATCGCATAAATCTTGATGCCATTTCTCCATCTCTTTGAAATGCACATTTTATCTAATGTAACATCAATTAATATATACCTCATTTGATAGGACGTAACTACAAAAATGTTTCACAATAAGAAACATGCACGTCTATTTTGCCCTTTGTATTTTCTTTTTTTCTTTTAAATGCTTTTGTCCATCATAATTTGTTTAATATTATTTTTGCCTTTGTACATTTTTTCTTATAAATTTAGGATAAAAGGTGAAAGTTGAAGGGGGAAAGTTAAATAAAAAATAAAAGGAAATAAATAGAAAAGAGTACAGTAGACTGTAGACACAAATATCGAAAATAAAGTACAAGACACACATAGACGAACTTTATGTTGGTTCTTGATCCTCTAAAATCCTTATCGAGTTTGTAACTATGTTAATAAAAAGAACGAGAGTTATTCAACTCTTTACAATAGTTGAAAATGACGAATTTACCCTTACAACCATGACTAGTAATTTCACCATTTGTTTGCTTAATTCTGTGGCTCTCATGCAAGAGACGTACCTTCTCTGTGTTTATCTTTTCTGCAGTGCTTTAGCTGTTTTCCAGCTACATTTTTCAGCACATTGATTGAATTAAATGCAAATATGAGTGATGGATGCAATAATAGTAATAATGGTAAAGATTGTGGAGTCAGTTGAGTTGAGACCATGAAATGATCTCTTATTAATGGATATCTTCTTTTGATTCTCTCATACGTATTTATATTATGACCATTTTGTTAGGTGATATTCCAGGACATCATCAACTCTACTACTTAATTTGACAAAACAACTTATTTGGGAAACCAATAATTTCTCTAATTTGAATGAGATCCATGTGTTTATAAATTAACTAACACATGATAAACACACAAATCCATTGAGTGTAATATAGAATATGTTGGTTATGACTTATGACTTATGAGGCTAAGGCTCATGAGATATATATTAGGCTGTAATGAGATGAGAGTTTGAGTTAAGAAAAAGTTTAAGGAAAAAATTGTAATTATTATAATTTTATTTTATATGGATTCAAATTAAATTCGTTAAGTCCACTTTAAAAAGTGGTTCTAAATTAAAGTTAGAGATGCAGAATATTCAATTTAAATGTTTTCAAACAGGTGCAATCAATTTGTTATTATGAATTTTATCTTTTACACTCAAACGGAATTTTAGTAGACTATGCATTAACTGCTTCAATATGGTAAAGAAAACTTAGGCAATAAATTAATAATAAATTGAAGTATATGTCAAAAAAAAAAAAAAACAAATGAGGTGGTTGTAAATCATGTTGGGATTAATAGTTATAATAAAAAAAAACCTTTATTTCACACTATTTTCAATAAATTTTTGATGTATTTAAAACAACTATACATGAGCAAATATGTAACAAGAAGTTTAACATTCAACTCGTTACAACAACTATACATCCTCTATATATTCCATCTCGTATTTCACTTTTCTTGTGTTTTAAGTAGACATAAGCAACATTAATTATTATTATTGTTGTTTTTCATTAATTATTTAATTAAAAACAAATTACAAAAAAAATTCCTATATAATCTCATCTGGAGCCTAGCTACCAGGAGATCGATTAGCTTTATTTGAATCCAGAAGGTGTCAATATAATGGAATAAAATAAGAAATATTACAAATTCCAAATTAATGTAAAATCGAATCCCAGCCAATCAAGAAGTGATATATATATATTACGTACATGCGAATGTTGGCTAACATGATAATGACATCCATAACTATATTTGCAACAATGACTTTGATATCTCGAGAGACTAAGAAAGGAAATATATAATCTCAACATCATTTTCTCATAATTAATATTTTTCCCAATTAAATCAATGTCAAAAAAAGTTACACTTTAAACATCTTGCAACACCTAATGTCCCCCCATTCTTGGCAATATTTGGTCCCATAATGCACATAGAAAAACTCAAAGTCAATTCAGAAGGGATGACAAATTATATTCGACCTACTCCATTTCTTATCATAACTTAATTTTGACTTTTATTTCATTAATAGAAGATATGTGTATAGTGACGATATTACTTTATAACAACTTTTCAGAATTAGGAAAATAAATCATGAACTATAAACTAATTTTGCGATTTGAATAATCATCATTTTCTGACGAAAGATTGTTCACATATTTGGATAATTTTTTTCACATGTAAATGCCATCATTTTTTTGAAACATTCAATATTTTATTAAATTTGAGAAGTAATGTAATAATTACAAATTTATTAAAGTTTGTGATTTCTCTCTTAGAATTAAGCCCTTCTATCGTAAATTGTTGAATTGAAATACCAAATTGAAACACAGTTCAACGGAAATTATAAGCTAAAAATACAGTTGTGCAAAAATATGATTTGAATATTCAAAACTGTCAATAAATTTCACATAAATGCTCCAGTAAAAGATTGTACGTACAATGTTTCTGAATGTGTAAGAAGAGGTGATTAATTTGGTTCATATAGTTCTTTCAAAAAAAAATGGTAAATATAGTTAGAACACAACAACTCATATATATGCGTTTCACAGCTATAATTTTATGAGATGGATCTTAACTACTCATAACGCGATTCCAGTTTCACAAATCACTCTATATTTTATAAATTATGAAATGTGAATTAACTCATTTCACAAAATTAAATTCATAATATGGATTCACAATAGTTTTATCTTCATAGTTAAATAATTCTGATTTTTTTTTTTTCATTTCTAGAGGGCTATTTCCAGCTGGGTAGATAGCAAGTTTTCATGTGCATCTGTCTATGTGTAGTGAATGTGGCAGGTTTGAGTTGGGGCTCAGTGTATTCAATGTAGTTTAGGACCAAGCCAAACCATGTTTTCTAACATACCAACAATTTTTTTTTGTCTTTTATTTAGAAGTGGTTTATTTAATAATATACGATAAATAACATTAATAGTATACAATATTTGAGAAGTTGAAATAGGATTCTTAATGCTATTTTGGTACATTAGTTAATGATATTAATTAAGTTCATTAAAAAAAAAAGGACAAAATGAAGAAATAATATATATGTATTCAGATGACAATAACCATTATCCAACTCACTGCATTTTAATCCTAAACTCTTTATACTACATCAAATCTGATGGATCAAATCAGGTCGAACTCGGGTTAAAGATCCACCCTAAAATCACAAATGGACGAATTTGAAAGGAATTTGAATTAAACACGATACAACAATCATTTTTATCAAAAAAAAATTGAATCTTGATCAATATTAATGCTCTATTTTATAATCTTATGATTTATGTATTGGTGGATTGGTTGGGGTTGAGGCAAACGGTTTGGTTTGCTCAAAATGTCCATTATTTGTTCAAGAAAAGAGATGAGAAGTAATTAATGAATGAAGAAAACGTTTTGAAGTTAATAAATTGTGTTACAAAAAGGATGGACATAGATCTATATAGATGTGGCGAGCTGTCCTCCACATTGTCTATTAGTAGCTTACAATTATCATTAATTTTATTCAATTATGTAAATGGTCCAAAAAACTGATCCATATTTTCTAACCTAGTATATGTGTATTGACTAATAATCCAACTTGCTAGGATATCGAACCCTAGCTAAGCTAGTCTAAGGCATTTTTGTTCTCAAATTTTGAATAACTCTTTTAAATTAATGTTTTATTTAATACATCAATCTATCAATATCCTACATATATTCAGGCACTACAAAATACAATAAGGGATCTCTTTTATTTTGTTTCTTTGTATAGGATTTTAATGAATAGGTACTTTACCTAAAAAAAAAAAAGAAACTGGTCAACTTTCCCTACGAGTTCTTAACTTACCTTTGAACTTTTTCCCTAAAAGATTTTTTTTTTTTTAATTTTATGAGAATATGCAAGGAGTTTCTAATTTCAATATTGAAAAATTGTACCTTTTCTATTCCAACATTTTGATCAAACTTTAATTAATGAGTCAAATTTAATTAATTTGTTTTGCAAATTCAAACTAACAATCCATTTTCCTGTTGCTGGGAACTGGAATTTTACTCGAATCAACAAGTATGCTAAAATTGATATAACTATGTAATTGAACACTTGATTTATTAGTCGAATACATTGAAATATGCATTTGGGCTTGAGCTAGGCTGCAAACAAACTAACACATTTTTTTTTTAATAAAATCCGAAAAATTTAGTTAATATACAACAATTATGAAAAATGTTTGAATTTTTTTATAATTAATTCCATTTTATCAATAACACCAAGTAGATAAAGATGAACATAGTTAACAACTTGTACACGTATAGACAGAACCTTCATTCAATAACACATATCGACTTATTAAACACTCATCATAGATCCAAATTCAGAAGAAAGCTAAATTGAATAACACAGTTATCAATCATTAATTAGTTAGATACAACACTCACCGCAGAGCTAACTTACAACATTCAAACAAAGTCAAATTGAGATCCAATAACAACACATATCGACCATTAATGAATCAATTATGTGCAAAACTTTTTGTAGAGCCAACTCACAATATTAAACAAAACAAAACAAAATAAATTGAGGCAAAATAACAAAATATACATATGTACTATTATGTGCAACACTTTTCGTAGAGCCTTCTAACAACATTAAACAAAACAAAACAAATTGAGGCGGAATAGCAAAATATACATGAACCATTAATGAGTCAATTTTATTTTTAAATGAAATGGTGATGAGAAAAAAAGTAATAAACCAACCAATTTTCCTTTCTTTGTTCTACAAAATTTACCACCGCTCAAAAGAAAAAAAAAAAAAAAAAAATAATTCAACAAACAGACCAAGATAATTCCATTCACAAGCACTCGAAATAAAGGCAGCAAACCTGCAAAGTTCCATGGTTTCATTACATGATAACATACATGATTATTACACACACACCACCTACTTTTCACACACACAAAAACACATATATTTTTATATCTATATCATTATGTATATACATTTATAAGGTGAGTTTTAAATGTTAGCCATGTAAGGTGAGCAAGTTGCTTATACGATCAGAATTTAGCAGAAAATGCAGGCTTTGCTGAGCTGTCGATATACACGTTTATGATGACTAAAATTTTAAGAAAAAAGATTTTGCCAAAACAAAATTAAAAAAAGGAAAAATAAAAAGGTTTGGTAAAAATCCAAAGGGCGAGCATGCATTGATGGCATCTCCAACCGTACCATTCATTTCTCTATTAAATGCCATTTTCCCAGTTGGATTTCTGTGGCATTTAAACAAAGATGCATCATTGTTCATCTTCATCTCTCTATCTCTTTCTCTATCTAAACTTATGATACCACCAAAATAATTGTTTAAATTATACTAACCTCTCTGATTAATGCATGCAATGATTTCCCAGTTTTTAGTTGAGTGAATCGCCTTATAAGTTTTGTGTGAAAGTTAGTGCACAAAATATAGGGATTTTTAGACAGAGAATAAGGCCAACCAGAGACAGCCACATCAAAGCTGCAATCTTGCAAGAAAATTGATCAAGGGTTTTTCTTTCTTTTATTTATTTACATTTTTTTATTTTTGAATGTGAATTGAATTGAAAATTAGATAGTGTGTGTGTTTAGTTTGGCTGCGCCTTCCAATGGCTTTGGTTGGTGGTGGTAACTGTGCAGCAGCTCTTTACTTGTGCTTACTTGTATGGATCACCACTGTGTTCACTTGCTGTCAAGGTTACAATTCCTCCCTCCCTCTCTCTCTCTCTCTCTCTCTCTCTCTCTCTCTCTTCTTTTCAATTTGATTGCTTTCTTTCTCACGCACTAATAGGTGCACTGTGTGTGTGTTTTTCTTGATGTCAAGATGGGGCTTGTCTGGGTTCCTTATTTCTTGGGCTTGTTTTTCTCTCTCACACAACAAATAGGTGCACTCTGTGTTTTTCTTGATATCATGATGGGGTTTTTCTGGGTTGCCTATTTCTTGGGTTATTTTCTCTCTTACACACTCAAAAAGTTGTATAGTGTATGCTATTCTTGATATCAAGATGGTTTTTTTTTTTTGATTCTTTCAATGAAATAATTGTTTTAAAGAATTCTTGCAGTTTTCTCTGAATTTAGATTCTCATAGGAACATGAATGGGTTTGTTTGATGTCCAAGATTAGTGCTATTCTTCTGTTTTTCATTAAATTTAACACACACACTCTCTCTCTCTCTCTCTCTCTCTCTCTCCCACTCACTCTCTCTCTCTCTGATTTCAGAAAAAGAGCAAGAAACAGAGGGTCAAATTAAAGCCATTATCACCACCCATTAAAATCACAAAAAGATTAAATCTTTATTCTTTTCCTTTTTCTCAATCAATTTCTTTTCTTTTCCCAAAATTATCATTCAATTTTGCTCCCAAAAAAATAATCATTAATTGCAAATAATCACAAAGGGCAAATGGTGGCAATGCAGGTATTGAGTATGATCATCCAGCGCAATACCGATACCCCTTCATCAAACCCGCCAGCTCCTTCTCGTCTGAGCCGTCCTCCGCCACATCGGTGGGCCCCGCCGCCTACGACTACATAATCGTGGGCGGAGGCACGGCGGGGTGCCCCCTCGCCTCCACACTCTCTCAAAACTACACCGTTTTGCTGCTGGAAAGAGGGGGAACCCCGTTCGCGAATTCGAATGTTTCTTTCATGAGTAATTTTCACATCACTTTGGCCGACATTTCCGACAAATCGGCGTCGCAGATGTTCATCTCCACCGATGGAGTGTTCAATGCCAGAGCTAGGGTTTTGGGCGGTGGCACTAGCATTAATGCTGGATTTTACACCCGCGCAAGCGCAAGGTACAACTCCTACTTCATTTCTCTCTCTCTCTCTCTCTCTTTTTTTTTTTTTTTTGAGAAAATTGATTAAAGTTTTGGGCTAAATTTATTTAGTTCTAACAGAATAATATATCATTTCACACATAATATACTGAGAAAATGAAATATAAAAAATCATATATCACACTATATGCAATAATGCAATATGGATGTTGATTATTTCTTCAAAAAAAAAAAATTGATGGAATAGATGTTTGAGTCTAAAACTTTTTCTGTCACATAAAATCTTAAAAAAAAAAAAAAAAAAGTAATTCTTGTGCTGGGATGTGGCCAATGCTCATTATGTGGGTCATAATCACACATGGGAGGAGTTAGGTTTCTGCCATAACTCTCAAACTACTTTGGGTTTATAACATCAATTTGAATGTATGTGTCTTTGTCTATTTATTATTTTAATAAATTCAGAATAATCTTTAGTAGATTCAAGTCAAACTAATACTATATATCCTTATGATTAGTTTCATGTATAGCAATGCTTGGCCAATAATAATCCCTTGGAAGGATGTATAGCAACTGATATATTTCGCCAGATCGCTTTCAATGAGGCGAAAAATATGTTTTTATCATACAAATATGAAAATAATGATATGTGTTCTTTGCTATATTGTTAATAAATTCTAGAGTTAATTAGCTTGTGACTAGTTAGGTGGACAAAAGACACATTTGCTGAAATGGAACAGCTAAAGAGAGACTAAAGATTGTACCTCATTTATAGCAGCTTAACAACTCACACACTACTGTCATTGAATGCAAACTTTCTTTTTCTTCTTCTTTGCTTTTCATTTGCAAGATTTATGAAGTGTTTGCCAAAACAAAATTGTGAATTTGAAGACATGATTTAATGTGGTGATTGTGGAATATTGCTATAGTAAATGTGGGTTGTGTTTGATATTAAATGTGAAGTAGTAGATGTTGAAGTATTTGGTTGAAAAGTGATTTTCAAATGAGCTTTTCAACTTAAATAGCATAAATACCCTTAAATTAATGAGTACAGCTGTACAGTTATACTTTTGTGAGGCCAAAAATGCCAAAAGGAGTTATATAGATATTACAAAAATACTAAAACTTGTGCATTTCTTACATGAAAAATGTCAAGAATCAAGAGACAGATTATCGGTATTTATTAATTAAAACTTAACTATGAGTATTGTATTGATGCTGAAATCTGGTGATATGTAGTGAGATTGAGAAAGCAGGGTGGGATGCTAAACTTGTGGGTGAATCATACCCCTGGATTGAGAAGCAAATCGTTCATCGCCCCGATTTTGGGCCGTGGCAGAGAGCTGTAAGGGACAGCCTTCTAGATGCTGGGATTTCACCGTTCAATGGTTTCACCTATGATCACAAATATGGAACCAAAGTTGGTGGGACTATCTTCGACCGGTTTGGCCGCCGCCACACTTCTGCTGAGATTCTCGCCTCTGCTAACCCCGAAAAGCTTCAAGTTCTGGTCCACGCCACGGTTCAGAGAATCGAGTTTGACACATCTGGTAGATCATAAAACCAATAGAACTACAAATAGTATGCTACATATTATGAATGATATCGTAATTCTTTGATACCTGAAAATACAGGGAAAAGGCCGAGGGCTATTGGAGTCATCTTCAAAGACGAAAATGGGAAGATGCACAAAGCATTAATCTCAAAGAGAACGGGAAGTGAAGTCCTTGTCACGTCTGGTGCAATTGGGAGCCCTCATTTGCTGCTTCTGAGTGGCATTGGGCCAAAGGCTGACCTCGAGAAGTTCGATATCCCCGTCGTTCTTGACAATGAGTTCGTCGGAAAAGGCATGTCTGATAACCCTCTAAACACGATCTTCGTGCCAAGTAAAACCCCTGTGAAGCAGTCTTTGATACAGACTGTGGGAATCACCAAATTGGGAGTGTATGTCGAAGCTAGCAGTGGTTTCGGACAGTCAACAGATAGTATCCATTGTGATCATGGAATTGCTTCAGCTGAGGTAATGAACATAACATAGCATAATCTAAAACCAATTATGATTCTTTGTAGTTTGAATTGTGCATTGATGATACATACAGATAGGACAGCTGTCAACGATTCCTCCAAAGGAAAGAACGCACGCGGCGATCCATGAGTTCCGCAAAAGAAAGAGAAACCTTCCACGCGAAGCGTTTCAGGGAGGTTTCATCCTGGAAAAGATCGCCAGGCCCCAATCGAAAGGTGAAGTCACCCTGAAAAACACGAACATCGACGACAACCCTTCAGTCACCTTCAACTATTTCAGCCATCCTGCTGACCTGGCACGATGCGTGGACGGAATCCGTATAATCGAGAAGATGCTGAGGTCGAAGCACTTCACGGACTACACACAGTTAGACGAGGACGTGGTGAACAAGTTGCTAAACATGAGCGTCGTGGCTAATGTAAACCTCATACCAAGACACACCAACGATACAGAATCGCTCGAACAGTTCTGCAAAGACACTGTCATCACAATCTGGCATTACCATGGTGGGTGCCACGTGGGCCAGGTGGTGAGCCCTGATTACAAAGTCATTGGAGTTGACAGGCTTCGTGTTATCGATGGTTCGACTTTTGATGATTCCCCGGGGACTAATCCTCAAGCGACTGTGATGATGTTGGGGCGGTAAGACCATAGAACTATTCGCTTAGTTTTCTCGAGAATCACGCGGGAACAATGTAAATTGACTTGATTTCTTGAATCTTGGACTAATGCAGGTACATGGGAGTGAAGATTTTGCGAGAGAGATTGGGCGAAGGAGCCAGAATCTGAGGAGCGTCTCCAATAAACGAGCAGAAGAGGTTCGTTTTGTGTTAAGTTATAGGACGAAAATTGTAATTCTTTTAATCTTAGTGTATGCTTGCTAGCTATCATATGTAGACAGGCTTTCCTAGTTGATGATGATGTGAAAAAATGTTGTCATGTTGAGTTTCAGATTGGTGTATTAACAGTTTCAATTCTCTTGATGCTCCTATGTATAATGTATCGTCTCTTTCTGGACCTCCCACCTCATATTTCCTTATTATGTATGTCTTCCAATGAAAGACAATTTTGAATCCGCTTTATCTGCAAATAATATTATTTGTTTTGTCTATTCCAAGAGAAGACTCAACTGTCGGTTTAGCTACAATTTTAATCCATCTTAATTTAATAATTTCGTATTAATTAGTGTTTTTTTTAATGAAAAAGTCAAACTTACATATATAGGCTAATTAACTCAAGTAGGTCCAGAAAATTGAAAACAAATAAAAATTGAGGGGACAAGTGAAGGGACAACTCTATTTATTATCTATGAATTTATTTATATTGAACCTATTTTGCCTACAACATAATTAAATGGCCTCACTCTAAAGACTTTGAAATAATTAGCTCTTTCACTTCCTAAATGTTTCATAAAAAAATCAATTTGAGGACAATAATTCTTAAATCAGCATTTTTTCGTCTGGTATCTTTTCAAAATTAAGCAATTTGAAGACTTTTTATTTTTCGAAAAATATCACGTGACTAATATATCGGATCCTTAATTGCACAATTTTTAAACACACAAAGCCAAAGAAAACAATTATTTTTGAATCATTACCCCCAATTAAGAACCACACAAATTCCAGATATGTGAGCCAAAAGTCAAGATAAGAATACTGAATATATTTACATATAGCATTGTTATAACTATGAAATATCTGTTTTTCATTTTCATTTACCTGTCCAAAGATTAACAGAAGTTGGAGATGGCAGCTTATGCAGCTCTAGTTTCTGTTATGCATATTATAGAGCAGATAAAGCATCATCCTCACCCTCCAATTTCTCTCGACAAAACCCAGGTTGAATCTCTCACTGAAAAAGTTACATTCTTGCAAGAATTTCTTGAAGGTTATTCTCATGTTGCAGGCTACACCAAAGAAGCAGACCCCTTGGAGCTACGCATCACGTATGCAGCTTATGCAGCTGAAGATGTAATCGAATCCCATATAGTCGATCAAATTCTCCCTCGAACCACCACTCATGGTCAAGAAACCAGTTCCGTTGACTTGTTTGAAGGCCTGCAGAAAGTGATAGAAGACATGGATTTGATGAAGAAAGAGGTGATGGAAATTAAAGAGAAGATTGGAGGAGTCCAACATGTGCAGAGAATCTCAACACCTGTTGATTCATTGAGATCTTCTTCCAACATGGCCATGGTGGGTTTTGGTGATGTCTTGATTGAAGTCATGGATGAGCTCACTCGAGGACAACTTGATCGCCGGATCATTTCCATTGTTGGCATGGGCGGCATTGGTAAGACTACTCTTGCTCGAAATATTTATCAAAATAAGCTTGTTGGGCAACATTTTACTATTCTTGTTTGGGCTACGATTTCTCAAGATTTTAGTATGAAAGAAATTCTTACACAACTTCTTCAAGAGGCTGGGGGAGGTTCGACTCAAATGGATGAGTATGCACTAGGTGAGAGTTTGTACAAAGAATTATCTGGTAGGAGATATTTGATTGTTTTGGATGATATCTGGGATATTCAAGTGTGGGATAAACTTAGGAGGTTCTTTCCGGACAACAAAAATGGTAGTAGAATAGTGATAACTACTAGGATTTCAGATTTTCAGGTGACTGGCTCTTATGTCGTTAAGATGGGATTTTTGAATGAGGATCAAAGTTGGAGTCTGTTTTCCACTATTGTGTTTGGGGAGGAAAGTTGCCCTGTTGAAATGAAGGAAATCGGAAAGAAGATTGTAGAAAATTGTAGAGGACTTCCTTTGTCGATTGTTGTGGTTGGAGGACTCTTAGTGAAGTCTAAACAGTCACAAGAATATTGGGAATACATAGCAGAGAATTTGAATTCGATTGTGAATTCAGAGGACAATGAGAGATGCTTAAAAATATTACATTTAAGCTATAATCAATTGCCAGTTAATTTGAAGCCATGTTTTCTCTATATGGGAGTTTTCCCAGAAGACAAGAAAATCCGCATCTCAAAGCTCATTCACCTATGGGTTGTTGAAGGATTCTTGAAACCAATCAATGGTAAAAGTTTGGAAGTGATTGCAGACGAGTATGTAAAGGAACTTATCAACAGAAATTTGATTTTGGCTCATGAATGGGGGTGCATTGGAAACATAAAGTACTGCAATATTCATGATTTGTTGAGAGACCTCTGCTTGAGAGAAGCTCAAAAACAGAGGTTTTATGGTGTCATAAGGCAAAATGGTCTTGATTTTCCACAAGAACGACGCGTTGTTATTCCTAATAGCACATCAGGGCAGAAAGTCGAAAATGCTCTGCAATCTATGTCACTTGTCCGTTCTTTGATATGTGAATTCGATGGTGTTCTTCCATTTCTCAATTTTAGATTGGTGAGAATAGTGTCGTTTACATTCTTTCACTACATGTATACCCTGGAAAACATGTTACATTTGGTTAACTCACGCTACCTCGTCATCAATGCCCCTCCAAGGTGTAAATTTCCTTCTTCAGTTCACCGCCTTTGGAATCTACATACACTCGTTATCAAAACCGGCAAGATAACCGCACCATCTGAAATTTGGAACATGTCTCAACTCAGACACTTCGTGTCCAAATCAGGAATCCACCTCCCAAGTCCACCTGGTGGGGAAAACAACATTGTCTTGCAAAACCTGCAAGTGCTTGGGAGGATAATGAATTTCAAATGTTGTGACGAGGTGGTTAAAAGAATCCCCAACATCAAGAAGTTGATACTATACAATGATAGATATAAGAAAGGGTGTCTTAGCAATCTTGGCAATCTACATAAACTCGAATCATTGCAGTGTTTATCTTTTCTTGACAACCTCATTACATTCCCACACTCGCTCAAGAAGCTGACTATTTCAATCGGACAGGACGGGCCCGTTTATTGGGAAGACTTGTTGGAAAGCATAGGTGCATTGCCTCTTCTTGAGAAGCTCATATTCAGATTTGGGTGTTTCAAAGGACAGACATGGGAGACAGTTGAAGGGCAGTTTCTGAGCCTGAAATTCTTGAAAATTGTGGACTGTGATAATCTAAAATACTGGGAAACGGAAAGCTCCCACTTTCCGCGCCTTGAGCACATTGTTCTTCAACTATTAGAAGAGTTGGAGGAGATCCCATCAGATATCGGAGAATTACCAATGTTGAAATCAATTAAGTTGATCGAGTGTACAAATTCTGCCGCGATCTCTGCTAAGGCTATGCTAGATGATCAAGAGGATACGTATGGAGTAGTTAGCCTTCAAGTTCAAGTTCAGGTGAAGGATTTTGAACAGAAAGAAGAACTGCAAATGTTGGCAAGTCCTAATTTCCAATTTGTATGATCTGATTATCCGTTGGATTAAAAACAAGATTCTTTTTTTTTTAGTGGCAACTTCAAATTCATTATTTTTTGGTAGCGTTTTTATCGATTATACCATTTATTTGAGTGTAACAATTTTTGTTTGAATGATGTGTGCTGATGTGAATGAAGGTTTCACCAAAAATTATATTTGGATAGAGTGATATAACATTTTGAAGTAGATTTAAATTTATTCTTGATTGGGTATACATGTAATTTCCCTTCCACTTTTGAGGATATATTTGACATGATCTTTGAGTTACGGTAGATATTGTACATGGTTATAAACCCACCAATCTCAGTGGATTGCCTCAACCAAGCCCAAACCTACCTAATCCAAAATTTAAACCCATCTTTAAATATGGGCCTAACCCAAACCATCCCTTCAACTATCAATCCAAACACCCTAAAACCCCTCTCTAAACCAAGTTTTTTTTTTTCCCACCACTAATCCAAACATACCCATATTGTTTTGTTTATCCGAAATTAAGTTTGAAACAATTTTATCCTTAAATTAAGACAAAAGAAAAATTGTTATCCTAATTTGAGAACCCGAAAACATAATCTATATTTTTACTAACTCCCAAAAGTTAGTGTTCTAAATTTCTAATTTCCCGACTTCATCCATCAACTTTGTTCACTTCAAGTAATTCTTATTTTCAAAGAAAATTACAAAATTAGGTCGAAATTGTCCTAAATATACCGCATTTTAATTATTTTGTCTTAAACTGCCCGTGGAAAAAATTGCATTGACGTTAATTATCTCATTTCCACTAAAAATGGTCGAAGATTTGTTTTCACCAATGCTTATAGTAACTATAGATTAAACTTTTTCGTAGAATACTTAGAAACAACCCCAGTTGTTTCATAAATAATGCTTTCAAGTGTCATCCATTTCTTATGGGCTATGATATTCGAACTTCTATTATCAACAAAATTTGACCGAATTTTATGATATGATTGTAAGGTAGATCGACCAAACATTGCTTCACAATTATTTGGATATGAACAGCACACGCAACACAACTTTAATATAAAACCCACCTCTAATTTTGTTCATAATTGAAAGAGTTGGCTGGCTTCATAAAACTTCATCCTCCTTGGTTTAAATTAAATCCCTATTTTACATGATATCTTGAACAATTGAAATTGAAGGGTTTTAGACCACGTCAAATCAGAAACTTAATCTATATAATGAGTAAATTTAATTTATTCATGCATTATTATCAAAAGCGACGACCATTTAAAAAAAAAAAAAAAAAGAGAGGATGAGAATAAAGACACCCATGTATTCAATTTATATAAATTTCAATTAAGAAAATATAAAATATCAATTTTATTCTTTAGGAAATAAAAATAATAACTCTATTAGCTTCGTGTGTCAGATCATTCTTTTATATATTCGACCAACTAGAGCTAAACGGAGCTAGTCGAATTTGATCGAATTTTTACGTTTTTATGTACTATTTTCATACAATTTTAATGTACTTAGCTAATTTATGAGATGTTCGTCATTATCTTGGCATTTCATACATCAATAAATTCAAAAAAATAATTTTAAAAAATCAAGAAAGATGAAAAATAGAGAAGGTGAAGGGGTAGGGGAAGAGAGAAGATAGAGTTTTAAATTTTTTTTTTTAAATTTCCTAAAGAGTAAAACTTGTATCTTATTAGTTTTTTTATTTTAATTGAAATCTGCATAATTGGGGTGTGCTAAATAAAGGGTGGTGTCTTTAGCCCACCAAGGGAAAAAAAAAAAAAAAAAAAAAGAACTTTGATATACCAACTATGGGTTATTATTGAATTTTTACATCTTTAATTCTTTGTAGCAACATTGTTCTCAAACCTCGTTGATTTGTCTGTTGAAAGACAAACACAAGCCGTTGGAGATCTATGGCGGCATATACAGCTCTAGTTTCTCTTATGCATACAATAGAGCAGATCGAGCATCATCCTCGTCCTCCTATTTCTCTCGACAAAACCCAGGTTGATTCTCTCATTAAAAACCTTACTTTTCTGCAAGAATTTCTTCAAGCTTATTCGCAACACCACGTTGGCTACAGCAACGAAGCAGATCCCTTGGAGACACGCATCGTTGATGCATCTTATGCCGCTGAAGATCTAATCGAATCCAATATAGCCGATCAAATTCTTGCTGCATCCACAAATCGAGGCGAAGAATTTAGTTATGATGAAGAAGTAAATTCAGTTGAAGGATTCAATTCTGATGAAGAAATTTATTCCGGTGAAGAAACCTGCTACGACCTAGAAATCAAAATCAGTTCCAATGTTGACTTGTATGAAGGTCTAGAGAAAGTGCTCGAAGAAATGGATTCAATCAAGAAAGAAGTGATGGAGATTAAAGAGACAAATAGCGTGGAAAGAAAATCAAGGCCTGCTGGTTCTGTAAGATCTTATTCCATTGGGGAGAATACAATAATGGTGGGGTTTGATGACGTCATACTTGAAGTCATGGATAAGCTCACCAGAGGACAATCTGATCGCCAAATCATCCCGATTGTTGGCATGGGTGGCACTGGTAAGACTACTCTTGCTCGAAATATTTATCGTAATCGGGGTGTTATCGAACATTTCACCATTCTTGCTTGGGCTACCATTTCCCAGAAATATAGAAAGGAAGAAATTCTTTTACAGCTTCTTCAAGAGGACAATGAATGTGAGGGTGAAAAGAATGATTATGAATCATTAGGAACTAAATTGCACAAGAGATTATCGGGTAGGAGGTATTTGATTATAATAGATGATATTTGGGATGTTCAAATGTGGGTTCAACTTCAGAGGTTCTTTCCTGATAACAAAAAAGGTAGCAGGGTCGTTATAACAACTAGGATATCAAATTTTCAGTCGAAGGACTCTTATGTCCTCAACATGAGATTTTTGGATGAGGAGGAAAGCTGGAGTTTGTTTTCCAAAATCGTGTTTGGGGAAGAAAGTTGTCCTATTGAATTCGAGGAAATCGGAGAGGTGATTGTAGAAAATTGTAGAGGGCTACCTTTGTCGATTGTTGTGATTGGAGGACTCCTGGCAAAGTCTGAACGCACAATAGAATACTGGGAATATATAGCGGAAAATTTGAATTCGATTGTGAATTCAGAGGGCGATGGAATTTTCTTAGAGTTATTATATTTAAGCTATACTCAGTTGCCGGTTTATCTAAAACCATGTTTTCTCTATATGGGAGTTTTTCCAGAAGATGAGAAGATCCGTGTCACTGAGCTCACTGAGTTGTGGGTTGCGGAAGGATTTGTGAAACCAGTTAACGCGAATGAGTATTTGAAGGAACTAATTAATAGAAACCTGGTTTCAATCCATCAGTTGGAGTCCACTGGAAATATAAAGTACTGCAACGTTCATGATCTGTTGAGAGACCTCAGCTTGAGAGAAGCTGAAAAGCAGAGGTTTTATTGTGTCATAAGACAACATAGTCCTATTGTTCCACATGACTTAAGCACCCAACGACGTGTTGTTATTCCAGACAACGAGTCACATGATGAAATCCATAACGCCTTGCAATTTATGTCACTTGCTCGTTCTTTGTTATGTGATTCTTTGAGAAGTCTACGATTGCACAATTTTAGATTGATGAGGATAATGGTATGTCCGAATTTTGATTACACGGACCGCCTAACAGAATTGTTCAAGTTAGTTAACTTACGGTACCTTGTCATCAATGGATGTTGGGTTTCCAAACTTCCTTCTTCAGTATACCTGCTTTGGAATCTACATACATTAATTGTTCACATTCGAGAGGAAACAGGACCGTTTGAAATTTGGAACATGCCTCAACTTAGACATCTTGAGTTTGGAAAAGGGGTGTACTTCCCTGATCCTCCAGGTGGCGAAAATGGCGAGCAAGATGGCATTGTCTTGGTGAATCTACAGACGCTTGGAACAATACTAAATTTCAAGTTGAGTGAAGAGGTGGTTAAGAGAATCTCCAATATAAAGAAATTTAAAGTACAATATTATGGTAGAAGATTTGAGGAAGAGTCCTATGATTATTGTCTCGAGAATCTTGAGCGTCTAGATAAACTTGAATCCTTGTACTTCCAACTGTCTGGTCGTTCAATTCGGCATACCCTTACCTTCCCACACTCTCTCAGGAAGTTGACTTTGAAGGGCTGTCATGTCCATTGGGAAGACTTGTTGGAAAACGTGGAACTATTTCCCCTTCTTGTGAAGCTCAAACTTATTGGAGTGTCCTTCAGAGGACACACATGGGAAACAGTTGAAGGGCAATTCCCCAGTCTGAAATTCTTGCAAATCGAGTGGTGTATGGATCTGGAAGACTGGACAACAGAAAGCTCCCACTTCCCATGCCTCGACCGCCTTGTTCTTGAGGGACTACGACAGTTGAATAAGATCCCTTCAGAAATCGGAGAAATATCAACGTTGAAATCAATTAAGTTGATCCAGTGTAGCAACTCTGTTATCATGTCTGCTCATGAAATACTAGAGGAACAAGAGGAATTATACGGGGAAGTAAGCCTTCAAGTTCGAGTCTTGATCAGGGATTCCAAGCTAAAAGAAGATTTGCAGAGGTTGGCAGGTCCCAACTTCCAACTTATATGATCTGTTTTTCATTTATAATTTGTAACATCACTTCTTTCCTCCATATTTGATCATATCTGATTTGTTATGTTTACTCAACAAGGATAATTGATGGTATATGAACATGTTTATTTAGTGGGTTTGCAAACAAAGTTTAGATCCATTTACATGCTTTGTGCTTATTGCTTCCACTTCATTTGCCATGTCCTCTTATACTTGTTTAGTTGCAAATCAGCTGAAAAAGGTCGAAAATAACAATATAACTACCTGATAAGCAGAAAGTAAATTATCTAAAAAATATATATAATATAATTCTAGTAAAAAAAAAAAAAGAGTAATTGTAGAGCTCTTATGTTTTGAAGAGAAGCTGTGAGCTATTTACAGCTAGAATCAATAAAAACTCAAATAATAAGTCTTTAAAATAAACGAATTTGATAATATTGGGCTCGTTGCCTCATTAGCAACCTGCTCTAATATATAATGCTAATATTTTGACATTTTAATTTTAGTTTTTTGCAATTTTATATATGATAAATTTATTTTTAATATATTGATAAGTAACATGATTAATAGTTTATACTTATTAAATATTAAGTAAATTAAATATAGGAACGAGCCAAATACAAACAATTCAATATTATATTTGGCTTGTTCCCCTGTTGTCTGTCTTATACGTTGAAAGTTGGCAGAAAACTATATATTTTCTTTTTTTAGCTTTTCTAGTAAGTGTTGCAGGAAATACATAGAAAATTATATAAATCTGCAAAAGGGATATAGAATTGAAGCAAAGCACACCCAAGAAGAGAACATAACTTTTCTCTAACCACTTCATCAATTCTCATTGGAGATGGCAGCTTATGCAGCTCTTCATTCTCTTATGTATATTATGAAGCAGATCGAGCATCATCCTCATCCTCCTCTTTCCCTCGACAAAACCCAGGTTGAATCTCTCACTGAAAACCTTACTTTCTTGCAAGATTTTCTTGAAAGTTATTCTCTTCATGTTGGCTACACCAAAGAAACAGATGACTTGGAGAGTCGCATAGCAAATGCGGTTCATGCGGCTGAAGATGTAATCGAATCCCATATAGCCGATCAAATTCTTGCTGGAGAAGAGATGAGTACCAATATTGACATTCTAGAAGGTCTAGAGAAAGTGATGGAAGAGATTGATTCTATCAAGAAAGAGGTGATGGAGATTAAAGAGAAGAAGGGTGTCCAACATCACTTGCTTCGGAGAAACTCAAAAAGATCTTCTTCCATTGGGCAGAACACTTCAATGGTGGGTTTCGATGATGTCTTGATTGAAGTCATGGATAAGCTCACTCGAGGACAACTTGGTCGCCAACTCATTCCGATCGTTGGTATGGGCGGAATAGGTAAGACAACTCTTGCCAGAAATGTTTATCAAGATCCTGTTGTTGTCCAACATTTTGATATTCTTGTTTGGGTTACCGTTTCTCAAGAATATAGAATGATTGAAATTCTTTCACATTGTCTTCAAGAGGACAGGGGAGATTTGGGCAAAATGTATGATGAATATGAATTAGGAATTAGGTTATACCAAAGATTATCAGGTAGGAGGTATTTGATTATAATGGATGATATTTGGGATATTCGGGCATGGGATCAACTTAGGAGGTTCTTTCCTGATAACAATAATGGTAGTAGAATTGTAATAACTACTAGGATATCAAATTTTCAAGTGACAGACTCTTACGTCTTGAGGATGGGATTTTTGGACGAGGATAGAAGTTGGAGTCTGTTTTCCAAGATCGTGTTTGGGGAAGAAGGTTGCCCTTTTGAATTGAGAGAAACTGGGAAGAAGATTGTGGAAAATTGTAAAGGGCTTCCTTTGTCAATTGTCGTGGTTGGAGGACTCCTAGCAAAGTCTGCACGGACAAGAGAGTATTGGGAGTGTATAGCAGAAAATTTAAATTCAATTGTGAACTCCGAGAACGATGAAAACTGCTTGAAAATATTACATATGAGCTATAGCCACTTGCCAATTTACTTAAAGCCATGTTTTCTTTATATGGGAGTTTTTGAAGAAGATAGGAAAGTTCGCGTCTCAAAGCTCATTAAATTGTGGGTTTCCGAAGGATTTCTTAAACCAATTAGTGGTAGAACTTCGGAAGAGATAGCAGGTGAGTACTTAAAGGAGCTTATCAATAGAAATTTGGTTTTAGTTAATGAGTTGGGGTGTACCGGAAACATAAAGTACTGCAACATTCATGATCTGTTGAGGGATTTGTGCTTGAGAGAAGCTCAAAAACAGAGGTTTTATAGTGTCATAAGGCAACATGGTCTTGATGTTCCACAAGAACGTCGTGTTGTTATTCCCGAAAGCACATCAAGGGAGAAAGTCCTTAATGGCTTGCAATCTATGTCACTTGCCCGTTCTTTGATATGTGAATCTACAGAAGCTCTACCATTGCACGATTTTAGATTGTTGAGGATAATGTCGTGTTCAAGCTCTGATTACACTTATTTCCTAGAAGACATGTTCCAGTTAGTCAACTCAAGGTATCTTGTTCTCAATGCTCGTTCAGGGTCCAAATTTCCCTCTTCAATCTGCATCCTCTGGAATCTGCATACATTAATAGTTGAAACGGGGGAAGAAACTGCACCAATTGAAATTTGGAACATGTCTCAACTTCGGCATTTGGAGTTTGGAGGTGGAATCCACCTCCCAGATCCTCCATGTGGTGACACTGTCTTGGTGAACCTACAAATGCTTGGGAGGATAATAAGTTTCAAATGTAGTGACGAGGTGGTTAAGAGAATCCCCAATATCAAGAAACTAGAAATATCTTATTACAACAAATTTGAGGAAGGCTGTCTCAACAATCTAGGCCACCTACATAAACTCGAATCCTTGTACTGCCTATCATTCCCCCACGCAGGTGATATTCTGCGTGATCTTGTCTTTCCACACTCGCTCAAGAAGTTGACAATTGCAAACAGTGTTGTCTATTGGGAAGAAATGCTGGAAAAGATAGGTTCGTTGCCCCTTCTTGAAAAGCTCGTACTCAGGTTCGGGTCCTTCAAAGGGGGCAAGTGGGAAACAGTTGAAGGGCAATTCCTTAGTCTTAAATTCTTAGAAATCGAGCTGTGTAGGAATCTGGAATGCTGGATGACAGACAGCACCCACTTTCCGCGCCTAGAGCACCTTGTTCTTGATGGATTAGATGAGTTGAACGAGATCCCTTCAGAGATTGGAGAAATGCCAGTGCTGAAATCGATTAAGTTGGTGTATTGTACCAATTCTGCCATCAATTCTGCTAGGAAAATACTAGACGAGCAAGAAGAACTATATGGTGAAGTGGGAGTTCATATTCGAGTTCAGACCAAGAATGCTAAGCAGAGAGAAGAACTGCAAAGGTTGACAAGCCCAAACTTCCACTTTATATGATCTGGTTTTGAGTTGGTGTAATGTTTTTCATTCTCTCTTCTTTATCTTTCTGTTTAACCGTTATTTCTGTTTTTCTGTTTATAACTAAGTAATTTGTTATATGAATTTATAACCAATAATGATACATATGTATATGATCTTTCTTATTTCATATGAAGATCAAATTTTTGCATTGTCCAAACACAGCAGTCAAGAAGTAACTTGCTTCAGGGGAAGGAGTTTTGAGAAAAGTCAACGGGAGTCAAACGTTCTTCAATAGGAAAGTATAAATAGACATAATTGGAGGGACTCAATTTTTGTAAGACTAGATTTGTATGATTGTGCAAAACTTCTATTAATGAGAAAAGTTTAAAGAGGACCTTTTTTTTTTTCTTCAATCTAATTTAATTACTATCCAAAAACAAATTTAATTAGATACCACCAAATGATAGATGATATAGATCTCGTTCTTATCTTAAAAAACATGGTGACTTTCGAGTATTTTCTATTGATTTATACATATTGAAAATGTTTTATACCCACTAATATATGAAAGATGTGTTTTAGCCACTTTCTGATCTTTGGAAAAATGCCCTTCAATTGATTTGAAAATTATAGGGACATTTCTATTTTTAGCCGCTTTCTAGATATATTCTAGTCTTTTAAATGAGAATTTGGTAAAAATAAAATTTCTTATTTTGATAAGGAAAATACATTTTTTTTTTTTATGGATTATGAAAAGTGCGACAGTGCCACCTAACAAATATTTTATTTTGTTTTTTATTATTAGTTTAAAGAGCGACAACTAATAGGCTAAGTTATGGGCCAGTGGCATATTAAGTACTATATTTGCATTTTGGCATTATTACCGTCAAATTCGCCGGCTTCACTACTCGAGTCTTGTTTCACCAATTATTTTATTTTATTAAAAAAAGATTAAACAGTCTAATAATTTTAGTTTGCTATTCACTCCATTTCAATGTGACATAGATAAGCTCACTGTTATTTGTCTTGTACACTGAAGGTTGGCAGATATGACGATAAATTGAAATGATTGAGGCAATTATTTGAGGATATCATCAATGTCTGTTAGTTCTTAGACTGAAAAATATTTGTGGTTTCAACTTCATATAATCCATTTATTAGTGTTAGCAGCATTACTCTGTTGACTTAATTTCCAGGAGAAAGATTGATAGAAGCCAGAGATGGCAGCTTATGCAGCTTTGGTTTCTCTTATGCATACTATAGAGCAAATCGAGCATCATCCTCGTCCTCCTATTTCTCTCGACAAATCCCAGGTTGAATCTCTCACCGAAAAGGTTACTTTCTTGCAAGACTTTCTTGAAGATTATTCTCAGCATATTGGCTATTGCAAAGAAGCAGATCCCTTGGAGATGTGCATTGCTGATGTGGCTTATGAGGCCGAAGATGTAATTGAATCCAATATTGTGGAACGAATTCATGCTGGATCCACAAGTCATGGTGAAAAGATCTGCTCCGTTGACTTGTTTGAAGGTCTGCAGAAAGTGATAGGTGACATGGATTTGATGAAGAAAGATGTGATGAAGATTAAAGAGAAGATGGGAATCCAACATAAGCCAAAGGGACATTCTTCAACTTCTGCAACTTCATCAAGATTTGCTTCCACAAGGCACAATATTACCATGGTGGGATTTGATGATATCTTAATTGAAGTCATGGCTAAGCTCACTCAAGGACAACTTGATCGCCAGGTCATTCCGATTGTTGGTATGGGTGGTACTGGTAAGACTACTCTTGCTAGAAATATTTATCAAAATCAAGTTGTTGTGCAATGTTTTGACATTCTTGCTTGGGTTACTGTTTCTCAAGATTATAGAATGAGAGCAATTCTTTTACAACTTGTTAAAGAAGATGAGGGAAGTTTGAGCAAAATGAGTGAGTTTGAATTAGGATTAAAAGTACACCAAAGATTATCAGGGAGGAGGTATTTGATTGTAATGGATGATATTTGGGATATTCATGTGTGGGACCAACTTAGGAGGTTCTTTCCGGATAATAATAATGGTAGTAGAGTCGTAATAACAACTAGGATATCAAATTTTCAACTTACCGACTCTTATGTCGTTAAGATGGGATTTTTGGATAAGGATAAAAGTTGGAGTTTATTTTCGAAAATTGTGTTTGGGGAAGAAGGTTGCCCTTCTAAACTAGAGAAAATTGGAAAGAAGATTGTAGAAAACTGTAGAGGGCTTCCTTTGTCGATTGTTGTGGTTGGAGGACTCCTAGCTGAGTCTGAATGCACACTAGAATTTTGTGAGTACATAGCGAAAAATTTAAATTCGATTGTGAATTTAGAGAATGATGAGGGTTGCTTGAAAATATTACATATGAGCTATGACCAATTGCCGGTTTATTTGAAGCCATGTTTTCTCTATATGGGAGTTTTTCCGGAAGATGAGAAGATCAGTGTCTCAAAGCTCGTCAAGCTCTGGGTAGCCGAAGGATTTCTGAAGCCAGTCAAGGGTAAAAATTCGGAAGACATCGCGAAAGAGTATTTAAAGGAACTTATTAACAGAAATTTGGTTTTAGTTAACGAGTTGGGGTGTACTGGAAACATAAAGTATTGCAACATTCATGATTTGCTAAGAGACCTATGTTTGAGGGAAGTTCAAAAGCAAAGGTTTTATAATGTCATAAAGAAAGATGATCTTGACGACCTACAAGTCATAAGCACTCAACGCCGCGTTGTTATCCCAGACAACAAGTCACATGATGAAATCCATAACGCCTTGCAATTTATGTCACTTGCCCGTTCTTTGATATGTGATTTCAAGAAAGTTTTACCATTGCGAGATCTTAGATTGTTGAGGATAATGTCGTATTCACACTTTGGTAACAGGTTTCTAGAAGACATGTCCCAGTTAGTCAACTCAAGGTGCTTTGTTCTGAATGCTATGTATTACACATTTCCTTCTTCAATCCACCTTTTTTGGAGCCTACATACATTAATTGTTCAAAATACTGAGGTGATTCGTGCACCAATTGAAATATGGAAGATGCCTCAGCTGAGGCATCTCGAGTTCAAGAAAGGACTCTACCTCCCAGATCCTCTCAAAGGTACATATTTTCTGACATTTGATGTTTCATCTCGTATTTCATTATCTTTAACAGGCATATAATGACTATTTTTGAAATATCAGATGAAACACAAATTATTATGGAAAACCTACGGACACTCAAGAAGATAGTAAATTTCAAATGTGGTGAAGAGATGGTTGAGAGATTTCCCAATATGAAGAAGTTGAAAGTATCATACTTTGCTATTAAGAAGGAAGAATGTTGTCTCAACAATCTTGACCTTTTTCATAGTCTCCAATCCTTCAGCTGTGAATGCAGCATATTTGAAAGTGATTTTCTGGAGAAGCTTATCTTCCCATGCTCACTCAAGAAATTGACAATTTCAAGCAGTTGTATTCAACCATGGGAACACGTACTGGAAAAGATAGGTTCGTTGCCTCTTCTTGAGAAGCTCGTACTCGTTTCTGGGTCCTTCAACGGACACGAGTGGGAAACAGTTGGAGGTCATTTTCCCAGCCTAAAGTACTTGAGGATTCAGAACTGTAGTGATCTTGAATACTGGACAACAGAAAGCTCCCATTTTCCACGCCTCGAGCAACTTGTTCTTTGCAAAATACAAGAGTTGAAGGAGATTCCTTCGGAAATTGGAGAAATATCGACATTGAAATCGATTGAGTTGGTGGATTGCTGCAAAGCTGTTGTAATCTCTGCTAATAATATTGTGGAAGAACAAAAGGAAATGTATGGGGAAGTAGGCATTCAAGTTCGAGTTCAGTCTAGTAGGAATCAGCACTCTTCAAGTTCCACTTCACTCGAAGTGCCATCATTGTAGAACTTGATTCAAATAAGTTGTGTCAATTTGTAGTTTGTTCACATCATTTGTAATTTTATATCGGTGAAAATTGCAATTTTTGTCCTATAAATTTTCAAAACAAACCCGATATTTTCAACATTTGCTACACTCAAAATATCGTCCTATAATTTTGAGAACAATCATGTTTCAGTACATGTTGAAAAACTAATTTTAAAATTAATATTCCTCTAATTTCAAAATTAATGTTGAAAACAATCAGTCCTATAAAATTTCCTCTTTCAGGTTGTTCTTTATGTTTTAATATAGTAAGCATTAATGTTATGGTAAGTTCATAGTTTTCAAATCATGGAAATTGAAATAAAATAAAATATTCAATATGGTAAGTTAATCATTATTTGCTGAAAATGACGTCGACTAGTTTTCTAAGCATCAAATTAATTTAAAGAAGGAAAAAGAAAATTTTCTATTTTCAGAAATGTGTTTAATTTCGTGGGAAATTTTTATTTTTTTGGATAAAGAATATAAATATATGCTTGCGAGTAATTTATGGTAACATTCTAATTGCGCATTTATTGCCCTATAATTCCACACCGTTATAATTGAGAATCAAATAGAGATATTGCAAATTGATTAACAATCCATAATTAGACTAATCAATCATTAAGATTCTCCCATATATTGAATTAGCCTTTCTATGTAAAGTAGTGGTTACCATTCCAGCCAAACAAGTACATATGGAAACAAAATCACAAAACATTTCTAAATTAAATATCATCTATATCTATAAATATATGATTAGAATACATGATCCCTTGTACAAACTCAAGAATATAGAGAAAATATATATTATATTAACAACAAAATGGAGAGAAAACACACACAGATTTTCATCACTGTGATGATTCTAATGATGTCAATCTCTTCTATTTCATCTGCAGAAAATGGACATGAAGTTGTTCCATTATGGGTGAATGTGGGAGAATGCATTGCTAGAAAATGTAATCCTCTTTGCAAAGGAAAACCCAATTTTCAACAATGTGTCACTGATTGTTCTGAGACATGCATTCCTAATATGAAAACTAATTTCCCGACTTTAACATACTATTGCAATCTTGGCTGCTCGATTCATAAATGCTCCAAATTTTCCAATGGTATGTTTTTCGATTCCTTGTTAATTTCTTCACTTTTTTTTCCTTGTTTATTTTGGAAAATTGTAACATTGTTTTTCTTACTATAAGTGGTCTTAATTTTAGTTGTATGTGTATTAGATTTTGTAGTTTGGGTTTTGTAGTACTAATGTTGAAATTATATTATAGATGTATTACATTTTCAATATTTTTCATTTTTAGCTTTAAATTGCTAATTTCAGTTTATACATAAGAACATTCCAAATTCTTAAACATTCAAGAGTAAAATTACATTTTTGTATTGATCCAGGACCAGTCATAAATTTTTGTTGATATAGGACTAAAATTATAATTTTTTATACATTTATACTTATTGAGAATTTAAGTCCAATTTGGGCTCATTTGTCCTTAATGTGCATTACTTTTTTTAAAATTATTGTCCCGAATTATCATCACGAATGTAGAGTCTTCTTATTTTTTTCCACGGTTTTAAAATAATTATTTCATGAGTTTTGATACAGTTTATTTAATTTGTTTAATAATTGTTTTGATGTTTTTGACAGATGCAAAATTAATGGAAACATGCATACACGACTGCTCCAACGTCCAATGTAAAGCATGAAAGTTGTGTACTGTTGCCACATTAATGAAGATTAATTGATTTATAATGTTTCTATCTTTATTATCTTTTAATCGTAACATAATTTATTTTTAATACGATGTCCTCCTGAATTAAAAAGAAGAAAAATATATACATTTCTTTATTATGATAAGTACTATTTTTTTATCCCGAATCTCTTCTGCTGAATCAAAAGTGATCGATTATTTAATCTCACCACTACATTAACAAAATAACAACCAATTTTTTTTTTTTTTTTTTTTTATCCTAGTAGACATTCAAATTCCATTAATCAAAGAAATTCCATAATAATTAAAGGTTGTTAATAGTTGCATTAGTTTTAAAGATGATATACAGTTGATGCTTCGGATTTGTTTCTTCTAAACTTTTGAATATTTTAGATTTTAGAATAAAATTTGTTTCATATTAAAAATAGATAGGAGGACTTCCCAATGATATTATATATATATATATATATATATATATATATATATATATATAATCATACTAGATAATTATAAGGGTAAATTACAAAATGATTGCCAAACTATGGTCACTTTTCCACTTTTTTACCCGAACTTTCAAAGTTTACTGTAAAATAACTCAACTTTATTTTTCTTACCAAACAATAGCCAGAACTTTCAAAAATTACTGTAAAATTACTCCGGCGGAATATTCCGAGAATATTCCGTTCGACCTTTCAAAAATTACTGTACAATAGCTGAACTTTATTTTTTTTATACCAAATAATAGCTGAACTTTTTTTTAATAACTAATTAATTAAATTAACTAATTAGAAATAACAATATTATTAATAACTATAAAAATAATTAGAATAACTAACAAACAATAAAAATAATATTAATAAGTCTAAAAAAAATCATAATAACAATAATTATAAGAACAAAAATTAATTACCAACAATAATATTACCAATAGTAATAATAAAATTAAGAATACTAAAAATATTTATTAAAATACCTAAAATATGAATTACAACAACAATAATACTAATAATAATAATAAAAATAATAATTTACATACAACAAGTCAACAACATCAACAACATCAATAATAATAAATAATTATTATTAAAATAATAATAACATTTATTATTATTGTTGTTGTTTAATTATTATTGTTATTATCATTATTATTATTATTATTATTATTATTATTATTATTATTATTTTTTGTTGTTGTTATAAATATCCATAGAATAATTGATCTTCTTTGAACGAAAGTGAAAAAATTTCATGTAGTTTCTATGGTTTAATAAATATTTTTAGTATTCTTAATTTTATTATTACTATTGGTAATATTATTGTTGGTAATTAATTTTTGTTCTTATAATTATTGTTATTATGATTGTTTTTAGACTTATTAATATTATTTTTATTGTTTGTTAGTTATTCTAATTATTTTTATAGTTATTAATAATATTTTTATTTCTAATTAGTTAATTTAATTAATTAGTTATTAAAAAAAAGTTCAGCTATTATTTGGTATAAAAAAAAAATAAAGTTCAGCTATTGTACAGTAATTTTTGAAAGGTCGAACGGAATATTCTCGGAATATTCCGCCGGAGTAATTTTACAGTAATTTTTGAAAGTTCTGGCTATTGTTTGGTAAGAAAAATAAAGTTGAGTTATTTTACAGTAAACTTTGAAAGTTCGGGTAAAAAAGTGAAAAAGTGACCATAGTTTGGCAATCATTATGTAATTTACCCTAATTATAATTATTTAAAATATGAAATTATGGATTTATATATCATAATATAGAATATCACCTTCGTTAAAATTATATGTATTAAGTACTCTTGAATCCCAAATTCTCAATAAAATTACTTTATCAACCTATGGGCCATTAATAGTAGCAAATTTATTTGATATATGTAAGTTGGATCGGCAGTTATTTTGGGCCAATAGTTGAATTATTATCATTTCTAATCTGGGCCCATTAAACACCCAATATGGATAATTTACAATCATAACTTCCATGACCTTTTTTTTTTTTTTCTTTTCTGAACTTTTCTGGAAGGACTTGGCAATGTGTATATATGATTAGGAAATACACAATTTTGAAATACCACCATTATTAATTTTGAAATACTAAAATTGAAAAAACTAGCTAAATCAGTGCTAAATTCACAATGACTGACCAAAATAGGAAGATGTTGTAATATTTTGGATTTTCTTACCTATTTTAGACATATCACGATGTTATCGTTGTTGTCATGTTGGCGAGGAAAAAAAAAAGCATATACTTTTTAACATTTTTTTTATTAAATTATCAATGTGTGATCTAAATAACTTTCAGCATCTGAAATTTTATTGTTTCATTAGATTAAAATTTGAACTAAACTACAATGATAAGTTCATTTTATAAAATTGATGACTGAATAGACAGAGGTGTACTATACTATTATTTTAAATCTCAAATGCTTAAAATGGTTTTGGTATTTAATTTGATCATCCATCAGAATCCATATATATCTACTCAAAAATTAGATATTTGAAGTACCTTAAACGACTTAAATTTTAACTTGTTAAATATTTCATTAATCTATTTTATCAAATTAAGTTGTTGAAGTACCTAAGTAAAATAGGATATTAGAAGTTATAAAATATCCAAATGATAAAATTTGTCAAAGTTTGTCCTAATATTATTTTATTTAAAAAAAAAAATTAAAAAGTCACCAATAGGCCTTCAATATATTTGACAACTACCGCATGCATCTTATTATTTCAGAAAATTCTTCTGGACCACCTTTTCTCTCATTTATCGTTTCAGCAGTATTCAGAAACCTAGCTAGCCAATTGAATTCTATTTTCTAGAAAAAGATTGATTAGAATTTGGAGATGGCAGCTTATGCAGCTCTGCAATCTCTTATGTATATTATAAAGCAGATCGAGCATCATCCTCTTCCTCCTATTTCTCTTGACAAAACCCAGGTTGAATCTCTCACTGAAAAGGTAACCTTCTTGCAAGAATTTCTTGAAGGTTATTCCCATGTTGCAGGCTACAACAAAGAAGCGGATCCCTTGGAGCTACGCATAGCAGATGCAGCTTATGCAGCTGAAGATGTAATCGAATCCCATATAGTCGATCAAATTCATGTTGGATCCACAAGTCGTGGTCAAGAAATCAGTTCTGTTGACTTGTTTGAAGGTCTGCAGAAAGTGGTAGAAGACATGGACTTGATGAAGAAAGAGGTGATGGAGATTAAAG
This sequence comes from Scutellaria galericulata, assembly GCA_946896805.1. Lineage (NCBI taxonomy): Eukaryota > Viridiplantae > Streptophyta > Magnoliopsida > Lamiales > Lamiaceae > Scutellaria > Scutellaria galericulata. The sequence continues at coordinate 15,796,022 of OX335797.1, forward strand.
AGAAGATTGGAGGAGCCCAACATCACCTGATGCAGAGAAGCTCAACCCCTGTTGCTTCCTTCAGATCTTCTTCCAACACGACCATGGTGGGTTTTGATGACGTCTTGATCGAAGTCATGGATAAGCTCACTCGAGGACAACTTGATCGCCAAATCATTCCAATTGTTGGAATGGGTGGTATTGGTAAGACTACTCTTGCCGAAAATGTTTACAAAAATCCAGTTGTCACCCAACATTTTCAAGTTCGTGCTTGGGTTACGGTTTCTCAAGAATACAGATTGAGAGATATTCTTGAAGAACTTCAAGAGGGTGGGGGAGGTTTGAGTCAAATGAATGAATTTGAATTAGGGGAAATTTTGCACAAAAGATTATCAGGTAGGAGGTATCTGATTATAATTGATGATATTTGGGACATTCAAGTTTGGGATCAAATTAGGAGATTCTTTCCTGATAACAAAAATGGAAGTAGAATTGTAATAACAACTAGGATATCAGATTTTCAGGTGACTAACTCTCGTATCATTAAGATGGGATTTTTGGATAAGAATAGAAGTTGGAGTCTGTTTTCCAAAATTGTGTTTGGGGAAGAAGGCTGCCCCATTGAACTGAAGGGTATTGGAGAGAAGATTGTAGAAAGTTGTGGAGGACTTCCTTTGTCAATTGTTGTTGCTGGAGGACTCTTAACAAAGTCTGAATACACACAAGAATATTGGGAATATATAGCAGAAAATTTGAATACGATTGTGAATTCAGAGAATGATGAAAGTTGCTTAAAAATATTATATATTAGCTATAATCAGTTGCCAATTTATCTTAAGTCATGTTTTCTCTATATGGGAGTTTTCCCAGAAGATGAGAAAATTTTTGTCTCAAAGCTCGTTAAATTATGGGTTGCCGAAGGTTTTCTGAAACCTTCTAGTGGTAAAATTTTGGAGGAGACTGCAAAAGAGTATCTAAAGGATCTTATCAACAGAAATTTGGTTCTAGTTCATAAATTGGGGGATGGCGGAAGCATGAAGTACTGCTATATTCATGATCTATTGAGGGACCTTATTCATGATCTATTGAGGGACCTTTGCTTGAGGGAATCTCAAAAGCAAAGGTTTTATAATGTCATAAGGCAACCTAGTCTTAACATTCCACAAGGGTTAAACTCTCAACGCCGCATTGTTATTCCAAAAAGCACATCACAGGAGGAAATCTTTAATGTCTTGCAGTGTATGTCACTCGCCCGTTCTTTGATATATGATTCTGAGGAAGAACTACCATTGCACAAATTTAGATTGTTGAGGGTAATGTCACGTCCATACTTGGTTAACAAGTTTTTCCTAGAAAATACGTTTGAGTTAGTCAACTCACGGTGCATTTTTCTAAATCATAGTACTCATAAATTTCCTTCTAAACTTGACCTCTTTTGGAATCTACAAACATTGATTTTTGAAGCATTTTATGAGCGTGAAATGCCATTTAAAATTTGGAACATGCCTAACCTTAGGCATCTTGTGAATGGACAAGGACTCCAACTCCAATATCCTCTCAATGACAAAGATGGCATTATCTTGGAGAACCTACAGACGCTTGGGAGCATAATAAATTTCAAGTGTTGTAAAGAGGTGGTTAAGAGAGTTCCCAATATCAAGAAATTAGAAGGACTTTATGTCACAAGTGATGGGAGAGACAATGGCTTCAACAATTTCCGTCATCTACAAAAACTGAAGTCCCTTAAATTCCAATGCAGAGTAAATGGTGAAAGTGATTTTCTGCAGAATCTTACCTTCCCACACTCGCTCAAGAAACTGGAGTTGTACATCACTAAATTCCAGAAGTGGGAAGATAGTTTGGAAAAGATATGTTCATTGCCCTGTCTTGAGAAGCTTTCACTCGCAAACGGGTCCTTCAATGGATGCAAGTGGGAAACAGTTGAAGGGCAATTTTCGAAGCTAAAATTATTGGAAATTGATTCTTGCAGAGATCTGAAATATTGGATAACAGAAAGCTCCCACTTCCCACGCCTTGAGCACCTTGTTCTTTGGTCATTACACGATTTGAAGGAGATCCCTTCAGAAATTGGTGAAATACCAACGTTGGAATCAATTACATTGAATCACTGTAGGCATTCAATCATCTTCTCTGCTAAGAAACTCATAGAGGAACAAGAGGAATTATATGGGGAAGTAGGCCTTCAAGTTCGAGTATGGACCGATATGCAGAAAGAAGATATGCAGAGGTTGGCAGGTCCCAACTTCCATTTCATCCATTTGAATTTTTCCTCCGCTGTGTATGTGTACTTCACTCTTCTCCTCTATAAGCATGTTCTTTCTGTTGGGAATATGGCTGCAAGAAAGGATAAAAGGAATTGCAAAGCTGCTGCTCTTGCTTCTGTATTAATATTTCTTGATGATTCTAAACTCATCCACATACATGAGATTTTATAGTAGATGAATACATCTTGAGAATTACAAATTCAACATAGAAAACAAACAATCTTTAAAAGCAATAAAGTCCTAATTTGACTTGAGTAAGGAATTCTAGGAGACATTCCAAAACTCTTCAAATTACATATTATCATTTAACACCCCTTCTTAATTTGTAATTTGCAACACATCCATGAAGTTGTGAAGTTTCTCCACTGAAACGGCTTTGGTAAGAGCATCAGCTGGTTGTTCCACAGTTGAGATAAATTCTAGGAAGATTTCCTTCTTTTGAACCAAATCACGAATGTAATTATGCCTCAATTCGATGTGCTTCGATCTCCCATGAAAAACTGGATTCTTGGTCATAGCAATTGCAGATTGGTTATCACAAATGATAGGAGTAGGACCTTCAACCTTTTGTTGCAAATCATCCAAAATTCTCCTTAACCAAATTGCTTCTCGCGCAGCTTCACTTGCCGAAATGTATTCAGCCTCGGCTGAAGATAGTGCAACCGAATCTTGCTTTTTTGAACTCCATGAAATTGCTTTGGATCCCAAACAAAAAATGTATGCTGAGGTGCTTTTCCTGTCATCCAAACTTCCAGCCCAATCACTATCAGTGAAGCCAACCAAATTGCTATTTTCTTCCTTCACATAGTTGATACCAACATTTTTCGATCCTTGTAGATATCGAAGAATCATCTTTGCCGCTGCAAAATGAGCCTTGCTTGGTTCAGCCATATACCTGGAAATTATGCTAACAGAGTGCACAATATCAGGCCTTGTGTTTGTGAGATAAATCAATGAACCAACAAGACTTCTATAAACACTTGGGTCAACTTTTTCTGCTCCATCATTTCGCTGCAACTTCTCATTCAACGCCATAGGTGTAGCTATAGGTTTGCAATTTTCCATCTTGAACTTCTTAAGCAAATCAGCCACATATTTCTCTTGAAAGATAAAAATCTTTCCCTTGGCTTGCTTAACTTGGATTCCAAGAAAAAACTTCATTAAACCAAGATCAGTCATCTCATACTCTTTCATCATCTCTTCCTTGAATGATTTCACCATCTCATCATTAGTTCCTGCATAGATCAAGTCATCAACATAAATGCAAACCATCAAGAAATCACCTCCTTTCTTCTTCACATACAAAGATGGTTCGGATGGACTTTTCAGAAAATTATTCTTCAAGAAATAAGAATCAATTTTATTGTTCCACGCTCTCGGTGCTTGCTTTAAGCCGTAAAGAGCTTTATGTAGCTTGTAGACCTTGCCATCTTGCCCTTTTGTTTCAAAACCTGGAGGTTGGGTAACATAAACCTCATCTTCTAACTCTCCATGAAGGAATGCAGATTTCACATCAAGTTGAAAAACTTGCAACTCCAATTGAGCTGCGAGTGCAAGAACAGTTCGTATTGTTTCCATTCGTGCAACGGGAGCAAAAGTCTCGTTGAAATCAACACCAGGCTGTTGTGAGTAGCCCTTTGCAACCAAACGTGCCTTGTACTTTTGTACACTTCCATCTTCATTGAATTTTGTTTTGAAGATCCATTTCAGACCAATAGCTTCTTTCCCTTTCGGAAGGTCCACCAATTGCCAAGTTTGATTTTTCTCTATGCTTCTCATCTCTTCATTCATGGCTTTTCTCCATACTTCTTCATGTACAGCCTCTTCAAAACTCTTTGGTTCACTAGCAAAAAATGCAACATTGCATGATTCATATATTTCAGCCAAAGAACGATACTTTCTCGGATGATCATCCTCCGAATCTGACTCATTTTCAGGAATATTATTGCTTGATGGTCCAGCAACTTCTTGTGCAGATTTATTTGGCTCGAGAATTGCAAGTTCAGCAGGCCCTTGCTCAACAGTTTCATCTACCCACTTCCATGATGCGTTTTCGTTAAAAATAACATCTCTCGAAAGCACCAACTGATTAGACATTGGATTAAACAAACGATAACCTTTGGATTCATCACTATATCAGATGAAAATAAGTTTTTCACCTTTGCCATCAAACTTCTCTCTGTTTTGGGAAGGAATAAGTGCATAAGCTATGCAACCAAAGACTTTTAATTGGCTCACGTTTGGTTTCCTCCCATGCCAAGCTTCGAAGGGTGTCTTATTCCTCACGGCCTTTGTGGGTGACCGATTAAGAATATAGACAGTTGTATTTACAGCTTCTGCCCAAAATTTATTTGGAAGCCCTTTACCTTTCAACATACTTCTTGCCATTTCTTCAATTGTGCGATTTTTCCTCTCAGCCACACCGTTTTGTTGTGGTGTGTGTCGAACTGTAAGTTGCCTTTGGATGCCTTCATCTTTGCAATAATCCATAAAAGGTTTGTAGATAAACTCCCCTCCTCGATCAGTTCTGAGACACTTCAATTCATAGCCACTTTGCTTCTCCACAAAAGCTTTGAAGTGCAAAAACTTTGAGAAAGCTTCCGATTTCTGCTCAAGAATATAAACCCAACTCATTCTTGTAAAATCATCCACAAAAAGAAGAAAGTACCTCTTGTTGCCAAGTGAGTGAGTTCTTGTTGGGCCACAAATATCAGCATGAACCAATTCAAGAGGTTCACGAGCTCTCCACGCCATTTTTGGAAAAAGAAGACGATGCATTTTCCCATAGACACATCCTTCACAAACTTCATTATTTTTCTGAATTTCTGGAAGCCCTATAACCATATCTTTTTGCTTCAAAAGTTGCAAGTCTTTAAGATTCAAATGGCCATATCTCAAGTGCCAAAGTTGAGTATCATCTGGTGCTCCGCTTCTAAGAGCAACATGTGACTTCAAATTGAGAGGGAAAAGATTATTTGAAGTCATTTTCACAATAGCAACCTCATCTCCAGATTTTTTGTCAAGAATCTGACACTTGTTATCATCAAAAATCAGCTTGTATCCCCTTCTCATCATCTGTCCAACACTCAACAGATTTTGCGAAATATTTGGAGCATAATGAACATCGTGAATGAATTTTTTATTACCTTCACCTTCGTGTACAGCAATAACTCCTTTACCTTCAATTTTTACATTCTTTCCATCACCAAGTTCAACATGAGAAGAGTAATTTTTATCCAACTCAACAAATTCCATTTGGTTTCCAGTCAAGTGGTTGCTACACCCGCTGTCAAGATACCACGTTTCACCAGATCTTCTATTATTCGCAATGGAGAGAAATAATTTATTAGCATCATCTTCCGCAGAGAAATGAATGGCTTTTCTCCTCTCACTATTTTCTCCCTTTTCTTTGAACCAACAATCTCTATCAGAATGGTTAGCAATTTTGCATCTTGTACACTTGGACCAACAATCTTTAGATTCATGACCAGGTTTTTTTACAAATAAAGCATTCAGAATCAGAGTTACCAGATCTTTGTTGCCAAGAAGAATCACTTCTTCCTCGTCCTCTGCCTCTACCTTGAATATTTCTTCCACGACCTCTGCCGGGAAAATTTCCACGAGACATGCCTCCTCTTCCTTGTGGTTTATTTGAGACATTCCCCTTTGCTTGAAAAGCTTGCTCCAATGGTTTGAAAAGCTTGAATATTTCCCTCTATGCTTTGATGCTCACAATTTTGAGGACTTTGGTGCAGATAATTTAAAGCGATTAAGGGAAGAGTGAGTGTGGGCACTGAAGAATGCTTCAATTAATGAATGGGACCTATCATGGTGGTAGAACTGTAAACAAATATATGATCATTTATGTGTTGTTTCAATCTGTACATATTCACATGATAGATTTATAATTCTGTTACACAATGTTCAGTTAAAGAAACTGGGTATTTTATTTGGGTTTCTCTCAGATTAACCACTTATGGTGTTCATAGTTTTGCATATTATGTCAAGGGATCATATTGAGTTTTTGAATTCAACTTCTTGATTCAGTCGCAAGAGCATGCCTTTACTCGGGCATCTCGCGTTTGAAGGAGTAAACCTAAAATATCCTACAAACACTTGGGAAAATAATAAATTTCAAGTGTTGTAAAGAGGTGGTCAAGAGAATTCCAAATATCAAGAAATTAAAAGTAGGCCTTCAAGTTCGAGTTCAGAAATCTTCTTCAGTGCAGAAAGTTAAATTGCAGAGGAATAACAAGTATCATATGATTTGATACTTTAATTAAATCTCTGCTTCTCTTTTGAATTTTTTTTTTCTTGAAAATTTACAACTACATCGTTTTGTCTTTTTATACTGCTATAGTTCACAACTCCACCCATGTTAACTCCCAGTAATAGTGATTTTCATAGTTGAATCACAAAAATGGTATCCTTTTACGTTACTTTTGAGAAATTTCAATGGTAAATAATGCCTCTAACATCCATGTTAACATATGGTTTCTATATACGAACAACAGAATAACCTTCATTCCTCTCAAGATTGATGAAAACTAATTAAATACACAGAATGATAAGCACAATATCAATATATGGGTCATGAAATAGTAGCCATATTGGATGAGTTGATTTGATATATTTAACTTCGCCAGTTATTGTGCCGCTAGTGGAATTATCATTATATTTTGTTCAAGGCCCATCAAAAAAGCATTTTTGAAATGCTAAAATTGCAACAAATGGCTAAATCAGAGCTAAACTCACAATTATAGAACAAAATAGGAAAATGATGCAGAGTTTTGGATTTTCTTCCCCATTTTAGACCTCTCATGATGTCATGGTTGTTGCCATGTTGGTTAGAAAAATAAAATCAATTACTTTTTTAACTTTATTTTATTAAATTATCAATGTGTAATCTACCTAACTTTTAGCCTCTGAAATTTTATGGTTTCATCAAATATTAAAATAACCCAAACTCCCAAATAGTTGAATGTTTTTTTTTTTTAATAGCAACATAGTTTTAATTATATTTGAATTAAATTACGATGATATATTCATTTTATAAAATTTATGACTGAATCAAAGGAGGTGTAATTACTAATTATTTTAAATCTCAAATGCTTAAAATATGTTTTGGTATTTCATTTAATCATTGATTAAATCCATAAATTTTTATTCAAAATAAATTATCTGAAGTATCTTATAATATTAAATTTTAATTAATCGATTTTATGAAAATAGGGAGAAAATCACATTTGGTCCCATAACTATTACCTTTTCCGTAATGAGTTGGTCTTGTGTGCACTTGGTGTACATGCAATCCGGGTCGACCCAGTTTTGATTCGGATCCTCGTGTTTTTGAATTTAGCTTTTTTTTTTTTTTGCTTCAGGTTGTTACTTTTATGTTGTATTAGTGTGACATTTATGTTATAAATGTGTGACCTTTATGTACAACTATCATGACCTTTATGTAATATAACTTAGAAAAAAATGAAGATTTTCAATATAATTTGAACGGTATACCTTTATGTGATATTAATGTGACCCTTATATTATATCATGTCACATTTATGTACAAATATTCCAACCTTTATGCACTTTTATATATTACATAAATGTCAGAATATTTGTACATAAAAGTGACATAATATAACATAAAAGTCACATTGATATCACATAAAGGTATACAATACAAATTGTGTTGAAAATCTTCATTTTTTTTTTTCTAAGTTACAGACATAAATGTACGGATATTTGTACATAAATGTCACACATTTATATATAAAGATCACACATTTATAACATAAAGGTCAAGACAAAAATGTGGAAAAAAAATAGAAATTCGCGGATTTGGGTCGGATCGACCTGGATTGCATGGATCTAATAATTGCACAAGAGTTTTTGTGTTCCGCAATTAGTCCCATAACTATTTGTTTTTTTCAATTTAGTCCTGTAACTCAAATAATTGCTCAATTTTGGTCCCAATTTCACAGGAAATTTCAAAATCGGCCGGAAAATTATCGCGTGGGTAGCACGTGACATCCAATTTGGGGCTTTCCGACAATGACTAATGACGTGGCATGAGGTGTAATTTTTCTATTGGTTGAAGCATTAAAAAAAATTCTAAAAAAAAAAAAAAGCAAATGCCACATCTTTAAATGTATATCCACATCATCAAAGCATATCCACATCATCAAAAAAAATTAGATTTAGTAATTGCTTACATGAAATGGGAAATCAGAATTAAATTCCCCAATTATCATTCAACCCTTTCTCACACCAAATCTATTCCCAACAAATTCCTTCAACTAGAACCTTAATCTCTCAACTGATTCTCATCCTTTCGCCAAAATAATGGTATTTGTTAGGAAAAAAGGAGCTATGGACTGGTATTAGAATACCCATTTATCAAAACCCCCTCCCCCTCCAAATTTTGGAAGAACCCTAACTATTAAACTGGAAAAATGTCACAATCTAGTAGAAGCTCAAACCCGATTCGATGCTATTGTCGTGAACAGGCAGTGATGGCGACCACTTGGAAGGCTGATAACGTGGGTCGATGTTTTTTGGTTGTGAAAAGTATCTGGTATGCAATTGTTGAATGTTGAGTAGTGCATTTTGTTGCTAATTCTTATATAATTTAATACTTTGTAGAAATTTTGCAATTACTCATTTGTGAATTGGAATGTAATAATTGAGGCTGATTATATCTTTAACTTCTTGCTGTGTAATTTCAGAATGATGGATATTATAGATTTTTTCAATGGATTGATTCACCACTGTGTGAGAAGTCTAAGCAAATAATTTTGGGCTTGTTAAGACGTTTAAATGAACGTAATACCGAGATTGATGAAAAGCTGGAGGTTGAGAATAAAACAATGAAGCTTGAGATTAAAAGGTTGCAAGAGAAAAACAAGAAGATTATGGAGCAGAATAAAAAATTGGCTTGCAAAATGAAGAAAATTTACATTGTATTGGTGATTGTTCATTTGGTCTTTTATGTATTGTGGTTGTTGATGCAAAGAGCTTGAAATTGAAGGTGATAGTTTGAACAAAGTTGAGTTTGGTTGTGTTATTTGGTAGTGCAGTTTTCAAATTGTGTAATGCACTACAATTTAGTAAGATGCTTTTAGGTTTATCGGTTGTAAGAGGAATCAGTTTATTGTCTATATTAATGAATGAAGATTTTTTATGAATTAGTTTATTGGTTCCACATCTGTTATATAAATCTTCTATGAATCTTTCCAAATGAATATCACATATAATTTTTTAGGAATGTGTCAAGTTACTATTTTATATAGAATGTATGCAAATGATCAAAAACAACAACAATTCATTCAACAATTGAACTATCCAAAAAGAATATATGATGATGATCCTAAATCAACATACTTCGTTTAAAAAATCTTCTACACAAAACATATTGCATATGCAACTATTTGTTTGTTGGTCAAAAACGCTAAATCTGATATTCTAATTGCACAACCATCTTCTATACAAAATGTGATATTGTTTTCATATGAATAAAAAAAAATAGAATTGACTCCAATGACTTTTACTCACTTTGATTTTTTCTTGCCCTTTTTATCACCAAAAGGAGGCTGACTTGACAAATCTAGATATTTCTGTCCACCATCCATGTAAATTTTCTTCAAAAACTCAGGTCTAATCATGGTTTAGGTCCTTATTGCAAAATGATCATCTGTTGATGGTGGAGGAGCCCTTATTTGTACCTTTGTTTGAATTTGAGGTTGTCCCATTTGAAGTTGTTGGTACATAGAAGGGCCCATCACAAGAGATATTGGAGACGAATGACTCATCTTCTTAGTTGTAATCTGACTTTGTTGAGTGCCAACACCAAGCAATTCCACTTCTACAGCAGGAGGGGTTGTATGTAGGCTCTCATCATATCTAGCTTTTGGAGGTGCAATCTGCATAAAAATAAAATTAGGTGGTTCCAAATAATTTAAAAATCATAGGAATGTAGTGTTCTTACACTTACATTTATTTCTCTTATCTTGGATTTTGTGTTTGGTTGGCTTTTAGCAACGTTCTTTTCAGAAGCCTATAAACAATATAAATTTGTAGATAAGTTAATATATTGGACCAGAATATAAGAATAAATAAAGTATATGGGTCAGTTTAGACATTACACTTACATTTATTTCTCCTGTCTTGGATTTTGTGGTTGGTTGGCTTTTAGCAACGTTCTTTTCAGAAGCCTATAAACATATAAATTTGTAGATAAGTTAATATATTAGATCAGAATATAAGAATAAATAAAGTATATGGGTCAGTTTAGACATTACATTGATAGATAAATGTTTTTCACAACCAACAACATTATGGCCTTCCCACCATACTTCTTGCATTTGATACTGGTTTGTTGTCTTCTCATTTGCAACAACTTGCCCTTCACTTTCTTCTTTCTTTCATTTGTTTTCTCATCAGGCTCTAGTCTTTTCTTTGTAGGTTGTCTTCCTCTGGTTGCTTTTTTTGTCCAAAATAAGGAGGTAATGGAGGGACATATAATGTGTCACCCCATAATACATCATAACTAAGACCCACAATTGGATTCTCGTATGTTTTGATGTAATTCTCAACACTATAGTAAGGATTTACAAACTCAATTGGGTCTAGATTCTGCTCTAGCATGACACATATGGCATGGGTGCATGGAATCTCAGTTAATTGCCATGATCTGCACGAACAAGTTAGCAACTGCAAGTCTATTGTAAATTGCATCCCATCAAAGCATGATACCTGATAGTGTCTGTCACTTGATTTTAAAGGTATACAATCAGCAACCCTCTCCATATTTCTCTTCATTAACTTGTTAATTCTTGGACACAACTTTGTCTTCCATTTAGCCATTGTCCTGTCCCTATTTTTTTTAAGTCTGCTCATTAAGTAATCTCTAATCCACTCTAACATTGTTATTATGGCTTTGTCCCTTGCATCTAATATATTAGCATTGAAAGATTCACACATATTATTTAGCAGCATATCACACTGCGACTTCTCATTAAAATATGTCTTTGACCACTGTTGTGGAGGTTTGTCACTTAACCATTTCTATGCTCCCTCACTCATTTCCTTCAATTCCCAAGTCACTGAATTGAATTGACCTAGTGTGGTACTACAAGCAGTCTTACATAATGCTTGCTTAAAAGCAAGACCCCTGAAGCCAGCACTTTTTAGGTTATTATGTAAATGTCTTACACAAAATCTATGATCAACCTTTGGAAAAACAGACTCTAATGCACCAATCAAACCTTTTTGCTTATCAGACATAAAGGTGAATTCATCAGACTTAATACCCAAATCTTTCTTAAGAATAGTTAAGAACCACTCTCATATCTCCCCGTTTTCTTTTTCAACCACAGCATAGGCAATTGGAAAAAGGTTGTTATTTCCATCTACACCTACTGCAGTTAACAACAGACCTCCATGCTTACTTTTCAGGAAACAACCATCTACCCCAAGAATAAGTCTACATCCACTCAAAAACCCCTTTTTAAGAGCATCAAAACAACAGTAGAACCTATTGAATTTAGTCACCCCATTATCTTCTTTTATCCCCAAAATTACAGTTGATCCAGGATTTGCTTTCCTAAGTTCTTCTGCATATGACCACAATTTTGAATATTTGGCATCAGGATCACCCTCAATTCTAGTCAATGCCTTCACTTTGGCTCTATAAGCATGTTGTCTAGATATAGTACATTTAGTGTCATGCATATCATCAACCCTAAATCCAAAAACTTTCCTCCTACCATCAGATTTAAACCTATGCAGAAATCTCTCACTTAACCAAGAAGAGGTCAAAATTTTCACCTTTTGAGAAGGTGCACAGGTGTGTTTGTTGTAAATCGATCTTCCTGATTTGAAATGACATTTCATTCTTTATTTTCAATGCATTAATCATCCATTTACATGTACTAGATACATATTTGGCATATATCCTTCTTTCATCATTTTTTGTGAATCTAATATTTCTTCTCATATTAATGGCATGAGATTGGACATCATTTTTAAACTCTTTCTTGGATGAAAATATCTGACTCAAGACAAACTCAGGTTTATATGTCATGTTTTGGATTAAAAACAGGATAATTAGTAGAGTTTTCACTATCTTCTTCAGATAGTCTTTGCTCATCAAACACATCTCCAACTTCCACAACATCTTCCTCTATATTATTGTCACTTTCACTCTCATTCTCACTTGATTCACCCTCAACAATTTGCTTAGAATTCTCATAATCACCTTCTACAGATTCAACCTCGTCCTCAAATATGGCATCATCACCATCATTAATTAATTCATTCCCAATTGTAAAATCAGAGTCCTCAAATGATTCATATTCAGAATCTAAATCGATTTGAGCCTCTGATTCTAATGACTCAACAAATATGTGCATCTCCCTTACCACCAATAAACTATCAGCCCATTTTTTAATATCTGTATCATCACTACACAATTTATATGTTTTATCTTTCAATCTTAAATGATATCTCTTATCCCGTTTAACCCCTGCTTGTTTGCTAAATAAATCTAAATCTGTGGACTTTATTTCATTAGCTTTGATCCAGTCAAACACAAGTCTATCACCACCTACGTATTCAATATGAGACATATTTTTAAAAGTCCCCCAAAATGCAATACTAAAGTAAGATACTTTTAGGATCTGCAAAATGATGGAAACAAGGGAAAAAGAAAAAAATCACATTTCAGTCAGCAAACATAAACAAATAACATGGAATAAAAAAACCATCATATATGAAATACAAAAAATATAAAATGCCAAAAATGATAATATTTTCACTTTTTAGCCCACAACACACAACATGTGAACCCTACATGTTCCCCTTTTCAAAACACATAGACAATATAATAAAATTAAACTAATAAACTACCAAAAGCAAATGACAAACAATTTAGTTAAACTATTGTAAATTTCACAAATCCTAAAATGAAATCTAAATTAACTATTGTAAACTTACCATAATTTGGGAGAGACCAGTCCATAACTCCTTTTTTTCGAACAAATACCATTATTTTGCGAAAGGATGAGAATCAGTTGAGAGCTTAAGGTTCTAGTTGAAGGAATTTGTTAGGAATGGATTTGGGTGTGAGAACGGGTTGAATGATAATTGGGGAATTTGATTCTGATTTCCCGTTTCATGTAAGCAATTACTAATTCTTTTTTTTTATGATGTGGATATACAATTAAAGATGTGTCATTTGCCTTTTTTTTTTTTTTTTAGAATTTGTTATAATGCTTCAACCAATAGAAAAATTACACCTCATGCCACGTCATTAGTCATCACCGGAAAGCCCCAAATTGGATGTCACGTGCTACTCACGTGACAATTTTCCGGCAAATTTTGAAATTTCCGGCGAAATTGGGACCAAAATTGAGCAATTATTTGAGTTACGGGACTAAATTGAAAAAACAAATAGTTATGGGACTAATTGCGGAAAAGGTGATAATTATGGGACCAAATGTGATTTTTTCCCGTGAAAATAAGTCGTTGAAGTGTTTATATAAAATGTCAGTTCCATTGAGTTGTTTGAAGGTCTGCAGAAAGTGATAGAAGACATGGATTTGATGAAGACAGAGGTGTTGGAGATTAAAGAGAAGATTGGAAGAGTCCAACATCATCTGCTGCAGAGAAGCTCAATGCTTGCTGCTTCTTTCCGATCTTCTTCCAACACACGACCATGGTGGGTTTTGATGATGTCTTGATTGAAGTTATGGATAAGCTCACCGGAGGACAACTTGATCGCCAAATCATTCCAAAAGACGAGAAAATTTGTGTGTCAAATCTCGTTCGACCATGGATTGCTGAAGGCTTTTTTGAAACCATTGAGTGGTAAAAATTGGGAAGAGATTGCGGAAGAGTATTTAAAGGAACTTATCAAGAGAAATTTGATTTTAGTTCATGAGTTGGGGTATACTGGAAACAAAAAGTACTGCTACATTCATGATCTGTTGAGAGATGTGTTTGAGAGAAACTCAAAAGCAAAGGTTTTATAGTCATAACGCAACATAGTCTTAACACTCCACTAGAGTTGAGCATCCAACGACACATTGTTATTCCAAACAACATATCACCAGGTAAAATCCATAATGACTTGTCACTCGTTCGTTCTTTGATATGTTATCCTCGGGAACTATTTCGCTTCCCCAGATTTAGATTGTTGAGGATAATGTCATGTTCATACGTAAATGTTACATATTTCCTAGAAGACATTTTCCAGTTAGTTAACTCACGGTTCATTTTCCTAAGTCCTGATGATGATCACAAATTTCCTTCTTCACTTGACCTCTTTTGGAATCTACATACATTGATTGTTGAAGTATCTGAAGAGTTTGAAACACCATTTTAAATTTGGAATATGCCTCAACTTAGGCATCTTAAGTTCCAAGGAGGACTCCACCTCCAATATCCCCCCAGTGGCGAAGATGGGATTATAATGGAGAACCTACAGACGCTTGGGAAAGTAATAAATTACAAGTGTTGTAAAGAAGTGGTTAAGAGAATTCCCAATATCAAGGAATTAAGTGTATCTTATGACATAAGTGATGGGAGAGAGAGAGGCTTCAACAATTTCTGTCATCTACAAAAACTGGAGTCCCTTCAATGCGATTGCAGTGTATATGATGAAACTGATTCTATGCAGGATCTTACCTTCCTAAACTCTCTCAAGAAACTGAAGTTGAGCATCACCCACTACCACAATTGGGAATATAATTTAGTCAAAATAGGTTCATTACCCTGTCTTGAGAAGCTCTCACTCACAGGTGGGTGCTTCAATGAAAATACATTAGTACCTATTTGATATTTTAATTTATTATTTTTACAGTTTTATTTATGGTAAATATATAAAATTTAATAACATCCCCCTTTTAAAAAAATATAGATTTTAATAACTATCATAATTTCTTTGGAGCATTTAGTTCGATTTTTTTATAAATTGGTAAATAGTACAAGTGATGTCTTTTATTTACTAAATTAGTTAAGACTCTATTAGATGTGGATAAATATATGTATCATAAATTTATCAGTGATATATAATAGATAGCAGTAGCGGATAACAAAAATTTAACTTACCAACTCATAACAAAACATTTCTTTAATAAAAAAAATGGTTATTTGAAAGAAAAAAAAAAAACACCCTTACTTAAAAGTGGTTATGTAAGTATGATTGGTGTCGCATGGATAGTGCGGGTCGCACATGCATGTATATTATATTTGTGTGTTATGTGATAATTCAGATTCATTTTATTAATGATATTTCAATAAATTTAGTAAAAAATATATATTTTTTGTTATTTTTTTATAATTTAATTTTTTTTAAAAATTCTATTTGACTACTTTTATAGTTGACCCAATACATTATTTGGTAAATTAAACATACACTTAACTCAATAATAAACGACCAACATTCTATTCAACCAATCAAAATTCCATTTGGGCCCCGTTATTTGTCTTTTACGTTGAAGGAATTCCTTCTTTTTAAAGATTTCTCGCCAAGTGTTGCAGGAATAAAGCTATCAAAAAACATAGCTTTTCTCTAATCCTTTACCGTTATAATCGTTTCAGTTTCATATACATAGTGTCAGTGTGTGTTATTATTCAGAAACCTAGCCCGTTGGATTTGATTACAGATTGGAGATGGCAGCTTATGCAGCTCTGCTTTCTCTTATGTATATTATAAAGCAGATCGAACATCATCCTCGTCCTCCTATTTCGCTTGACAAAACCCAGGTTGAATCTCTCACTGAAAAGGTAACCTTCTTGCAAGAATTTCTTGAAGGTTATTCCCTTCATGTTGGCTACAGCAAAGAAGCGGATCCCTTGGAGCTACGCATCGCTGATGCAGCTTACGGGGCTGAAGATGTAATCGAATCTCACATAGTCGATCAAATTCTCCCCTCATCCACAAGTAGTGGTGAAGAAATCAGTTCTGTAGACTTGTTTGAAGGTCTGCAGAAAGTGATAGAAGACATGGATTTGCTGAAGAAAGAGGTGACGGAGATTAAAGAGAAGATTGGAGGAGTCCAACATCATCTGATGCAGAGAAGTTCAACACCTGTTGCTTCCTTCAGATCCTCTTCCAACATGGCAATGGTGGGTTTTGATGATGTCTTGATCGAAGTCATGGATAAGCTCACTCGAGGACAACTTGATCGCCAAATCATTCCAATTGTTGGAATGGGTGGTATTGGTAAGACTACTCTAGCTAGAAATGTCTATCAGGATCAGGTTATTAAGCAACATTTTGTTATTCTAGTTTGGGTTACCATTTCTCAAGATTACAATATAAGAGAAATCCTTGCACAACTTCTTGAAGAGGTTGGGGGAAGTTCGAGCCAAATGGATGACTTTAATAATTTAGGAGATAAATTATACAAAGAATTATTAGGTAGAAAGTATTTGATCTTTTTGGATGATGTTTGGGATATTCAAGCGTGGGATCAACTTAGGAGGTTCTTTCCCAATAATAATAATGGCAGTAGAATAGTAATAACAACTAGGATATCAGATTTTCAGGTGAGTGGCTCTTATGTAGTTAAGATGAGATTTTTGGATGAGGATCAAAGTTGGAGTCTATTTTCCAAAATTGTGTTTCGGGAAGAAGGTTGCCCTGTTGAACTAAAGCGTATCGGAAAGAAAATTATAGAAAATTGTGGAGGTCTTCCTTTGTCAATTGTTGTGATTGGAGGACTCTTAGCAAAGTCTCAACAGTCACAAGAATATTGGGAATATATAGCAGAAAATTTGAATTCAATTGTGAATTCAGAGGATGATGAAAGTTGCTTAAAAATATTGCATATGAGCTATAACGAATTGCCAGTTTATCTAAAGCCATGTTTTCTTTATATGGGAGTTTTTCCAGAAGACTTTGAAATTAGAGTCTCAAAGGTCGTTAAACTATGGGTTGCCGAAGGCTTTCTGAAACCAATTAGTGGCAAAATTTGGGAAGAGATTGCGGAAGAGTATTTAAAGGAACTCATCAACAGAAATTTGGTGTTAGTTCATGAGTTGGGGGCTATTGGAAATGTAAAGTACTGCTACGTTCATGATCTGTTGAGAGACCTTTGCTTGAAGGAATCTCAGAAGCAAAGGTTTTATAATGTCATAAGGCAACCCAGTCTTGACACTCCACAAGACTTGAGCACCCAACGACGAATTGTTATTCCAAATAGCATATCACAAGCGAACACCCGTAAATTTATATCACTCGCTCGTTCTTTGATATATCATTATGGGGAAGAATTATCTTTCCACAATTTTAGATTGTTGAGGATAATGTCACGCCCATACGTTGATAGCACATATTTTCAGTTTCAGTTAGTTAACACACGGTTCATTTTCCTAGGTCTTTTAAATGTTCACAAATTTCCTTCTTCACTTGACCTCTATTGGAATCTACATACATTGACTGTTAATTCATATGAAGAGCTTCAAACGCCATTTGAAATTTGGAACATGTCTCAACTTAGGCATCTTGAGTTCAATTTAGGAGGACTCCACCTCCAATATCCTCCCGATGGTGGCGAAGTTGGAGGACAAGATGGAATTATCATGGAGAACCTACATACGCTTGGGAAAGTAATAAATTTCAAGTGTTGTAAAGAGGTGGTTAAGAGAATTCCGAATATCAAGAAATTAAGAGTATCTTATACTCCAAGAGAAGATGGGAGAGACAATGGTTTCAACAATTTTTGTCATTTACAAAAACTGGAGTCCCTTCAATGCTATTGTGGCATATATGATGAAAGTAATTCTCTGCGTAATCTTATCTTCCCACACTCTCTCAAGAAACTGATGTTGGATGTCACCGAGTTCCACAACTGGGAAGATTATTTGGAAAAGATAGGTTCATTACCCTGTCTTGAGAAGCTCACACTCGTAGACGGGTGCTTCAAAGAAGGCAAGTGGGAAACAGTTGAAGGGCATTTTCCCAAGCTTAAATTCTTGAAAATTGTTTTTGTTAAGGGTCTGAAATATTGGGTTACAGAAAGCTCCCACTTTCCATGCCTTGAGCACCTTTCTCTTTTTCGTTTACATGAATTGATAGAGATCCCTTCAGAAATTGGAGAAATTCCAACGCTGGAATCAATTAGATTGCATTTATGTAGTGATCCAATCATCTTCTCTGCTAAGAAAATACAAGAGGAACAAGAGGAATTATACGGGGAAGTAGGCCTTCAAGTTCGAGTTCTGGTATTCACTTATAAGAAAGAAGATTTGCAGAGGTTGGCTGCTCCCAACTTCCATATTTCGTATACCTAATCTGATTTCCCTCCGCTGCCTATGTGTACGTCACTCTTCTCTATCTTTTGTCTTCTGCTTTTCTTTTTCTTTTTTATTAATTTTTCAGTTTCTTGATACAGGGAAGATGGTGGGCACTGAAGAATGTGGTAGAACTTGAAACAAATATATGATCAGGTTATGCATGTTGTTTCAGTCTATTCATATTCAGATGGTAGACTTGTAATTCTTTTGCACAATTTCAGTTCAAAAAAATGGATTTTTTTTTTGTTTGGTTTGTATCAGATTAACTACTTGAACATTCATCAATGCAACATATTCATAGCTGTGCTTATCATGTCAAGGGATCATTAATGAGTATTAATTTGAATGCAACTTCATGATTCGATTGGCAGAGCATCCACCACTCCAAAATAGATTTTTACAAACTAGATATTGTTTATTTACATTGTTTTCTCTAGATATTGCATACCTTAATTTTATGTTCATTTAGTAGTTCACTGGATCTTAGTATTTTTCATAGGATACGGATTCTCTAAATGTGTCATATATAATATTAATATAACTCTTGTCAAATTGTCACATGAAAATGGGTGATTAAGTTCCATCTCATTGAACTATATTCATCATGAGATGATTGCATATATTCTTTTGTATTTAAACATTCAAAATACTATATCTATATTTAAAAATGAAATTAAATATTTGATGTCTTAAGAAATCTGTGACTTGGTACTTGTTTATAAATTGATAAACGTTAAATTGCTTCAAGTGTGTGTGTGAAGGATTATTATAGTACTACCTCCGTCCCGACTTTACTTGTCTACTTTGACCGGGCACGAAGGTTAAGAAAGTGTAGTTAACTCAAGTGGATATGCACTTTTTGATGACATTTTTGTAATAATATGCACATAAAATCAAATCTTATGCACTTTTGGATGATATTTTTGTAATAATATTGAAATATAGAGATATTAATGTAAAAAAAAATTTGTCATTTATGGGCTGACAAGTTAAGATGGGACAAACCGAAATGACAAGTATACAAGTTAAGTTGGGACAGAGGGAGTATCTGTTTGAAAAGAAAAAAAAAAAAGATTGACTTGTGAGTGGAGAATGTCGACACAAAAGAGCAAACTAAAATTCTAAAGTTTTACATATAAAATGTTATAAGGGAAAGTTGCTAGCTGTAAAGATAAAGCATCACCTAAAGTTTTCAATAATTGAGGCTAGTTGTGAAACAAATGAGATTTTTTATATATGAAATTATAAATATACCAGAAAGGAACATTCCTTTTAAATCAAGAATTTGAAAATATTATTTTTCAATTAAGAGAATTTTTTTTTTTTAGATCATTATATTTTTAATAAAAATAATCTTTTATCAGTCTATATCATCATATTTAACTTCGTATCAATCTATATCATCATATTTCATCTCGTATCATCATATTTCACATCGTACCAACTCGTACTACCATAGCCCACCCATGTATCATATAATGAATGTGGTTCATATTACCATATTACACTCTCGTATCATTAATAATGTAGTTCGTACCACCATATTACACTCTCATATCATCATTTATATAGCTCGTACCATCATATGCCACATTAAATGTTAGTAGGATATAGTTCACAAAAAATTATTTTTCTTAACTAAAGAAAGAACAAAATTTAATAATTTGACAAAAAGAAATTATAAGTAAAAATGATTAAGAATGGAGTTTACCACTATTTTTATTGTATTTCAGTTCCACGTGATAAATAAATAAATAATTATTATTATTATTATTATTATTAATATTATTATTTATTATTATTATTATTATTATTATTATTATTATTATTATTATTATTATGATGTCATGTACATGGTATATACAAGTAATTAAACCAAAAATGACGTTGAAATAAGACATCAATGGTTTTTTCTTGTTGAATTAAACCAGTCAAGTGCTTAACAACATTTGGTTCATTAGGTCATGAGCAGGATCTAAAATACATTACTACCTATTTGATATTTTAAATTATTATTTTACAGTTCTATTTACGGTAAGTATATAAAATTTAATAACATTCCTTTTTCTTTTCTTTTTTTTCTTTTTTGAGAAAAAATATAAATTTTAATAACTATATTATATATTCTTTGGAGCATTTAGTTCGATTTTTCTTTAATTGATAAATAATATAAGTAAACATTTTATATTTCTTAAAGTAGTTAAGACTCGATTACGCTTTGATAAGTTCATAAACCATAAATTTATTATCAGGTAAATTCAACCCATCAAAATTCCAGTTGGGCCCCGTTATTTGTCTATTATGTTGAAGGTTGGGAGAAATTCTTTCCTTTTTTATGCTTAATTTCTCGCAAGTGTTGCAGGAAACGCCGTTAAAAACATAGCTTTTCTCTAATCCTTTTCCGTTATAATCGTTTCAGTTCCATATCCATAATGTGTGTAATCAACATTATTCTGAAACCTAGCCTGTTTAATTAAATTTTCTGGAGAAATATTCTTTAGAAGTTGGAGATGGCAGCTTATGCAGCACTGATGTCTGTTATGTATATTATAAAACAGATCGGAACAGTATTTGAATGCAACTTCTTGATACGATTGGCCGACCATCCGCCACTTCAAGATACGATTTTACAATCTAGTGGTATATTTATATTGAATTCATGATTCATGGAATGGTTGCATATATTTTTTTGTATTTAAGCATTCATAATAATCTTTATTTATTCTGAAATTAAATATTTGATCTGTCTTAAGAAACTTGTGACTTAGTACTTGTATATAAATTGATAAATGTTAAATTGCTTCAAGTGTGAGTATTATAATAGTATTTGTTGGAAAGAAAGAAAAAAATAAAAAAAATAAAAAGAAGAAGAAGATGTAACACCAAGTGTAATAGAAGATCTCACTCAATGAAGAATGTCGGCAAAAAAAAGCAAACTAAATTTCCAAAGTGTACATATAAAATGTTAAAAGTGAAACATGCTAGCTGTTAAGATAAGAGGGGCATCTATAAAGTTTTCAATAATTGATGCTGGTTGTGAACCACATGAGATTGTTTACATATTTTTATTGTATTTCAATTTTAGGTGTAGTGGTGGTGGTGATGATATCAATTATATAAATAATATATACAAGTTGTTAAATGAAAAATGAGATTGAGTAGGATCTAAAATACATTAGTACCTATTTGATATTTTAATTTATTATTTTTACAGTTTTATTTATGGTAAATATATAAAATTTATTAACATCCCCTTTTAAAAAAATATATAGATTTTAATAACTATATTATAATTTCTTTGGAGCATTTAGTTCGATTTATTATAAATTGATAAAGACAAACACTTTTGTGCACAAGGTGCACAGATCCAAATCTGTGCACAACAATACTGTTATATTATATGAGTGATACTGTTTTATATGAAATGATACTGTTATATTATATGAGTGATACTGTTATATTATATGAAGTAATACTGTTATATTATATGAATGATACTGTTATATTAATATAATAGTATCACTCATATAATATAACAGTATCGTTGCACCTTGTGCACAGGAGTGTCACTCATTGATAAATAGTATAAGTGATGTCTTTTATTTACTAAATTAGTTAAGACTCTATTATTAGATGTGGATGAATATATGTATCATAAATTTATTAGTGATATACAATAGATAGCAGTAGCTGAATAAGATAACAAAAATTTAACTGACCAACTCATAACAAAAACATTTCTTTAATAAAAAAATGGTTATTTGAAAAAAAAAAAAAAAATACCCTTACTTAAAAGTGGTTATGTAAGTATGATTCGTGTTGCATGGATAGTGCGGGTCGCACATGCATGTGTATTATATTTTTGTGTTATGTGATAATTCAGATTCATTTTATTAAGGATATTTCAATAAATTTAGTAAAAAAAAATTATTTTGTTATTTTTTTATTATTTAATTTTTTTTAAATTCTATTTGACTACTTTTATAGTTGGCCAATATATTATTAGGTAAATTAAACATACACTTAATTCAATAATAAACGACCAACATTCTATTCAACCAATCAAAATTCCATTTGGGCCCCCGTTATTTGTCTTTTACGTTGAAGGAATTCCTTCTTTTTAAAGATTTCTCGCTAAGTGTTGCAGGAAACATAAAATTATAAAGCTGTAAAAAAACATAGATTTTCTCTAATCCTTTACCGTTATAATCGTTTCAGTTTCATATCCACAGTGTCAGTGTGTGTTATTATTCAGAAACCTAGCCCGTTGGATTTGATTTTCTGGAGAAAGATTGATTAGAATTTGGAGATGGCAGCTTATGCAGCTCTGCAATCTCTTATGTATATTATAAAGCAGATCGAGCATCATCCTCGTCCTCCTATTTCTCTTGACAAAACCCAGGTTGAATCTCTCACTGAAAAGGTAACCTTCTTGCAAGAATTTCTGGAAGGTTATTCCCATGTTGCAGGCTACAACAAAGAAGCGGATCCCTTGGAGCTACGCATTGCAGATGCAGCATATGCGGCTGAAGATGTAATCGAATCCCATATAGTCGATCAAATTCATGCTGAAAACGTTGACTTGGAGCTACGCATCGCAGATGCAGTTTATGCAGCTGGAGATGTTACAGATGTAATCGAATCCCAAATAGTTGATCAAATTCTCAATCCATCCACAAATGAAGGTCCACAGCAAGTGACAGATGAGATGGAGTCTCTTCACATTGGCTACACCAATGGAGCGGATCCTTTGGAGCTACACATTGCAAATGCAGCTTGTGCGGCTGAAGATGTAATCGAATACCATATATTCGATCAAATTCTCCCTCCATCCATAAGTCTGGGTAAAGAAATCAGTTCCATTGACTTAAATGAATGTCCACAACAAGTGATAGATGAGATGGGATCTCTTCAAATTGGCTACACCAATGAAGCGGATCCTTTGGAGCTACGCATTGGAAATGTAGCTTATGCAAATGTAATTGAATCCCATATAGTTGATCAAATTCTCCCTCCATCCACAAGTCTCGATAAAGAAATCAGTTCCATTGACTTAAATGAAGCTCCACAGCAAGTCATAGATGAGATGGAGTTTCTTCAAATTGGCTACACCAAAGAAGCGGATCCTTTGGAGCAGGTAATAGATGAGATGGAGACTATCAAGAGTGAGGTGGTGGAGATTAAAGAGAAAATCGGAGGAGTCCAACATCACCTGCTGCAGAGAAGCTCAAACCCTGCTGCTTCCTTCAGATCTTCTTCCACTGGGCAGAACATGACCATGGTGGGTTTTGATAATGCCTTGACTGAAGTCATGGATAAGCTCATTAGAGGACAACCTTATCGCCAAATCATTCCAATTGTTGGAATGGGAGGTATTGGTAAGACTACTCTTGCTAGAAATGTTTACAAAAATCCAGTTGTTACTCAATATTTTCAAGTTCTTGTTTGGGTTACCGTTTCTCAAGAATATAGATTGACAGATATTCTTCAAAAACTTCAAGAGAGCGGGGCAGGTTTGAGCCAAATGGATGAATCTGAATTAGGAGATGAATTACACAAAAGATTATCAGGCAGAAGATATTTGATTATAATGGATGATATTTGGGATATTCAAGTGTGGGATCAAATTAGAAGATTTCTTCCCGATAACAAAAATGGTAGTAGAATAGTAATAACTACTAGGATATCAGATTTTCAGGTGGCTGGCTCTTATGTATTTAGGATGGGGTTTTTGGATAAGAATAGTAGTTGGAGTCTGTTTTCCAAAATTGTGTTTGGAGAAGAAGAAGGTTGCCCTGTTGAAATGAAGGAAATCGGAAAGAAGATTGTAGAAAATTGTAAAGGACTACCTTTGTCAATTGTTGTGGTTGGAGGACTCTTAACAAAGTCAGAATACACACAAGAAAATTGGGAATATATAGCAAATAATTTAAATTCAATTGTGAATTCAAAGGATGATGAGAGTTGCTTAAAAATATTACATATGAGCTATAACCAGTTGCCAATTTATCTGAAGCCATGTTTTCTCTATATGGGAGTTTTCTCAGAAGATAAGAAAATCAGTGTCTCAAAGCTCATTAAACTATGGGTTGGTGAGGGATTTCTGAAACCAATTAGTGGCAAAATTTGGGAAGAGATTGCAGAAGAGTATTTAAGGGAACTCATCAACAGAAATTTGGTGTTAGTTAATACGTTTGGGTCTACTGGAAACATAAAATCCTGCTACATTCATGATCTGTTGAGAGACCTTTGCTTGAGGGAAGCTCAAAAGCAAAGGTTTTATAATGTCACAAGGCAACCTAGTCTTAACACTCCACAAGACTTGAGCACCCAACGCCGCATTGTTATTCCGGAAAGCACATCACGAAAGGAAATCATTAATGCCATGCAATTTACTTCTCTCGCTCGTTCACTGATATTTAATTCTAAAAAAGAACCACCATCCCCCGATTTTAGATTGTTGAGGATATTGTCATGTCAATACATAGGTAGCGAACATTTCCCAGAATATGCGTTCCAGTTTGTTAACTCACGGTTCATTTTACTACGTCTTGATGATGTTCACATATTTCCTTCTTCACTTGACCTCCATTGGAACCTACATACATTGATTATTGAAGTAGATTTTGAGTTAGAAACACCATTTGAAATTTGGAACATGCCTCAACTTAGGCATCTTAAGTTCGAAGGAGGTCTCCAACTCCAATATCCTACCGGTGGTGGCAAAGTTGGGGGACAAGATGGAATTATCATGGAGAACCTACAGATGCTTGGGGTTGTAATAAATTTCGAGTGTTGTAAAGAAGTGGTTAAGAGAATTCCCAATATCAAGAAATTAAGTGCATCTTATGATGAAATTGGGAGTGATTTGGGCTTCAATAATTTCTGTCATCTACAAAAACTGGAGTCCCTGTCCGTTTTTTGGTCCGGTTTTAGGTATCTCAGGGCGTATGGTGAAAGTTGTTCTCCGCAGAATCTTAGCTTCCCACGCTCTCTCAAGAAACTGAATTTAGAGGTCGACGACTACCACAATTGGGAAGATAATTTGGAAAAGATAGGTTCATTACCCTATCTTGAGAAGCTCTAACTCAGAGACGGGTGCTTCAATGAAGGCAAGTGGGAAACAGTAGAAGGGCATTTTCCCAAACTCAAATTCTTGAGAATTGTCAGCTGTATGGGTCTAAAATATTGGATAACAGAAAGCTCCCACTTCCCATGCCTTGCGCGCCTTGTTCTTTGGGGTTTAGACGATTTGACAGAGATCCCTTCAGAAATTGGAGAAATACCAACGCTGGAATCAATAAAATTGGATTTCTGTAGTGATTCAATCATCTTCTCTGCTAAGAAAATCATAGAGGAACATGAGGAATTATATGGGGAAGTAGGCCTTCAAGTTCGAGTTGAGACATGGGGTTTCAAGAAAAATGATTTGCAGAGCTTGGCAGGTCCCAACTTCCATATTTCATACAATAGATGTACGTCACTCTTCTCTATCTTTAGTTTATTGAATTTTACAAATACATCTTTTAATACTGCTTTACATCTTCATCCATGTTAAACCCCACTAATAATTTTTTTCATAATTGAATCACAAAATGGTATCTTTTTACATACATTGGAGAAGTTTCAATGGTAAATAATGGACTTTATTGATCATGATACAGGAATGTTCTTACTGGCCTTGCTCAGCACGAGTTTAGCCGCTGAATAAACTACTAATCGGAAGTTGTTATTCTTTCCCTTTTACATGTTCTTCCCAACCTCACAATTTCAAGGACCTCGAAAATGCTCTCATTTGCCATATCATCACGGTAAAACTTGAAACAAATATGTATGATCAGATTATAAGTTGTTTCAGTCTGTTGATATTTTTTCATCAGTAATTCTGTATATTGTTCTGTAGCATGATATCTGTGATAATTACTCATGCTCCCTCTGGATAGTCTCCCGAGTCTGACAGAATTTCAGTTTTCGTCGCATTTTCAGACCTCTTCTTCAGTGCAGAAAGTTAAATTGCAGAGAAACAACAAGTATCACATGACTTGATTTTCCCTGTCATGTATGTGTATGTCTCTCTTCTCTATCTTTTGTTACTCAATTTAAATTTCTGATTCTCTTTTGATTTCTCTTTCCCTTCAAAGTTTATAACTGAATCTTGTTGAGGCCTATTTCTAGCTGCTAAACAAACTGCTAGTTGGAAGTTGCTATTCTCCTGCTTCATGCGTTCATCACTTCATATGATCTCATTTTCTCTGCCTCTCTTTTAAAATTTTATTTTCTTGAAAATTTACGACTACATCTTCCTGTCTTTTCATACTGCTTTTCAACATCATCCATGTTAACTCCCACTAATAGTTGTTTTCATAGTTGAATCACAAAATGGTATCTCTTTACATAACTTTGAGAAATTTCGATGGTACAATGGATTTTATTGATCACGATATCAAAATGCTATTCGTTCTGCTTTACATGTTCTCCTCACCTTACTTTATACCTCACAATTTTCAGGATTCTGCGCGATATAGGGAAGACGTGGCTACTCTCAATCGCCATATCATCACAGTAGCTTGAAACAATTATGTATAGTAGATTATATATATATATATATATATATATATATGGTGTTTCAACCTGTTCATAGTTTGTTCAAAGATGTCTATAATTCTGGGTCTACATTCAACCTTGTGCTGGGCCATGAAATAGTAGCCATATTGGATGGGTTGATTTGATATATTAAGTTTCGCCAGTTATTGGGCCGTGCTAATTATTGGGCCGCTTGTGGAATTATCATCATATTTTGTTTAAGGCCAACAAAAAAGCTTTCTTGAAATACTAGCATAAGTTATTTTGAAATGCTAATATTGCAATAAATGGCTAAATCACAGCTAATTCATAATTATTGACCAAAATGGGAAAATGTTGTAAAGTTTTGGATTTTCTTTTCAATTTTAGACCTATCACGATGTCATGGTCGTTCCTATGTTGGTTTGAAAAATAAAATCATTTACTTTTTTTTAACCTTCTGTATTAAATTATCGATGTGTAATCGATCTACCTAACTTGAAACCTCTGAAATTTTATGGTTTCATCATGTATTAAGATAATCCAAACTTCAAAATAGTTTAATGTTTTGTTAAATAACATTATAATTTCAATTA
The DNA here is from genome assembly GCA_946896805.1 of Scutellaria galericulata. Classification (NCBI taxonomy): domain Eukaryota; kingdom Viridiplantae; phylum Streptophyta; class Magnoliopsida; order Lamiales; family Lamiaceae; genus Scutellaria; species Scutellaria galericulata. Next base: position 15,823,746 of record OX335797.1, read on the forward strand.
TATTTACAAAATTTATGACTGATCAAAGGAGGTGAATTTACTGATTATTTAAAATCTCAAATATTTAAAATATGCTTTTGTATTTCATTTAATCATTGATTAAAATCCATAAATATTTATTCAAACAAAGTATTTGAAGTATCTTAAAATATTTAAATTTCAATTTTTTAAAGTATTTAATTAATCGATTTTATAAAAATAAGCTGCTGAAGTATTTATATAAAATATGATATAGGTTATAAAATATTTTAAATGATAAAATCTGAAAAAGTTTTTCAGAATAATATCTTATTATAGAAATAAAAAAATCCAATAACAAGATTTCAATGTATTTGACAACTAAAAAAACATTTAATTTATTAAAATTTACCAAAAGCCTTTTTTTTTTTTTTTGGATGAAGAATTTACCAAATGCTTTTAGAAATTATATAAATTACAGCTAAATCGAATATCCTGTGACTAGTAAGTGGTAACCACTAGGAATGTGCACGGTCCGGTTCAATTCGGAGATTAGAAAATCTCAATCGAACCAAATTTCGAAAAATTGTAAAAATAAATCTCCAGAATCGAATCAAAATAAAAAATCTCCAGAACCAAACCAAATCAAATTTCGATTCGGTTCAATTCGGAGATTTGGTTCTAATGGTCCGGATCAATTCGGGACGAAGATTCGGATATTTGGAGATTTTAAAAAAATTAAAATAAAAGAGAATTTTATTAGATGAAATGCACTCAATTAGAAAATAAATGACTAAAAACAAATTTTTCACACCTTCAGAGTTCAATTAACAACTAAAAATCAAACAATTTACTTCAAAAGTTACAAAATTTCATAATTTAAAATAAGTTGAAGATCAAACAAAATGATTTATACAAATAATTTATTTGATGTTTGATGAAAAATTATCATTTATTTATATTAGTAATTGTTACTTATCACTCTAATATAAATATATATATATATATATATGATTTCTTGATAAATGTCATTAAAATATAGTTTATTATTATTATTATTATTAAAATTTTGAAAATTGAAGTTATATGTAGCCTTATTAATTATCAACGTAATTAAATATGTATTATATAACTATATGAAGATATAAAAAACTAAATGATAATATATATATATATATATATATAATTTTTTGAAATTCGGTTTGATTTGGTTCCAATTCGATTTGGCTCTTGATTCGGATAATTGAAAATTCTCCAAAACCATACCAAAAAAAATTCATTTCAATTCGATTAAAAAAAAATCAAAGAGTCAACGGATATTTTCAATTCATAACTATTTTGGTTCGAATTTCGGTTTGGTTTCGGTAATCTCCAAAACCATGCACACCCCTAGTAACCACCACATGCCTCTGACCATTTCATCAAATCTGACCTCCTTTTCTCTTCTTTGTTGTTTCAGTTTCATATCCTTTTCTCTTATTCTGAAACCTATCCCGTTGACTTAATCTCGTGAGAGAAAGATTGATTAGAGGTTGGAAATGGCAGCTTATGCAGCTCTGCTTTCTGTTATGTATATTATAAAGCAGATCGAGCACCATCCTCGTCCTCCCATTTCTCTTGACAAAACCCAGGTTGTATCTCTCACTGACAAGGTAATATTCTTGCAAGAGTTTCTTGAAAGTTATTCCCTTCATGTTGGCTACACCAAAGAAGCAGATCCCTTGGAGTTGCGCATAGCAGATGCAGCTTATGCAGCTGAAGATGTAATCGAATCCCATATAGTCGATCAAATTCAGGCTGGATCCACAAGTCGTCCTGAAGAAATCAGTTCCCTCGACTTTTTTGAAGGTCTGCAGAAAGTGATAAATGACATGGATTTGCTGAAGAAAGAGGTAATGGAGATTAAAGAGAAGATTGGAGGAGTCCAACCTCAGCTGATGCAGAGAAGCTCAACCCCTGTTGCTTCCTCCGGATCTTCTTCCAACACGACAATGGTGGGTTTTGATGATGTCTTGATTGAAGTTATGGATAAGCTCACCGGAGGACAACTTGATCGCCAAATCATTACAATTGTTGGAATGGGAGGTATTGGTAAGACTACTCTTGCTAGAAATGTTTACAAAAATCCAGTTGTTGCCCAACATTTTGATGTTCTTGCTTGGGCTACGGTTTCTCAAGAATATAGATTGACTGATATTCTTCAAGAACTTCAAGAGGGCGGGGTAGATTTGAGTCAAATGAATGAATGTGAATTAGGAGATAAATTACACAAAAGATTATCAGGTAGAAGGTATTTGATTATACTGGATGATATTTGGGATATTCAAGTGTGGGATCAAATTAGAAGATTTCTTCCTGATAACAAAAATGGTAGTAGAATAGTAATAACTACTAGGATATCAGATTTTCAAGTGGCTGGCTCTTACGTATTTAGGATGGGGTTTTTGGATAAGAATAGTAGTTGGAGTCTGTTTTCCAAAATTGTGTTTGGGGAAGAAGAAGGTTGCCCTGTTGAAATGAAGGAAATCGGAAAGAAGATTGTAGAAAATTGTAGAGGGCTTCCTTTGTCAATTGTCGTGGTTGGAGGACTCTTAGCAAAGTCTCAACAGTCACATGAATATTGGGAGTGTATAGCAGAAAATTTGAACTCAATTGTGAATTCAGAGGATGATGAGAGTTGCTTAAAAATATTACATATGAGCTATAACCAGTTGCCAATTTATCTGAAGCCATGTTTTCTCTATATGGGAGTTTTCCCAGAATATAAGAAAATTTGTGTCTCGAAGCTCATTAAACTATGGGTTGGTGAGGGATTTCTGAAACCAATTAGTGGCAAAATTTGGGAAGAGATTGCAAAAGAGTATTTAAGGGAACTCATCAACAGAAATTTGGTGTTAGTTAATGAGCTTGGGTCTACTGGAAACATAAAGTATTGCTACATTCATGATCTTTTGAGAGACCTTTGCTTGAGGGAAGCTCAAAAGCAAAGATTTTATAATGTCATAAGGCAACCTAGTCTTAACACTCCACAAGACTTGAGCACCAAACGGCGCATTGTTATTCCAATCAGCGCATCCCAGGAGGAAATCATTAATGCCATGCAATTTGCTTCTCTCGCTCGTTCATTGATATTTGATTCTGATGAAAAATTACCATTACCCGATTTTAGATTGTTGAGGATATTCTCACGTCAATACTTAGATAACCCACATTTTTTAGAGTTCCGATTAGTTAACTCACGGTTCATTTTACTATGTCTTGATATTGTTCACATATTTCCTTCTTCACTTGACCTCCATTGGAACCTACATACATTGATTCTTGATGGATGTGTACAGCTTGAAACACCATTTGAAATTTGGAACATGCCTCAACTTAAGCATCTTAAGGTCCGAGGAGGTCTCCACCTCCAATATCCTACCGGTGGTGGCAAAGTTGGGGGACAAGATGGAATTATCATGGAGAACCTACAAATGCTTGGGAAAGTAATAAATTTCAAGTGTTGTAAAGAAGTGGTTAAGAGAATTCCCAATATCAAGAAATTAAGTGCATCTTATTACCTAAGTGATGGGAGAGAGATGGGCATCAATAATTTCTGTCATCTACAAAAACTGGAGTCCCTGTCCTTTTCTTGGACAGGTTATTGGTATCCCAGGGCGTATGATGAAAGTTGTTCTCTGCAGAATCTTAGCTTCCCACGCTCTCTCAAGAAACTGAATTTAGTTGACATGTGTTACTACAATTGGGAAGATAATTTGGAAAAGATTGGTTCATTACCCTCTCTTGAGAAGCTCTCACTCACAGGCGGGTGCTTCAAAGGCAAGTGGGAAACAGTAGAAGGGCATTTTCCCAAACTCAAATTCTTGAGAATTCAAGAATGTTTAGATCTGAAATATTGGATAACAGAAAGCTCCCACTTCCCATGCCTTGAGCGCCTTGTTCTTCGGGGTTTAGAGTCTTTAGACTATTTGACAGAGATCCCTTCAGAAATTGGAGAAATACCAACGCTGGAATTAATAAAATTGGATTTCTGTTGTGATTCAGTCATCTTCTCTGCTAGGAAAATCATAGAGGAACATGAGGAATTATATGGGGAAGTAGGCCTTCAAGTTCGAGTTGAGACATGGGATGTCAGGAAAAATGATTTGCAGAGCTTGGCAGGTCCCAACTTCCATATTTCTTTTTTTGAATGCTGATTTCTCTCTGCTTTGATCAACTCAAATTATAACAAAGGAGATTTGGAGTGCTTGGCAGGTCCCAACCTCCATATTTCATTTTTACAGTCTGATTTCCCTTGATTTCCCTCTGCTGTGTACGCGTACGTCACTCTTCTTTGTTTTCTGCTTTTTCTTTTTTCTTCTCCTCTTCACTGATTCATGTGCACCCCACTATGCTTTGATCCTACTTACAATTTTGAGGACTTTGTTGCAGGTGGTTTAAAGCGATATAGGGAAGAGGGTGGACAGTGAAGAATACTTCGACTAATTCATTCGCCATATCATTGTGGTAGAACTTGAAACGAATATTTGATCAGATTATATGTTGTTTCAATCTATTCATTTTCAGATGATGGACTTGTAATTCTGTTGCACAATGTTGAGTTAAAGAAACTGGATTTTTTATTTGGGCTACAAGAAATCGCCAAAGAATCCAACCCTTTCTTTAAAGAGACAAAGTCATGGAATTGCATGCACCAGTTTATAACATACCGTTTCTATCTATGGGCAACAGAATAACATTCATTCCTCTCAAGATTGATTAAAAATATGGAGAATAAATCCCAACTATATCTGTGATAAATACTCATGCTCACTCATGCTCCCTCTGGACTTTCCCCCGAGTCTCTGCCAGAATTTCAGTTTTCGTCCCATTTTCAAAGGAGCAGAATTGAACTGCCTCCTAAACGACTCAGATTCGTGCCCTTGAAACCCGGCTGAAGCACTGTTTAAGTTGACCGCTGATAATGCTGTTTTCGTGTCAAAAGCTTCAACGAGCTCGTTTGATATTCTGCTGTGTTTGCTACTCTCTGCTTCAATAGAGAATTCCTCATGGCTTATGCTTCTTGACATGGGCTCTCTCGTTTCTTCAAACTCGTTGCAGACAAGTTTCAATGCTTGAACTACTTCTCCCATGAACGGTCGATGAGAAACCTCTGGTTGGACACACATTGATGCTATTGCTGCTACTTTGCCCATGTTATCTAATGGCACGCTCGATTTTATGGATGCATCAATGATCATTTCAATACCGTCCTTCGTTGCGAGGAGGGGTCGGGCCCATGCAACCAGGTTTTCTTGACCTGGTGGCTGAGATAAATCCACGGGTTTTCTTCCAGTTAGCAGCTCGAGTAGAACGACACCATAGCTATACACGTCGCTTTTAACTAGGAGATGGCCAGTCATTGCATATTCTGGAGCTAAGTAACTGCACAAAATGCAATCTGTAATTTGGCATTTTTTTTCCACTTTGTGTCTAAATCAAAAAATGAAAACCGGATTACTATCCATATTGTACAGATATTTCGTAAGGGATATTATAATTCTAAGCCAATTTTATGATTCTCCTTCGATTTGAGCCTGAACCAACAAAAATTGTTCTAGGGTTTTGATGTAGTGTTTCAGAAGCTAAAATGACAATGGACATTCTTTAATGAAAAAAGTTCTTACCCGAAAGTTCCCATGACATGAGTCGAAATATGTTTGCTTCCTTCATCCATTGCTGCTCTAGCCAAGCCAAAATCCGAGACTTTAGGAGTATAATCGTGTTCCAACAAGATGTTGCTCGACTTGAAGTCTCTGTGTATCACACGAGGACTCGAGTCCTCATGCAAGTAGGCCAAACCCCGGGCCGCGCCAAGCGCGATTTTCATCCGAGAACACCAATCAAGAGGAGCAGTCTCCTTGTCAGCTCCTACACCATCAATATGGATACATAAAAACTTATAGACAAGCACAGAAACTATGGACAATCAAGAAAACACATTAATCTTTACAGACCATGTAGATGAGACTCGACGCTTCCATTGGGAACAAGCTCGTAGACGAGACATCTGCAATGGTCCTCAGCACAGATACCTATCAGCTTGACTAAGTTTCTATGATGCAATCTACCAAGCATCTCGACTTCTGCCAAAAACTCTCGACTACCTTGATGATCGTCTCTCTTTAGAACTTTTACGGCCACTTTTCTCCCATCATCAAGAATGCCACCATATACAAGCCCAAAACCTCCTTCGCCTACAATTCTTGAACTATTGAAGTTATCTGTGGCTCTTTCTATATCTTCAATGCTGAACACCTTAGCAGACCCTGTAAATGCTATAAGACTAGAACTAAACGACATCGAAGCTGAGCTTTGCCTGCTTCTCAACGTTGTCAGCAATCGAGCACCACCTGTAAGCTCAAATTCATTAGACTGAATAGTTATAAAAAAAATAATAAATAAAAACCATGATTTAATCGTACTATCTCATACTGTACCTGATTGTTTTCCATCTGAAGGTGTTAAACCTTGTCTATGTTGGAAATTTCTTCGACTCCATTTTGAAAGAAACAGTAGAATAAATCCCATGACTACTACAAAAGCTGTCACTGATGAAAGGACTATTATGATGATCATATTTTTGTCTGAATCGTTCTTCCTTCTCCTTGGCACGTCTACTCCTAAAGGCTTTATTGGGCCGCCATCATTCTTGCTAGGATAAGGTTGAACATCGATAGTAGCAGAGGCAGAAGGCCATGAAGGTGGAGATGGTGGTAGACCTACAGGCTTTCACTTGTAAATTTTCAAGAAAATAACTAAACAATCATTAATCTTGGTTTGTGTTTGTTTACCTTGATAATGAACATATAGCACTTCATAAGCTCCGAATTTGGAAGACTTAATGGAGAGCTCTCTGTTCCAGAACTTCTTATAGATTGAAAAGGCAGTGGCAGCATTGAACGTCTCGTCTAGAGGGACCAAGTTAATGAGGACAGTGGTTTTCTCTAGCTGATGATCTGCTGCATCTGCTCCCATAATACGAACTTGGCTTCGTTTTAAAGGGATACTTGCAGCAATATCATCAGAGAGCTCAGAGACGAGAGGGAAAAATGTGTAGAGGGAGATACGGAACTGGAGTCTAACTTCAACTGGCGAAACACAAGCACATGATGCCCCAGGTGGTGTATAGGTTAGTGGCTCGGTGCACGTTAGAGACACACATCCTGCAAGGTAAAACGTGTTTCACGTTTCATCTTATTGAAATCAAATCAATCAATTAAGTAAAAGCAACTAAACTGTGTACCTTGATTAGGAGGAGGTGGTGGTAATGCCATACTTGGCAATGGTGGTAGATAGTTCTTGTTACTTGCAATAGGAGAAATGGTAGGCGAAGGGCTAGGTCCTTGCAGAAACAACATCATATTTTGAGTACATATAAACTCTTCAAATTTAATGATATTTAAATAGGTACCATTTAAATGATTGGGTGGAATTGCGGGCAATGGAAGAGGTCCTTTAGGTATCCATCTCTTCGAATATGGAGAAGGTATGATACCATGTCCTGCACAAAAAGAAACGAGAAATGTCGGACAACTTGGACTAGCAGAGAGAAGCTATTTATTGTTAGCAGAGACTAACTTTTTCTGCTATAAGAAGCTCTGTGTGGCTCATGATATGGCTCAGGAGCAATGTGGTGGTTGTGATGTTTGGAGGCTACAAACGAATAAATAAAAATCTTAGCAGAAATGTATAACATTGTCATTCTTGATCTCTGGTTTAAATACAAAAGAAACTGGAAATTTTTTAATGCAATAATACCTCTAGTTGATGGATGATAGACAGGTGGTTGAGCATGAAAAGGTTTGAGATGGGGTGCTACATTAAACATTCCATGTAAGATTTAATTAACAGAAATTCATCGAGCAATGATGAGAGTGACGAAAAAGTACCATTCTGCAGAAATAGAAACCGATGTATAGAAGCTACAGATGATGGAAAACCAAGACCTGCTAAAAGTTGTGCAATTATAAAAGGTTAAAACAGCATTATTAATCCCAACAAAGAGTACTCTATAAAAGGCACCAACTTGCACAAGAAGATAAAGATCAAACAGAACTTTTATCGAATATATAAAAGTCGCGAATTCGTCCCTAAAAGCAACTCTTCTCATAAACTAGAGTTTCAACACATTGGATCAAAATCAAGGAGTTGCATCATGAATAACATTCCAATTGAGTAGAGGGTCTAACAAGTTCAAGAAAAAAGTGGATTCTTGCAGAAATTTCATCATAACAAACACAGAGATGAAGCTAAAGTACTAAATCATTATTGAAATCCAGAAAGGCAAAAAAAAAAAAAAGCGAAAATATGACTATATAACAAAGTTTTAGCATAATTCTCTGTTTTTTTCATAAAAACTTGACTGAAGATGAAATGTTATGGATCTAATACTATCTTCAATATAAGATGAAATCAACAATAAAAATGAAATTATGAAACCCCATTACCTGCAGATTCTTGAAATGAAAAACCACAGAGAATTAAAGCGAATTCCACTATGAGAAAATTCAACTGCAACTTCATATCTCCCAGCAGAAAACACAGAGATCAGAACTCAAAATAATTCATCTCCCAAAAACCCCATTTCCATAAACTTCAAGAAACCAACATAAATCTCCATAATGCACTATAACTGCATGGGGGCCTAGCTTAAAGGTACAACAAAATACAAGGTGAGAAGGTACAACACCATAGCCCCACAAATGGTAATACCGAAGAAGAAGCAAGAAATGATTGTTCTGCTTTTGTAATAATAATATTTGCAGGTTTTAACACTGCAAGAATTACAGAGTTTGAGTGCTTGTGGAGAAATAGCATCCCTTTCTTGACATAAAGGCACTGCTAAAACTGATCAAGAAAAGGGAAACAACAGTACAATCTTTCACCCATCACTTTTGGGAAAGGAGTTTAAAGCCTTGTGGTGGGGATGCAAGAAAAACATTAAGATCAACGAAGATTAAAAATTGATTGTTGACGAAAAGCATTAAATTTTTTGTTACATGTTGGTTGAAGCTTTGAAATTCTTGGGTTGTTTAAATTAGTGGAGGAAATAGATTAAACCCTTTTGATCATCCATTTCTATCACTCCAATAATAATAGTAATTTTCCACTAGCATTCCATGGTGTCTCATTTGTCAAACACTGCTAAAAAATATTCAAACTAGTGGCACATTATCTTCCTTCTGATTTGGTTGTATAAGGTAATAAAAATTAGTATCATTTTTTTTTTGCTATATTTGGTGATGATATATATAAATTAATAATCTCCTCCATTTCAAAATAAATTTTGATTCAAATTGTGATTTTAATTTTTATGCAATTTTATTTCTAAATTATCATTATTAATATTCTTTAGTTAAAATTTAGGGATTTCATATGATATTTTTTATGGGATTAAATTGACTCTCTTTCCAATTTTAAGTTATAAATTTCTTGATTAGTTAAGGGCATAGTTAACCTAATTTTTATGCTCATTAATTTATGATAAAAATATCAGAATGACACTTACTTTGAAACAGATGAAATTTGAAATATAACATTACTCCCTCCGTCCCAAATTATTTGTCGTTTTAGCTTTTGAGATTTGTCCCAAATTATTTGACGTTATAGGAATTCAAGGCATATTTTCCCAAATTCTTCCAAATTTATCTCTATTTATTATTCCTTACTAAATGCTCTATTATTTCAAAGTAGGCATTGGAAATATGTATTAAATAGGGATAGATCAGTTTTTTTGTTAGTTTCTTTAATCTGCATGAAAAGTGTTAAAACGACAAATAATTTGGGACGGAAGGAGTATTAGACATAGCATCTCAAAGACTAGTTGAGTGAAACAGTACTTAACCTAATTTATGCAAATTAACTAATTAATGCCAACATGTTGTTCATCTTGACATTCTCACAAACACTTGGTTGACCAAGAAATGTCACGGTTTTCTACTATGGCCGTAGACCCTTTTGTTTGGCTGGTGGTACCATTTATTATTTAAGATGCATTTAATTATTCATTGGAATAAAAAGAATATTTTGATTAATCACTTGTCTTTGTCCATGCTACCTACTTTTCATTTTGTTATTGTCTATTTTTTCTTCAAGATTTTTGGTTCTTAAAAATGGAAGAATTTAAAGAAATTTTATAGTTACCAAGCTCATACTCTCTCTCTCTCTCTCTCTCTCTCTCTCTCTCTCTCTCTCTCTCTCTCCCTTTTCCTTCTTTCCCTTTTTAATGCACTTTTAATGCCAAGTGAGTATCCAATGCTTCTTAATGTAACTAAAGAACAATCTAATACAAAGGTTATAAAGATACTATGGTACTTACGTTTGCTCGAGAAAACACAGGTGATCAAATCAGTTTTGCTATTAATAGGTCAAACCAATTCAACCGACAGTCTCATTGGTTTATTAAATTTAACAATTTCGTTTAATTCCACTAGGTTAACAAAGATCAATGTTATATAATTTTTGATCTTGATGTAAAAAATATGGTTGATGCGATTCATAAGAAAGATGAAGATCATTCAAATTTTGATGTTATTATGTTGGGTTGTTGTTATTTGTTTAGTCTTTGAGGGATTGTTGTTTTTTTCTAATAAAAGAACAAACCTAGTTGCACACACATCGACTCATAATGTTGCAAATTTTCCTAATTCATCTTATTTTATCGAAGCATCATCAATTGTAGTTGTCCTCCTTACTGAGAACATTTCTACTACTATTCATTAACCAAAAAAAATAATAATAATAATAATTACATTTCCTATAAAAAAAATTCAAATAGAATTATTCTTTTGTCATTACTAGCTCAGCTGAATTTCTTATTTTATCATCAAACAAACCTATTCGACCATCAAATTGACATTGAGCTAATTTTACACAATTTTACATATATATATATATATATATATATATATATATATGATGTTTTATATCTATTTATTTTCTTCTTTAGGGGCATCATATGATGTGTTATTGTGTTAACAATGTTGATAGATACTATATATATCAAGAATACATATTCTTTTCACTAAGTATTGGAGAAATTAAGAAAATCAAGGGTATTTATTTATTTGTTTATTTAAGTAAAACTATTGTTATATTGTCTCATGAAGCCAATTTCATGAGTACAAAAGTACACAAATCATTACTCATAAAATAAAGAGATTGGATGAGAAAATAAGTTAGAATTATAATTTGTGGGACTTCATTTCATAAAATTAATTCATAAAACGATCTCGTACAAATATATTTATTTATTAGTGTGACAATGAAAATGTGGTATTGTAAGCTAGCCACCACTTAAGAAATGTCCCACCACCTGCAAAATTAGGTATGTCTTGTTCAAGAAAAAGGAAAATGTGGTGTTGGAAGCCACACTTATTTTATTCAATTATCACAAAATAATGGGTGGAGTGGTGGATCTGAATTATGTCACCTGATCTAAATTATTTATGGAAAATTATTTAATGTCCCATTCTCTTGTCGGTGACGATATTACCCTAATCTTTAAAGGGGTTTTTGCTCGATGTTCAAACTTTTATATTTAATTATTTGTTTTGTTACATCATTGAAGTTTGATGGATAAACACATTGAATGATAATTATATTCTCTCAAGTCTAACCAAGGGATCATACCAATTTGTTATAGAACGTAAAAGTAAGTAATGAAAATGATAAAAAGTAAAAATTCGGCATCAATAAATTATAGAATGCAACTATATTTGACCAAATTTAATTTAATATTAAAGCGTCGTTCAATACTCACTTATTATATTTTAGTGAAGATAATTGTGTAACATTTATTTTGCACATTGACAAGATATTGTAATTGAAAATATTCTTCATTAATATGATTAATGTCATATAGGTTAAAATGTAGGTATGACTTACGAGAGATGGTTTAATTTTCTATTTTCCAAGAAAATGAGGATGAATTTGAACAAAATCTGTGGAAGTACAATTGGAAAAGCATGATGATAAAGTTTTGGGGGGAAATACCAAATAAGGTGTATTGGGATATTAGCCACTAAAGTTGGGTTGATTAGAAGTTTCTTTTTACCACCTTTCATCATTTTCTATAATTTATTATTACATCATCTTTCCACTTAACTTTAAAAGCCAAAAGGATACGTCAACCAAAAACAATAATTTCATGTTATTATTGTGATATAATTTCAGGAATTAATTTTATAAAATAGATTAATTTATAATTCACAGTTCACATATGAAGTTTGATTGAGGATGGTGTTTATTCCACGGATTTATATTATATTGTATGAGTTTTTTTATTATTTAATTTTTATATCAATCTCAAGTTATTAACAAATCTTTCATAATCATATTTATGAAACATTTATTTGGTGTTATCTTTCAACACCAAAGAGAACAAACTATTTATTCACATCTTCTCAACATAAATTTGACCTTGTTACAGTTCAATTATTTTTTTGAGCTGTTTTCACATTTCAATTATTGTTCTCTTGAAAATTTACAATTTTACTATAATAATTACATAGCATATAAAGTTTGAATTTGAGCAAAAAGGGTGAAATCTTCACCGACAACCAAAGGGGACATTTTATTTTATTTTTATTTGGCAAAAAACATCTAGTAGTACTCATTAATTAATTACGTACAATGCACATTTATTTCATGTATCCTTGAAAATAATTTCTTCACATTAAAAAAATAAATCTCCTATAGTTTCACTGATCAAGTCAAAACTTTTAATAGCAAAAATGAAAAGGAAAACTTCTTATTATTTTGACTTGTATTTCATTGCAAAGTGTTGTATTTGGGGTCCAGACTCCATCACATGGATAGGCTACCTTGTTGATCCCAATATAAATAGGCCCAATTTTTGAAATGGCCCATAAATATAGCCCAAATATCTAAACTTTTTTTGCCCAGTGGGCCAATGGTTGGTCAAGGACACCAACAGCAAAACAAGTGGAATACTTTTATATAGAGTTTAGTTCGACATTTTTAAGTTGGCCTAAAAATATTGCTTTTTTTTTTCTATTAGGGAAATATTGCTTTTTTTTTTTTTAAATCAAAGAAAAATATAATATATTGCATCTCTCATTTGTTAATTTAAGAAAATATAATGTTGGGTTGAATACTTTACATAACTTGGAATATTTCCTCACTTTCCATTTATGCCATCTGGTATTTCAAGCATTGTTCAAACTTTTTTCTATTGGTTGAGGGAGAATATGGGAAATGGATATGTTAGTCAACTAAATAATATAATAATAGCTAAAAGTAAGGAGTTATGTGCATGAAACTAACAATATTGGCCCATTATTCCAACTGATAAGGTCTGCTTTCCCACATAATTGATTGGAGAATTTGAAAGCAACAGAGATATTAATTAGGTGAAGATTGGTGTAGGGTTCAAATCCCACTTACTTTCATTTATCAAGTTAATCATAATAGTATTATGCTAAATGAAGAAAAAAGAGAGAAACAAATAAATATGTTGTCATTAACTTAAAAAATTCCAATATACAAAATTATAATGTGTTTCTATACATAAGTATATATTTATAAGTGTTATACTCTTTGGTTTAAAAAATAAAAAAAAATGTATACTCCCAACTCTACGCTATTCAGAACAAGGACACATGGTCAATCAGGGACAGTCAAGGACTAAGCCAGCCGGGACCCAAATGTGGTGAGAGAGTCGAATCCAGGACCGACCAAGATTGACCGAGCTGGCAGAGCTCGAATCGACACCCACCTCATCAACATAATTAGAGAGCTCCAAAAAATATACTTAAGAAGGCTTACTCAAATTCGAAATATGCAAAAAGGGAAACAAATTATCAAAAATGGAATCAAATCCTGATCGATATAACTTCTCACGATTGTGTAATCTCCAGTACAGACTCTAAGTAGGACCTCAATTATAGTTCAAAAGAATGCGAAATTCGTTGTATTGGAACAATATATTATTAATTCTATGATATTTAAAAATACAATCAATTCAACAAATATACATCACGCGAGCAAAATAATCGGGCACACTTTTGAGCCATAATCTACGTATTTCTTATTCGATTTCTTTCTGAATTAGTTGATGTTTGACTCAATTCTTGCTCCTCAAACATTTAGTATCAAATGTTACATTCCATAAAATACATAGTTATCATCAATTCACAGATTCATCAAAGTAAGTGGGATGGTGTCCAAATACACTAAAAACACACCACCAATAGAATTGCAGCATATATTATGCCATAGTTATTACATGATAAATTAAGAGATAATACCCAAATGAAAAGGTAGATGTCCACAACAAGAAGATGGAGATGTGATGTAGGTAATAATAATAATAATAATGATGGTTCACTCTCACACGTGGTTCACTGAGCCCAAGCCTAGAGGGGATAAAGATTCCATGAGCACATCATCTAATTATTAAATTGTAATCCCCAATAAATATAGTGGGTAGAGGGCAACCATCTCCTTTTGCTTCAAAATCATTCACAATTCCAATTCTTACGCTATATCATCCCAAAATATACCAATATATTTGTTGCCATTTTACATCAACAAATGATTTATGATTTTTAATTATAATTAATTATTTTAAATGTCCACTTAACGTTGATATAAATTGATTTATCATATATTTATTTTGTGATATACTCTTGACCAACTATTGTTTAAACAATTTAGATATATATTATCAGATATATGATATTTTGGATATAATTAGATTACTAGTATTTTTGGAGTCAAATAATATACATAATTATAACGAAACATATAACTACAACCATAAATCATAATAATGATAAATTCATTAGAATTCAAGCTGTATTTATTTATCGACCACTTTAATATATTTTTCTGAAAGAAAAAAAAAGTGCTAACTTCACTCTCATAAAATAATCTCTACACACAATTTTTTCAACCTAATTTGTGCTGTAAATAAATCCAAAATGGTACAATAGTGTACTAAAACCTAATTTTTGACATTGATTAAAAACCTAATTTAGGTTTTGGTCAACACAAGAACATCAGACGCGGTACAAGTACTAATTAAAAAATAATGTTATACTTCTATTTATAACAGTCACTAATTGTAATTACAAATTAGTTAAGCAGTTCCTCTCTCTTTCTCTCTCTTCCACTTTCCAATAATTCCAATATATATATATTATTCCTAAACCTTCTTCTTCTATCTGTGTCTTTCTCTCTCTAATAATCACTCGTTTCTTATCTCTCCTTTCTCTCTCTACGTACAATTAAATACTGGTATATATTCATAATTCATAGAGAGAGAAAACAAAACTAGCACAGAATAAGATGAACGACAGAGTGTACCCATCAGCGAAGCCAACTGCGAATGGCACCGACGCGCCACCAGCAGCAAATGGCGGTGCGAATCCGGCGTTTCCAGCGAACAAGGCGCAGCTCTACAACGCCACGCGCCCTGCCTACCGCCCGCAGCCTCCTCCACGGCGGCGCCACCGCCGCGGCTGCTGCTGCTCGTTCTGCCTCTGGACAACTCTCCTGATTCTCCTCATCCTCCTCCTCCTCGCCATCGTCGGCGCCGTGTTCTATGTCCTCTACCGCCCCCACCGCCCTTCCTTCTCCGTCAATTCCCTTCAGCTCTCCAGATTCAATCTCACCGACACATCGCTCACATCCTCCTTCAACTTCTCCGTCACCGCGCGTAACCCTAACAAAAAGATGATCTTCTTCTACGACCAAATTACCGTGAAAATTTTGTCCGGCGATCTCGACATCGCCGACGGATCCTTCCCCGCCTTCACTCACGGCCGGAAAAACGTTACGACGCTGAAAACTGTCGTTTCGAGCTCGAAAAATCAATTCCCAGACGGCACCGACATTTCGCCATTGAAATCGAGCTTGAAAAGTAAGAATCTGCCGCTGAAGGTTCAGCTTGACACCAAAGTGAAGGTGAAAATTGGGAATATTAAAACGAAGAAGCTCAGAATTAGGGTTATCTGCGACGGAATTAAGATAGGAGTCCCCAGCGGCAAAACGGCGTCGTCGGCGACGACGTCAAATGTGAAGTGCAAGGTTGATCCAAGAATCAAGATCATCAAATGGACTGTTTGAGTGATATTGTGTGGTAATATTTTTTTATTTTGAAAAAAGGTTTTTCATTTTGTTTCTTGTTTGCAGTTTCATGCCTTTTTTTTTTTTAATCATTTCTGGTTTGGTATATGATTGTTATTAGGAGATTAATTGAGTAGGATTTTCATTTTTGAATTGTGAAATACTATAATATTTTGCATAGTTATTAATGTGAGTGAGTTAGTTAGATAGTGGTTTTCATTATTGAGGTTTGTGAACTTTTTTTTTTTTTTTTTTCATATAGTTAAAAAGGAAATTTATTTAATGTGAGTATGATTTGATTGAGGAATGTTAGTTTCATCTAAAGCTCGAATTTATTAATTTTCTTGTTTAGGGGATTAATTCAGACACTTAATTCAGGAAAAAGTTACTGATTTTCCCGCATTTGTGTTTGACTTTTTAGTGATTATTTGGGAATTTGCGCTAATAATTGCGGAATTAAATGGTTGTTTGGCATGGAATCTTTCACACAATAATTTATATAGACTCTTGTGAAACAGGTCATTCTAAATTAATTCAATTGAGATTTGATAGATCTTTCCAACTTTCAATTGAATGGCCACACTTGCCACATGAAAATATTCAATATGCACATACATATTACTATATTAGGTATACCATTTTAGGATAAATTTGGCATTTCTTTTTCCGAATTTCCAATGTACGTAGAAATATAATTTTGTAATTCTTATAATATTTTTAAATTGAGGCTGAGAAAATAGTTTTTCTTATAACTTTGTACTCACGTTCTAATTCATTGGTTGGTTACAAAACAATTTAAATCATGTGAGTTTTTATGTAATATTGTAGGATTTGATTTCTGAATACAGTAAACAAAATAAGTATTTTTTATTTAGTCACAAGTAGTAATAAAAAGGGAAAAGCATTTATAGATGATTAAATAGGTGTTTAAATGGATAAGAAATAGTGGATTTTATCATTCTTATGATAACTTTTAAAATGTGAGATTTTCTCTATATAGCGAATGCTTTACTTCCAACTAATATTTTTATTTTTTATATTTTAAGGAAAAGTATTTTAGCAGATATAAGAGAAGTGGTTGAAAAAAATTGTAGTGTAAATAATAAATGAAATGTTAGGTGGAATCACGAAAGTCGGCGGGGCAGTGTCGGTGGAAATTAAATTTGATCGAAAGTAATAATTATAAAATATTTTTCTGGTTGAATAATTAGATGTAGGGCCCGAAAATATATAATTTTCTAACTAAATATTAGGTGTTAGCAAAAAATTGTATGGTTGAGAAAGTGATTAAATTTAGTGATTATGGAAAAATCAATTACTAGCAAAAATAGATTGTGTTTGCAAAATAATTTTAAAAACTAATATAAGTAAAATTTGAAGTGTTTGCTAAATAAGCTATACATGTGATTGACAATGATAAAACTGGAATAAAAAAAATTATATTTTTTTAAAATTTAATTGAGAATTTGTCAAAGCAACCTCAATCCACTTATAGATTATAGATTCTAGTAGATTTTATAATTTGTTAGAAGAGAATTAAAACACTAAAAACTGATTCATAAAATTTAAATAAGTGATGAAAAACTGTCAAAATTTATTGCAAACACCCCCATAAATTAATATGTATTATTATGGTGGCTTCTATCCAAAGAAAAAGGAAATGTAGATCTCACATGAGTTTCTGGAATAACCTCAGTAAGATGAAATTCTATTATTCCCAATTCAAACTTAAGTTTATTAATAAATTTGTATACATGATTAATGTTGTGAATTGATTTGTTTGATATTAAACCTGTTAATAGTTTGAATTCTACATAGAAAAATAATGAATTTTTATAGTATAAGAGCACTAGTATACATGGTGAAGGGAACATGTTAGAATGATAGAAAAATTATGCAGAGCATGTGACAATATGCTTTGTTTTGTAATCTAATCACCCCATTTAAAAACATATATACACTTGTATTATTATATATTATGCATAATTGAAGAATATAAGACTCAACAATCTAACTACCTAAATTATTTATCAATTAAGTGAATATATATATGAGAGAATTATATAGACTGAAAATGATACGTGTGGGATGAAAGCAAGCTGTGGTGTGGTTGGAGTTGGACTCACTTAACTTCCAACCCCATCCAACTCAAACACTTCTAGAGAAGAAAAGTAAAACGTCGTCGTAATCATAAAACCGTGTAATTTCTAGAGAAAGCGTTAAACATGTCATTCCAAGAGCAAACAACGCTACTCTTTATTTTTTGTATTTTCCTTTTTCATGTATTAAATATATATTTGCTTTTGTTCTGTCATATTTATCTTCTATTTTCTTTTTTTGAAAAATTATTATCGTAACACAAATGCACAAACTTTTACCCTTTTCTGCAATTCGACCATATGTATGTATTTTTAAAAATCCTAAATTATTGCATGTTTTTTTAATTTTTTTAATTTGATAAACGATCTGACTTGTCAGTAAGATTTTTGAACTCAGAATTACTGATTTCCACGTGCTGCAAGTCAACATGCCATGACGTTCTTTACAAAAATTGTGCATGGATCTTACAAATAATTCGAGAATTTAGAACAGTTATCATTATTATTATTATTTTATCTTTAAAATAATTTATTATTATTATTATTATTATTTTATCTTTAAAATTTTCTATTGTGCTTCAATTTAGTGTACTTTTCACCAATGCACCAATGTGTACTCGTTGAATGAAACAGCTAAACAAGAAATTGAGGATTTCAAGAGGGATCAAAACAAATCAAACAAAATTTTCTAAATGTTTAACTTTGCTCTTTCCATATATACCACAACTAAACAGTAGATCAAATAACAACTAATGTACAAACTCTACCTTCATTACCAGTAAACTATTGTCAACTCATAATCCAACTCGGCCAAACGAGGTCGAGCAAAGTAACGCCGCTTCCCTACCATTACAGTAACTATTCCATTGCACGGGGAATCCATACTTCTCCACACCTTGCTTCTGAATCTGGGATGGTGAAAACTGCCATCTTGTCCAGTTTCAACTCTGTACATTAGCTGCTGTGAATGTCGAAGGCTATGAGATACTAACAGCCTAGTAATATTTGTATACCCGAATTCACATAAGAAACGAGTCAGAGCATTCCAGTAAGATCTGGTTTCCTTCGAAGTTCTTTCATGAAACGAAAAGCTATCCACAGACTTCAACACTGTTAAAAGACGAGATGTTTTTCAGTACAAAAGGAGAAAAAGGGAGAAGGGAAAGATTAAGAGCCTTTTCTTGACACGTGAAAATTGAATTGTTTAGCTAGAGAACTTGAGATGAAGTATGTAAGAGCACTCCATTTAAACTGAATTTTACGAGTTCGATTGCAATAATCTGAATACCTCTATTAATTTGGGCAGGAAAAACTTGTTGTCTTATCCAAAAAGCTTCTAGATAACATTTGTATACCTTCAACTTTGTTCCTCCAACATCTCCCCGAGCATCTCCACGCTTCTCTTGGACATCTCACCACCTTTTAACAACGTGGTGAGAAACCTTGGGTACAACGAAGGGAATTCCATGGGACCAGGCATATCCTAAACAAAGAAAATAATTTTAACCCATAATAGTTCAAATAGATCATAATACTTCGTCTGTGTGTGTGTGTGTTTTTATATACTTCACATCAAACTCCATTCACACAGCAGGCAAGAAATATCACCAATTTGTCTAAACAAGGAATATAAGTACAAAAGCGCAATTAGGATTTGAAGGTAAAGAGACGAACCATGTGCTGAAAGATGCCTTGAGTCCCGACATTAGTAATTTGTGGCTCTAGTGCCACCTGTTTCATATATATAAAAAACTAATCAAATTATGATCATAATGGAATAGCAGGAAAGGGGATACAATACCAACCTTTCCTTTTTTACTAGTCATTCCACTATTGCTAACAGCCTCCTTTCCAAAATTTGTTCTCTTGGAACCTTTGTTCATATTGGCTGCGTTAGCGATAGGCATCTGCTGTCCCAATGGCATAGCAACATTATGGTGCACCCCTGCAACACCTAGGATGGCAAGAGGTGCAGATGCAACAGGTCTCAAGTCGTTCTCAGAAGGTTGATTTACATTTGTACATTGTTTCAGAGCATCGTTTATAGCACCAACTGCATTATTATAACTGTCCTGTGATAACGAACCCTCTTCACCCAATATGATAGCTCTTCGACAAAGATCATTGTATCGTCGGATCTTAGCTTGCACTTCATCCAACTTCTCACTAAGCGGAATTCTGCTTGTGGCGGCATTTGTCCATCGTTGCAGTATGTACTTAAACGGGATACTGAACACGCCAGACATTTGGAGAACCACAATAGCATGCCTACAAAGATAGCCTTTATATTGAAATGAACGACAAGAACAGTATATATCTGATTTTGATTCATTCCACTCCACTAAAAAATCTTGATTATTTTCAAAGTCTTTCACCCCATAGATTACACTCAAGCTGTCTTCATTTTCTTTTTTCAGATGGCATGCTGCTGCTCCCAGAACTTCCGTTTGAAATTTCTTGAATATTTCATGACTGTAAACGAGTAACATTTGTTTTTCAAAAGGTGAAGGGGACTTCAGCTCTGGTGTCTCATGCCATGCATCAAAATTGGCCTTGGCCTCCTCTTCATATCTGTCTTCAAGAACTGATCTATATTTCCCTATAAAATCTCTCAACGAAGTTTCCCCATGGATATATCGGTCGAAGAAAGAGTTCAAGCTTTCAGACCTTGAAGCTGCTGATAATCCTGCAAATGAAACATCCTTCATGAATGTAGGCACCCACAGCTTGCGGTCTTCATACAATGCTTGAATCCATTCATCGTCTTGAAGATTGAACCTTTCGATCAATTTCCACCATCTTTTCTCAAACTGTTCTTCGTTCCACGATCTATATATGCATTTATTGAGTTTTCCCATGAAAGCTTCATGCCAGATGCTAAGGTAATCAAGCCGTCTCGGTATCTTTTCCAGAACATGCCACAAATGAAAAAAATGACGAGTATCTGGAAAGACCAAAGGGACAGCAGCTTTGATAGCCTCATTTTGGTCTGTGAGCAGAACTTTAGGACATCGTCCCCCCATTGCCAAACTCCATGATTGCATCAACCAAATAAATGTGTATAAAGACTCATCTGCAATCAATCCACAACCAAGCAACGTAGGCTGTATATGATGGTTGACTCCGATAAAAAGAACCAAAGGAATCCTATACTTGCTAGCAAAATAGGTGGTGTCAAATGAAACCACATTACCAAAATACGCGAAATCCTCCACACCCTTGGCATCAACCCAAAACACATTTCTCAGCCGATGCTCTTCATTGAAGTCCAATGCATAGAAAAACTTCGGATTATCTTCATGCATTTGGGCAAAGAATTCAAGTAAAACCTGAGCACCCCCTTCTTCTAAACTCAAATGCCGCCCCCTATCATGCTGATTACGCACAACATTCTCTATACAAGATCCCGAAAACTGATAAGCACCATACTGTTTCAACACAGAAGCCGGGGCTTTCTTCTTCCTGACTTTAGCGTCGTTATTAACCGAATCCACATTCCTATGGCTTCTAAAAAAATGTGCTTGAGCAGGTAAAAGCTCATGGTTATGCTCTTTCACAAAACTATGAATGTACCACTTCCCATTAGGCCTTCGCTTAACGTGCATACTAGCTTTACAGCCTATCTTCGGTGAAGGCCTCGGATTAATAGCATCGTCTGATTGCTGCTTATTTCCATACCTAATGCATGAAAATTTGGCATCAATGAACTCTTTTGAAGCCCTAGAACGACGACTGCTTAATTTGGCAGTACCAAATCCTACCGATTTTGCGTATTCTTTATAATATTCATAAGCTGCCTCGTGTGTGTCGAATTCCATATCATCTCTAGGCTCTAAGTTTGAATTTACTACCATACTAGTACTAGTCGCCTCCATTTCCTAATTGAAAACCAGATAACAATAGATGCAATTAATTTCTCTACCAAGGAGAGGCACAAATCTCACACTTCGGAAAATTTACAAAAAAAATTACATACAATTAAAGTCGAGCAAAAATGTCAAAACCCCCATGGAAGAAACCGATTAAAGCTCAAGAATTAAAGCCCCACAAAAAGATTCAAAAAGTTAGCAAGAATTGTACCGTAAATGGCTTGAAGAGTTTCCCTTGCTTGAATTCGAGTAAAGATGAATTCTTTGAGGCATAAAATGGTGGAAGTAAGGGAAAATGGAAAAGGGTCAGAAGATTTTCCAAGAAAGTGATTGCTGCGGCGTAAAATTCAATCGCCCCCTAACTTCTTGAGATTATCGGTTTAACCCCTATATTTTTAATTACCTCGTTTAGCACCCTGTATCACAATTTTTATAGCATATGAATCCTCCTTGACTAGGGGTGTTCAGAATTCGGTTAAAACCGATTTAACCAACCGAACCGAACCGATTTAAAATTTTGGTTCGGTATTTCGGTTACGGTTTCGGTTATAGATTTTCAGCAATTCGGTTTTCGATTTCGGTTTCGGGTTTAGGGATTTTCAATTACGGTTAACCGAATTAACCGAACTCCTAACACACACACACACACACACATATATATATATGCTTGCAAGTTACAACTCCTCCAGTCTTCACCCCTCGGTCCTATACTCTTATTCGTAAGCCAGAAACCCTAATCCCCCATTCCTAATCCTTTGCCGCCGTCGGCGACCGCAGCCCGAGTCGGTGAGCTCCTGTCCGGCATCCCCTCAATTGTCGACCATCTCGCATATCTTCACTGCCCTCATTCGTCAACAGTCTCGTGACAAGGAAACATTAAAACAAGATCTGGTGAGCAAATCCCCTCATCTCTTTTCTTTTGTATTTAATTTTGCAATTAATATGTGATTTCCATGAAATATATTCTGATTTAATGTTTATTTTTGTTGTATTTATAGCTCATTTGTATGATTAAATCATTGTATTTGCCTGTTAAATTTATATGCTTGATGTTTAGTTTAGTTTAGTTTCCATGAAAAATATGCTCTGTTAAATTTATATGCTTGATGTTGTATTTATATTATAGCTCCTTATTTACAGCTCTGAAAATTATACTCTGTTAAATTTAGTTTAGTTCCCAGGCCATCGTATCTTCTGATTCTTCTCTACCTTGCAATTCAATTCCCCTAATGTAATTATTAATCTATTTCCTAATGATGCAAACATATGGTCCCATTCCATGAACCTGTCACAATAAATCAATTTAGGGGCTTGTCATTGCTTTGTAGCCTCTGTTAAACTTTTCAGCCCATTTAGTGGCTTGCTAAAACTTGAGAGTTGAGATGGACTGTGACATGAGATATTAGTTATCCCATTTTGATCAATGTTTTGTACAAAACTTAAATGTAGTACTTATGTGGTACAAACTAATGCGGATGAGATAATACTTGTTGTTTAGCATTCATTTATTTTTTAATTGATTCAACGTATTTAATGTTGAATACGACTGCAAAATTTGAGAGGGCATTTGAGAGGTATGCAGAGAATGAATCGAGTTTCGTGAGTGATTTAGGATGGGAAGGAGTTCCAAGTAGTCAAGATTGGGATTGTGCTCGAAAATTCTCAGATTTGTTGAAGCATTTCTATGACATGACCGTGCGCATATCAGGATCCTCATATGTCACTTCAAATAGTTTCTTTAATGAAATTAGTGATTTGTGTTGCATCTTGAATGATTGGATAGCCAGTGATGACAATGAAATGAAAAATTTAGATGTGTCAATGAATTTGAAGTTTCATAAATATTGGGGGGATCCGGAAAAAATGAACTATCTAATCTTTTGGGCGAATGTGTTTGATCCACGAGATAAATTGGAGTATATGGAATACTCATTAGGTGCTATGTATGGCACTGAAGTGGGTGACAGATTTTTTGAAAGTGTGAAAAAAGGACTTGAGGCTTTGTTTGTTGAATACAAATTGAAATATCAATCTGAAAGTGAAGCAAGTGCAAGTGCTACTAGTGGCCTCTCAAACACTATTTCGGGACCTTCGGGTAGTGTTTGTGATAGCTCTTTGATCAACAAGCCCAATGCTCTCCTAAAATCTAGGTATAAGAAACAAAAAATGGAGTTGGACGGTGGTGTAAAGAAGAAGACAGAACTTGAAGTTTATTTGAGTGAAGCTATAGTAGAGGATGCGGAGAATTTTGAAATTTTAAAGTGGTGGAAGTTCAATTCGGATAGATTTCCAATTCTTTCTCGTATGGCTCGTGATATATTGTCTCTTCCCATTTCAACTTTTGCATCTGAGTCAGCATTTAGTACCGGTGGGGAGAGTATTAGATGCATTTAGGAGCTCTTTAACTCCTAAAATAGTTGAAGCTTTGGTTTGTGCTCAAGATTGGCTACTGGGCGAATTCCCCATATGTGTTGAAGAGCAACTGGAAGAGCTTGAGAACATTGAGAAAGGTAATTTTATTTGATTGAATAATTCTTTAATTTATTATGTTAATCTATTTATATTTGTATAGTTTATTGATTAACTATTTTTTCTTTGTTTCTCAGATTTGTCAAATGCCAATGTAGGAATTTGATCTTGATGGAAAATGAAGTTGGAAATGTATTCAGTAGTCAATAATGAAGGCTGTCCAAGTCTTTTTTTTTCTTTTTAAAATGAAGTTGGAATGAATCTGTAATTTGTGATGTGGTATTTGTTGAGTTTTGTAAGGACTATAAGTATCATGCTAAATTGCTAATTGCTACATTTACTTTGTTTAGTTTGCTAATGCCTAAGTTTAGGGATCGTTTATCTGCTAGTTTTAAAATTCAATATTTTGTTTGTTGGATTTATTATTATTATTATTGGATGATTAATGAGTAATTTGATACATTTTAGGTAAAAATCCAGATTTTCGGTTATCCGAAAACCGAAACGAACCGAACCGAAAATTCGGTTTCGGTTTGGTTTCGGTTACCCATAAAATCGGTTTCGGTTCGGTTATGGTTTTTATCAATAAATTCGGTTCGGTTAATTCGGTTTCGGTTCGGTTCGGTCACCGAACCGACCGATGAACACCCCTAACCTTGACTATGTGAATTCTACTACTAGCTAACCCATATATTTTTCTTTTATTTATGTAAATAAATAAATAATTTTGAATTTAAAATATTAATTGATAACTAATAAAGAAGTTAATTAATTAGAAGTTAATTCGAAATTGAGTTAAAAATAAGTATAGTAAACAAATATTTATTTAATATAGACCAGTTGATATATAAAACTTGACCCTCTCTTACTTAATAAATACACGGTCAAGAAAAAAAAAGGGAGGGACTAAAGTTACCCAACAACTTTTAGCCCATCTCAATTTAATTAATTTTCAATTAAAAAAATTAAAATATTAAAAAATACCTATTTTATTCTTTATCTTTTTTGAAACCCTATTTTTTATGTAATATATATATATATATATATATTCATATTTTTTGACTTTTTGGTGTTGTTTCTTTAATTTTTTTGAGGAATTGAATGCAAAATTGATGATGGGCATCTCACGAATTAATCAAATATATG
The DNA here is from genome assembly GCA_946896805.1 of Scutellaria galericulata. Lineage (NCBI taxonomy): Eukaryota > Viridiplantae > Streptophyta > Magnoliopsida > Lamiales > Lamiaceae > Scutellaria > Scutellaria galericulata. The sequence goes on from OX335797.1 coordinate 15,849,421, forward strand.
AAAATAGAATGAAAATTGAACGAAAAAACACAAAATAATTGATCAAATCCGACCATCCCTGTTCGGCCTTGGTTGGCCGAAGACACGGGTGGCCGAATGCTCTCCTGCATGTTCGGCCAACCATGGTCGAACGAGAATGATCGGGTTTGATCGATTTTTTTTTTTGCATTCTTTTTTTTTTAATGTTAAATCTTTTAATTTTTTTAAGAATGTAATGCCAACATAATAACAAACATTCCACAAATTTGTTAAATGTGTGAAAATCGTAGGAAAAAACGTGAAAAAACGATCGAATCTGATTGGCTGAACATGTAGAAGCACGTTCGGCTACTTTGATCGAACATGGAGAAGTACGTTCGAGTATAATAATTGAACGAAATTAGTAGAACAAAATCTAAGGATAAAATACATATTTTTTAATTTTTTAATTAAAAATTAATTAAATTGGGGTGTGCTTAAAAGTTGTTGGGATGCCTTCATTCCCTTAAAAAAAAAGAAAAAAGAAAAAAGAAAAAAAAAAGGGTTTTAGATCTTCTTTGCCAAGCTTAAACCCCAGACGCCAAATCTCCAACCTCTCTCCTTCAAGCTGTGATCCTTCTCTCTTTAAGCAAACCCTCAAAAACCCTAATTAACTATTTATCCCTTTTCCTATACTCTTTTTCCCTGATTTCGCCATGTACAGAGTCGCCGCCGCCGCTGTTGCTTCATCACTGAGGTTAAACACTAGCAGAAAAAGTTAATAATTTCTTCAATAATATGAAATATGCTCCAAATTATGATATATTTACTCAATGTTGTTTATGCAGGTCATCTACTTCGAGAAAACTGGTAATTAGACACAAAAAAAATTGGGTCTTGATAGTTTTGTTGATTTTTTGTTTTGTCTTGATAGTTTTTGATTGCATATGAAGATACGCAGTGGGGTCGGTTATAGTAGGAGCTATGTTGCTAAGGATATTAGTTTTGGTACCGGAGCTCGCGTGGCTATGCTTGCTGGAGTTAATGAACTGGCGGAAGCTGTAAAAGTTACAATGGGCCCTAAGGTAACTAGGTTTAACTCGAGTTCAGTCTTGCTAGGAGAATTGGTATTTGGTTTCTTTACTAGGTTACGAGAGAGGAGGTAAGGGGTTCGGATCCAAAGCCACCCCTACTTCACACTTATCGCAGGGTTTGAATTTTATGCTGTATGTGTTTGGATCAAATTGTTGGGTTGACAGAATTGAAATTGATTGGAATGTATGATTAAATTTGAATAGAAGCATCTGCAACCCAATCATTAATTTTCATTTTGGCCCCATTACGTGTGTTCTGGGTTCATTATTTTCATTAATATCCTTTTTGACACTTTGATCATAAGCAATTTGAGTTTTGTAGCAGCAGAATGTGTTAGAGGTTTCAAATCATAGTGTGTCTTATAGTAGAACACCAATCAATCTATTGTTGAATTTGAGCAATCTTGTAATCCCTCGCTTGTCTTAGAATCATGTTTGGCTTTAGAAGCTTAGAAATTGCTGATGAATTATGACTAGTTCTTTTCCAAATCCTGTGCAGGGTCGCAATGTAATTATTGAGAGACCTGGAAAACCCAAGATCACAAAGGATGGTGCAACAGTAGCCAGAAGCATAGAATTTTCAGATAAGGCCAAAAATGTAGGAGCAAATCTTGTGAAGCAGGTTGCGAATGCAACCAATAAGGTTGCTGGTGATGGTAATCTCTTGCCTTTGTGTTATAACGGAATGTAATTTTGCCATCAGGTTTTTCATTTTAGTATGGACTTCGAGACATGTTATCCATTTAAGAACTTCTGAAAAATGAGAAATGGCTTGGGATCACTCTCAGCAAACTCACTGTTCTTCAAGGTCACATACTGATTGTTTTGTCCATAGGCCCTTTACACTGCCCCTAGATCTATTTGAACATCTGACATGGTATATCTGGCATTGATTTCTTCAATGGATCTCATGAAATAGCACAAATTTCTTGAGACTCGAATTCTTCACCTATTCAAGCTGATTGTTTTGTTAGATAAGATCTCAGTCTAGAATATGGTACTGCATCAGGTACCACTTGTGCAACTGTGTTGACTCAAGCAATATTTAGAGAAGGTTGCAAATCGGTGGCCACAGGTGTAAATGTGATGGACTTACGCAAGGGTATAAACATGGCTGTCGATGTTGTTATTGCAGAGTTAAAGAACAGAGCAATCATGATTAGCACACCCGAAGAAATTACACAGGTTCTGACATATGTATCATACAACTGAACTTGCTTTCTGATGCATTTTCTAGCTAAATCTCTTGATTAAGCATGCATATGCATCGATAATCAACACATCCAAAACGAGTTGGGTGATACTGCTTGTATATTGCTTTTCATTTCCTTTTAAAGAGATTAGGAGAATAAATTTCTTTTGTTTGTTCTTAGCTCACCACCAATCAACCTAGCACCTTGGAAACATTAGCGTTGTAAATAATGTCTATAAGTTTTCTGAAATTTTAGTATCAAATTGTGTTGATTTGGTTGTTGCTTGTTGAATAATTATTTGTTCACAGATACAAGCATTGCATTGCTTATACATGTTTTTCCTCATCCTATTGTTTCTAACTGGTGTATGCTAAATAAAGGTGGCCACCATCTCTGCAAATGGTGAGCGTGAAATTGGTGAACTCTTAGCACGAGCAATGGAGAAAGTTGGAAAGGAAGGAGTCATTACCGTTTCTGTCAGTATGCTTTGGTCTTCACCTTAAAGTTTTCCTTTAGAAGTCAATGGATAATGATGTATGATATCTGCTATCGCCTATCACAGGACGGAAATACCCTCGACAATGAGTTGGAAGTGGTGGAGGGAATGAAGCTAGCCCGTGGTTATATATCTCCTTATTTTGTTACAGATGCAAAGACTCAAAAGTGTGTATGTAAAGATAGAGACTACTCTAAACTCCTTTCTTAGCTGGCTGCATTTTGTTGAAAGCATGGGTGATCGGTTGAGTTGTTTTGAGAGACTTTTATTTATCCTATTTATTCCTTTAATGGATATTGGACAAATAACAACAATTTTTTGGTTATTTTTTTGGTCATGTATTACTGTTCACAGAACTCATTTTTAATGTAAACAGGAACTTGAAAATCCTTTGATCCTAATTCATGAGAAGAAAATTTCAGACATGAAAGCACTTGTTAGAGTATTGGAGCTTGGTGTGAAGGTAATAAGAATTGCAGTTTTATTGTGCAAAATACAACGGGTGCTGATTGAAAGACTCCTCATCAGATAAAATTTTTGATTGAAGGTTTCATCGTGTGTTTTTTTTTTTTTTGACAGAGAGGTCGTCCTGTCCTAATAGTAGCAGAAGATTTGGAAAGTGAGGCACTTAGTATGCTCATCCTCAATAAACATCGTGCAGGATTGAAGGTAAGTGTACATGGTGTTTCTCAACTTAACTGGGCCTTTTATGAATTTTGCTGAGTTCATACTCGCCTTCGTGTGGAAATGACATCATTAACCAGCATTGTTAACCTTTATAAATTATCTTTCTGGAGATCAGATTATATTCCTTGTGTATTGTAGGTTTGTGCTGTGAAAGCTCCTGGTTTTGGGGATAACAGAAGAGGAAATTTAGAAGATCTTGCCATTCTCACTGGAGGCGAGGTAAGACCAGATCCAACAGCCTATGCTTTTATTTGTAGCACTGTTATATTATGTCCAACACATTGTGATTGCTGCAGGTCATTAGTGAAGAACAAGGATTGAGTCTTGACAGGGTTCAGATTGATATGCTTGGTTCTGCTAAAAAGGTTGGTGTAGCGATATGAGGTCTGCATGTGCATTTCCTCCACTGATTGGAACCTCTGCTTGATTTGTTCACTTTTGTTGGAGCAGGTCACAGTATCTCTAGACGACACTTTAATCCTGCATGGGGATGGGGATAAGAAGTTAATAGAAGAAAGGTGTGAGCAGGTATGCATGGAGACAATGACAACAAAAAACTTTCTGCTTTTGGTTCTTTTGTTCTCTTCTGGTTGTATGATACTAACCCACTCTTCGAAAATGCCGATGTTTCTTAGTATAGGGATCATATTAGTAATGCGAAATTTATTCACCAAGAAATGAAGTTTTCCTTGTCTATTTACCTGAGTCCCAGATAATAATTGAAAATTCTGTTGACCTTATATAGTGGCCTTGGATTACTAATTCTTGTTAACTAAGGATTCATCACATATTCTGTGGTTCAATCGATCCTGATTATGTGTTGAATGTCTTGAAGAAGACAAATAATTTGCAATTGAAATGATTGAAGATCCAATAATCCTTTCTATAATACAGCTAAGAACTGCCGTTGAGAAGAGTAGTGCAATGTTTGATAAGGAGAAAGCGCAAGAACGGTTGTCAAAATTGTCTGGTGGTGTTGCAGTATTCAAGGTAAATCTAACAAGCAGTTGACTAGAGATCTTGAATGCAGGCTTTTGGTCCATGCTTTTCCGTTCTAGTTTAATATTTTTCCTTTTCACAGGTTGGAGGTGCTAGTGAAGTAGAAGTTGGAGAAAGGAAAGATAGAGTAACAGATGCTCTAAATGCAACCAGGGCTGCGGTGGAAGAGGGCATCGTTCCCGGTAAGCTTCTTGTGAGCTTTTGAAGGTGGAATAGAAACACACCTTTTACCATCCATCCATTTCACATGGTCTGCAGTGAAGGATCTTGTCATAGATGCCAAGATCTTGTCATCAGTTTCTGATACGATGTCCCATGAAGACATATTGTGATCACCAGAAAAGGCTAGAAATTATGTATCATCTGGATATTTAATGGGTTGCGTTTCCTGCAGGAGGTGGGGTTGCTCTTTTATATGCCGCAAATGCTCTTAAAGACCTTCAAACTTCAAATGAGGACCAAAAAAGAGGAGTTGAAATTATCAAGAATGCTCTTAAGGTTTCATCTTATGCTCTCTCTCTCTCTGTGTATGTCTGTGGTGTGTCTCATACCAGCCATTATGCCTGAGTACTGAGACAGATTTCGTTTATTGCTGGCCTGACATCATTTGGGTAACAGGCACCTACTTTTACCATTGCCTCAAATGCCGGCGTTGATGGGGCGCTTGTAATTGGCAGGTTATTGGAACAAGATGATTTAAATTTTGGCTATGATGCTGCTAAAGGTTTGTGTCCAGTGTCTCCCTCCGTGAAAATTTGTATTTAATCATGAGCTCCATAGATATTTCTCTGAACTCTTTCTGGTTGTGTATGTGAAAAAATATAATAATCGTTTCCTGAATGAGCTTACACATAGTCCATCTTTGGTCAGCAGACCTGAACCAAGTAAACTAACTAATAACCCACTGTTAACCAGTTGAGAGAACATAGGGTATAGACTATATTTACATCATTATTTTTTTGATCATCTGAACTTGAAACTTTTGAAAGTGAGTCTCTTTCATTTGCTTTACTTGTTAAAAGAATTCTTCAATTTTGGGATTTTAACAAAATTTCTTGTCTGTGGATTTTGGAATTGCTTAGTTTCCATGTTTGATGATCTTAAGAAATGGGTCTTTGAAATTTCAATAAGGAAAAGATACTGGGAATTTTTCAAGATGATGCTGGTGCTGTGAAACAAGTATTAGAATATGATGATGCATTAATGCAAAAACATTTCCTTTCTGCTTGTAGTATGATGACAAAAATCCTGATCTAATTTCTTATATTTTTGCCCTTTTTCGTTGTCTATATTTGCTTCCTACAATGATATAGAAATGATTTTTGGTGCGCGCCAGTTTTGATCAATGGGGATCTCTACCATTCCACTCATTCTACTGATTCCTTTTTTTTTTTCTCCCAATTATCAAAACAGGTGAGTATGTTGACATGGTGAAGGTCGGAATTATAGATCCTGTAAAAGTTATTAGAACAGCTTTGCAAGATGCTGCTAGGTAAGGATTACAGTTTAGCTATCAATTTTTGCAGATGTCTATAATGTTCGTCATTTACTAACGAACTCATACACGTTTCCAGTGTCTCGTTGCTGTTGACCACGACTGAGGCAACTATTTTTGATGCTCAAGGAGAAAAGAATCCGCTTAAAAACCGCGTCCCAAATATGGATGCCATGTACTAAATGGTCGATAACCCCCTTTTGCCAAAATTACCAAATGGTTCATTCATTAACTGATTCAGGCGATCACAAGCTCATCACTCCACTAACGTAATGCCTATACAATGGCTATTCAGTTTGATTCTAATTATAGGCAAAACCATTTTTTTTTTATTTAATACTAAAATATCTATTCAATTGTCCATGTTTATATACTTTGTTTTTGGACATTGTTGAACATGAAACTGCAATCTATACATACTCTTTATTGGTTTTGTCCACCATTGGAGAATCCGTAAAACTTAAGTTTTTTGGGGTTCACGACAAACAACAATTTGGAATTTGATTATGTTCCAACTAGGTTTAATCTATTTTTAGATGATTTCAAAGATGTAATATGTTTCATTTTGTAGTTTACTATTAATTTTTAGTATATAGGAAAAGGGTCAGCTATTTGGTAACAATTTTCTTTTATCATCAATTTAGTCCAAAACGATTGAGAATTTGCAGCTTTAATCTCATAGCATCACAAGACTTAATATGGCCGTTAGGTGAATTAGAAATTTTAAATTGGATTTAAAGTATGAAAATTTATGTAAAGACATTTTTAAAAATAGAAAAGCTATTTGATAAATCTGAAAACCCCAAAATAAAGTGAAAAATTAATTGCATGGTTGGGCTAAAAAAAACAGTCTTGTTTATTTCTAACTATTTCCACATTCTCATTCCTACATTGGCCAAAGTGAAATTTTGGAACTATGCGAATATTTTCTACAGTTGTAAGCAAGCATTAGGTAGTTTCTTCCTTTGATTTCATCTAAAAAGCTTTGAATTTGTTTTCATCCTCACCCGCCATTAGAGCATCACCAATGGTCAAACCTAAAGGAGGAAGATGTTGAGGTGGAATGGGGAGAAGAAGGGGGAGATGGTTGGGGGAGAAGGGGGAGAGGTAGAGGGAGAAGGGTGGGGGAGAGAAACTTGTACCCAGGGAGAAGAAAGGGAGAGGAAGGGGAGAAAGAGAGAGGGAGGGGGAGAGTGGCGGCCAGTCTCCTGCTTTGTTGGCCAGATTTAGGCGCGTGACCTCCACGCGCGAGTGGCGTGGGGTCCGCGCCATTAATATAATTTTTTTTTTTTGCATATATTTTTAATTGTGGCTTTTGTTTTTTTTTTGTTTTTAATTAATGCTTAATGGTGATGCTCTTAGCCGTTTCTTTAATTTTTTTTAATTTTTTTTTTAATTTTCTTTCCCCACTTCAATTAATTTGCTGTTTTTATTTTTTATGTTTTATTTTCTTTCCCCACTTCAATTAATTTGCTGCTTCTTCAATTAGCCATTTCTTTTTATTTTTTTAGTCGTTAGCTATATTTGTGTAATTTTATTTTTTTTAATTAAGAATTTTTCCACTATAAATACATAATCTAATTTAATTATGTGTATTGTAGTTTCCTTTAATTTTATGTAATGTAATTTTCTGCGTTTATGTAATATATCTATTTCCGTTATTAAACTAATTGTTGGAAAACTAGCCGTTGCAAAACTAGCCGTTGGAAAACTAGCCGTTGCAAAACTAGCCGTTGGAAATTATATTATATATTGGTACTTTCAGATTTACCACTACACAAATTCATTGGCATTCTCATTCACTCACAATTTTATTTCCAAATTATCAAACATGTCTTCATCGTCAAACTCATTCTCCGACGAGAGCGATAGTGACAGTCTCATCGAGTTCATAATGGATGACACAACCGATAAAGAATATTTGGCGTTACTCCAACAACAACAAGCACTTCTCGACATACCACAGAGTTCTTCTGGTATAACCAGAAAACGAAGAACATGGGTGGAACGAGATCGTGAGGGGGCACACACTAGACTTTTCAATGACTACTTCTCAGAAAATCCGACCTGGGGCAGTGACGTGTTTCGACGACGATTCCGAATGGGTAAAGATTTATTCTTACGCATAGTTAATGCATTAGAGTCTCACGATAAATATTTTCAGTGGAGGGTCGATGCAGCTGGAAGAAGAGGTTTCTCACCACTTCAAAAATGCACGGTGGCCATACGCCAACTAGCATATGGTGGTCCTGCTGACCATTACGATGAGTACCTACGAGTTGCTGAAACAACCGCTATTGATTGTTTATTTAATTTTTGTCGATGTGTGATTGAAGTATTCGGTGAATATTACTTGAGAAAGCCTAGTGCTGCTGACTGTCAACGCTTGTTACAAATACATGAAGAGAGGCACGGCTTTCCCGGAATGTTGGGAAGCCTTGATTGTATGCATTGGGCTTGGAAGAATTGTCCAGTCGCTTGGAAAGGTCAATTTACAAGAGGTGATCACGGCGTCCCAACAATCATGCTTGAAGCGGTCGCGTCTGTAGACTTGTGGATATGGCATGCTTACTTTGGAGTTGCAGGGTCGAATAACGATATCAACGTGCTCAACCAGTCTCCTTTATTCAACGACGTTTTACAAGGACGTGCTCCACCTGCTAATTTTACAATAAATGGTACGCAATATAATCAAGGATACTATCTTACAGATGGAATCTATCCTGAGTGGGCAACATTTGTGAAGAGCTTTCAATGTCCTCAAGATCCAAAAAGAAAGAAGTTCAAGGAAATGCAAGAGGCTGCTAGAAAGGATGTTGAACGGGCCTTTGGAGTGCTTCAAGCTCGATGGGCAATGATAAAAGGTCCATGTCGTTTCTGGTACAAGAATAACTTGAACGATATCATGTACGCTTGCATTATTTTACACAACATGATAATTGAGAATGAAGGAGATACAGCATTCGATTGGTCAGATGAACCTACTAACTCCGATAGTGCTCCAGAAGTAATTTCAGGACCCGATAGAGCATTCAATGAGTACCTCATGAGGAATTCTCAACTACGTGATAGAGAGAAACATCATCAACTTCGAGCCGACTTGATTGAGCATGTATGGACAAGATTCGGCAATAATTAGCTAAATATCAATTTATCTTCCGACGAATATTTTGTTATTTTGCAATTTTTATAAATGTATTGTCTTTTTTTTATTGTACTATTCCATGTATTTGTTTTCAATAAATTTAATAATATATTATCCAATTTTATTTCATGTATTACTAAATTAAATTAATTACATAAATTGAAATATTATGATATTTTATTTATTATAAAATAAAAAAATAAATAGAGATGGTAAATTAATAAAGATAAACAAAAATTATGAGTGATTTGATAGTGGGACCATGAATAGTGGGTTTTTGGGTAGAATGGTTGGTGATGTATTTGTTTAGAGGTAGAGGTTTTTGTACTTTTGAGGTGGCGATGACGTGGCATCAAAAAAACCCAAAAGAGAGGTAGAGCCATTGGTGATGCTCTTATCATTCATCATTTTGCTACCTCAAATCTTATAATCTGAAGATACTCTCAAACTTTTTTCTACGATTTCACAATGGCAGAGGCTTTTCTTCAAACAGTCCTAGGACATCTGAGCTCACTCATCCGAGATGAGATCGGATTGATTATGGGCGTAGACGAGGAGATGAAGAAGCTTAGCAGCACCTTCACCACCATCCAAGCTGTTCTTGAAGATGCTGAAATCAAGAAACTCAAAGACAAGGCCATCGAAAATTGGCTATGCAAGCTCAAAGACCTTGCTTATGAGATTGATGACATACTTGATGAGTGTGCCACCCATGTCTCCAAGCTGAAACTCAGAAATAGCAAACTGAGTCGATACAGCCTCAAAAAAGTTGTGTTTCGACACAACATCGGAAAAAGGATGAAACATGTTTCAGAAAAACTGGACGTGGTTGCTGCTGAGCGTGCGAAGTTTCATCTGCGTGAGATGGTGGTTGTGGAGAGATCTAGAGGAGTTTATGGCGTGCGTGAGACGGGTTCTGTTCTGAACGAGTCTAATCAAGTTTATGGCAGGGACGAAGAAAAAGACAAGATTGTCGACATTTTGGTGAATAGTGTGAGTGAGAATCAACATATTTGTGTCTTGCCTATTATTGGTGTTGGCGGCCTTGGTAAGACCACTCTTGCTCAATCAGTTTACAATGATCAACGCGTGGTTGACCATTTCGAGATAAAACTTTGGGTCTGTGTTTCCGACTTTTTTGATCCCAAGACTTTGGTGAGGGCGATGATTGAATCTGCAACGAGGAGTGGAAGTGCTTCGGATTTAGTGGGGTTGGATAGCTTGCAACGCCGTCTCTGGGAGTTGTTGAATCAGAAAAGATATTTGATGGTGTTGGATGATGTTTGGAATGAAAACCAAGAAAAATGGTTTATGCTGAAAAATATTTTGGCATGTGGCTCAAATGGGACTTCCATCATCGTCACCACACGCCTCAAGATGGTTTCTGATATAATGGGAACAATTGAAGCTCATTGCTTGAAAGGACTGTTGGAAGAGCATTGTTGGATGCTGATGAGGGAGCGTGCATTTGGGGAAGAAGAGAAAGAGAAATATCCAAACCTGGAAGCCATTGGGAAACAAATAGTGAAGAAGTGCGCGGGTGTGCCTATGGCTGCTAAGGCGCTAGGGGGTCTTCTACGATTCAAGAGGACAGAGAAGGAATGGATTTATGTGAGAGAAAGTGAATTGTGGAATTTACCACGAGAAGAAACTTTGATACTGCCAGCTTTGAGATTGAGTTATCATCATCTTCCTCTTGAATTAAGGCAGTGCTTTGCCTATTGTGCAGTCTTCCCAAAGGACTTTGTAATTGAAAAAGAAGAATTGATCTTTCTTTGGATGGCTCATGGATATATATCATCAAGGGACGTATTGGAAGTGGAGGATGTTGGTAATGACATATGCAATGAATTGGTTCTCAGATCCCTTTTCCAAAATCACCCATTCATACCTAACTCCATCATCATGCACGATCTTGTTCATGATCTTGCACAGTCAATCATGGAGAACAAGGTTCCTGGAATACAAGTAGAAAGACAAGTTACCAGCTCATCTAATTGCAAGATTCGCCAGGTCAATTTGGGAAAAACATATGTGATGTTACCTAGAAAAACTCAACATGATGGGGATTTATCTTCTATCTTAACCGAGTTTAGCCATTTGAGAGTATTAGATGCAAGTTATACAACAATCAAAGAATTGCCTTCTATGGTAGGTAATCTCAAACACTTAAGATTCTTGAATCTGTCTCACTCTGAAATTCGTATGCTGCCCAACTCATTATGCACTCTTTGGAATTTGCAAAATTTGAATATGGAAGGCTGCTCCGACCTTGTGGCATTACCTAAGAACATGAGATACTTAAAAAATCTTCGTCATCTTTGTTTGGAGTCATGCTATTCATTGGAAGGGATGCCCTCAAAAATAGGGGAATTAACATGTCTCAAAACATTGAGTTTGTTTATAGTGGGTCATGATAGAGGATATCAACTTGAAGAATTGCAATGTTTGAACCTCGGTGGCAAGCTTGAGATAACAAATTTGGAGAGGGTGAGAACCTACACGGATGCAAAGAAAGCAAATCTTATTGAGAAAAAAGACCTTCGTCATTTGAGGTTAGAATGGGAAAGCTACAGTCCGTTCAACTTAAGGGCGGATATAGATGAAAAGGTACTGGAAGCACTTCAACCTCACCCCAATCTTGAAACTTTAAGTATCCAAGGTTTCAATGGTAGGTGTTTTCCAATATGGATGACAGATTCGACTCTGGAAAATATAGTTCATATTGAAATATCACATTGCGAAAATATTTTGAGTCTTCCACAATGGGAACAACTACCACATTTGAAATTCTTGAGTTTGAAGGATCTGGAGGTGGAGTACATGGTTGAAGGTGAAGTTGATGGTGGAAATATATTGTTCCCATCTCTGGAAACACTGGAGTTGAATTCTCTCCCACGTCTCAAAGGGGTGTCGAAGGAGCAAGTAACGATACAGGTATTCCCAAATCTTCAAGTGCTAAAGATTGATTCTTGCTCTTCATTAATACTGCCACAACTCTCGTCCCTCCAAGAGTTGGTCTTGCACAAGTGCTCCAGCTTAATTCTAGCTTCCTTTTCTAAGCTGGATGCTCTGACTTCTCTTAAAGTGACATTTGGAGAGAATATGATATGCATTCCAATCGAAACGCTGGAAAAACTCACCAATCTCAAGTCACTGACAATTGTTCGACCACAGGAGGAGTCTCTGCCAGAAGAAGGGCTGCCAGCCTTAAGATCTCTAACACAGTTAAAGATTGAAAAGAGTGAGACACTCACATGTTTGCCTGTAGTGTGGTTACGACACCTCACTGCTCTCACGTCTTTCTCCATATTTAACTGCCCACAATTTGTAGATCTTCCAGAAGAGATTATAGAGCTTGAGCACCTTGAATCTGTTAGTCTCATAATTGTTCATGAGATGGTGTGCCTTCCCAAAGCCTTACGTCGCCTATCCTCACTGAAAAAACTATCTATTGCCGGTCTTCCTCAACTGAATTCACTCCCAGAGTGGTTGGACCATTTAACATCTCTCGACTATCTGTATATTAGTAAATGTCTAAAGCTTGTGTCGCTTCCAGATAGTATTGGAAGAATGCCAAATCTCCGGAGTCTCTATATCAGTGAATGCCCCGAACTGCAAAGCCGATGCAAGAGAGGAACTGGAGAGGACTGGCACAAAATATCCCACATTCCCAACATAGAAGTCAATGATATCAAGTATTAGAATTCATGAAATGTGTGGCAAAACAGCTGCTTGGCTTGCTTCAGCTAAAGTAATTGCATGCTTCTCTCTTCACCTTCTCATTTAACTACTCTGTTCTGCTTTACAAATTGGAGCATCAATTCTTGCTTCACAAAGTTCAATACATTTCTTCGAATTTTATAAACCGATGTTTTGTTTGCAGATTGTGGCTAAAAGGCTTCTACTTCGTCTGAGTTTGAATGCATCAGTGTCGATTTTTCAGTGGGTCTCACTCAACAGTTGTTTTATGCTTTTGTAAGTTGATGATGTTACTACACTAGTGAGAAGTCCATTTCTGTCTTAGTTGTTTGCATTTCTCTAATTCAATTTATATAATTTGTTCTAAGAAGATACTCTACCTACTAGTTATTTGTATGATCATTAGTTCATTACTGTATACAGATATGCATTCAATTCCTAACTCACATCTTTTTCCATGCTCTTTGCCCTCCTCAACTCATCTTCTCTTTATTTCTTGTTAATCTTGCAAGCATTAATTTCCTGCTAGTCTATCAAACTTCTTTCGACCTTGGACATATCTCAGGATCAAGTCACTTGAAAAATGCGTAGAATCCATCTTACTGTTGACATCAACATAAATGGTAAACCAATCATTGTATAAACAAAACGGAAAGAAGAAAGAAAAAATTAAAGTCAGCCTTTGGTAAATATACACGGCATGCCCAATATCTTCTCTATCCCAGACACACAATACACTAATTCACTTGAAATTCAGTGTGCATAGCTTAATAATAGTTGCTCACAAAAGTATCAGTATCAAAGAATATATTCCTTGAAACTTGGGCAGAGGAATATTTCAGATTTTTAGGTGATTTCACCACATCAAGAATGGAATTCCACCTAAAATGGTGGCTTAAGAAATGAAAAGCTAATATTGACATATGGTAACTAAATGAACAATGGAAACCAAATAGCATAACTAAAAACTAAAAATGTAATAAAATAAATGTTTGACACAATGGTAAGAACATAACAAGTGAAACATGAACTTTAAGGCTCAATTCTTACCATCATTCATCTTCATCGTCATCTTTAACTCGCAATGGAGGATAAACGTGAACTTTAAGGTCCACATTCCCTAATTCCTCTTGCTCCTCTTGAATTCTTAAAATAGACTTGGAAGCAGATCGAGCAGAGGATTCCAACTTAATTGATTGAAGTGTTGGTATGTCTCCTATACTTGAAGGCACCTCCTCCAACTCTTTTAAATTTAAAAGATGGAGGTGCTCAAGGCGTGGAAAGTGTGTGCTGTCTGTCTTCCAATATCTCAGATCACAACCAGATATTAGCAAGAACTTGAGGCTGCAAAATCCCTCCTCGATTGTTTCCCACTCATCTCCTATGAAAGAATCTCCTTGAGTTTGAGAACTTGAAGAAGGGGTAATGAACCTATCTTTGTACTCAACTCTTCCCAACTGAGGTTGATGGACTTTAAAGTCAACTTCTTGAGGGAATGGGGAAAGGTGAGATTATGAAACAAATGGCACGATACATCTATTGAAGTCATACGCCACCAAATGAGGCCAAAGGATTCGAGTTTATGTAGATTTCCAAGATTGTTGAGATAGTCAGCTGACCCTCTTAATCCCGCATAACTTACGTTCAATTTCTTGATATTGGGGATTCTTCTAACTACCTCTTCACTGCACTTAAAATCTTCTACAACTGAGAGAGTCTGTAAATATTCCAATACAATATCACTTGTGTAGTCAGTAGGAGGATCCGGGAGTTGAAGACCCTGGATCACGACATGCCTAAGTTGATGCATCATCCAAATTTCAGATGGTGCTGTTCCAGTATTCATGCCATTCCTAAGAATTAATGTCTGAAGATTCCATAGATGAGTGAATGAAGAAGGTTGCGTTCTGAAAACACAATGAGCTTGGGAATCAATGTACCGCAAGTTGACTTGTCGAAAAATAGCTTCTACATTATGGTGTCGTTCTATTTCTGTGAAGTATCCATCATCCATTGAATATACCCTCAACAGTTTTAAACAAAATGGAGATGGAGGTTTTAGAAACCTCCCCATCAAATGCAAGGAACGGACGTCTGGCGAAGATTTCTTCAAGGCATTAAGGACCTGATGACAGTTTTCATTCTTTCTTATGCTTTGATGTATAGAAATGCAGCGTTCCCTATTTGTGCCTTGTGAAATGCTAAGATCCTGCATCCTTATAACACAAACAAACTTCTGCTTTTGAGCTTCTCTTAAACATAGGTCCCTCATCAAATCGTGCATTTTGCAATATTTTATTTTCCCACAAGAGTTGCACTTTTCTACCAAAACAAGATTTCTGTCGATAAGTTCTTTGAAGTACAGATCTGCAACCTCTTCCAAGCTTTTCCCACCTATTGGTTTTACAAATCCTTCAGAAACCCACAATCTAATGAGTTCTGAGACACGAATTTGATAATCTTCTGGAAAGATCCCTAAATGAAGAAAACATGGCTTTAAATGTGTCGGCAACTGCTTATAACTTGTATGCAATATTGTCAAGCAATGTTCATCATCCTCTAAACTCACAATTGAGTTCAAATTTTCTACGATGTATTCCCAATATTCTTGTGTCTTTTCAGATTTTGCTAAAAGTCCTCCAATAACAACAAGTGACAAAGGAAGTCCTTTGCAATTTTTGGCAATCTTCTTTCCTATTGCCTCCAATTCTACAGGGCAATCTTCTTTCCTGAACACATTTCTACAAAGTAGTTCCCAACTTGTATCCTCATCCAAAAACTTCATCTCAACAGAACGATCTTTATTTATCTGAAAACCCAACTTTGCTAACCTTGTGGTTAGCATTATTGTGCTTCCATTGTTGTTATCTGGAAAGAAGATTTTTAGTTGATCCCACACTTGAATATCCCAAATATCATCTATTATGATCAAATACCTCCTACCACATAAACATTTGTATAATTTATCTCCTATTTCATATGCATTCATATTGCTCAAATTTCCCCCATCCTCTTGCAGTAGTTGTAAAAGAATTTCTTTCACTTTGTATTCTTGAGAAATAGTAACCCAAGAACGCAGATAAAAGTGTTGCACAATAAGCTGATTATGATAGATAGTACGAGCAAGAGTAGTCTTACCAATACCACCCATGCCTACAATTGGGATGATTTGGCGATCAGATTGTCCTCTGGTGAGTTTATCCATAACATCAGTTAAGACATCATCTAAACCGACCATTAGTTTAACGTTGTGCACCGTGGAAGCAGGAGTAGCTGAAATTGAAGAATCTCTCTCTGGGTGATGTTGAACAGCTCCCATCTTCTCTTTAATCTCCATCACCTCTTTCCCGATTATATCCATGTCTTCTTCTATCACTTTCTGCAGACCTTCATACAAGCCATGACTTGTAGATCCAATAACAGTCTGATTAGTTGCAGGTCCAAAGCACTTAAAGAACTCAAAGCAACGGATACCACGACTTGTGGATGCAAAAAGAATTTGATCCACAATATGTGATTCAATGATATCTTCAGCTGCATGAGCAGCATCTGCAATTTGCATCTCCAATGGATCTGCTTCGTTGTTGTCACCATCATGGTGCATGGAATAAGGGCCTTCGAGAAATTCTTGCAAGAAAGTAACTTTTTCATTGAGAGATCGAACTTGTTGTTTGTCAAGAGAAATAGGAGGGCGAGGATGTTGCTGGATCTGCTCTATAGTATGCATCAGAGAAACCAGAGCTGCATAAGCCGCCATAGATTTCTAACTTGGGTTCTTTCTGGTGGTGTTTTGGAGAAGACTTTCGGTGAGATGCTTTTCCTTGTCATCAAAGGGATTAAATATATTAAAGAATCTTTCCAAGATCACATAAACAATTAGCTTGACAGTCTGGCGAGTGGTTCCCAAGAACGACAATCATCAAATAGGGAAAATATCACTTTGAGTCCCTCTAGTTTGCCCTTATTCCGGAATCGATACGCACTGTTCTCAGATGATTAAAAATAGTTCATCAAGTTCTGATTTTTCATCAAAGTTAATTCACGCAGAAACGAGGCTGCTATTTTAATGAAAAAATAAATTGCTTGTATTGATCGTATAAGAACTTACACGCAATTATATATACACACTGCAAGAATACCTTGCCCTAGAATTGCAGCTTTATATGTGTTTTAGCATTTGATACTTTTAATTTAACAGGCTTAGTTGTATTCATGTTTTAGATGACAGATTCATCTTGCCATTACACCCGACATCAAAGCAATGACAATTGAGAAGTTCCAAACTAAATACTATGTTTGTACTTGGAGACCACTGGCCATAGAAAATAACAACGGCACTTGCATACTTGGATGTGTCTCACAAAAAATATAAAATATAAAATAATAATAATAAAATCAGTTAGTCATGCTGGCAAATAGGAAAATCAATTAGTTGAGATAACGAACTCACTCAACTGATTTCATGTTGTGTTTAATACTTATTTTCTAATATCTCATCCAGTATTCAATTCCATAGTGTGGTTACTACAACAAGTTTATAATGTTTTCATGATCAGAACTTCTTTTTTTGGATTTTCCACCAAAATATATTGATCAAGTAAGTATTTTAACCAGCAGATTAATTTTAGTTTACATAAAATTTAAATATTCAAGGTCATTTGATGAATGTATTAAATACATAAAATAATCTAATTGTATGAATAAATAAAAATACATTTGAAAGTGAGTTGAAAAACAATAGGGATGGACTAAGAGCACCCCATTTTAAAAAAAAAAAAAAATTCCAAATTTATCTTTAGAAATAGAATAACTAGTTTTGTTCGGTCATATTGACCGAACACATAGAAGAGTGTTCGGCCAACACGATCGAACGGAGCTTCTATGTATTCGGTCGTGTTGGCCGAACGGGCTTCTACGTGTTTGGTCGAACACGGCCGAACGGAACTGATTGGATTCAATCATTTTTTTACATTTTTTCCTACAATTTTCATACGATTTTTGCACATTTTAAAAATCCATAAAATGTTCGTCATTATGTTGGCATTATGTATGACCTAAACGACTTAAAACAAAAATTAGAAAAATCCGAAAAAAACGTTTAAAAATCAAAAAACGGTAAATTGACTTTTTCACCACTCAAACGACCCCGGATGACCAAAATCCATCATTCATCAGCACTAGTGCTGTGTTTGAATTCTCGCATCATTTCACAAGTCGTGTGTGAATTTCAACGCATTCCGAGATATTGGACTTTTCCCAACAAAAAACGTATGAAAACTCGCCGTGTTGGCCGAACATATTGAAGGCCTCGTCTTGACCGAACATGTTGAAGGCCGTTCGGCCGTCTCGACCGTACGGAACTGGGGTTTCTAACCCTAAGGGTAAAATCGAAATTTTTTAATTTTTAATTATTATTTTTTTTAAATGGGGTACTCTTAGAAAACACTGAGGTGCTTTTAGATTCACCCAGAACAATATCCATTCAATTATGGAAAATAAAAAACAAGAAGAAGAAGCAGGAGGCAAGAGAGACATACAATGCATCTGATTGAGTACAACAAGATGAAGATCAAAGAAGAATAATATATTCCTTAGAACTTGGGCAGAAGAACATTTCTGATTTTTAGGTGATTTCACCACATCAAGGATGGAATTCCACCTAAAACGGTGGCTTAAGAAAAGAAAAGGAAATATTGTAACTAAATGAAGAATGTAAACCACATAACTAAGAACTGCAAATGTAATAAAATAAATGTCGGACACAGTGGTAAGAAACATAATACAAGTGAAACATGAAGTTTAAGGCTCAGGTCTTACCATCATTCATCTTCATCTTCAACTTCATCTTCAACTACCCATGGATTCCATGGAGGAAAAACGTGAACTTTAAGGTCAACATTCCCTAATTCCTTTTGTTCGTGTAGAATTCTTATAGCAGACTTGGAAGCAGAAGGATCACATAATGTCAACCAAATTGATTGAAGTGTCGGTACGTCTCCTATACTTGGAGGGACCTCCTCCAACATTTCTAAAAATGAAAGATGGAGGTGCTCAAGGTGTGGAAAGTGGGTGCTGTCTGTCTTCCAATACCTCAGATCACAATATTCGATTAGCAAGAGCTTGAGGCTGCAAAATCCCCCCTCAATTGTTACCCACTCGTCGCCTATGCAAGAATCTTGTTTGAGTTTGAGAACTTGAAGAAGGGGTAATGAACCTACCTTTGTCGTCAAGTCTTTCCAACTGAGACCGGTGGTCTCTAAAGTCAGCTTCTTGAGGGAATATGGGAAGGTGAGATTACGCAACAAATGGCACGATATATCTTTCAAAGTTTCAGACCACACAACAAGGCTAAAACATTCGAGTTTATTTAGATTTTCAACATTGTTGAGATATTCAACTGACCCTCCTTCGACTTTCAGACATCGTACCTTCAGTTTCTTAATATTGGGGATTCTTCTAACTACCTCTTCACTGCACTTAAAATCTTCTACAACTGAGAGAGTCTGTAAATTTTCCAATACAATGTCACCAGTAGGAGGATCTGGGAGAACAATGCTCACGAACACAACATGCCTAAGTTGATGCATCATCCAAATTTCAGATGGTACTGTTCCAATACTAATACAATCCCTAAGAATTAGCGTCTGCAGATTCCAAAGAAGAGGGAATGAAGAAAGACATATTTTGGAAGGACAAAAACCTTCGACCACAATGTACTGCAAGTTTACTTGTTGAAAAATAGGTTCAAGTATCTGGTTTTCAATTCTTGAGTAGCATCTATCATCCATTGAATATACTCTCAACAATCTTAAACAAACTGGAGATGGAGGTTCTTCAAACCTCCCCATCAAATGCAAGGAACGGGCATCTGACCAAGATTTCAACGCATCAAGAAAGTTTCCCTTCTCTGTTATGTTTTGATGTATAGAAATGCAACGTTCCCGATTTGTGCCTTGTGAAATGTTAAGATCCTGAACCCTTAAAACACGAAGATATTTCTGCTTCCAAGCTTCTCTTAAACATAGGTCCCTCATCAGATCATGCATTTTGCAAGTTTTTACTTTCCCGTAAGAGTTGCACTTTTCTACCAAAACAAGATTTCTGTCGATAAGTTCTTCTAAATACACTTTTGCAACCTCTTCCAAGTTTTTCCCACCAATTGATTTTAGAAATCCTTCAGCGACCCACAATTTAATGAGATCAGACACGCGAATTTGATAATCTTCAGGGTAAATCCCCAAATGGAGAAAACATGGCTTTAGATGTGCCGGCAAGTGCTTATAACTCGCATGCAGTATTTTCAAGCATTGCTCATCATCCTCTAAACTCACAACTGAGTTCAAATTTTGTACGATATATTCCCAATATTTCGGTGTTTTTTCAGATTTTGCTAGAAGTCCTCCAACAACAACAAGTGATAGAGGAAGTCCTTTGCAAGTTCTGGCAATGTTCTTTCCTATTGCCTCCAATTCAGTGGGGCAATCTTCTTTCCTAAACACATTTTCACGGAGTAGATCCCAACTTGTATCCTCATCCAAAAAATCCATCTCAAGACTAGGACAATGAGTTAGCTCAAAACCCAACTTTGCTAACCTAGTCGTTAGTATTATTCTGCTTCCATTGTTATTATCAGGAAATAAGTGTTTTAGTTGATTCCAAGCTTGAACATCCCAAATATCATCGATTATGATCAAATACCTCCTACCATATAAACTTTTGTATAATTTATCTCCAATTTCATATTCATTCATATGGCTCAAATTCCCCCCATCCTCTCCAAGAAGTTTTAAAAGAACTTCCTTAATTTTGTATTCTTGAGAAATGGTAACCCAAGCACGAATGTAATAGTGTTGCACAACAAGCTGATTTTGAAAAACATTACGAGCAAGAGTAGTCTTACCAATACCACCCATGCCAACAATTGGAATGATTTGGCAATCAAGTTGTCCTCGAGTGAGCTTATCCATGACTTCAATCAAGACATCATCAAAACCCACCATTGTCATGTTCTGCCCGGTGGAAGCTGGAGTAGCTGAAATAGAAGAATCTCTCCGTGGCTGATGTTGAACAACTCCCATATTTTGTTTAATCTGCATCACCTCCTTCATGATAACATCCATGTCTTCTTCTATCACTTTCTGCAGACCTTCGTACAAGTCATGATTTATAGATCCAACAACAATCTGATAAATTTTATCTCCAAAGCACTTAAAGAACTCTAAGCAACATATACCACGACATGTGGATGCAGCATGAATTTGATCGACAATATGGGATTCGATGATATCTTCAGCTGCATGAGCTGCATCTGCAATGCTCATCTCCAAGGGATCTGCTTCATTGCTGTCGCCAAAATGCTGCATAAAATAAGGCCCTTCAAGAAATTCTTGCAAGAAAATAACTTTTTGAGTGAGAGATTCAACTTGTTGTTTGTCAAGAGAAATAGGAGGGCGAGGATGTTGCTCAATCTTCTCTATAATATGCATCAGAGAAACCAGAGCTGCATAAGCCGCCATAGATTTCTAACTTGGGTTCTTTGTGGTGGTGGTTTGGATGAAGACTTTGGTGAGATGTTTTACTGTCCTCAATGGATTAAATATATTACAATGACCTTTCCAAGATCCACTTGAAATACATAAACAATTAGCTAGACAGTCTAGCGTGTGTTTTCCAAGAATAACAATCATCAAATAGGGAAAATATCATTTTTAGTCCCTCTAGTTTGCCCTTATTCTAGAATCGATCCGCATTGTTCTCGGATGATTAAAAATAGTTCATCAAGTTCTGATTTTTCATCAAAGATTAATCCGTTCTAAGTGATGAAAACCACAAGAAAAGATATAAAGTAGTTTAGAAAACGGTGATAATTCACGCGGGATATGTTTAATAAAGAAATATATAGCTTGTATTGATCGTAAAAGAACTTACACGCAATTATATATATGCACTGAAAGAATGCAAGAACCCTATAACAGAGCAACTAAAAAGGATATACACAAAAAACAGAATAAGGAAAAATCTCACTAGATATTCATTGGAATCACCAACAGAATGCTGATGTGGAAGTTGATTAGGACGTCGGCGATAAACAGTGATCTTATTGACGATCCAGATTGGCTAACCCTTATTGTATCAGATTTAGAAAATTAGAAGATTTATGAGAGATTTAAGAAGGAATTGTGATTCGCAGTAGAAATTAGGGCACTTTCAAGCTTTATCTAATTGGGGAAAATGAAACTACGCCATAAATCAGTACCTTGGAAGGTATATTACAGATGTTGCTTCAACTAAAAGAATTGCATACTTTATCATCAACTGCAATATCTCTCTTCATCTTCTTATTTAACTACTATGTTTTTTTTTTTTTTTTTTGAAGTAGAATTCCTGATTTACAAATTGGAACATCAATTCAGCTTCACAAAGATTAATATAATTGTTCGAATTTTATTCACTGATGCTTTGTTTTGCAGAGCGTGGCTTGAGTGCTTCTCTTCCCAGATTGAATGCATCAATGTCGATTTTTTCAATGAGGTTCCACTCAACAGTTGTTTATTCTTTCTTGGTTTTTGCTGTATTGTTTATTACATTTAAAAGCATGTTGTTTTTTGGAAAGGATTTCATATTTTCTAAGCAACCTCTCATTAAACGTTCCAGTTCTTGTATCAATAGTTGTTGGATTCTAAGAAGATGTTGATTTAATCGAAAAATATAAACAAAATTGCATTTGTTTATACAAGCACTATGTACTTTCTTGTTTGGCATTTACAAGCACTATGCACTTTCTTGTTTTACAAGAACTATGTAGTTTGTTGTTTGTCTATAAAACTTGCATTGCTTGTCCATCTACACCATCACCACTCATCATTTGCTCTCTCAAATTTTACAAACAAACAAAACATATTCTCAAAGTTGTTTCTGCCTTTTCACAATGGCAGAGGCTTTCCTTCCAATGGTCCTAGGTAATCTGAGCTCACTAATCCAAGATGAGATTGGATTGATTATGGGCGTGGATGAGGAGATGAAGAAGCTTTTCAGCACCTTCACCACCATCCAAGCTGTTCTTGAAGATGCTGAAATCAAGAAACTCAAAGACAAGGCCATCGAAAATTGGTTGTGCAAGCTCAAAGACCTTGCTCTTGAGATTGATGACATACTTGATGATTGTGCTATCCATGTCTCAAGGCTGAAACCTAGAACTAGCAAATTGAGTTGTTACAGCCTGGAAAAAGTTGTGTTCCGACAAAAAATCGGAAGAAGGATGAAACAGGTTTCAGAAAAACTGGACGCGGTTGCTGCTGAGCGTGCGAAGTTTCATCTGCGCGAGATGGTGGCTGTGGAGAGATCAAGAGAAGTCGATGGGCGTGAGACAGTTTCCATTCTGAATGAATCTCATCAAGTTTATGGTAGGGATGAAGATAAGGAGAAA
Source organism: Scutellaria galericulata (assembly GCA_946896805.1). NCBI lineage: Eukaryota > Viridiplantae > Streptophyta > Magnoliopsida > Lamiales > Lamiaceae > Scutellaria > Scutellaria galericulata. The sequence continues at coordinate 15,872,616 of OX335797.1, forward strand.
ATTGTGGACATTTTGGTGAATGTTGTGAAGGATAATCAACAAATCTCTGTTTTGCCAATACTTGGTGTTGGAGGCCTTGGCAAGACCACTCTTGCTCAATTAGTCTATGATGATGAACGGGTGGCCGAGCATTTTGAGAAAAAACTTTGGGTCTGTGTTTCTGACAATTTTGATGTCAAGACTTTGGTGAGGGCGGTGATTGAGTCCTCAATAGGGAGTGGAAGTGCTTCGGATCTAGTGCAATTGGATACTTTACAACGCCATCTCCGAGAGTTGTTGGATCAAAAAAGATATTTGTTGGTCTTGGATGATGTTTGGAATGAAAACCAAGAGAAGTGGTCCATGTTGAAAAATATATTGTCATGTGGTTCGAATGGCACTTCAATCATCGTCACCACACGCCTCAAGATGGTTGCTGACATAATGGGAACACTTGAACCCCATCCCTTGAAGGGTCTATCGGAAGAGCATTGTTGGACGTTGATGAGGGATAGTGCATTCGGGGAAAAAGAGAAAGACAAGTATCCAAACCTGGAAGCCATTGGAAAACATATAGTGAAGAAGTGTGCGGGTGTGCCTATGGCTGCTAAGGCACTTGGGGGTCTCCTACGATTCAAGAGGAATGAGAAGGAATGGATATATGTGAAAGAAAGTGAACTGTGGAATTTACCACAAGAACAAACTTTGATACTGCCAGCTTTAAGATTGAGTTATCATCATCTTCCTCGTGAATTGAGACAGTGTTTTGCTTATTTTGCAGTCTTTCCAAAGGACTTCAAAATCAAGAGAAAAAAATTGAGCTTTCTTTGGATGGGTCATGGATATATATCATCAAGGGGAGCATTGGAAGTGGAGGATGTTGGTAATGACATATGCAACGAGTTAGTTTTGAGATCACTTTTCCAATGTTACCCATTCGACATTGACTATATCATGATGCACGATCTTGTTCATGATCTTGCGCAGTCAATCGTGGAGAACAAAGCTCCTGGGATACAAGTGGAAAGACAAGTTGCAAGCACATCTAATAGCAAGATTCGCGAGGTGAATTTGGGAAAAAAATATGCACGGTTTCCAACAAGTACTCAACATGATATGGACATATCTTCCATCTTGACTAAGTTCAGCCATTTGAGAGTACTAAATGCAAAGCATGCAAAAATCAAAGAGTTGCCTTCAACCTTAGGTAATCTCAAACATTTACGATTCCTAAATTTGTCTTCCTCTAAAATTCGTTCTCTACCCAACTCATTATGCAGTCTTTGGAATCTGCAAATTTTGAATCTGGATGAGTGTTGGAAGCTTGTGGCATTACCTAAGAACATGAGATGCTTGAAAAATCTCCGTCATCTTTGTTTGGAGTTTTGTCCATCATTGGAAGGAATGCCCTCAAAAATTGGAGAACTAACTTGTCTCAAAACATTGAGTCGGTTTATAGTTGGTCATGAGAGAGGTAATCAACTCGAAGAATTGCAATGTTTGAACCTCGTTGGCAAGCTTGAGATAACACAATTGGAGAGGGTGGGAAGCTACATGGATGCAAAGAAAGCAAATCTTGGTGAGAAAAAAGAGCTTCGTCATTTGAGCTTAGAATGGGATCGCTACTCTCAATCCGAATCAAGACCAGATACAGATGAAAAGGTAATGGAAGGACTTCACCCTCACCCCAATCTTGAAACTTTAAGTATAGAAGGCTTCAATGGTAGGTGTTTTCCAATATGGATGACAGACTCGACTCTGGGAAAAATAGTTCGTATTGAAATACTACATTGCGAAAATATTTTGAGTCTCCCACAATTGGGACAACTACCACATTTGAAATTCTTGAGTTTAGAGGATCTGGAGGTGGAGTACATGGTTGAAGGTGAAGTTGATGGTGGAAATATATTGTTCCCATCTCTAGAAACATTGGAGTTAAGTTCTCTCCCTCATCTCAAAGGGGTGTTGGAGGATGAAGTAATGATACCAGTATTCCCAAATCTTGAAAAGCTAAAGATTCATTCTTGCGCTTCATTAATACTGCCACAACTCTCATCCCTCAAAGAGTTGGACGTACACAACTGCAGTAGCTTAATGTTGGCTTCCTTGGCAAATATGAATGCTCTTACTTCTCTTAAAGTGACATTTGGAGAGAATATGAAATGTATTCCAATTGAGATGCTGGAAAAACTCACCAATCTCAAGTCACTGACAATTATTCGACCTCATGAGGACTCTCTACCAGAAGAAGGGCTGCAAGCCTTGGAATCTCTAACAGATTTTTCCATACTGAGTAGTGAGACACTGACATGTTTGCCTGTAGGGTGGTTGCAACACCTCACTGCTCTCAAGATTTTAGGTATATTTGGCTGTTCAGAATTTGTAGAGCTGCCAGAGGAGATTAAAGAGCTGGAGTGCCTTGAATCTGTTAGACTCTGTAGTGTTCCTAAGATGGTGGGTCTACCCAAAGCCTTACTTGGACTATCTTCATTGCAAAGTCTATGTATAGGGAGCATTCCTCAACTGGATTCACTCCCAGACTGGTTGGACAATTTAACATCTCTCGAGTCTCTGTATATTATTAGCAAATGTCCAAAGCTTGTGTCACTTCCAGCTAGTATTCGAGGAATCCCAAATCTCCAGACTCTCAGTATCAGTAAATGCCCACGACTGGAGAGGCGATGCAAGAGAGAGACTGGAGAGGACTGGGATAAGATATCTCATATTCCCAACTTGAAAATCGGTTATTAGAAAACATGAAAAGTGTGGCAATAAGACGATTTTACTGGAAGCAGGTATATTATTACTCATGTTGCTTCAGCTAAAGTAATTGCATAATTTATCATTAACTGCAATCTCTCTCTTCATCATCTCATTTAACTACTCTGTTTGTTTGAAGTAGAATACTGCTTTACAAATTGGAGCATCAATTCTGCTACGCAAAGTTTAATACATTTCTTCGAATTTTATTCATCGATGCTTTGTTCTGCAGATCACAGCCTCAGGGCTTCCTCTTTCAAGTTTGAATGCCTCAGCACTGGTTTTTCAATGAGGTTCCACTCACCAGTTGTTTATTCTTTTGTAAGTTCGATGTTACTAGAATAGTGAGAAGTCAAATTACTTTCTTGGTTTTTGCATTTCTGTTAATAAATTTGTATAATCTGTTCCACGAAGATACCTGATGTACTTGATATTTGTATGATCATTACTGTATACATGATATGTACTCAATGTTATAAACAACTAAGGTCTACCCATCCTTGCAAAAGATAGTTTCAAGTGTTGTATCCAATGACATTTTATTGAGCTTTAAGCAAGTTGATGGCTCTTCACTCTAATTCGAGGCTAGACTTTTTTGTTATTTGATACTAAAATATCGAACTCAATTGCATATCTTCATATATATTTCTCCCTTCTCTGTTCTTTGATGTACTATTCTAACTTGACTTCTGGTGTTGGATGAACTTTTCATATACTGCTCTGTTTTTTCAGCATTTGATTGCAATCTTTGCATACTCTTTAAGGTTTTTGGATTTATCAAATTGCAGCTTTATCTTTTTGCTCTTTCTCTGGAAAGCTTTTAAATATGTGTACAAGTTCTCAATCAAGTAAGTTTCGATTTATGTTGGGGAACAAAGAAAACAGAGAACAATGTAAAAACTGTAAGAACACTTATGTACATATTGCCTAGCTAATGGTACTTCATGAATCACAGTTTGTGAGGCTCAAGAAATTTTCGACACATGAGTACACTACCAAAATAGATAAATAGGAAAAAGGCTAAAAAGACAAACTGTTATTATACGGTTCGTGTGTACGCAGATGCGTTTGTATGTTGGTTCGTGTCACACGAACCTTGTGTAGTTCATGTGTGTGTGTAATTTTTGTGGATTGTATGGAGATTAGGATCCATTTCATTAAGCATGTTCCAGACAATTTGTTTAAAAAAATGTTTTGACTAATATAAATCTTTTACCATCTCAATTTGATATTTTTGTCATTTTTTCCTTTTGCTTTACTATATAAAAGCTGCCCTTTTCACATTCGCATTCCTAAGTTGACCAAAATGGAATATTCTCTACAGCTGTAAGCAAGCATTAAGTTCCTTCCAACACCTTGCATTTGTTTATTCATCCCCACCTGTGGGTATGATTTTTTTTTTTTTTTTTTATCTAAACTGCAAAGGCTAGCTACTTTAAATCTATGTTTCACACTAAATGCCAAATCTCATTCTAAATCTTGTATTTGCTTGACTATCATTCATCATCTGCTGCCTCAAATTTTTCACAATCTAAAGATTTTCTCAAACTTGTTTCTACCATTTCACAATGGCAGAGGCTTTTCTTCAAATAGTCCTGGAAAATCTGAGCTCACTAATCCAAGATGAGATCGGATTGATTATGGGAGTAGACGAGGAGATGAAGTGTGCCTTCCCAAAGCCTTACGTCGCCTATCCTCACTGAAACAATTACGTATTGCCGGTCTTCCTCAACTGAATTCACTCCCAGAGTGGTTGGACCATTTAACATCTCTCGACTATCTGTATATTAGTAACTGTCTAAAGCTTGTGTCGCTTCCAGATAGTATCGGGAGAATGCCAAATCTCCGGAGTCTCCATATCAGTGAATGCCCCGAACTGCAAAGCCGATGCAAGAGAGGAACTGGAGAGGACTGGCACAAAATATCCCACATTCCCAACATAGAAGTCAATGATATCTCAAGTATTAGAATTCATGAAATGTGTGGCAAAACAGCTGTTTGGCAGGTATATACTCATGTTGCTTCAGCTAAAGTAATTGCATGCTTCTCTCTTCACCTTCTTATTTAACTACTCTGTTCTGCTTTACAAATTGGAGCATCAATTCTTGCTTCACAAAGTTCAATACATTTCTTCGAATTTTATTCACCGATGCTTTGTTTGCAGATTGTGGCTTCAGGGCTTCTTCTTCTTCCGAGTTTGAATGCATCAGTGTCGATTTTTCAGTGGGTCTCACTCAACAGTTGTTTTATGCTTTTGTAAGTTGAGATGTTACTACATTAGTGAGAAGTAATTTCTGCCTTAGTTGTTTGCATTTCTCTAATTCAATTTATATAATTTGTTCTAAGAAGATACTCTATCTACTCGTTATTTGTGTGATCATTAGTTCATTACTGTATTATACAGGTATGCACTCAATTCCAAACTCACATCCTCATCTCAGCTTCTATTTGTTTCTTGTTAATCTTGCAAGCATTAATTTCCTTCTAGTCTATCAAACTTCTTTTGACCTTGTACATATCTCAGGATCAAGGCACTTGGAAAATCCATAGAATCCATCTTACTGTTGACATCAACATAAATGGTAAACCAATCATTGTATAAACAAAACAGAAAGAAGAAAGAAAAAATTAAAGTTAGCGTGGCAAATATACACGGCATGGCCAATATCTTCTTCAATGGAAGCTCTATCTCAGACACACAATACACTAGTTCACTTGAAATTCAGTGTGCATAGCTTAATAATAGTTGCTCATAAAAGTATTAGTATCAAAGAATATATTCCTTGAAACTTGGGCAGAGGAATATTTCTGATTCTTAGGTGATTTCACCACATCAAGAATGGAATTCCACCTAAAATGTTGGCTTAAGAAAGGAAAAGCTAATATTGACATATTGTAACTAAATGAAGAATGTAAACAAAGTAGCATGACTAAAAACTAAAAATGTAATAAAATAAATGTTCATCTTCATCATAGCAAGTGAAACATGATCTTTAAGGCTCAGTTCTTACCATCATTCATCTTCATCATCACCATCATCACCATCATCTCCATTTTCATCCCAATCGAGGAAAAGCAGAAACTTTAAGGTTTACATTTCCCAATCAAGGAAAAACGGAAACTTTAAGGTCCACATTTCCTAAATCCTCTTGTTCCTCTTGAATTCTTATAGCAGACTTGGAAGCAGATCGAGCACAGGATTCCAACTTAATTGATTGAAGTGTTGGTATGTCTCCTATACTTGAATGCACCTCCTCCAAATATCTTAAATGTATGAGAACAAGGTGCTCAAGGCGTGGAAAGTGTGTGATGTCTGTCTTCCAATATCTCAGATCACAATTATTGATTAGCAAGAACTTGAGGCCGTGAAATCCCCCCTCACTAGTTTCCCACTTGTGGCCTATGCAAGAATCTCGTTTGAGTTTGAGAACTTGAAGAAGGGGTAATGAACCTATCTTTGTACTCAAGTCTTCCCAACTGAGATGGGTGGTCTCTAAAGTCAGCTTCTTGAGGGAATTGGGGAAGGTGAGATTATGCAACAAATGGCACGATATATGCTCCGAAGTTATAGACCACCAAACGAGGCCAAAGGATTCGAGTTTATGTAGATTACCAAGATTGTTGAGATAGTCAGCTGACCCTCTTTCAAATGCCTCATAACTTATGTTCAATTTCTTGATATTGGGGATTCTTCTAACTACCTCTTCACTGCACTTAAAATCATTTACAACTGAGAGAGTCTGTAAATTTTCCAATACAATGTCACTTGTGTAGTCACAAGGAGGATCCGGGAGTTGAAGGCCAGGGATCACGACATGCCTAAGTTGATGCATCATCCAAATTTCAGATGGTGCTGTTCCAATATTCACACCATTCCTAAGAATTAATGTCTGAAGATTCCATAGATGAGTGAATGAAGAAGGTTGCGTTCTGAAAACACAATGAGCTTGGGAATCAATGTACCGCAAGTTGACTTGTCGAAAAATAGCTTCTACATTATGGTGTCGTTCTATTTCTGTGAAGTATCCATCATCCATTGAATATACCCTCAACAGTTTTAAACAAAATGGAGATGGAGGTTTTAGAAACCTCCCCATCAAATGCAAGGAACGGACGTCTGGCGAAGATTTCTTCAAGGCATTAAGGACCTGATGACAGTTTTCATTCTTTCTTATGCTTTGATGTATAGAAATGCAGCGTTCCCTATTTGTGCCTTGTGAAATGCTAAGATCCTGCATCCTTATAACACAAACAAACTTCTGCTTTTGAGCTTCTCTTAAACATAGGTCCCTCATCAAATCGTGCATTTTGCAATATTTTATTTTCCCACAAGAGTTGCACTTTTCTACCAAAACAAGATTTCTGTCGATAAGTTCTTTGAAGTACAGATCTGCAACCTCTTCCAAGCTTTTCCCACCTATTGGTTTTACAAATCCTTCAGAAACCCACAATCTAATGAGTTCTGAGACACGAATTTGATAATCTTCTGGAAAGATCCCTAAATGAAGAAAACATGGCTTTAAATGTGTCGGCAACTGCTTATAACTTGTATGCAATATTGTCAAGCAATGTTCATCATCCTCTAAACTCACAATTGAGTTCAAATTTTCTACGATGTATTCCCAATATTCTTGTGTCTTTTCAGATTTTGCTAAAAGTCCTCCAATAACAACAAGTGACAAAGGAAGTCCTTTGCAATTTTTGGCAATCTTCTTTCCTATTGCCTCCAATTCTACAGGGCAATCTTCTTTCCTGAACACATTTCTACAAAGTAGTTCCCAACTTGTATCCTCATCCAAAAACTTCATCTCAACAGAACGATCTTTATTTATCTGAAAACCCAACTTTGCTAACCTTGTGGTTAGCATTATTGTGCTTCCATTGTTGTTATCTGGAAAGAAGATTTTTAGTTGATCCCACACTTGAATATCCCAAATATCATCTATTATGATCAAATACCTCCTACCACATAAACATTTGTATAATTTATCTCCTATTTCATATGCATTCATATTGCTCAAATTTCCCCCATCCTCTTGCAGTAGTTGTAAAAGAATTTCTTTCACTTTGTATTCTTGAGAAATAGTAACCCAAGAACGCAGATAAAAGTGTTGCACAATAAGCTGATTATGATAGATAGTACGAGCAAGAGTAGTCTTACCAATACCACCCATGCCTACAATTGGGATGATTTGGCGATCAGATTGTCCTCTGGTGAGTTTATCCATAACATCAGTTAAGACATCATCTAAACCGACCATTAGTTTAACGTTGTGCACCGTGGAAGCAGGAGTAGCTGAAATTGAAGAATCTCTCTCTGGGTGATGTTGAACAGCTCCCATCTTCTCTTTAATCTCCATCACCTCTTTCCCGATTATATCCATGTCTTCTTCTATCACTTTCTGCAGACCTTCATACAAGCCATGACTTGTAGATCCAATAACAGTCTGATTAGTTGCAGGTCCAAAGCACTTAAAGAACTCAAAGCAACGGATACCACGACTTGTGGATGCAAAAAGAATTTGATCCACAATATGTGATTCAATGATATCTTCAGCTGCATGAGCAGCATCTGCAATTTGCATCTCCAATGGATCTGCTTCGTTGTTGTCACCATCATGGTGCATGGAATAAGGGCCTTCGAGAAATTCTTGCAAGAAAGTAACTTTTTCATTGAGAGATCGAACTTGTTGTTTGTCAAGAGAAATAGGAGGGCGAGGATGTTGCTGGATCTGCTCTATAGTATGCATCAGAGAAACCAGAGCTGCATAAGCCGCCATAGATTTCTAACTTGGGTTCTTTCTGGTGGTGTTTTGGAGAAGACTTTCGGTGAGATGCTTTTCCTTGTCATCAAAGGGATTAAATATATTAAAGAATCTTTCCAAGATCACATAAACAATTAGCTTGACAGTCTGGCGAGTGGTTCCCAAGAACGACAATCATCAAATAGGGAAAATATCACTTTGAGTCCCTCTAGTTTGCCCTTATTCCGGAATCGATACGCACTGTTCTCAGATGATTAAAAATAGTTCATCAAGTTCTGATTTTTCATCAAAGTTAATTCACGCAGAAACGAGGCTGCTATTTTAATGAAAAAATAAATTGCTTGTATTGATCGTATAAGAACTTACACGCAATTATATATACACACTGCAAGAATACCTTGCCCTAGAATTGCAGCTTTATATGTGTTTTAGCATTTGATACTTTTAATTTAACAGGCTTAGTTGTATTCATGTTTTAGATGACAGATTCATCTTGCCATTACACCCGACATCAAAGCAATGACAATTGAGAAGTTCCAAACTAAATACTATGTTTGTACTTGGAGACCACTGGCCATAGAAAATAACAACGGCACTTGCATACTTGGATGTGTCTCACAAAAAATATAAAATATAAAATAATAATAATAAAATCAGTTAGTCATGCTGGCAAATAGGAAAATCAATTAGTTGAGATAACGAACTCACTCAACTGATTTCATGTTGTGTTTAATACTTATTTTCTAATATCTCATCCAGTATTCAATTCCATAGTGTGGTTACTACAACAAGTTTATAATGTTTTCATGATCAGAACTTCTTTTTTTGGATTTTCCACCAAAATATATTGATCAAGTAAGTATTTTAACCAGCAGATTAATTTTAGTTTACATAAAATTTAAATATTCAAGGTCATTTGATGAATGTATTAAATACATAAAATAATCTAATTGTATGAATAAATAAAAATACATTTGAAAGTGAGTTGAAAAACAATAGGGATGGACTAAGAGCACCCCATTTTAAAAAAAAAAAAAAATTCCAAATTTATCTTTAGAAATAGAATAACTAGTTTTGTTCGGTCATATTGACCGAACACATAGAAGAGTGTTCGGCCAACACGATCGAACGGAGCTTCTATGTATTCGGTCGTGTTGGCCGAACGGGCTTCTACGTGTTTGGTCGAACACGGCCGAACGGAACTGATTGGATTCAATCATTTTTTTACATTTTTTCCTACAATTTTCATACGATTTTTGCACATTTTAAAAATCCATAAAATGTTCGTCATTATGTTGGCATTATGTATGACCTAAACGACTTAAAACAAAAATTAGAAAAATCCGAAAAAAACGTTTAAAAATCAAAAAACGGTAAATTGACTTTTTCACCACTCAAACGACCCCGGATGACCAAAATCCATCATTCATCAGCACTAGTGCTGTGTTTGAATTCTCGCATCATTTCACAAGTCGTGTGTGAATTTCAACGCATTCCGAGATATTGGACTTTTCCCAACAAAAAACGTATGAAAACTCGCCGTGTTGGCCGAACATATTGAAGGCCTCGTCTTGACCGAACATGTTGAAGGCCGTTCGGCCGTCTCGACCGTACGGAACTGGGGTTTCTAACCCTAAGGGTAAAATCGAAATTTTTTAATTTTTAATTATTATTTTTTTTAAATGGGGTACTCTTAGAAAACACTGAGGTGCTTTTAGATTCACCCAGAACAATATCCATTCAATTATGGAAAATAAAAAACAAGAAGAAGAAGCAGGAGGCAAGAGAGACATACAATGCATCTGATTGAGTACAACAAGATGAAGATCAAAGAAGAATAATATATTCCTTAGAACTTGGGCAGAAGAACATTTCTGATTTTTAGGTGATTTCACCACATCAAGGATGGAATTCCACCTAAAACGGTGGCTTAAGAAAAGAAAAGGAAATATTGTAACTAAATGAAGAATGTAAACCACATAACTAAGAACTGCAAATGTAATAAAATAAATGTCGGACACAGTGGTAAGAAACATAATACAAGTGAAACATGAAGTTTAAGGCTCAGGTCTTACCATCATTCATCTTCATCTTCAACTTCATCTTCAACTACCCATGGATTCCATGGAGGAAAAACGTGAACTTTAAGGTCAACATTCCCTAATTCCTTTTGTTCGTGTAGAATTCTTATAGCAGACTTGGAAGCAGAAGGATCACATAATGTCAACCAAATTGATTGAAGTGTCGGTACGTCTCCTATACTTGGAGGGACCTCCTCCAACATTTCTAAAAATGAAAGATGGAGGTGCTCAAGGTGTGGAAAGTGGGTGCTGTCTGTCTTCCAATACCTCAGATCACAATATTCGATTAGCAAGAGCTTGAGGCTGCAAAATCCCCCCTCAATTGTTACCCACTCGTCGCCTATGCAAGAATCTTGTTTGAGTTTGAGAACTTGAAGAAGGGGTAATGAACCTACCTTTGTCGTCAAGTCTTTCCAACTGAGACCGGTGGTCTCTAAAGTCAGCTTCTTGAGGGAATATGGGAAGGTGAGATTACGCAACAAATGGCACGATATATCTTTCAAAGTTTCAGACCACACAACAAGGCTAAAACATTCGAGTTTATTTAGATTTTCAACATTGTTGAGATATTCAACTGACCCTCCTTCGACTTTCAGACATCGTACCTTCAGTTTCTTAATATTGGGGATTCTTCTAACTACCTCTTCACTGCACTTAAAATCTTCTACAACTGAGAGAGTCTGTAAATTTTCCAATACAATGTCACCAGTAGGAGGATCTGGGAGAACAATGCTCACGAACACAACATGCCTAAGTTGATGCATCATCCAAATTTCAGATGGTACTGTTCCAATACTAATACAATCCCTAAGAATTAGCGTCTGCAGATTCCAAAGAAGAGGGAATGAAGAAAGACATATTTTGGAAGGACAAAAACCTTCGACCACAATGTACTGCAAGTTTACTTGTTGAAAAATAGGTTCAAGTATCTGGTTTTCAATTCTTGAGTAGCATCTATCATCCATTGAATATACTCTCAACAATCTTAAACAAACTGGAGATGGAGGTTCTTCAAACCTCCCCATCAAATGCAAGGAACGGGCATCTGACCAAGATTTCAACGCATCAAGAAAGTTTCCCTTCTCTGTTATGTTTTGATGTATAGAAATGCAACGTTCCCGATTTGTGCCTTGTGAAATGTTAAGATCCTGAACCCTTAAAACACGAAGATATTTCTGCTTCCAAGCTTCTCTTAAACATAGGTCCCTCATCAGATCATGCATTTTGCAAGTTTTTACTTTCCCGTAAGAGTTGCACTTTTCTACCAAAACAAGATTTCTGTCGATAAGTTCTTCTAAATACACTTTTGCAACCTCTTCCAAGTTTTTCCCACCAATTGATTTTAGAAATCCTTCAGCGACCCACAATTTAATGAGATCAGACACGCGAATTTGATAATCTTCAGGGTAAATCCCCAAATGGAGAAAACATGGCTTTAGATGTGCCGGCAAGTGCTTATAACTCGCATGCAGTATTTTCAAGCATTGCTCATCATCCTCTAAACTCACAACTGAGTTCAAATTTTGTACGATATATTCCCAATATTTCGGTGTTTTTTCAGATTTTGCTAGAAGTCCTCCAACAACAACAAGTGATAGAGGAAGTCCTTTGCAAGTTCTGGCAATGTTCTTTCCTATTGCCTCCAATTCAGTGGGGCAATCTTCTTTCCTAAACACATTTTCACGGAGTAGATCCCAACTTGTATCCTCATCCAAAAAATCCATCTCAAGACTAGGACAATGAGTTAGCTCAAAACCCAACTTTGCTAACCTAGTCGTTAGTATTATTCTGCTTCCATTGTTATTATCAGGAAATAAGTGTTTTAGTTGATTCCAAGCTTGAACATCCCAAATATCATCGATTATGATCAAATACCTCCTACCATATAAACTTTTGTATAATTTATCTCCAATTTCATATTCATTCATATGGCTCAAATTCCCCCCATCCTCTCCAAGAAGTTTTAAAAGAACTTCCTTAATTTTGTATTCTTGAGAAATGGTAACCCAAGCACGAATGTAATAGTGTTGCACAACAAGCTGATTTTGAAAAACATTACGAGCAAGAGTAGTCTTACCAATACCACCCATGCCAACAATTGGAATGATTTGGCAATCAAGTTGTCCTCGAGTGAGCTTATCCATGACTTCAATCAAGACATCATCAAAACCCACCATTGTCATGTTCTGCCCGGTGGAAGCTGGAGTAGCTGAAATAGAAGAATCTCTCCGTGGCTGATGTTGAACAACTCCCATATTTTGTTTAATCTGCATCACCTCCTTCATGATAACATCCATGTCTTCTTCTATCACTTTCTGCAGACCTTCGTACAAGTCATGATTTATAGATCCAACAACAATCTGATAAATTTTATCTCCAAAGCACTTAAAGAACTCTAAGCAACATATACCACGACATGTGGATGCAGCATGAATTTGATCGACAATATGGGATTCGATGATATCTTCAGCTGCATGAGCTGCATCTGCAATGCTCATCTCCAAGGGATCTGCTTCATTGCTGTCGCCAAAATGCTGCATAAAATAAGGCCCTTCAAGAAATTCTTGCAAGAAAATAACTTTTTGAGTGAGAGATTCAACTTGTTGTTTGTCAAGAGAAATAGGAGGGCGAGGATGTTGCTCAATCTTCTCTATAATATGCATCAGAGAAACCAGAGCTGCATAAGCCGCCATAGATTTCTAACTTGGGTTCTTTGTGGTGGTGGTTTGGATGAAGACTTTGGTGAGATGTTTTACTGTCCTCAATGGATTAAATATATTACAATGACCTTTCCAAGATCCACTTGAAATACATAAACAATTAGCTAGACAGTCTAGCGTGTGTTTTCCAAGAATAACAATCATCAAATAGGGAAAATATCATTTTTAGTCCCTCTAGTTTGCCCTTATTCTAGAATCGATCCGCATTGTTCTCGGATGATTAAAAATAGTTCATCAAGTTCTGATTTTTCATCAAAGATTAATCCGTTCTAAGTGATGAAAACCACAAGAAAAGATATAAAGTAGTTTAGAAAACGGTGATAATTCACGCGGGATATGTTTAATAAAGAAATATATAGCTTGTATTGATCGTAAAAGAACTTACACGCAATTATATATATGCACTGAAAGAATGCAAGAACCCTATAACAGAGCAACTAAAAAGGATATACACAAAAAACAGAATAAGGAAAAATCTCACTAGATATTCATTGGAATCACCAACAGAATGCTGATGTGGAAGTTGATTAGGACGTCGGCGATAAACAGTGATCTTATTGACGATCCAGATTGGCTAACCCTTATTGTATCAGATTTAGAAAATTAGAAGATTTATGAGAGATTTAAGAAGGAATTGTGATTCGCAGTAGAAATTAGGGCACTTTCAAGCTTTATCTAATTGGGGAAAATGAAACTACGCCATAAATCAGTACCTTGGAAGGTATATTACAGATGTTGCTTCAACTAAAAGAATTGCATACTTTATCATCAACTGCAATATCTCTCTTCATCTTCTTATTTAACTACTATGTTTTTTTTTTTTTTTTTTGAAGTAGAATTCCTGATTTACAAATTGGAACATCAATTCAGCTTCACAAAGATTAATATAATTGTTCGAATTTTATTCACTGATGCTTTGTTTTGCAGAGCGTGGCTTGAGTGCTTCTCTTCCCAGATTGAATGCATCAATGTCGATTTTTTCAATGAGGTTCCACTCAACAGTTGTTTATTCTTTCTTGGTTTTTGCTGTATTGTTTATTACATTTAAAAGCATGTTGTTTTTTGGAAAGGATTTCATATTTTCTAAGCAACCTCTCATTAAACGTTCCAGTTCTTGTATCAATAGTTGTTGGATTCTAAGAAGATGTTGATTTAATCGAAAAATATAAACAAAATTGCATTTGTTTATACAAGCACTATGTACTTTCTTGTTTGGCATTTACAAGCACTATGCACTTTCTTGTTTTACAAGAACTATGTAGTTTGTTGTTTGTCTATAAAACTTGCATTGCTTGTCCATCTACACCATCACCACTCATCATTTGCTCTCTCAAATTTTACAAACAAACAAAACATATTCTCAAAGTTGTTTCTGCCTTTTCACAATGGCAGAGGCTTTCCTTCCAATGGTCCTAGGTAATCTGAGCTCACTAATCCAAGATGAGATTGGATTGATTATGGGCGTGGATGAGGAGATGAAGAAGCTTTTCAGCACCTTCACCACCATCCAAGCTGTTCTTGAAGATGCTGAAATCAAGAAACTCAAAGACAAGGCCATCGAAAATTGGTTGTGCAAGCTCAAAGACCTTGCTCTTGAGATTGATGACATACTTGATGATTGTGCTATCCATGTCTCAAGGCTGAAACCTAGAACTAGCAAATTGAGTTGTTACAGCCTGGAAAAAGTTGTGTTCCGACAAAAAATCGGAAGAAGGATGAAACAGGTTTCAGAAAAACTGGACGCGGTTGCTGCTGAGCGTGCGAAGTTTCATCTGCGCGAGATGGTGGCTGTGGAGAGATCAAGAGAAGTCGATGGGCGTGAGACAGTTTCCATTCTGAATGAATCTCATCAAGTTTATGGTAGGGATGAAGATAAGGAGAAAATTGTGGACATTTTGGTGAATGTTGTGAAGGATAATCAACAAATCTCTGTTTTGCCAATACTTGGTGTTGGAGGCCTTGGCAAGACCACTCTTGCTCAATTAGTCTATGATGATGAACGGGTGGCCGAGCATTTTGAGAAAAAACTTTGGGTCTGTGTTTCTGACAATTTTGATGTCAAGACTTTGGTGAGGGCGGTGATTGAGTCCTCAATAGGGAGTGGAAGTGCTTCGGATCTAGTGCAATTGGATACTTTACAACGCCATCTCCGAGAGTTGTTGGATCAAAAAAGATATTTGTTGGTCTTGGATGATGTTTGGAATGAAAACCAAGAGAAGTGGTCCATGTTGAAAAATATATTGTCATGTGGTTCGAATGGCACTTCAATCATCGTCACCACACGCCTCAAGATGGTTGCTGACATAATGGGAACACTTGAACCCCATCCCTTGAAGGGTCTATCGGAAGAGCATTGTTGGACGTTGATGAGGGATAGTGCATTCGGGGAAAAAGAGAAAGACAAGTATCCAAACCTGGAAGCCATTGGAAAACATATAGTGAAGAAGTGTGCGGGTGTGCCTATGGCTGCTAAGGCACTTGGGGGTCTCCTACGATTCAAGAGGAATGAGAAGGAATGGATATATGTGAAAGAAAGTGAACTGTGGAATTTACCACAAGAACAAACTTTGATACTGCCAGCTTTAAGATTGAGTTATCATCATCTTCCTCGTGAATTGAGACAGTGTTTTGCTTATTTTGCAGTCTTTCCAAAGGACTTCAAAATCAAGAGAAAAAAATTGAGCTTTCTTTGGATGGGTCATGGATATATATCATCAAGGGGAGCATTGGAAGTGGAGGATGTTGGTAATGACATATGCAACGAGTTAGTTTTGAGATCACTTTTCCAATGTTACCCATTCGACATTGACTATATCATGATGCACGATCTTGTTCATGATCTTGCGCAGTCAATCGTGGAGAACAAAGCTCCTGGGATACAAGTGGAAAGACAAGTTGCAAGCACATCTAATAGCAAGATTCGCGAGGTGAATTTGGGAAAAAAATATGCACGGTTTCCAACAAGTACTCAACATGATATGGACATATCTTCCATCTTGACTAAGTTCAGCCATTTGAGAGTACTAAATGCAAAGCATGCAAAAATCAAAGAGTTGCCTTCAACCTTAGGTAATCTCAAACATTTACGATTCCTAAATTTGTCTTCCTCTAAAATTCGTTCTCTACCCAACTCATTATGCAGTCTTTGGAATCTGCAAATTTTGAATCTGGATGAGTGTTGGAAGCTTGTGGCATTACCTAAGAACATGAGATGCTTGAAAAATCTCCGTCATCTTTGTTTGGAGTTTTGTCCATCATTGGAAGGAATGCCCTCAAAAATTGGAGAACTAACTTGTCTCAAAACATTGAGTCGGTTTATAGTTGGTCATGAGAGAGGTAATCAACTCGAAGAATTGCAATGTTTGAACCTCGTTGGCAAGCTTGAGATAACACAATTGGAGAGGGTGGGAAGCTACATGGATGCAAAGAAAGCAAATCTTGGTGAGAAAAAAGAGCTTCGTCATTTGAGCTTAGAATGGGATCGCTACTCTCAATCCGAATCAAGACCAGATACAGATGAAAAGGTAATGGAAGGACTTCACCCTCACCCCAATCTTGAAACTTTAAGTATAGAAGGCTTCAATGGTAGGTGTTTTCCAATATGGATGACAGACTCGACTCTGGGAAAAATAGTTCGTATTGAAATACTACATTGCGAAAATATTTTGAGTCTCCCACAATTGGGACAACTACCACATTTGAAATTCTTGAGTTTAGAGGATCTGGAGGTGGAGTACATGGTTGAAGGTGAAGTTGATGGTGGAAATATATTGTTCCCATCTCTAGAAACATTGGAGTTAAGTTCTCTCCCTCATCTCAAAGGGGTGTTGGAGGATGAAGTAATGATACCAGTATTCCCAAATCTTGAAAAGCTAAAGATTCATTCTTGCGCTTCATTAATACTGCCACAACTCTCATCCCTCAAAGAGTTGGACGTACACAACTGCAGTAGCTTAATGTTGGCTTCCTTGGCAAATATGAATGCTCTTACTTCTCTTAAAGTGACATTTGGAGAGAATATGAAATGTATTCCAATTGAGATGCTGGAAAAACTCACCAATCTCAAGTCACTGACAATTATTCGACCTCATGAGGACTCTCTACCAGAAGAAGGGCTGCAAGCCTTGGAATCTCTAACAGATTTTTCCATACTGAGTAGTGAGACACTGACATGTTTGCCTGTAGGGTGGTTGCAACACCTCACTGCTCTCAAGATTTTAGGTATATTTGGCTGTTCAGAATTTGTAGAGCTGCCAGAGGAGATTAAAGAGCTGGAGTGCCTTGAATCTGTTAGACTCTGTAGTGTTCCTAAGATGGTGGGTCTACCCAAAGCCTTACTTGGACTATCTTCATTGCAAAGTCTATGTATAGGGAGCATTCCTCAACTGGATTCACTCCCAGACTGGTTGGACAATTTAACATCTCTCGAGTCTCTGTATATTATTAGCAAATGTCCAAAGCTTGTGTCACTTCCAGCTAGTATTCGAGGAATCCCAAATCTCCAGACTCTCAGTATCAGTAAATGCCCACGACTGGAGAGGCGATGCAAGAGAGAGACTGGAGAGGACTGGGATAAGATATCTCATATTCCCAACTTGAAAATCGGTTATTAGAAAACATGAAAAGTGTGGCAATAAGACGATTTTACTGGAAGCAGGTATATTATTACTCATGTTGCTTCAGCTAAAGTAATTGCATAATTTATCATTAACTGCAATCTCTCTCTTCATCATCTCATTTAACTACTCTGTTTGTTTGAAGTAGAATACTGCTTTACAAATTGGAGCATCAATTCTGCTACGCAAAGTTTAATACATTTCTTCGAATTTTATTCATCGATGCTTTGTTCTGCAGATCACAGCCTCAGGGCTTCCTCTTTCAAGTTTGAATGCCTCAGCACTGGTTTTTCAATGAGGTTCCACTCACCAGTTGTTTATTCTTTTGTAAGTTCGATGTTACTAGAATAGTGAGAAGTCAAATTACTTTCTTGGTTTTTGCATTTCTGTTAATAAATTTGTATAATCTGTTCCACGAAGATACCTGATGTACTTGATATTTGTATGATCATTACTGTATACATGATATGTACTCAATGTTATAAACAACTAAGGTCTACCCATCCTTGCAAAAGATAGTTTCAAGTGTTGTATCCAATGACATTTTATTGAGCTTTAAGCAAGTTGATGGCTCTTCACTCTAATTCGAGGCTAGACTTTTTTGTTATTTGATACTAAAATATCGAACTCAATTGCATATCTTCATATATATTTCTCCCTTCTCTGTTCTTTGATGTACTATTCTAACTTGACTTCTGGTGTTGGATGAACTTTTCATATACTGCTCTGTTTTTTCAGCATTTGATTGCAATCTTTGCATACTCTTTAAGGTTTTTGGATTTATCAAATTGCAGCTTTATCTTTTTGCTCTTTCTCTGGAAAGCTTTTAAATATGTGTACAAGTTCTCAATCAAGTAAGTTTCGATTTATGTTGGGGAACAAAGAAAACAGAGAACAATGTAAAAACTGTAAGAACACTTATGTACATATTGCCTAGCTAATGGTACTTCATGAATCACAGTTTGTGAGGCTCAAGAAATTTTCGACACATGAGTACACTACCAAAATAGATAAATAGGAAAAAGGCTAAAAAGACAAACTGTTATTATACGGTTCGTGTGTACGCAGATGCGTTTGTATGTTGGTTCGTGTCACACGAACCTTGTGTAGTTCATGTGTGTGTGTAATTTTTGTGGATTGTATGGAGATTAGGATCCATTTCATTAAGCATGTTCCAGACAATTTGTTTAAAAAAATGTTTTGACTAATATAAATCTTTTACCATCTCAATTTGATATTTTTGTCATTTTTTCCTTTTGCTTTACTATATAAAAGCTGCCCTTTTCACATTCGCATTCCTAAGTTGACCAAAATGGAATATTCTCTACAGCTGTAAGCAAGCATTAAGTTCCTTCCAACACCTTGCATTTGTTTATTCATCCCCACCTGTGGGTATGATTTTTTTTTTTTTTTTTTATCTAAACTGCAAAGGCTAGCTACTTTAAATCTATGTTTCACACTAAATGCCAAATCTCATTCTAAATCTTGTATTTGCTTGACTATCATTCATCATCTGCTGCCTCAAATTTTTCACAATCTAAAGATTTTCTCAAACTTGTTTCTACCATTTCACAATGGCAGAGGCTTTTCTTCAAATAGTCCTGGAAAATCTGAGCTCACTAATCCAAGATGAGATCGGATTGATTATGGGAGTAGACGAGGAGATGAAGTGTGCCTTCCCAAAGCCTTACGTCGCCTATCCTCACTGAAACAATTACGTATTGCCGGTCTTCCTCAACTGAATTCACTCCCAGAGTGGTTGGACCATTTAACATCTCTCGACTATCTGTATATTAGTAACTGTCTAAAGCTTGTGTCGCTTCCAGATAGTATCGGGAGAATGCCAAATCTCCGGAGTCTCCATATCAGTGAATGCCCCGAACTGCAAAGCCGATGCAAGAGAGGAACTGGAGAGGACTGGCACAAAATATCCCACATTCCCAACATAGAAGTCAATGATATCTCAAGTATTAGAATTCATGAAATGTGTGGCAAAACAGCTGTTTGGCAGGTATATACTCATGTTGCTTCAGCTAAAGTAATTGCATGCTTCTCTCTTCACCTTCTTATTTAACTACTCTGTTCTGCTTTACAAATTGGAGCATCAATTCTTGCTTCACAAAGTTCAATACATTTCTTCGAATTTTATTCACCGATGCTTTGTTTGCAGATTGTGGCTTCAGGGCTTCTTCTTCTTCCGAGTTTGAATGCATCAGTGTCGATTTTTCAGTGGGTCTCACTCAACAGTTGTTTTATGCTTTTGTAAGTTGAGATGTTACTACATTAGTGAGAAGTAATTTCTGCCTTAGTTGTTTGCATTTCTCTAATTCAATTTATATAATTTGTTCTAAGAAGATACTCTATCTACTCGTTATTTGTGTGATCATTAGTTCATTACTGTATTATACAGGTATGCACTCAATTCCAAACTCACATCCTCATCTCAGCTTCTATTTGTTTCTTGTTAATCTTGCAAGCATTAATTTCCTTCTAGTCTATCAAACTTCTTTTGACCTTGTACATATCTCAGGATCAAGGCACTTGGAAAATCCATAGAATCCATCTTACTGTTGACATCAACATAAATGGTAAACCAATCATTGTATAAACAAAACAGAAAGAAGAAAGAAAAAATTAAAGTTAGCGTGGCAAATATACACGGCATGGCCAATATCTTCTTCAATGGAAGCTCTATCTCAGACACACAATACACTAGTTCACTTGAAATTCAGTGTGCATAGCTTAATAATAGTTGCTCATAAAAGTATTAGTATCAAAGAATATATTCCTTGAAACTTGGGCAGAGGAATATTTCTGATTCTTAGGTGATTTCACCACATCAAGAATGGAATTCCACCTAAAATGTTGGCTTAAGAAAGGAAAAGCTAATATTGACATATTGTAACTAAATGAAGAATGTAAACAAAGTAGCATGACTAAAAACTAAAAATGTAATAAAATAAATGTTCATCTTCATCATAGCAAGTGAAACATGATCTTTAAGGCTCAGTTCTTACCATCATTCATCTTCATCATCACCATCATCACCATCATCTCCATTTTCATCCCAATCGAGGAAAAGCAGAAACTTTAAGGTTTACATTTCCCAATCAAGGAAAAACGGAAACTTTAAGGTCCACATTTCCTAAATCCTCTTGTTCCTCTTGAATTCTTATAGCAGACTTGGAAGCAGATCGAGCACAGGATTCCAACTTAATTGATTGAAGTGTTGGTATGTCTCCTATACTTGAATGCACCTCCTCCAAATATCTTAAATGTATGAGAACAAGGTGCTCAAGGCGTGGAAAGTGTGTGATGTCTGTCTTCCAATATCTCAGATCACAATTATTGATTAGCAAGAACTTGAGGCCGTGAAATCCCCCCTCACTAGTTTCCCACTTGTGGCCTATGCAAGAATCTCGTTTGAGTTTGAGAACTTGAAGAAGGGGTAATGAACCTATCTTTGTACTCAAGTCTTCCCAACTGAGATGGGTGGTCTCTAAAGTCAGCTTCTTGAGGGAATTGGGGAAGGTGAGATTATGCAACAAATGGCACGATATATGCTCCGAAGTTATAGACCACCAAACGAGGCCAAAGGATTCGAGTTTATGTAGATTACCAAGATTGTTGAGATAGTCAGCTGACCCTCTTTCAAATGCCTCATAACTTATGTTCAATTTCTTGATATTGGGGATTCTTCTAACTACCTCTTCACTGCACTTAAAATCATTTACAACTGAGAGAGTCTGTAAATTTTCCAATACAATGTCACTTGTGTAGTCACAAGGAGGATCCGGGAGTTGAAGGCCAGGGATCACGACATGCCTAAGTTGATGCATCATCCAAATTTCAGATGGTGCTGTTCCAATATTCACACCATTCCTAAGAATTAATGTCTGAAGATTCCATAGATGAGTGAATGAAGAAGGTTGCGTTCTGAAAACACAATGAGCTTGGGAATCAATGTACCGCAAGTTGACTTGTCGAAAAATAGCTTCTACATTATGGTGTCGTTCTATTTCTGTGAAGTATCCATCATCCATTGAATATACCCTCAACAGTTTTAAACAAAATGGAGATGGAGGTTTTAGAAACCTCCCCATCAAATGCAAGGAACGGACGTCTGGCGAAGATTTCTTCAAGGCATTAAGGACCTGATGACAGTTTTCATTCTTTCTTATGCTTTGATGTATAGAAATGCAGCGTTCCCTATTTGTGCCTTGTGAAATGCTAAGATCCTGCATCCTTATAACACAAACAAACTTCTGCTTTTGAGCTTCTCTTAAACATAGGTCCCTCATCAAATCGTGCATTTTGCAATATTTTATTTTCCCACAAGAGTTGCACTTTTCTACCAAAACAAGATTTCTGTCGATAAGTTCTTTGAAGTACAGATCTGCAACCTCTTCCAAGCTTTTCCCACCTATTGGTTTTACAAATCCTTCAGAAACCCACAATCTAATGAGTTCTGAGACACGAATTTGATAATCTTCTGGAAAGATCCCTAAATGAAGAAAACATGGCTTTAAATGTGTCGGCAACTGCTTATAACTTGTATGCAATATTGTCAAGCAATGTTCATCATCCTCTAAACTCACAATTGAGTTCAAATTTTCTACGATGTATTCCCAATATTCTTGTGTCTTTTCAGATTTTGCTAAAAGTCCTCCAATAACAACAAGTGACAAAGGAAGTCCTTTGCAATTTTTGGCAATCTTCTTTCCTATTGCCTCCAATTCTACAGGGCAATCTTCTTTCCTGAACACATTTCTACAAAGTAGTTCCCAACTTGTATCCTCATCCAAAAACTTCATCTCAACAGAACGATCTTTATTTATCTGAAAACCCAACTTTGCTAACCTTGTGGTTAGCATTATTGTGCTTCCATTGTTGTTATCTGGAAAGAAGATTTTTAGTTGATCCCACACTTGAATATCCCAAATATCATCTATTATGATCAAATACCTCCTACCACATAAACATTTGTATAATTTATCTCCTATTTCATATGCATTCATATTGCTCAAATTTCCCCCATCCTCTTGCAGTAGTTGTAAAAGAATTTCTTTCACTTTGTATTCTTGAGAAATAGTAACCCAAGAACGCAGATAAAAGTGTTGCACAATAAGCTGATTATGATAGATAGTACGAGCAAGAGTAGTCTTACCAATACCACCCATGCCTACAATTGGGATGATTTGGCGATCAGATTGTCCTCTGGTGAGTTTATCCATAACATCAGTTAAGACATCATCTAAACCGACCATTAGTTTAACGTTGTGCACCGTGGAAGCAGGAGTAGCTGAAATTGAAGAATCTCTCTCTGGGTGATGTTGAACAGCTCCCATCTTCTCTTTAATCTCCATCACCTCTTTCCCGATTATATCCATGTCTTCTTCTATCACTTTCTGCAGACCTTCATACAAGCCATGACTTGTAGATCCAATAACAGTCTGATTAGTTGCAGGTCCAAAGCACTTAAAGAACTCAAAGCAACGGATACCACGACTTGTGGATGCAAAAAGAATTTGATCCACAATATGTGATTCAATGATATCTTCAGCTGCATGAGCAGCATCTGCAATTTGCATCTCCAATGGATCTGCTTCGTTGTTGTCACCATCATGGTGCATGGAATAAGGGCCTTCGAGAAATTCTTGCAAGAAAGTAACTTTTTCATTGAGAGATCGAACTTGTTGTTTGTCAAGAGAAATAGGAGGGCGAGGATGTTGCTGGATCTGCTCTATAGTATGCATCAGAGAAACCAGAGCTGCATAAGCCGCCATAGATTTCTAACTTGGGTTCTTTCTGGTGGTGTTTTGGAGAAGACTTTCGGTGAGATGCTTTTCCTTGTCATCAAAGGGATTAAATATATTAAAGAATCTTTCCAAGATCACATAAACAATTAGCTTGACAGTCTGGCGAGTGGTTCCCAAGAACGACAATCATCAAATAGGGAAAATATCACTTTGAGTCCCTCTAGTTTGCCCTTATTCCGGAATCGATACGCACTGTTCTCAGATGATTAAAAATAGTTCATCAAGTTCTGATTTTTCATCAAAGTTAATTCACGCAGAAACGAGGCTGCTATTTTAATGAAAAAATAAATTGCTTGTATTGATCGTATAAGAACTTACACGCAATTATATATACACACTGCAAGAATACCTTGCCCTAGAGGCTAGAACAGAACAACTAAAAAAGAATAAACATCAAAAACAGAACAAGGAAAAATCTCACTAGATATACATTGGAATCACCAACAAAAGGCTGATGTGGAAGTTGATTAGGAGTCAGCAACAAGAGTGATCTTATTGACGATCCGCCCCTTATGGTATCAGATCTAGAAAATCAGAATATTTACCAGAGATTTAAGAAGGAATTGTGACTCGCAGCAGAAATTAGGGCACTTTCATAGAATTGGGGAAAATGACACTACGATATACATCAGTACCTTGTTGGTTGATTTCCATCACTTGGAAGATACTTTATCTACTACTTATTTGTGTGATCATTACTGTATACATGACATGTACTCAACGTTATAACCAACTAATGGCTACCCATCCTTGCAAAATATAGTTTCAAGTGTTCTTATCCAATGACATTTTATTATATTACCATTCAAGAGATCACTATTAAAACTATGCTTATTATATGTCTCTTTTTTCTCGGATACTAAATATCTTACTCAATTGTATATGTCTATATGTTTCTCCATTGTCTGTTCTTTTGAGGTACTATTCTTACTTGACTCAGGTTGGATGAACTTTTCTTATACTGCTCTGTTTTTTCGGCAGAATTTTGCAATCTGTGCATATTCTTGAGGTTTTTGGATTTATAAAGTTGCAGCTTTATGTTTTTTTTGCTCTTTCTCTGGAAAGCTTTTAAGTGTAAGAAGTTCTCAATCAAGTATGTTTCAAATTTATGTTGGGAGAAAGAGAACAAAAACAATGTTTTAATTGCAAGTACATTTATGTACATATTGCCTAGCTAACTCATCTACAAAATTGGTTGCTGGATACAACTTCATAAATCACAGTTTGTTAGGCTGAAGAAATTTGCAGCAACCTTTAGATCGTGGTGATCTTGAACGTATGAAAAACAGTCGTCTTCTTCCTTGATCATGCCGTTCTCCTCTGGGGAGATAGTACTATTTCTGCAAGAGTATCAACTTGAATTAATAACAGGAAAAGAATATAAATTTGTTAACACAAGATTGTTCTTACAGTTTAAGAATATATGTTTTCATTTCATATCATCTGTTATAATTTGATATTGATTTCTTGTTATTCAGGAGATGGATGCAAATCATGCAAGAAATTACCAACCTTGGTATGATGTTTCCGTTGGAATCGAGTTCAAATTCTTCTTCTCTCACATCATCACAAACCAGATGATCAAGAATGGGTCTGATCATATCATTGTTGCATTCCTCCAATGAAGCTTTCCTCACATGGTGATGGTGATGATGTAACGAAGATGACGTGGACTCCGTGTGTGCATGGACATGATCACCTGCTGCCATGCAACCCCACGAATCCAAATCCTCCACCACAACCGCCACCTCCTCCTCCGCAAATTGCCCCCTCCATTTCTCATCATAAGAATCTCCACCCTCTGAGGGCGGCACCACCAGCTCCTGCTGGGCGGCAGCCCGACAAAGAGCAAGGTGGTGAAGGACGATCTCGAGCTCCGCCTTGGCCAGGCTTATCCGTTGCTCGAGATCGCGTATAATCCGGTAGCACCCACCGACAGGGTCAGCGGCGCGCGCGTCGGATTGAAAAATGATGGTCCTCATGGCATGGTCCTTCTCCGGTTGCTTGAGGTTTCCGACGATCTTGACAATGTTGCTAACGCCAAATAGGCGGTGGGCGTTCAAGAACTGGAGCTGGCGGTCGTGGGGGAAATAGGGGGCAAGGATGCAATCGGAGGCGCACTTGCGACGTTGGTACTTGCAGGCGGCGCAAGCTTGGGTGGTGGAGCTGTGGCTGCGCGGCTGAGAGGCGGTGGTGGTGGTGGTGGTGGTTCTACGGTTGATGGTCTTGAAGGTATTGTTGGGGAATGTGGTGAGAGTGGTGGTTTTGGTGGTGGTGTGGGATTGCATTGCTAATTATTATATGTTTTTTTGTGTGGGATATGGCGGCCCCGGCGGGTATGGAGATGGGAAAGGAACTTTTATGTTTCTTGATTGAATTGTGCCTTTCTTCTTGCTGTTTCTATGGTCTCTCTCTCTCTCTCCTCTTTGGAGGGAGAGAAAATGGAGGGTGGGGAGAGATTTTAGGTGAGAGACACAATTGTTGTCATAAGATATATATGTAATTGTTTTTTGATTCAATTCTTTAGTTAGTCTTTGGTTATGATTGATTCCTTAAATTTGTTGTCTCAAATATCATCGGACGATGAAATTTTGGTGTATGATTGTGATTTAGATAATATTCAAACTTATTCTAATTTTTTTGTAAAGAAATGGCATTTGAATAAATTTATAATAAAGGATGAAATGGGACACATTCGGTTAAAGTTGCCATTGACCAAAATCTAAGCTTGACGGGGTTGGACCTATTTATAAATTAAAAAAAATCATCAATATAAATTAAAGATAAGTTTATTCAATATATATATATATATATATATATATATATATATATATATATATATATTTATATATTTATTTATTTATTTATCTTTTTTTTTTTTTTCAAGAATTGCATCATATAAATGAGAGTTTCGTTTGTGGGTGATAAAATTCTTCACACGAAATTATATCCGTCTGATACGAGGTTTTATGAACAAAAAATATAATTAACTCACAATTTTAATTGTTGAATTAATTATCTTGCTATTTTATCAATCTTTTATGGCTGTACCAAAGCTCTATATAAGAAACTACTAAAAAAAATCATATCTTTAAAGTCTGGAATCTTGAATCATGCCAAACGTATTGAATCTTCGGATCATCACTCTTTACCAAATAGGCCATATCAACTGTTCAAGGAATTGTTCATAAAAGTCACAAATTTAGGAACAAGTTCTACCCAACAATGCAACACATGACGTAGATTGGAAATATATCGAAGTCATTTCGTGGATGAAAGAATTCCTTTACATAGAAAAAACTGACTCAAGCTCGTGTAAAAAATATGCTACTTAACAATGATGTGTGTGTGTAATCATAGGCGCCATGGACTATGTTCTGAGCCACTTAATACATGCAGCTAATCGATCGCTTAAGCAATCATTCAATCTCCAGTTAATATATGCATTAAATGGTAAAATCTTATGCGCACAAGCACTTATATCTGAGAATTGATGAGCTCTTCAACTTCATTTCTATACTTTGAAATAAGGTCTCTGAAATTAAACAACAAGACGAGCAACAATTATTAGAATTTGTCAAATCAGATCGAGTTTCTTATTTGTCTATCATAAGTTTCTTCTTTTTTCAAAAGTTGGCAAACAACAACTAAACAAGAACTTGCTAGTAAACAGTTCATTGCTTTTGATCATTCGAGGAAAGTACGAGTTAAGCTAAGGGGAAAATTATTACAAACCTTCGTTCAGCCAGTAAGTTCTCAGCTTCCTCAAGTCTGCATTTTTGTTCCCCAACGGTCTGTCAACAACATATCCCGAAGTGGGAGTGGATTATGAGAAAATGATATGATTTATCCCAAAACATTAGCTCAAAGGTGTCCTGATGTGTATAGTACCATTCTACTTCCATCAAATTTAAAGCTATAAAACTCAAAATTTTCATATTGTTTCAGATATGTTTTTCAGCAATCAGTGTTCTTGGATTGAACGGATTTGTTAAGAATTAGAGACCCTTAGTTTCCAATTCATGATCTATAAACTAAACATTTATAATGCAAAGAAAATCATGATTTTCTCAACACAACATTTGGTTTGGACAGTCTTCATTCGGAACCATGAATTCAACTACAGTTTTTAACTTCATAGGAATATCATTCATCCAAACATGTAACATTTGTATCATAACAACCGTTAAACAAATATCTCATCTTTTTATTCCTCTAATGAGAATATGAAAAAAATAGAAACGATCCAAATTACCGTGGATTTAGCCTTAATCGTCCCAGCAATGGAATTCAACAGCTGCTGGCACTTCTCAAACTGTGAGTTCAACTCACCAACCTTCCAACAAAAACACACCAACATCATTTTACACATTAAAAAATAAAAAAGCAGCAGTTGCTTATCATCAAATCATAATTTGCAGAATACCTAAAAATTCATATTGAAACTGATTTCAAAGGTACGAGTATTTTGCAGTGATGATTGAAATAAGACACATTTTTGAAATCACTAACCAGAGCATCAGTTTGCTGATCCCTTGTCCCATTTTCAGTTACATCTGTTAAATTCTCCACCAGCTTCAATTATGAAAAAAAAATGGAAAAACCCCAATTCAAAACCCTAAAAAAAATTAAAAAAAAAAAAATTAAAGCCAGAGCTTCATATTGATTGATTCAGAAAAATAATGGAAAAATACGTGGAGTAGGTGAAAGTGGGAGGCGAGAGACTGATGCTGCTGTGGTTGCGGTTGTTGCTGGAAACGTTGCTGCTGATTGAATTGCTGCTGATATTGTTGTTGTTGATTGAATTGCTGTTGTTGGAGGAATAAATGGTCCTGATTTGAGGGGGTAGATGGGTTACTGTGCGACTGAATGTTGGGGATCATTCCCCAGTTTCCTCCACCACCGAAATGCTCCATTTCTGTGACCTAATTTGAATTTTTGCCCTCTCTGTTACACAGCTATTGACAGGAAACAAGATCAAAACTGTGTCGTTTCGTAAATGGGCCGAACATCGCTTTAGATGTGGGCCTATTAAAATAAGGCCCATTAGATCAGACAAAAAGATGGCACTTAAAACGAAGTTTGCTGACCCAAAGATTATACGTCGTCGTAAAACCATCCACATTTGTCAACGGCGGTCGCCGTATTAGCCGATTCAGAGCTCGGAATCAAGGTTCGGTTTTGCAAATTGCTATTTTATTTACTTAATTTTTAAACCGAATTTACGTTTTTTTATACTTATCGATGATTGTGAATTTGCACCTGTTTTTTTTTTTTTTTGATTTCATTTTCGTTTTGGTTACTTCAGCATCTAAATTTGGTCAAAGGGTTTCTACATATTTATTTTTTTCTGCTGAAGTTTAAGAATTTTTTGGGCTTGAATGGGGAAACTTGAGAAGGAGCTGAATTTATGTTAGATTATTAGAGGTAGTAGAGGAATTTTTGGAAATATTTTATGTCTTACATTTGGGGGTTTTCTGTTAATCTGCTTCTAGGGTTTATTGATTATGAATTGTATTGTGGTATAAAGGGATAGTATCCCTAAGAATAATTTTGTTTATCTTCTTGTTTTAATCATGAGAAAGGAGCAATCTTTTCTTGTTGGAGTATCTTCTTGCAATATGTTTCAGTAGCATTGGTGTTATCTATTTTCAAAAGAGCATGCTCTTCACATTGCCAGATGTTTACTAATGTCAATAGTCGTAGTTTTGCTTGATAAGAACGATTTCATGTTAGCAAACGTATTTGAAACACTTAGCTGATGTGCCATTTTCTCAATAAAATAGTTGCTTTGTAGATTAGTCTCAGATTATTGCCAAGCTTAGTTAGCAAAGTTTGCTATCTGCATATCTACCATATCTTGATTTTGATGAATCTCTAATGATTCGGAGCTTGTTAGGATACTGAATTGTAACAGTTACTCTGTCCATCTTAAAGTTCAACCTTTGAACTTCATTTACCTTTGTTGTTCTATTGTCTGGTTATTTTGAATTGAGACAATAGAAATGGGGTATTACATCTAATAAACAATGACAATTGCAGGCTGTCAATTATGTCGATAAAACCCACAGTTGCATTAAGAGCTTTGCTTGTAGGAGGAATTGCTGCCTTCGCTAAAATAGGAACCGTAATGAAAGCTGCAGGTGGAGTGAAGATT
This sequence comes from Scutellaria galericulata, assembly GCA_946896805.1. Classification (NCBI taxonomy): domain Eukaryota; kingdom Viridiplantae; phylum Streptophyta; class Magnoliopsida; order Lamiales; family Lamiaceae; genus Scutellaria; species Scutellaria galericulata. Next base: position 15,902,513 of record OX335797.1, read on the forward strand.
GGTGCCGCTGCAGCTGCTATGACCGCTGCAGCAACTGCTGCTGTATCAGGATCAAAACAGGATTCAAAAAACTCTTCAGAATAGGATTCTTGAAAATGAGCAATTTTTCCAGTTTTTTTTTTCTTTTGGGAGATTCTGAACATTCCGAAGTTTGCATATTACTGTAATAATATGTTCCATTTTGCAATTGCAAAGGGTTTCTCAAGATTTAATATTATTGGCATAGAACAGAGATTATGATAGTTCTGTGTTGTTGGCACTTTCTACCTTCGAAGGAGTTAGCTTTAGTGTATTAGCAGAAACAAATCTCTCTGGAAATGGGTCCTTAGTACAGAGAGTTCTGTGTATTAGTTCTTGTATTTTGACATGTATACTGTATTTTAATATCAATTCAATTCCAATAAGGTAAATGTGAACAAAAAAATAATACTGAAATAGCAATTGCACGACTGAATAGTGAAATCCCAGTTGGAAAATGTATTCAGAAATCGGAGACACGGACTATATAACCGAACAAGTTGGATCTCTCTCTCTCTCCAGCATGAAATTACCAAACCACCTAAAGAACTGCTAGGTGATGTTTGCTTTAAAATGAGTTCTCCATGCTCTCTTGCTGTGCACTGCGATTCACCATGCCTGCAGAATTTCTAATATTCTTTGGTTAACACAACATCACTGACAGTTGAAGCTTTACACAGCTATAATGAGAATATTGAGCGAGTGTGGTGCAATCAAAATGACAGCACACGGTTCTTTCCGGATTTGCCGCAAGTGAAGTCTGAATAGTCAATGGAGTTGACAAAGAGTTCCGAGTTTGGTGTTTCTAGTTCCAGGATGACCTGATTGTGGACATGTTTGACATAGAAATAGTTGAATACTTCATCAAACCAACAAACTTCTTGTGAAATGGAATCTAAGAATTTGAATGGTAACTTTTTGTTCAAATTCCATGGCACATGCATTGATAAATTTGAAATAGAAAGATACAAGCAATTTTTTGTTTCGAAGATGGAGCAACTTGGAATGAGATTTAAAGCACAAAAAATATCAATGCATTTCTCTATTATTTCGGAAGTGAAGTAGATGGAGTGATGAGAGACAAAGTTCATAGGTAGAAAAATCTTTAAGAGTCACAAGCAGAAAGGATAAAGCAACGAGACAAGATTTCAATAGTGTCAAAGGCTATGTACAATAACAACATTTATGACCGGAATGCAAAATAAACACAAAAATATAAGTTACTTAAAAAAGGTGATTTTGGTTTTTGCAGATATATAAAGTCAAAATGATATCTTTAGTACTTTCAGATGTCATACCACGGTATTTTCACCTTCTCGGAGGATTGGAGCAGGAACATAAAGGTTGCATTGTGGTCCAACAGACTGCAATATGACCCAACAGAAAATGGCATGTCATTTTTTCTTGAAAATAAAACTTGGCATAAGATCATCAGTGACAATATAAGCAATTCAACTTGTCTGGTTACTTATAAGAAAAAATGAAAATTTACCGGCCAATAACGTCCGACATTTCTTTCATTTATGAACGCAATTCCTTTACTCCAGCCTCTGAATGATATGTATGTGTCTCTGACTTTGTTTATATTGAAGTGGCCAGCATAAAAAGCTGGTTCCAGATTTAGCTCTGCAAGAAAGATGCAAATTTTACTTCTAATCATCACAAAATTGTGTATTTAACTCGATTCTGAATACTATATTGTCGAATATCACAAGAATCCAGGACTTACTCTTTTTGTCTTTAAATTTTTTGCGACCTGGAGATCCCCTTTTTGCATTCAGTATGATGGGGTTAAATTTTTGGGTGTCATTGATGTTTTCAAAAGTAATGGGAAACATTTTCCACTTATACAGAGGCCTTCCATCCAGGTTAACAGAAGACAAAATACCCTAGCAAGCAGATTTTACAACAATCATCATGCTGCAAGATCATTTACAATTAAACATAACAAAGGGCATAAAGCTACCAAAACAGGGGTAAGTATTGGCACCCTCAAAATGTATTATCAGAATTATGAAACTGAAATCTTAAACACATGGAGTCTTCACAATCACTCAAATACAAATTCATAGCATGATGCAAACATTTCAAAAAGAAACAATGTAGGATACTGTAAAAATAGCTAGTTACTGGATATTTTACCTTCCTGTCGAATATATATGGTCCATAATTCAAGTGACCCATGTTTTCAACCTATATGAGCAAGACAGGTGTGATTACTGAAGAGGACCACAACACGACCAAAAGCATATTAAAATGGGCAAACTGCATTCAGTAACAATTAAAAAGCACTTTAAAATTAAGCTTAAAAAGCAGTTGAAAATAAGGAATATTTTATTGGGTTTTCTTCATTAAAAAGGAAAAAAAAATTAACATCCGTACCAAGATAAATAGTTTATTTTTCGATTCACATTTTAAATGAGGCAAGTCTATGGGTTTATTAGACCATCTCGTGATGACATCAACATATGTTGGCCTCCTCCCACTATCTTCAGGACAGGAAATAAACACTTGAGCTCTATCATGCACCTGCAATTGATGATTCTGAGATGAGATTGGAATTATTTAAATTAAACATTACAAAAGGTCATGCCAAAAGTAACCTGTCATGAAGGACTATGACCAGGCTACCACTGCATATGTGTCACATGAATAAAATGAGAGCATTAGATGCTTAATAGAACTCCAACTAGATTAGATGCTGTAAAACACCACCTCATCTTCTCATAATTCAGATCATTTACTTTCACAGACAACTCCATGTCATAAACCGATATGGAGTTCTTTGAATCATACATCAGATATTATCAAACAACCACATTTTGATGAAAAGGTCGTGAAAACAAACTAGAAGGTCAACCAAGAATTTTTAGCAGGTATCGATATGATGATATGACCTTTGGTATGGATAGCACACTTCCATTTCCACTTGGAGTGTACTCAGAAGCATATAACACAAAGCCAAACATCTGAAAAAAATATCCAACAAAGATGAGGTTATCATCCATTAATTTGAACTATTTGGGTGAAGAATAAAAGATTTTTCTTATTTTATCACCTGTCCAATAGCTTCCATTGAGATTGGGTTCTCAGACTCAACAACCTCAACAAGGCCTTTCATACCAATCATGTCATACAAAAATGATACGTTATCGAGCTTAATATGTCCATAAGCTATCCTTTCATTGTTGGAAGGAACGGGAGCGAGAGGCACAGTACTATATTTTGCAATGACATTTCTCAGAGCTGAAAGCAACGGCATATCATTATTAAAAAGACAAGATTATCTATAATAGCTTAGTTTTAAACTTAATCAATAAAATATGACAAAATGCAACAATCAAATTTGAATTTTGATGAGGACCAACTACAGAGAAGATCTCTCATGTATTTACTCATAAGAGAAACAAGTCGAACACATAGAAGTAGATCCCACAAGGGTAGATCTTTACCTTTGTACTTTCTGTTGTCTACATCACCAGACTCTCTAATAGGTGCAACCTAGTAAAACAGGTGCCAGTACAAGGATAAAGTGTTCAGTAAGACTATTAATAATTATTCTTCAGGCTATGAGAAAAACTTAAAACAGTTTTTGATCTTCCTCACATAATCATATGATGTAAGATCTGCCATGTAGGCCGACTCATCTCCATTTGTATTAGCACCATTATAAAATCCAAAGTTCGTTCCACCATGTGCCATCTAGATAAAACAGCATATAATTAAATGAGTGGAAACAGTTATTTTTAACAAATGAAGGTTGAGTATAATAACATACATAGAGAACAGCAGACCCATTCTTTGATAAAATCTTTTCCAAATAATTAGCTGTTGAAGTCGCATCAGTACTTGCAATATTTTCTCCCCAGTGGGTAAGCCAACCAGTGTAGAACTCCCTTCAAATGATGATCATGATGAAAATTATTGATATATCCAGAAGAGCAGATGTAATAAAATAATGACCAAATACCAACGCTGAAAGAGGGGGTGATTTTCCTGGTGCATTAAACTCTTTCTGCAACTTGAATTTGGGCCATGGGTCCTCTCCAGTGGTGAAGTCAACAGCTGGAAAGAAAAAAAGATTACTGTGATTAGACTAATGTATGAAGTTATAATATTTACAAGACACATTACTGTTCAATTAGCTGGAAGGCCAAACTTCTGATACAAAAACCTTTGGTGCCTCATTGAAACCCCAATACTTTTAAGTTATAATCAGGTATGGCAAACCAGGTAATTTCTAATGAAGCATGACCACCGAGATCTAAGCTTGCTACTTCATTACAAAAAAGATGTAATGAATTTTGAATAACTAATATGTATAAACAGAAGCAATATCTAAGTTAGAACTCACATTGAAAGTCCACAAACTCACATGGACTCCCATCATCTAACCTGAGAAAACAGCATCTCCTTGAATTGTTCCTTTCTCAAGATTTTCTCTAACACCTCCATCAGTAGTATACCTGCAAACACCAGCAGAAAAATCAAAGAGAGAGGAAAAAAAAAACATTAACTTAGCAAATTATTGTTCCCTATGTTGAAAGATGATAGATAATACAGTCACATTCAATTTACTATACAGTCACAATCAATCGGGACATAGTTATAGTGTGACTTGCCCTAAATTCCATTGAAGTTCAAAAAGTTATGGAAATTTGAATATGAGAGGTAAACAGGCTACTTTTTCAACTATATACACACTCCACTTACAATAATATATCATCTCCAAGGTGCATTCTTGCTAGTTTGACCAAATAATGCAGGTATGCTTTGTCGTCCCCGTATGAACCGAATTCATTTTCAATCTGTTACATTTTTACACTTAGATAACCACTAATGTAATTAGGTAAAAGCAGACTGTAACATTGTTTGGGCTGAAATCATTTCAAAACAATTTAGTTAGTATCCAACCCTCCCAGTTGATAATACATTTAAAATAACAAGAAAGTCGGGTAAATTTGTAATTTTAATAAAACAACTGGACAAATTTGTAATTTACCCATTTATATTTCAAAAATTTATTCATCTATTGAGTGAAAAACTTGTTCCTACTTTTTTTTATTTCCCGGTAGTTACCCCCAAAAATATTTACAAACGGTTTTATTTACAATCTCTCTACAATCCACGTTCACATAATCCAAAAAATACTTTGATTGCCACAAAGGTTCAAGGAGTTGAAGAAATAAAGGTACGTAGAATCTTTCAGGGAGTTGATGAAATAGAATTATAAATTCTCCTTGCTGAGAGTTGTTTATGCATCAGAAAAAAGCCCAAGATATTGAATCGATTAGTTGAAGTCTCTATGAAGTTAAGAAGTTTTATAAGATGAATAGTTCATTTTACGACGAAGATAATTCAGATTCAATTAATTGTTTGGTATGCTCAAATGTGATTACATGAAGTCTATTATTGATTTTTAGTAGAGTAATTTTAATTTGTTGTTTTTAGGAATGATTTGCATACATGAAGTTTATTATTGATTTGGTAGAGACATTTTAATTCGTTGTTTTTAGGGATGACTAGTTAATCCTCCCGTGCGATGCAAGGTCCTTGTTTTTGCATACACTATTTAACACTTTCTTAAAAATACTTCATACAATCTTTCTGAAAATCATTAATAATCTAAATTATTTACAAAATAAATTTAACTTCATACTTCCAGATTCTGTCATATAAATACTAACTTCATATCAATATTTCATACTCAATTTAACATATAAATGTTAACTTCATATCATGAAATATTTCATACTCAATTCAACTATCAATATGTCATACTCGATTCAACTATCAATATGGCGTACTCGATTCAACTTCTAATACAACTCAAACATATCAATATTTCAATTTTGGTTCAACTTAACTTCATATCAATGTTTCATAGTCGATTCCAATATATCCAATCATATCAATGTTTTGATATATTTTACGACATTCTTGGAAAAATATATTATCATATCAATATTTGAGGATTAACTTCCAAGAACTCAATGTATTTTAATAATGTTGAAGGATATATTATTATTACTCTCTAATAACTAAATATATTTTAATGATATTCTTGAAAGATATTATTCACTCTCAATCAATAATCACGAATATTGAAGTATCTGAAAAATAGAGACTTCATACTCGATTCAACATATAAATATTAACTTCATATCAATATTTCATACTCGATTCAACTATCAATATTATCGGTTCAACTTCTAATACAACTCAATCATATCAATATAGAGACTTCATAATCGATTCAACATATAAATATATTAACTTCATATCAATATTTCATACTCGATTCAACTATCAATACTATCGTTTCAACTTTTAATACAACTCAATCATATCAATATTTCAATTTTGGTTCAACTTAACTTCCATTAGATTTCCATTAGATGGAATCTAATTTCCCTAGATTCCATTTTTACTCAATTCTAGTTGTTAGCATTTTTTAACCTTTGCTCATTAATTTGTGGAGGGATGAAACAGAAGCATTTTACCTGGACCATTATAACTGGACCCCCATTTCTGTAAAGAAGAGGAGACACTTTCGGAAGTAGGATGCCCCACCACTTCTCAACCTGTGACAGTCATGATCAAGTAACAACATGTAATCAGTTTTCGGAAAGTTTGATCACAATCATGAAATAATGTGTCAAGTTCACTTGAGTTTTTCTAAGTACAAGGTGGTAATGAACTTTTACAAAAATGCAGAAATGACACCCAACTGAATTTCATACGTAAGTCAACAAATAATAAAGAATCAGGATTTTCTTTTTTACATCTGGCACCAGTGCATGGTCAATGCTGAGAATAAATATCTCATTATCTCTTGAAAGAGTTAATAACAGATTTCTCGTGGTTAAACCTGTGACTATAAATGTTTAGTCTCATTCAAAGTTTAGACATGCCGATAGATGTAAAATCGAGAACTGGCCATAGATCATCTATTAGATTCAGGACATCTTGTACATATAAATACCAGTAGGATACAAAAGAGGCAGAAAGAAAAGAAAAGCAAAGCCTGAAATTTGTCCAGTTGTTCAACTCAGTAAAATAAAGCCCTTTTTTATTTTCGTAGTATGTGTTGTTTTGAATCCGGTTTTCATTTTACATGTTTTCAAATGTGAATACCCAACACACCAAAGTACAATATCCAGCACTTTATTAGGTGCACACTGACAGTATTCTAGTGCTGCACTAGTATATATTAGTTAGGTTAATTCAGTGTAATTTTCTCACTCGAAGGAGGTTATGCATTTTGGGGTTAGGGAGGATTACAGATCTTCATGTGTGCCATACAAATACAGCTGGTTTGCAGTTTATGAACCACACGTATAGGAAAATTACCAATTCAAGGAAGGCAGGGTCAGATGATCTTAGTCTGATAGCAGGCTCTTCAGCAAGCAACCATGCAGGGAAGCCACCCAAATCCCACTCTATGGCCAAAGAAAATGGGAAAGGTAGAGATAAAGGTGAATAGAAGGCACTCTAAAAAGGTGAGTGACCAAAAAAATATTTTTTATACAAAATTGCATCCTAGTTGCTAGTTAATGAAAATTTGGTAGACAGTGAAACATATAAGTAAGTGGAGGACTCAAAATCTTTGATTGAAAACAGAAAAATGTTGCATAAATAGAAACACCCCAATCATATAATACTTAAGCTACAAGACCTACAATCAAAATCCAATGACACCTTGATAGTGAAAAAATGCTAAATGAGGACAGGAATCAAGATCTTATAATGTTTTGTATCATAATAAAGATTCAAAAAAACATTATAAAATAACGGCTAATGTAAGCATAAAAAGCTTCTGATTGTTCCTGCTCATTTGATTAACTCTTCCATCACTGGATATGCCACCTAATATCAAACTTCATAGATTACCAATTTAAAGTGCAACTGAGAGGTGCTAGATCGCATTTATCAATTGTAATTAGATAACTGTACAGTCCGAATGTCAACTAACTCACCCTGACAACAAAGCACCAGGTCCAGTAACCATATGTAGAATACTTAGAAGTGGAGCCAACATTCAGCTCAATAAAGACACAAATTGAGATGCTAATCAATTGAATTAGAATCTCAAGAGATAATATGAACCTACATGAAATATTTACTGACCTCCACAAATATAGGGTCCAGGACGCAGCATAACCAACAAATCCAATTCCTTGCAGAGCTTGAGAAATGAAGTTATATCCGCAACACCCTCAAATACCAGATGGCCTTGTCTAGGCTCGTGCAAATTCCACGGAACATAAGTTTGAATGGTATTCAAGCCCAATGCCTTTGCCCTCAACAGTCTATCTTTCCAGTACTAAATTCATCGTTTACAGAAAAAGAACAAGTTTAAAATGGTAACGATAAAAACATTCCACGGTTATTTGCATGTTATCATGGCCTCAAGCACTTTTAAACTGTTCCTTTCTTGCATTTATTACTTAGCATTACAACTTCCCACTCTTCTTTAATTAAGTTGAGCAGGAACAAGTTCATGTTGTGAGATCATTTCCCCAAGATAACAAATAAGCAATCTAAAGTAACTAACAAAGATACTAATGTCACAAAGCCGCTATTGTATATACCTCAGGATGCACTCGGAAATAATGCAAGTCACCTCCGATTATCCTAAACGGCTCCCCATCTTTCCAGAACATGTCCTCTGCTATCTCAAACTTATGCACATATCCCTGTGTCAAAATGCAGCACTATGAAAACTAACATGACACCACTTATCAAAACATATAACCATACAGCATTAAATGCAAGTAGAGCATCAACTCCTTAAAACTCAAAAGCCAATAAATGCAACCATCACTCTAAACATTTATGATTCAAATTACCTATTAACTCTCTCCCTCAAGTTCAATAGAAATTATTAACATTCTCTTGCGTTTCTCGATTTCAATTCAAGCAAACTACACAACTAATTAATTAACTACCTCAATAAGCAAATTGAACGGCCAATTTCGTCATCGTTCCTAAAACCCTAAAAGAGGTGCTGGAAAAATGGAAATGGTCTGATGACTTACTTTCTCCGAGTGAAATTGAGAAGAATGATGGGAAGTCGAAGGCAGTGGAGCAAAAGCGCCCAACACGAAGAGGGTGACTGAGAAAATGAAGATTATGGCGGTAGTTCTTCTCACACTTCGGTTTCTTGCCATTTTTTTCAGCATGTGTGATCGAGCTCCAAAGGCAACGTACAGTCAACTCAGCTGCTTTATAGGTGGTAGTATCACTCATCAGTGTAGGTAGTAGAACCACACGCACCTTGCACATAACCACATGGGTAGGTGTAGGGTTGTAAACGAATCGAATCGAATAGATATTCTATTCGTATTTGTTTATTATTCAAATAATATATAAAATTTGTATTCGATTCGAATGTTCACTCGAATATTCGTATTTGAATTTGAACTTGGAAGTTTCACTTTTTTTTTTTCAAATATTTGTTTAATTCCAAATTAATAATATCAAATTACATAGAGCTAGCATATACATATATGATACAATACCTATATAATACTTATAATAAGCAATAAAATCCATCAATTCTTTGTATTAAGTGCAATAATTCATAAACCAATAAATTACAAATTAACATTCAAAATATTTATCAAATGAATAAATACAAAGCTGGGCCAAGGCCCTAAAATTAAACCAAAAAGGGCTCATGAGACTCGTGATTTGTGAATTTGGGAATCTGGCCCTAGGGACTGGGATTGAGAATATATATACTTATAAATAAATATTTATTAACAATTTATTAAAATTATATATATATATATATATATATTTATTTATTATTATTCGAATATATTCGCGAATACTCGAATCAAATATGATGATATTCATATTCAGATAATATTCGAATATAAAAAAATATTCTTATTTGGATTCGTATTCGCATTTTTCGAATTCGAATCAATATATTCGAATTCGAATATCGAATCGAATCAAAAAAGTTTGATTTTTTTACAACCCTAGGTAGGTGTAATTATGTGAATTTTATATACAACCATAAATGCTAAATGTATTTTTAGCATTTCAAATAGCGTTATAGCATTTTCAAATTTACCATGTGTTCCAATCATGAATTGTAAAATACTAAATTAAATAATATTTTATTGTTTTTTTAAGTTGTTATTATAATTGTCATTTGTAATTGATATTTTATTACAATATAAATTATAATTATTACAAGTAAATACTTAAAAATATATTTTATTATTTATAATATATTTATTATTAGGTAATATCTTTACTAAATTTAAATTAATAGATGAAATCATCAACCACCAACATAAATATTACCGTTGTTGGTTGATTGTCAATTCTTTCATTTACTTTTCTTGTATTGAATTATTATAAATTTTTATCATTGATGAACATTGATGAACAGTATAATGCTAAAATAGCATTTCAAAATTTGATATACAATTCTTACAAATTTATTGTGCTTTCATTGAAGCACTCAAACTTCTCCCAAAATGCTATATTTTTTGAAATGTAGCATTTGGGAGTCATGGTTGGAGATGGTCTAATATCATAATAAGTGTTGCACATGCTAAATATTTATCTGTTTATGTATTATTTATTAATATTATTTACAGTGCAAAATGTTCTTTGGTCCATTGGGCCTATTACCCCAACTTCACTTTTAAGCAACTCATTTCACACTATATTTGGGCCAATTAGAATAGTGGTTGAATCAATTGATCGGGCCCGATTTAACGGTAGACCCAACTAGTTAAATATAACTAGTTTTCTATAAATATATCATTTTCAAATCAAATCCGCTTGAAATTATACGTAATTCAATTTTAACTCGTCTCATTATCATATCCAAATATATTTCTTCAAACTCAATCCATATCCTTCAAATAAAAATCACACAAGTCTATACATTGATTTATAATATTGCCAAGCAAATTAGTGCTGTTTTTTAAGCACCAATTCCTCTCCGTTTCAAAACATGATATTTGGGCATAATCCCAATTATATTAATTGTCGTTATCAAATTTGATAATGAAGATACCACAAAATTTAATGATTTGTTTGCAATAAAAAGGAGTATGATGAATTGTGAAGCACTAATAATGTGACTTTTCCATTTTCAAAAAACACGCCTTTCACTATAATGGTGAGATACTTGAGATTTATTCTTAGGCAAAGAGTAGGGTGATTAGCAATAAAAGGAAGCAATCATTTTTTCTCCATTCCCCACCCCTTTTCCATAAACAGTTGACAATGATTCAAATTACAAAATAAATTGAGTTTATAATTTATTTTGCTAAATTTAAAAATTAATGTGTTCTTTGGTGGTGAAAACCTTGTAAGGAGGTACCAGTTAAAATTACAATTTCATGAAAATTCATGTTTTATTTGGTAATGAAATCAAAATAAATAAATGAATGTGTTTATAATACTAAATAAATAAAAAAATATCAATCTCAATGTTTTTCATGCGATGGAACTTCAAGCATGAGTCAAACAATGAAAAATTAAGTGTCTTAAACATGATCATATTAAACATTTTTAAGTATCAATACAAAATAATGAATTTGAAAGTCATAAGTTCTAGTCGTACTCAATGATAATGTCACACTGCATATATATACATATGGCCTCAATTGTTGAATTTTTATTTTCTAATTCAGAAATTTTAGATGTGGCTATGATTGTGAAAGTGGTATAGGACTAGTATATTATAGTGACAAGACAATGGGCCTAGGCATGTCATTTTCATTCTAGCTAAGCTTGTTCCCACCTACTACCATTTTGCATGTGAACTTTTTGAGCTACAATTTAATTATTATATTCTTTCTAATAACAAAATGAGATTTCTATCTTATCATTATCCTAGATATCCTCATTATCACTACGCTTCTCTATACCCATTATACAATACTTATATAAAGATTGTAAAACACACCACATAAATATTATGTTTAGGAAAAAAATATTGTTAAACATTAATTTTATTCCAAATTATTAGCAATAGTGATCACATCGTGGCTGTACGCTGCGACCATTTATTACTATGCTTATGACATTTCTGTAATAAAATTATTTTTTTACACAAACATATTGTTTATTTTTTAAAATATATAACTCTGTATTCAACAATCAATAAAAAATTCAATATGTTTGCATCATCAATATATTCAATGAATGAGCCCGAGGCATTTCATAAATATAAATAATGTTTAGCAAGTCAGTATATGTCATGATATTATCTATTTATCATTGGGTGTCTTCCTATTTTTTTTTAGAGAGAGAGAGACTGAAAGTCATTAGTCTTCTTTGACTAGCAATAGAATTAATATTTGTAGGCTTTGTCCATATAAATTTAGATTTTAGACAGAAATTATTATATTATTATTCATCAGGAGAAAGAGAGTATATGTTTTTGAAGGAAGATATATAGTATTATATTTTTTTCTAAAGAGTGATTAGTCTTAGTATGACTATTGGAGACTTGGAGTTTCTACCATATGATGTTATAAATATATAACCGTCCTCTATTAAAAAAAAAAAGAATTATAATTAATTAACATATAGAACCGGCAAATTATTTTATGATTTTAATTTGACAATTTTATTCTATTTAATTTGGCCAAAAACATGGTTACAAGACAACTAACGGTCAAATGTTTATATCACAACCCCATGTCAATTTCAATGGAAAAATATTAGTATTTTGCATTGTAGAAATATACATTATATTTTGTGAAGAAAGTAGTTACAGAGAGTAAAAGCTATGTTTATTCATATATTTCAACATCCTGTTCATCTTCTTTTTGAATATTTTCTTGAAACAAGGCATATATCATCGCTCTAATATTTTCTTTATTTTTTATCCTTGTTATTTTATGGGAAAAACTCAATTTTCGTCCTCTAACTTTGGCCTTGTTCAATTTTGGTCCGGTATTTTGTCACTTTTCAATTTTAGTCCTCTAACTCCTAATTTTATCCAATTTAAGTCCGATTTTAGGTATGTCAGCAAATCCGGTGACCACGTAGGCAATTTTGCTTACGTGGCCACCGGATTTGCTGACGTGTCTAAAATCGGACCTAAATTGGACAAATTAAGAAGTTAGAGAAATAAATTGAAAAGTGAAAAGATATCGGACCTAAATTGGACAAATTAAGAAGTTAGAGAAATAAATTGAAAAGTGAAAAGATACCGGACCAAAATTGAACAAGACCAAAGTTAACGGACGAAAATTGAGTTTTTTCTTATTTTATTATGGAAAGGAAAAGAGAGAGTGCAGGGAAAGAGATAAAAGAGAATATCCCTAAGTGTTAATTTATGTATACAATTATAATTAATATTTAAATTTAAAAAAAATGGTGTGGGAAAGAGAGAAGTTTAATGGGGGGCATTCTTGGGATTGCATCCAAGTTGTACCCACATGAGGAGTCAAACAGCATCTCCCCTTTCTGATCTTGCAACTTATCACCAAACTCTAAACCTTGTTTTCAACTTTCACATTTCAAGATTCCTTCCTCTCTTCAAAGCATCCTATGCTTTTGTCCTTCTAATACTATTACATCTACACCCCACCTTAGCTTCTCTCTCCACATAATAATACATATTCATATATACATCACCATGTATGTATGTAGATCAACAATGTCACATTAGAAAGACCTCAAGTGTATCAAGTTTGACTAATTATAGATTTCAATCATATTTTACGTGTACATCAGATTGACCAGACCAAGATTCAAATATATGTACCGTTTAATTGGTTTAAATTATGTAATCTTTATATATATAAAAGTAAGACCATTAGGAACACTTGGCAAGCCCACATTATTTTTACATTAAATATGGTTAATTAATAATTTCAAATTTTATGTTGCTAATAAACATTACTAAATAATATATAAATGTTAATATATTTATCTAAATAACATATGATAGGCTTCAATAATAGAAATTATTTATATATTTGAAATTTGTTAAATTTAAAATTTTAGAGAAAAAAAATATAAATAAATATGATGGGTGGGTTGAATTATAATATAATAGGCATATCAATATATATTCTTTTCAAAATAATAAATTAAAGATTTATTTATGATACTATAATGCAACATGTATTTCGACAATTAAATAATTATTTAATGATATTATGTTATATTTAATGTTAAATTAAATGATATGTATTAAGAAAATCATAAATTTAATTTTACCGTATAAATAATATTTAATTTTTCTATTTACTAAGTTTAATTGATTTTCTTTATGAAATCTCTTGTATTATACGCGGGACCTATACTAGTAACAAATAAAAAGAGGTCTTTTAAATAAAAAAAATTACATTGATGGGACCTTTTCTAAAAATGATAAACTATATTAATTCTTTTAAATAAATTCAAAATTTTAGATTTTTAAATGAATTAAGATTCCCCGAATGTAACTATGTAAGTACAACGAAATGAATGCAAAATTACTAGGTGTGAAAACATTCTCTTTATTTCTTCCTAGGTGATTGGTTAAAGAGGTGGATCATAGGAGGAACTTCTTTTCAGACAGTGAATATCACTTACAAGTTACAATGAATTGTTTATTATTATTTTTATTTACTCATGTCACCATCCCTAGAATGGGTTGATTCCCTTACACAGACATCATTTATGTTTTCCAATAATATGCAATCAATTTAGTAACAAGTGCAAGAAAAGGGAGCGATTCATTTATATTGGTCCAAGCATTTAATTTTAATCATAGGTAGATTTCAAGATATTGTAGGTCTATTTCAATAAATTAACATTCAATACACTCCTCATTGCTAAGAAAGTGATTAATTTCTTCTGTTGGTCAATTTATTATCATTTATTCTCAAGATCTAGCCATCACATTATTTGAGCAAGAAAAATAATTTCGAATTACTTTGTCTATAATAAGTAATTCAACTATAATTATCACTCTATTGAATGAAAAGCGTAATTTTTTTTTCTTTCTAAAAGTATGATTGTGTTTTTATAATAAGTAGTATATAGGAGCATAAAAAAATTGAAGCATTAAATAATACTTCCTCTAATAGAGGCGGACAAGTACTAGCCATAATTGGTACAACAACTATAATTAAACTTAAAATACTATTTTAAATTGGTGTCTCATAAGCATTCAAGCTATAATCATATATCTTAAACAAAATATAGTATCAATCACCAAGATTGAAATCAATAATTATAACCATACTATCAATTATTTCAACATACTTCAAGAAAACATCAAAAAGACTTGAAATATATTAGCTAGGGTTTCAAATTCTGACAATAGTTTATCTTCTCTTTAGGTAGAAAGATTAAAGGACATTAAACAAAGGCAAAGATTCTAAACCACCCCCACCCCACCCCACCCTATCCTACCCTACCCCCGACCCCAAGAGAAACAAAAACCCATAAAAGGGTCCTCAAAAAAGATCTAACCTTGCCAAGATTTTTGGGTCTGATTCTGACTCTCATTGCAAGAATTAGAGTTGATGCAGTTGCTTAAACCAGCTATACTTAGAATATCACTTTGAGACAAAGGCCTCAATCCCAGAAAATCCCTTGTCATCCCATCACCCCCACCTTCATTTCTGCTGCTAAACTGACCAAGGGTTGCATGAAAGTCCAAGCTTTCTTGAACCTTCTTTGTTGAATTAGAATGGCTCAACATTTCAGCAAAGGACATGTCGTCAAAAGACGACCCTTCATATCCCGAGTTATTCATCATCATATCATGGAATAGAGAAGGAGGAGAAGCGGTGGTGTTGCTAGTCCCATCACCTGCTATGAGGTTAGCAGCTTTATTCCCAAATGAAGGCAGGCCATTGATGAACTCTTCACGTGAGGACAAGTTTAGACCAAAGCCAGTCACTGCAGATTCAGCAGCTGCTGACACATGGGTTCTGCTAAACACACCAGCGGGTGAGGGGCTGCTGCTTTTTGCACCCATCTCTGCTGCTTTCTGCAGCAATGCAGTGGCTGAGATGTGGGGGGGAGGTGGGGGGTGGTATGGGAGGGGTAGGGTGGTGGGTCCCAGGCTAGTGGTGCTGCTAGGGTTAGGGTTTGGGTTGGGGTTGAAGTGATCTTGATTTTGTTGAAAGTCTTGGAATATTGATGATGATGAGGTGGTGGTGAGGTCAATGGGTGGTGGTGGGCCTATGGTTGGTGGGCAAGACAGCCATGGTGGGACCTCTGGCCTTAGGCTGAAATTTTGCTGCTCTTTCTTGATTGAAAACTGGGATTGAATTTGTTGCAGGTTTATGTGGTGAGATATTGCTGATGAAGAATTTGCAGCTGTTTGGAGAGGGATTATTGTGTTGTTGTTGTTGTTGTTTCCAGATATTGATCTTGCACTTTCTTCTGCTAATGCATCACAGAATGCTCTGTGTGTGATAAAACTATCTCTCCTGAAAAAAATCAAGAAAAGAAAACACAGTTCACACGGTGAAATTTAAGGGAATTCGAAATGTTAATTATTATGGTGTTATCTGAATAGTGAAATATGGGTTCATTTGACAGTGATATTGGAATTATATTTTTAGAAAAAACGGTACAATTGAAAAAACAAGCATGTCCTCATCAATTGACTCTCCTCTCACTCAAGTTTGAATTTTGAAACCACCCCACAAGATTAGACCCCCAAAAAGGGCAAAAAAAATTCAGAGAAAAAAAAAGAGAGAGAAATACTGTCATTTCTACATTATGCAATGATGGGGTCATAGACCCCCAAAATCAAAGAAAACTGTAAAATCAAAGAATAATAGCTCTCTCTATCTAAGCTAGTCATTTCCCTATAATTCTTGAATTTCCATGTCAATTATTTACTAAATAGAACAATTATATTTGAAATTAGTTACCTTGAAAAAAGGGTTCCACAGTCACATCTGTACTCTCTAGTGCCACAAGTTTTAGAATGGGCTTTCCAATCAGATTGAACTGCATATTTCTTTGAACATTTCTCACATTTCCACTTCTTTTCACCATGTTTTCTGCAGAAGTGTTTCTTGATTCCAGTGAGGTCTCCTAATGCTCTTGAAGGATCATGATGAACACAGCTTGTTTCTGGGCATACATACACTTTCTTTCTGATTTCTTTGTTTGTTCTCTGCTTCAGCTTCCATGGCAGATTGTGGCCTCTTCTATGAAGCTGCAGATTTTGGTCCCTTTGGAACCCTTTGTTGCAGATTTCACACACAAATCTGTTTGTTGCTAAGAGTGCTCTTGGTGATAAGGCTATCACTTCTGCATCTGGGTCTTTTTCAAGAATGCAAAAAATTAATTTTCTTGAAATTTTAATTAATAAATAAAAAATAAAAACAGAATCTTGAAGTATTTTTGTTTTTACCTGGATGGCCTGGTTGATTTCTTTTTTTCTTGAGTGGAGGTTGATGGCTATCAGTTCTGTTACTAGAAGAAACACTTGCATCACCAGATGCAGAAGTCAAATTGGAGATGTTTTCTTCAAGATGATGATGAAATATTGCTGAGTTTTTCATCTTTTTTTTTTTTTCTTTTTTTGGGAGGTGGAATTTTGGGAGATGGGATAATTAATACTAGGTAGAAATCTACATGGGAGAGATGAGGACACAGATCTTAAGTTGTTTATAGCTATAAGACATGTTTTTGAGATCTAAAGACAAAAAAAACTGACCTAGAAAAAGGCTAAAAGTTGTTGAAAAATGGACAAAGTAAGGTGGAAGAAAGAATCTTGTTTTCTTGTTTGAAAACTCTGTTAAATTTAGCCTTCAACTGCCTCTTCTTGATTATGGCTTCTTCTTCCCCTTTGGCATCACCCCATGAGACAATAATCTAGAGAGAGAAAGAGAGATGAGAGAGAGCTCTCATCTGCACACACTATTTTTTTCAAGTTTCAATGGAGTTTTCTTGCTAAAACCAAGAAAATCCAATTATAGGCATGCATGTAAGAACAAAGAAAAGAAGACTATCTTCTACAAAACAAAAGACCTTTCTCTCTCCTCTTTCCTGTGTATTTCTTGTGAGAGAGAGAAACAGTAGTGAGGTGTATATGAGAAGAAAACCACAGCACATAAACAACAAAATATTAAAACCATTACTCTCCTCACAAAAACCACATCCTATACGGTTAACTCTGACGTGCACTTTCTGTCTACTTTTGTTTTCTTCTCCAAAACCCCATACAAATCTATTCTTTCTTTACACCACACTTATATGCTTTATCAAAATTCAAATTTTAGAAAGAAAAAGAAAATCAAACACTTTTTTCCTCCATTGCACACTCAGCTTTCCCTTCTCTTGTAAAGTAACTTAAAAAGAGCCCACCATGTTAAAAAAACTAAAAAGAAAGAGTTCGATTTGTATATGATTTATAGACATATATAAAGACTTTCATTTTTATATATAATAATCTTTTTTTTACACTTAACTAAGTATTGAAAGTAGACCCCTTTCTGCTTTCTTTTCTAAGTTTTTACAGTGTTTCATGATTGACTCATTGATTAACCACTTTGGCTAAAAGCCAATCTCTTAGAAAGGGTTATAATTATATCCACCTCTTCTTGCCTAAAGTATGAGTAATCATCTTACATTTAATGAAATCGAATGAAACTTTTTTTGGGTAGGGTAATTTCAATTTTGATAAAACAATTTTCATTTTTTTGATAAATTTAATATTTATTTTTCAATTTTAATCCTCTATATTTTAGTACTTTTTCAATTTCAATCTAATTTTAATCGAAATTTTAAAATCGCTGACATGACCGTTGGAATTTGGCTGTCATGTTAGAATTTTCAACAATTTTGAAATTTTCGAACAAAATTGGAAAACTAAATCATAAAATATTAAATTGAAATTAAAACCAGTTATTCGATTGTCAAAAAATAGAAATTGTCTTACATATAGGACAACAATTGAAATTAACCCTTAATTTTTCCATTTTAATTTTCTTACATATATTTATTAGTATTTTATAAAAATTAAGTTAAGTGAAAAATGTTCCCAACATTGCATTAATCTTGAATCTAGGATCAGATAACTCAATTATTTTGTAGGAGCAGTAAAAGTGTGGGACATAATAATATCATATCTATATTATTTATTATATTTTTCAAGTTGATAACCATAATAATATAAAATATGTTACAACATGGACTGCTATCCTCAATGACATAAAAAAATTTGTAAGACAGCCCCCTCCTTTGTAATATATAGTTCATGTTTTTACTTAATTAACTTTAATAATCTACAAAGATATATTAAAGTAGGATTAAAAAATAATTTTGTTTTGTCATTATCCTGTTTTTTTCATCAGTGACTTGGTTTTTTAAAATGGGTTATTGCTGAACCCAAGTATCAACATGCTCGTCCAGCTCACCAGCTATATAATAAAATAGTTTGTGAATTTTTTTTTTTTTTTTAAATTAATAAATGAAACCAATTAGTTATGGTGTTGAATATTCTATATATACATATATGCGGTTGTTGGGTTAATTTCTTATTCTCGAATAACTCAAATTAAAAAAGAGTTAGGATTCTTGGGAGCAGTTTTCTAAATTTATACTCGTGAAATAGATAAATTCATAATTTTAAATTCAGGATTTATATATGAATTTACAAAAATATGCTTGATTTGTGTATAGTGAGATTTTGTTTCATCTGATTATATCAGTACAAAATAATTTTTTTAATTGAAAATAAAATTAACACATATTATTTCACAAATATACGCACAAAACAACACAGAACAAAAGGAAAATAGAAAATGGATATCGGTAGTCGGGATTAAATGAATTGAATTGAGTAGAACACATTTAAAAAAAATTACATATCTACTTTTGAGCAACAAATGTTAATCTTTAATTGGGTTTTCGAGTATCATGTGAGAAACCAAAAATTGTTTGGTTTTTTCAATCACAATATTATAACATCGTTTAGAAATTCAAACAAAGTAAATGTGATTTTATGAAACTTTACTTTAGATTTGATCAAATTATTGAAATACAATATCATGTTCTAAAATTTATCCTCGAAAGTAGAAACTATTATATATAGAAATAGTTAACAAACGAGCTAGTAAAACAAGATCATGAATTATATATATATATATATATATATATGTATGTATTATTTATTTTGACAAAAATTAAAAGCATGGGGCCCAACTAAAAAAATACTAAAACCAAATTCAATGTTATTTTACTGATAAGAGTGTATCAACCAAGTTAAAAACCTTGATATTAACTTGAAATTACATGCATCCAAATACACATTTTACCTTTTTTATGGGATGCAAATGCAATTAAAAAATAAATTGACTGAATTATTTCTGCTGTAATTTCAATACTTGACACGGATGATTCCATGCTAAGCGTTAATATATATTAATTTGATGAGTGTCATATATAACTTAAAAAAAAAAAAAAAAAAAAACTAATTAACCATTAATTATTTTTCAATATTTTTGATATATATATATCACATATACATCTATATTAATCCAAAATCAAAATAACATGTAACCTATGTCGACACACTTCACAGTCACAGTCTTGGAATTTTCCATTCATTTTCCAATGAATTGTGTATGATTGGTCTGATTAATTTGTCGCTCGTACACAAATACATATTTGGGATTTGTCACATATTTATCTTTGATTGATGTCGACTCACTACTGCACACTATATAATTTACTTCATACAAAATAATTTATATTAGAATTCAATATTGAATTCGGCACCTAAAAAACAATAAATGTTGAGTTTTATATTATTACTTATATGTTACAGATATGCACTGGTATTTATATACTATTCAGAGGCATCAAATCAATGTCGACATGATCTTTGTTTTAAGGTCTTGAAAGACAGCCAAATTGACCTCTCCTCAGATTCCAAGTTTTTTTTTTCTTTTTGGAATAATGAGTATTTGAAATTTTTATTTTTTAATTATTAATTAGATCTTTATACATTTATTTCTGAACATTAAATTATGTACTTTTATTGACAGTAAATTCAGGTCTCTATATTTTATTTATAAAAATTGAGTTTGTACATTTTCTTTTTAGTTAAAATTTGATACCTATATACCAAAAAAAAAAAAAAAAAAAAAAGTAGGAACGAAACTTTAAATTTTATTAGATATAACGATATATTTATTATATTTATCTAAAGGATCTAAAAAGACCTTTCAACAGTGCAATTTTATTTTACATAAGAGACTCAACTTCTGAAAAATGGAAGTATAACATTACAATTATATCTTATAATAACTTCTTATCCTCAAATTTTAATTTTATTATCAATTAAACCGAAATCAGTTAGATGCCTGCCTGAAACTAGATTATATAGAAAATTTAAATTATATTGGTATAGGAAAAAAAAAAGTCAAAGTTGAAAAAGATGAGGTGAGAAGCATGGATGGGAAAAGAGAGGGACCAATAATTGATTGAGAAATCAGTGGACCTACAAAAAACAAATAATTAATAATACAAAATTTCCATTAAAAGCTAGATATGATTTGTATAAATTTTTGGAAGGGGCAGAAAAGAAAAGACAAAATAAACACAAACATGAAAATGAAATTCACATGTACACAAGTATATGTTAGATTTGTTTCTTGTCGAATGCCAGCGAAGCATGCTTAATATGCGCCTCAATTAATTACAACAATGTGTTCTACTACTATATTTATATAAAATCAAGTCAAAATATATTTAAATCTGTTTTAGTTTTTATCAACCTCGAAGATTAATTATGTTTCCATATGGTTCGACTGTTAAATTTAATCAAGCTTAAATGTTATACTTGAATACATTATTCTACTTAAACATAGTTGTTTGTATCAAGCTTTAAATTTTATTAAAAAAAATTAATCATCATTTATTATAATTAATCAAACAAGTGTAATTAGTGATCAATTTTGAATTGAATATTAAGGTTTTTTTTTTTTCTTTCTTCACAAATATAATTTCATAAATAAAACTTTTCTATCCGTACACCAAACTCATTTTACAAACTCATATATAAATTATTAATTGATGATTTTAGTTTCATAACAAAGTTTTTTTCTTTTTAGCCGCAAAAGTAAAAAGCCCATACTGGAGATCAAAAAGGGGTGGCTCAAGTTTCTGCATAATATGGACTACACAGTAACATGCTTCTGTAAAGCATATTAATCAAACAATTCTTGCAGACTAAAAAAGTAAAATAAAAAAAAAAATACAAAGTTATTGTAAGATTTCCTATATAGGTCAATTTTTAAAAATTTTAAATTTAATTATGACTTCAGTAATTGAGTACAATTTCAATCAAATTGGGAGGAAAAAAAATGTCGTGAAAGACACAGATTTAGTTGTAAAAAATGCACAAGAAATTTTAATGATGATATAGCAAGTGAATTATAATATAAAATACTCATAAACACATATCTATGTGTATATACAAACATGAACATTGGATACAACATAGTATACTTTTCCAAATGTAGATTAACAAAAATAGGTTTAAAATGAGTTAGTTTTAAAAAGTTTGACAAAATTGCAAGAATTGGCTAAAATAGCATATAAAGGAGTTCTAAATCATGAGAACATCTGACTTCTTGACAAGAACTTACAATTGACACTTCATTGATGTTTACTATCAATTGGAAATATCACACCGTCAGCTTCTTCCAAACTAATAGTCTTGAAAGACAGCAGGACAAAAATATATATGGATGACAGCGATCCTAAACAAATGGTTCGATATTGAACAATCGATGCTATTAATTAAGAATAGAAATTTGGAAAACCGGGGGCGGCTATAGAGATCAGAGTTGGAAAAAAGGCCGATTAAGCTAAAAGTGGAGCGCCAAGAAGTTACCTAAGTCGTTTTTTGCAAGACTGGTAGGTTTACCGGCACACAGAGCCCGTCGTAGCTGAGTTGAATGTCAAGCCCTTCAGTCTCTTTCAACTTTACGAGATCTTCATTCACTTTGTCATGATCCATCAAATGCATCATACCTTCAAGATACATGAGAAATATTATCAATACGGGTATCATAAGCCGTGGGTTATAAGTTTGCCAAATGGATAATTTCATATCACCTGATCATGATTGCATTTGTACATTATAGACTTAGGAGATTATAACTTCCAGTTACATGATACATCTTACCATCAATAAAAGAGATGGATGTAGAAGGATAGCACAAAAAAAGATCAGCCTGTAAAGAAACAATGATAAAGCATACCAGTGAATAGAGTTCGTTTTGGTCGGATTTTCCTCACTTCCTCCAGTGCCTGATATTTACGAGATGAAATATGAGTTAGCATATGGATGAATGCCACGAGTGCTATAAATAAAGATGAATTACTTACTCGTGGAAGTCCAAAATGAGTTGAAGAAGATCGATCTGGCCTTAGGGCATCCTAATTATAGAAATAAAACAGTTTAACGATAGCGACGACCAATCAAATTAAAAGATGAAGATTGGGTCAATATTTACTAAAACCCAAAACGAAAAACTAGAAACAAAATAAAAGAAGCCGTCTGTGTGTGTGTGTGTTTGAGAGAAAGAGAGGGAGAGAGAGAGAGAGAGAGAGAGAGAGAGAGAGAGAGAGAGAGAGAGAGAGAGAGAGAGAGAGAAACCATAATAAGGAGTTCACAGTTCTCGAGCAGAGGATAAGTATCTTCAGGTATTTCACTAACATCACTACAAGCACAAAGGAAAATATTTAGACTATCTAGATTTATAACATTGAGTGAAAGTGCAAGCTAATTAACATTACCTAATATAACAAATATTGCCAAAACGAAAACCTAAAGAGCGATAACCACGGCCATGCCACACCGGTAAAGGAGTAAACTGCAAGACAATAATACAGAGGATTAAAATAAAATAATAGGCAGAACCTCAGAATGAGCATTATAGTTGTGAGCTAAGATTGGGCCAAGCTAAATGAAAATTTGTGAGCTGAGTTTTAGTTTATTGTCATCAAGCAAAGTACTTTTTTAGCTAGAGCCAATATAAGCTCAGGTCATAATGTGTGAGTATCTGTGTGCATACCTGTGCAGCAAATGCAAGAGTCTCACGACTCTATACTGTTTAAACTCATGTGCATAAGATTTTGCCATATTCACCTTATTGCTACAGCCAAAATATACAGAGCACAAACAACAGAATATTCTAATCTTTTCAGTGAAGCAAACGTATCATGAATTCTCACCTGAAGATCATGTACTATAAATGGCTCTTCTTTTATTATGTTAAATTGCAAGGTTGAAACTGCAGCACCAGGTATGACACTACTTGTATCCACCAAATAATAATGAGTTTTCTTCATTACCTGAAATCATATCAATTAAATCAAGGCAGTCTAAGTGTTCAGATGAGAAATATATTTTTGAAAGGCACATCATAAATATATATTGAATGAAAATCTCAAGAACCATGGACCTACATATCACTGTTATCTTGGTGACAGGAAAAAATCTTCTTTTTTTTTTTTCAAAACAAAGCAAGATGGACCATCTTATCAAAGGACTACTGTCGAAACTCTCAAATGATGAATGCAAATTGAAAAAAGATAAATCACCAATGACGATAAGAAGTGACATCAATGATGCATGGATGTTACATACATAATATTGACCTTGAATTATCATACTTAAATGCTTCAAATTTGTTGTGAAATCCACTCTTGTAGAAGATGCATTTGTATAAATCTTGAATGGTACATATAACTTCGGATTGACATGAGTATTTGTAACTTTCTATACATCCTTGGACAATTTGCAAATATTCTATCTGCTATGGAATGTGCTCGACAAGGAGAGGGTTCTTGAACATATAATTGAACTTTATAACTTTTAAGTCATAATTTATAACAAGACTCACAGTGTCCAGAGCATGCTGATTAGTAACCAGCAGAAAAAGCACACTATTCCATATTTCAAACTCACATTGGGGCCAATCATATAACTACTAAACTTCAAGCATTCATTGCAGATTCAAAAAAAGAGTAAGGACCTCTAAATCACGCTCTGCTGTATATATTGGAATCGAAGTCTGAACGTTGTTGGTCCAATCACGTAGATCATCCAGACCTGAAAAACAGACAAGCCTTCTTACAAACAAACTCAAGCTTTTTGATGATTTTAATCATACATGGAAATGTCAAAAGTAATCATGTTAAGAGACCTCCAATTGCATCAGCATGAGAATGAGTAATTATAACCGCATCAATAGTTCTTATCCTGACAGAAATTCATGTAGTTCAGCACCATGTGTCACGTTAAACACTATGTAAGGCCATAAGGTTGTAAATCCAGCCACTTCTCAGTACTCAAGCTTTCATTGTAGAAATCATGAGCGACATACAAAGTTAGAATGAAGACATTCCAAAAATAGCTGAATCAAATTGAATGGTTCTTCACTCCCTCACAAAAAAAAAAAAAAAACATTTTAGATCATAAGTGACCTGTAGGAATGCTTTACTTTGAGACTAAATGGATCTAAACAATTACATGTGTGTTGTATAAGGGTCTAAAACTTAAAAGGTCTTTGGTTGCAACTAAGTTCCTAAATGATTTAGAAAATATGAGCACAATAAAATATGCTACAACCATGAAAGATTAATTTTAACAATCTATCTATATATAAGAACAGAGTTTTTTCTCGAATAAACTGTTCCCGCCTCCTCTCTCTAAGATTAAAACCTCTGCACTCTCTCTCTATATTACCGCTTCTCTAGTGTCATATATATTGCAAAATTTATCTTCCAAATACATCTCTCAAATTATTTAGAATCCACTGCTCCAGATACATGTATATTCCAAAATTTCTCTTCCAAAAGTATCTCTTAAATTATCCAGAATATTTTTTGTGAATGAAATCATGCAGAACATTACTTTCATATCACTACACAATTTTGGAGTCATTTGTTAATTCTTTCACATCACTTCACAATTAATTTGTTTTTTTAATGAGCTTGAGGAGTGGAAGAGAGGGGGACAATAAAGACTATAAAACTTACGTGACAGATACCAAAATAAAACAACGTTAACTTTTCTTGTTATTAGGCGTTCATTCTCTTCACATATAGTTGACGTTAAAAGATTGGAAACTATCAAATTAACATTACAAAATGAAACGGTGTTCACTTTTCTTGCTATTAGGTAACTCTCATTCTCTTCTCATATATTTATAAGTGTAATATACTGATAGTCCACGTAATATTTCGTTTAATTTTATTTCATTCGCTTCACATAATTGACATCTTAAAAGATTGGAAACTATCAAATTAACATTACAAAATGAAACATGTTAATTTTTATTGCTATTAGGTAACTCTCATTCTCTTCTCATATATTTAAGATCAGCTATTAGTTTTCATTTTTCAATAGATATATTAGCGTGATAACACCTAATAGCAAGAAAAGTTGACCCATTTCATTTTGGAACAATAATTTGATGATAATCTCGAAACATTATTTTCAGGTGATTTCATTTGTTTGTAATAATCTCAGATTTTTTTTTTCATAATATTTTCAAATCAGAATTTTGAGTAGATTATGTTTTTCGTGATAATCTCTTAGTAGCGTGATTTTGGTTTTCGTGATAATGTCAAAGCAACACTTTCAGGTGACTTCATTTTTCGTGAAAATCCCAGGGCAACAAAATCTTGGCTTTGTGGACAATCCAGGGACAGAATTTTCTGATGATTTTTTGTTTTTCATGATAATATCGGAGGATTTCATTTCAATTGAAATTTTCAGAACGAAATTCATAGACTTCTTTTTTTATGAAAATCCCAGGGCAATAGAATCTTGGCTTTCGGAACGATCCTGGGATGGAATTTTCAGATGATTATTTTCTTTTTTGTGATAATATCGGATTTTCTTTCCATTAAAACTTTCAGAACGAAATTCTGAGACGATTTCGTTTTTCGTGAAAATCTTAGGACAACAAAATCTTGGTTTTCGGGACGATCCTAAGACAAAATTTTCAGGTGATTTTTAGTTTTTTGTGATAATATCGGATTTCCTTTGCATAGGAACTTTAAGAACGGAGTACCTAGACGACTTTGTTCTTCATGAAAATCTCAGGGAAGCAAAATCTTAGCTTTCGGGACGATTACGGGACAAAATTTTCAGGTGATATTTTATTTTTTCGTGATAATATCGGATTTCCTTTCCATTGAAACTTTCAGAACGAAATTTCGTGACGACTTTGTTTTACATTAAAATCTCAAGACAGTTGAATCTTGACTTTCAGGATGATCACAGGACATAATTTTCAAGTGATTTTTTGTGTTTCTTGATAATATCGGATTTTCTTTCCATTGAAACTTTCAGAACGAAATTCTGAGACAACTTCGTTTTTCGTGAAAATCACAGTGCAACAGAATCTTGGTTTTCGGGAATAATTAGACGTAATTCATTTTAGTTTAATTAATTTATTCAGTTTATCGACATTTTCTTTGTATTAAATTAAATGATCGATATGATTAGTTGGTTTGTATTATATTGTTAAGTCACTTTTACTACAACGATTGAAATAATTAGTTTTTCCAATTTATCGACATTCACTTTGTATTACGTTAGGTGATTGATATAATTAGTTTCTTCAATTTATCGACATTTTGTTTGTATTATATTCTTGAGTCACTCTTGCAGTCACCAAGATAATTTTGATTAGATATATTGAAGTCATTTGAGTTAAGTTTATGGAATATTTAGAAGTAATTTATTTGTTAATTGTCATGTAAGAACTACAATAATATTGAAGTCATTTGAGTTAAGTTTATGGAATATTTAGAAGTAGTTTATTTGTTAATTGTCATGTAAGAACTACAACAATATTTAAGTAATTTGAATTTAATTGAGTTTATGAAATGTTTAGAAACATGTATTATTGTTCTATTGAATTCACTATCCTTTTTTTGGAGTCATTTGAGTTGAGTTTATGGAATATTTAGAGACATATTATTGGAGTCATTTGAGTGGTGTTTATGGAGTCATTTGAGTTGAGTTTATGAAATATTTAGATATATATTATTGGAGTTATTTGAGTTGAGTTTATGGAGTCACTTAGAGAAATATATTATTGGTTATATTATAGTAGTATAAACCAATGCCTAACATGAATGCATGTTAACAATCAAAAAATAACTATTTGAATCCATATTACTGCTCAGTGAAAATGAACTCAAGTTGACTTACCCATATGCTGGGAACCATCTCAGAGCACTATGATAGAAAAACCTGCAGCATATAAACATGATGACAACTTAGTAGATAGCATAAACTTCATCGATAAATTATTGAATGGTTAACCAACTCAGTTCAATAAATTCTTATCCTCTTTTAAAAAAAAATTAGGTGAAGTAAAGGTATATTTCCCCTACTTCCCCATATGTGTTTTGGCATTCCCTCAGAATTTTAGACTGACAAATTCACAACCTAGATATATTCTTAAATAATTTATGGCAGTTTGGCCATTATAGACCATGGACAGCAAGTATATGCATCATACAAGTAGCTAAACAATATGTATAACTACTTTAGTTCAGTAGATTGATGGTGGCCTGTAATGCTACTTTTGACAATCATAGTAGATATATTTGCAATCATTGTGGTTCTTTTGGTAAACTTGAGTATTTCTTAGCATTGTGCCATTTCTTCTACTAATTTCATTTGTAATTATTCTGAAATTAGACAGATTTTCCCTTTTCTTAGCAAAATTTTGATCCAGTCCTGTATTAATGTAGGCTCTACATTTTAAATAGCATCTACAACTCAATGAAGTGCATTCCTCTTCTTGGATCTAATCACCATGTCACAGCTTCAACATTGAAAGATTTGACAACAATTCTACTTTTAGAGTACATCAAATAGCTCATCTTAACCAACAATGTCATTTAATGGAAAGAAAGACATGTTCCCAAGTAACCTTAACATATAGAAGAAACTCAAAGCCCTGTAGTAATAGGGATACTTGTTCATTAAGTCAGGAAGCAGGAAATCATCAAAGAAAGGATATACTCCATGTTTCACATGTTAAGTTATCAGAACAGATTGAATAAGTTGAAATAGATGTCAGATATAAATGAACATTAGCTTTCTCTCTACATTCACAGTCTGAAACACATAATCAAGAAAATATAGATAGCAGACCCTGAAGATTGTATGCAAACTATAAGTTGGGGTCACATTAACTATTTCATTTACCATAATTAAATGAGAAAATTTAGAATAACAGTTGCAAGATGGAGAATATTTAACTTACTTGCCAGTATCAATAAGAATGTTACATTTTCCAGATGGCCTGGGTAAGCGAACCAGGAGGCTTGTGTTAAGTCTCCTGTTCTTGTTACCAGGTTCTACAGCCTTTGTGCAAACCTATTAATTAAAATACCAAGTTGCTAATATTCAATATTAATGCTGAAACCATCTCCATCAGTTAAGAAATTATGTAGGTTCATGCATATAGCATAAGTGTGAGGCTTACTGGACATGTCTTGTCGGGATTGGTGAGGCAGCTCACTCGTGGAATTCCTTCACTAGTCCCGGTTCCAATAAAAATTACTTCAGATTGGTCAGCAGAAACTTGAGCTCCACCTGAATCACTAACGGAACCTATATGGTTCCAAGAAAAGCAAATAATTTAGACATTGCATAAGGCAGCACATGCTTGATAGCCTCACCAAGAAAGCAAACAAATCCATAAGCCACAATACCCCTTTCAACAAAATTTAGGTGAAAAGGCTGGTTCTATCATGTCGTCTATCATAAAGATGTCAATTACCGAACAAGATGATGGTAGAAAGACTCACATATGTCCAACATTCAAAAGAGAAATCACTTAAAACAT
Organism: Scutellaria galericulata; assembly: GCA_946896805.1. Lineage (NCBI taxonomy): Eukaryota > Viridiplantae > Streptophyta > Magnoliopsida > Lamiales > Lamiaceae > Scutellaria > Scutellaria galericulata. Next base: position 15,932,380 of record OX335797.1, read on the forward strand.
TAATATAACGAAGCACTGTTCATTTATACATCGGATTGATTTAACACACAATCACCTACACACAACAAAAAAATCAAGCCAACTATGCAATCGATGCATCATCATACCAATTATTCCATTACCCTAGAAAAATTGGAAAAAACGCTAAAGCACAACTAATGTTTTTCATTTTGAGCTTGCTTCACTGCAGTAATGGCGCAGCTATAAATCCTCAACACAAGGAAAATAAGGTAGCATAACAGTTCCAGTATCTGATTCAAAAGTCGCATTCGATAATTGAAGTAACGAAAAAAAATTTTAAAAAATTTATGCGAGCTTCAAAATAACTTCAATCAACCTTACAAAACAATCACAAATTAACGGATACCAAAATACTAACTGGAATGAAGCGAAGATTGGATGATATGGTTCCATCGAGAGGACCCCTTTCTTGAGAGGGAAAATGGATCTTTCAGAGAGAGATATAACGGGGCAACGGAGCGGGTCAAACGGGTCCATGGAGCATGAAAGGGACGTACAATACCGAAAGAGAGAGGTACAGCCATTTGGGAATTTCTGTTTTATATTATCAGAACACAGAAAAATGCTGGTTTGACAGTATATATATAGGTGGAGGGGACGAGTCGCCAACAAAAGTATTTTCATATTAGTCCCCAAAGTTCTGTTAATTACAAAATGATGCTAATTATGGACAATATGTTTACTTCATTACATGCCCATTATAAGCAAACGTAGACAATATTACATCAAGAAATGTCCTGAGACAAGAAGGTCAAGCTTATATTCCATTGCTATAATGCTCAGTAATCAACTTAAAATTAAAATTGTCAAAATAGGCTGATGTGTGTCATAACATGTCATTAAACAGGAAATAGGAACAATCAACAATTTTGAAGAGTTACAAAAATCTCGATCTAATTCAAATCGTATTGGACCGCCACTAAAATTTTGTTTGAAAAATAAGTAACAATTATATTACATTTCACAATCCATATATGTATTCTAAAAGTCTAGAAAAACACCATTGAAATCGTCACTCTTTATATATAAGACATTTAGCAGATGATAACAAAACAAAAAAAAAAAGACAATTTTTTATTCCAATTTGTAGTTTTATGTTTTATAACTGTTCTGAAAGTCAATTTTGGAGGAGTTTTTTTAATTGATAGTTCATCCCGACACATTTTCCCCTAGAACACAAATGAGACACTTAATATTTGAACATGATATGAACAATAAAAAAAGAAATTAAAATGTAAACACTATGTTGAATTGCATAATAAAAATTTTATGTCCATAATCTTTAATATTGTGTACAAAATAATCTGTTATTACGTTTAATAGATATTCTCAATGTCAGAATATCAAAGTTATCAAGAATATTAAAACTGCTGAATGAAACAGGTCATCAACTACTACAAAATATAATAATTAACCAAATATCAAAGCCTGAAGTGTTGAAAAGATAATAACAGTCTCAAGGGCATAGTTTAATATCACAAAATCAACCACACTCTAAAACACCAATCCCTTTTCACGAAGGAGATTTTGATTTGCTGCTAGCTAGGGATTGGAGGAGGGGACTTTTAGATAACATGTTAAACAATTTTTCAAACTTCTTTGAAAATTTTACTCAAAACTCACATACTCGGCAGAATATAAAGGTATTTATGGTAGATTGGACAACCTGGTACGTCACAATAACAAAACTGCAACAAAACCAGATATATGTCGTACAAACACCAAAAAACTTCAAGATCATCAACGGTAACGACGAAGAGAGAGTGTCTGGTTTCTCTTCCATGTGGCTCTTCTTGAAGGACGGGCTTTGTGGTTCAAGTGGCCCTTTCCTCTCAGACCTCTGTACTTCTTTCCAGCAGAGGTAAGCCCTCGAAGCTCTCTGTGTTTGTGGACTGGGTTGCAAACCCAGTTGATCCTAGGGTCGTTGCGGATAGTTGTATGAGCTGGATCGATCAATATAACTTCAAAGTACTTGTAAGTGGAATCCTGCATTGTAAAGAGTGTGTTGGTTTTACTTCAACTAGTGTAGACAAGTAGATTATTAGGGGTAGGCGAAAAAACGTTTATTATATATTTTCGTGATTAGTTATAAAGATTGAAAGTCTCAGTTCTGTATCCCTATTCTCAAAGTGAATTGAAAGGTTTGGCAACTCAGTGATCATAAAGAAGAGGATTATCCAAGTCATCTAGCAGTTAGGTTTTAAAGACAATACTTTCTCAACATTCAATATAAATGGGTAAAGAAAAATATAAGGTTCAACAAGTGAAGACATCAAAATGCAAACCTCATTGATCCAGTAAGAATTGAGAACCCTCAGACCACCCAATTTGCGGCCAGCACGTTCCTCAGCGACAGACCTCTTGCTGCGCTGGAATTTCAATTGAGTGACACCCTGGTTGGTGGGTTTACCATACACAATACCCTTGGGTACCGGCCTCTTCCTTCCACCACGTCTAACACGGACACGATAAATCACATATCCCTGTCAAGGAAACAATTAAAGTAACTAAAAAAGTAAATAAATAAAACAGAATGAAGGTTAAACACGCTATACAACATTCTAGCATGATATCTTAAACAAAACCTTCATCTTTTGCAATGTATAATCAAATGGTTTACGCAGATATATTTAGATCATATGTAAGTAATCAAAACAGGTTCTTCTTATTCACGCACTGCATCATTCATGGTTTGCCTCATATTAGAAGACAACACCAAGCTACCCACAAAAAAAAACTTCAACGTTATGTTCTACATTACATTTTTACTAAAAACATATTAAACATAAAAGAATACCATAGTATCATCCGAGTATGACAGATACGTTAAAAGTACCGATTTAATAATCAATGTTGTTTTTCAACATTAAGACTCGAATACAGGAAAAACACGGCCAAATAACACACCAACAGTAGGTACAAAGTTGTTTTTTCACTTGAGTGGTGGTGATGAAAAAATACCATCTATCTTAAATATATGTTTTTTATGTTGGTAGAAAATAGATGAGGTATGAAGATGATACTATATGCTAACAGTCAAGCTAAATCATGTTTATCATCAAATTAATATATTCTCAATTAGAAATGGAAACTGGAAAAAAATAATCACAGTAAATGGAAGATTAAAAGCTAAATTAATCATCACGCAAGTATATTGCTTAAATAGAAATAGTTAGACTCCGCGAGTAATCACAAACACAGAAATCATAACCTTAACCTAATTTAATCATTATCTAAGGGAAATCATGCATTGACAAATACTACATTAAGGAAGCATCTACAGCATATAATAACTTCTACAAAATTATTGAGCAAAAAAAAAAAACAATTGAGATTCTCGAAAGTTTAAAATACCTGCTTGGCCTTGTAGCCGAGGCGTCGGGCCTTGTCGGGCCGGGTAGGGTGGGTGACACGTACAACAGACGGAAGCTGGCGGTACTCCCAGCACCGAACCCGGAGCAAAAACCGCATAGAATCGGATTGCTTCTTCTTCCATAACTCCGCCACATAAGTATACGCACCTGCAAATTCCGGACAACAAATCAAAACCTAAATGGAGTATGACGCGATAAAGAAATGGGAGTAGCGTTTGGATGAAGAAGGCACTCACCCATTGCAGTGTCGCCGTTCGCTCTGCGCGTTGTGTACTAGACCAAAGTTTTTATAGCAATGGATGGCAATGGGAATCAGCTAGGGTTTGAAAATTCTAGGGTTCTTTAGTTCAATCATATTGGGTTTTCTAACGTTTGAGCTAAATGAGCTACATAGAACTGGGTAGTTTATTATCTTTTAACGTTTAGCCCATTGTCATTTGCCTTTATTTATTATTTTTTTAACCCAATAATTTGTGTGTGTGTGTATCGGGCATTTAACAAAATAAAAAATAATTAAATTAAACAAAAACACAAGCTGTTATATGTCATCAAATTTCACTTATGCTTCATTTATCTGTTATGTCCATTATTCAAAAATTATTATAACTAATCACAATTTCTAATAGACATGATTTTTGAAAACAATATGGTTGGTGCTGGAGTTGGTATCAAATATGTCTCTATGATAATTGCACGAAATTTCAGTGTTATATTATCATATCAGTTAGTTATTTAATAAATTTAACATTTAATATTACATATGGTACTGTCTATCAGTTTATATTGTTTTTTACTAGTATAAGTCCCGTGCGATGCACGGTACATAAATTTTACAATTTATATATATATATATATATATATATGAAAATGTTGAATATGAAAACTAATAATTTTTTTTGGGAGGATCTTGATCTAATTTATTACCCACGGTCATAAAATTTAAATGTTTGATGTGAAAATATTAATTTGCAAAAAAAAATCAAGTTCTCGATAATATTTCAATCTCATTTGGTACCCGTGTGATGTAAGGACAAATAAATTTCAAGTGTCGGTAGTTTTTTTATGTTGATCATGAAAAATAATATAGTTATTCAAAGTTATTTTAATTTAATTTACTACTCATATAATATACGAATTTTAAATATTTCTATCTTCTACTTTAGAACTAAATTTTTTTTTCACAATTAGTATGGAAAAAAAAATGTAAATATATGCTCATAACTTATTAATTATAAAGAGTGTAAAATGATGATATTATTGTTGTTATAATTAAGTTTCAATAATATTTCAACCTCATTTGGTACCCGTGTGATGTAGCAAATAAATTTCAAATGTTAATAATATTTTGATATAAAAATATTAATCATGAAAAACAATATAGTTCTAGTAAGTTATTTTAATTTAATCTACTGCCCATATAATTTACCAATTTTGAATATTTCTTATTTTCATCATACGTTGTTTGGCTACTTTACTAATTGTTTATCACATCTGACCTAAAAAAACACTTATCCAAATATATGTTTAATAATTTAATCATAATGAACATAAAAACAATGATATTATTATATATTAATCCAAAATAAAATTTCTAAATTTAAGATACCATTAAAAATATCTATATAAATTTTTTTCTAGATGCCTTAAAATCAAAAAATACTTGTCAAATAAAAAATATGTGATTTTTATTATAATTTTTCAATATTTATTTCGAATATGGTAAATAGAAATAGTTAATTTATGTTGTTCTATTAGTTATATTAAGTAACTTGATTATTATATATTTCTTAAGTTTATATATATATATATATATATATATATATATATATATATTAAAGATTTGAATAAAACAATATTGCAAAATTACATCTTGTATTTGAAGCGTTTTCATAACTATATACATCTTTATTTATTTATTTTTATATGCAAGAATGTCATGTGATCTAAAGAAACGAATTTTTAGTTCCCACAAAAATTTGAAAGACATCAATACCATTGACAACATTAAAAACATGAGTTATAATCATCAAAATAATGGTTATTGTAATGAAAATCAAAATGACTCTTTATCTTGAAAAGACGAGCGAAAAATTGACGATGTACAAACTTGTAGTTAACATGTATTTGTAGATGAATAATAAACCAAGACCACATAACAAAAAAAAATCACACACACACACACATATATATATATATATATATATATATATATATAATTACATGTATAATGAAAATCATAAAATGATTTGGATCACATTTTTGCACATGCATAAAATTATAGTAAGTCAATTTAAATTTAGATTTCTTTTCTTTTTTCCACTTTTGTTATAAATCTCTCCCTCCCTCCCTCCCTCTCTTTATATATAATAATAATATACAAAATTTATATATGTGTGTGGGGTACAATATTGGAGATAATTTTTGATAATTTTTTTACTTTGGTAATTTAAAATTCTTGAAATTCGATCATTGTATTATTTTAATTTATTTAACAAATATATTTTTAATATTAATCATAGCAATAATTAAAAATTTATTAGATGAGATCATATTAATATTCATATGTTATATATAGATTATAATCTCCAAGATTTTGTCAATATCATAGGTGATATCATTACCATATATATAAATCATGTTTAATATAATAAATTTTTAATTATAAACTATGAAATAATAAATATTGTCTTTCTACTTTTGGGAGGTGGAAATGGACGGGAAAATTTTACCATTTCTATTTGTAGGGGTAATTGTTATTATATATATATATATATATATATATATATATATATATATATATATATATAGATTGTTTATAAGTTATTTCCAAAATTAAATACCGGTGTTTTTAAGCATATTTCAAAATTCTACAGAAAAAAAGAGACCATGGTCAGTTTGAAGGCTGGTTCTAATACACTAACTCAACTATAATTGGATGTAAAATATAAATACAACATAAAATTTAAATGAATATTTCAAATAATTAATAAAGAAATCCAAACTCACATTTGTCTATTTAATTTATTCAACCATTACTCTTAAGCCTTACTGTATAAATTAAAATTTAAAATTAATTTCGACTTTTAAAATCTTTTTTTCGTGGCAGATTAAAAATAAAACATCATTGTGGTCCAATGTGTTGTAAAAACCTGTCACACAGCACAAGTTTTTTCACAGACCATATTAAAAGTGCAAACTAGTGCAAAATATGTCATTGTTTCTGCCAACACAATTTTAGACACAAACGTATCTTAAAAAAAAATATATATATAGACACAAACTGATGGAATATGATGAATATTAATGCTGCAACAGAGAGTCTCAAGGGAACAAGGTATCCCAAAACTAGCTGTAACATGTACAAATAAACTTTCTTCTCAAATGACCAAAATCTCCTACAACACAAACCAGACTTCAATTTGATATACCAATAAACTTAAAGAAGATCAACACTAACAGTGAGAGAGAGAGAGAGAGAGAGAGAGAGAGAGAGAGAGAGAGTCTGGTTTCTTGTCCACTGGACCTTCTGAGCTTTGAAAACACCAAAAAATCTTCAAGAAGATCAACGGTAACGACGAAGGGATAGAGTCTGGTTTCTCTTCCATGTGGCCCTTCTTGAAGGACGAGCTTTGTGGTTCAAGTGTCCCTTTCCTCTCAGACCTCTGTACTTCTTTCCAGCAGACGTAAGCCCTCGAAGCTCTCTGTGTTTGTGGACTGGGTTGCAAACCCAGTTGATCCTAGGGTCATTGCGGATGGTAGTATGGGCTGGGTCAATCAATATTACCTCAAAGTACTTGTAAGTGGAGTCCTGTAGTGTAAATACTGAGTCTCAGCTTTACTTCGAGGAGTGTAAAAAAGTACATGAATATGGGTTCGCGAATAAGTAGCTTAACTATATTAGTTACAAAACAACAGTCTTTCAGCAAATTTGATTGATCCCTCAATTGAACAACCTCTACAGAGTTCGTATCAGTTCACAAACTGAACATCCAAGAGCATTCCCAGTTCTTAATTCTATTATCATGGTGAATTGATGGGTTTAACAACTCAGTGATCATAAAGAAATGGTTGGGTTACAAATATGTGAAGACATAAGAAAGCAAACCTCATTGATCCAGTAAGAATTGAGAACCCTTAGACCACCCAATTTGCGGCCAGCACGTTCCTCAGCAACTGACCTCTTGCTGCGCTGGAATTTCAGCTGAGTAACACCCTGGTTGGTGGGCTTACCATACACGATACCCTTGGGAACAGGCCTCTTCCTGCCTCCACGTCTAACACGAACTCGATAGATCACATATCCCTGTTGAAAGGGAATATTCATTCATGACTCAACAACACAAAGACAAAAGGGAACATAAATAACTGTGAAAATAAACATTCAAGAAGGGCATCTCAGTGAAAACTCGTAATCTCTTGCATCATGGAATAGTTCATTCATACAAATGTATAAACCTGCAAAATCAAAATAGGAACTTCATATTCTAGCTCTACACCCTTGATGATTTGTACGATTAGATTCATATAACCGACATGTTAAAACCACAATTTTATGATCAATGCAATTTTCAACATTAAGACTCAGATATGAAGAATCAAAATGGCTAAATTACCTCTGTAACAGAAGGTATAAAAAAAATTTACTTCCTATAATTATTTCTATGTTAGTTTTGTTCATAGAAAATAGGCACTAATATATGCTAACGATCAATGTACGATTTATGTAATTCCAAACGTATAATTTCTCAAGCAAGAAGTGATACAAAGACACAAACACTGAAATCATTACATTTCATCTAATTTAAAAATCAAATGTAGAGAGGAAAAATAACAAATACACAGTAAATCGTGCATACAACTCTCTGAAAAAATCATTGAGCAAAAATAGAAACTACGATTAAGATTCCATTACAATTATCATACCTGTTTAGCCTTGTAGCCAAGACGTCGGGCCTTGTCGGGCCGGGTCGGGTGGGTGACACGTACAACAGAAGGAAGTTGGCGGTACTCCCAGCAACGAACCCTAAGCAAAAACCGCATCACATCGGATTGCTTCTTCTTCCATAGCTCCGACACATACGTATACGCACCTGCAAATTCAGACAAATAACAATCTAAATGTAAGAACACGCGATTGATGGACAAATGGGATTAGGGTTTGGCTGGAGGGAGTACACACCCATTGCAACGTCGCCGCTCACTGTGGTGATTCAGAGCACAGCCAGGTAAATACTGGCTAGGGTTTTGTTTTGGAGAGTTTGTTAATCAATTTGGGCTTTCGGATATAATATTTGGGCCGAACTATTCTAACATGAAATGGTTTGGACTTATTTATCCAGTAACGTTAGCCCCAATATGATTTTCTAATATTCTTTTGTATGGAGACTAAAGCCCAACAATGAGATCGTTAAGATATGGGACTGGACACACTATAATGAATAATGATCCTCAAAATTGTTTATTATTTTAAATTTATAAATTTATTTTAATTCAAAAAATTAAATTCTTACACAAAAGAAGAAAAGGAAAATGTTAAAGTTAAGTTGGTTGAATAGAATATTTTTGTCAAATTTTCAAAAGTCATTAGTTAATGAAAATATGATTTTCACCAAACATGTTTGAATTACACTAAGGAATTCTTTTTCCAAATTTTGAGTTGCAATTTTTAACAGAAAAAAGGAAAATAAATAATATATCAAGCAACGTATGAAAATTATATTCCTCTACGGACATTTGTTTCAATCGAACTATATTATGTTAATTTCTAAATGTGTACTATATTAAGCTAATTTCTAAATGTGATGATAAGGAATATCAAAATTATAAATATATTTTTTCAGTATAAATAATTTTTTTTTAATTTTATTAAGTCCATTTGTAGATATAAAACTTGTGTATTACACCGAACTTATACCAGTAATTATATAAAACTACAGGTACGCAGGAAAAAAAAAAAAAAAAAAACCTACCTTTTGTAGTACTATTATTTATTGGCACAATTTAAAAAAATAATAATAATAAAAGCTCTATCGGTAATAGTTTATTAGATAGCGAAATTCTCAATAAATATTGGAAAAAAATAATTTAATTTTTATAATTAAGAACATCAATAAATAAGAATTATTATTTTGAGATTTATCATGTTCATTAATAATTTTTAAAACCTACTATACGTGTCTTCTGCAGTTACACTGAGTAGTTTAGTTATATAAAACTTCAAATCCTCACACACACATAAATTAAAATTCAAACAACTTCAAGTAGACAAGAAGTAATGATTATTTTACAGCAACACATTCCAGGATTTCTGTCAATTCTGTGCATAAGTTCGTTCACATGCCTGAAAATAAAAAATAAAAACTCATACACTAACGTTGTTTAATCAAAGATACTAATGTTTTTCTTCTGACATTGTTGACTAAATTCTTCACATGCCTAATGTTTGCATGTACAATAATAGTAAAAATTTAATTCATTATTTACAATGTTAGGTATTCATTTAATCTTGTTAGATTTATATATATATCATACATTATTATCATGTAAATATCATGGCTTATATTTCATGTTAACTAGACCCAAACAAGAATTCCCTGAATTTGTTGATTCGAATTGGTTTTTCAATTTTGAATCAATTCTGGATACACAATGCATATGATTCAAACAGATGATCCAATAAAATACGAAATAAACAACCATTTTGTAATACGTACAAAAAAATAATGGAAAATCGAGGTTGACCCTGACCTTGACTTAATGACTTTGAATTGTCATTGTAGACTCATTAATTTTGTACAGATGCTTCTCCTCTAGAATAGAAAATTCAAAGAAAAAATGAATATAAAAATCATATGTAGTATATATATGATATATATGGAGAAATTAGCTGCTCTTCTCATTTGTGTATTCTGAAAAGGCAAAAATGGTGTATACTCTAAATTGGCAGATAGTTTGCTTCTTATTAGCTATTGGCAATGTTGTTGAAATTCAATCTTCACATCCTATTCCCAGAGATCTTGAGTCTCTGCAAACTACAACAAATCAACCCTACAGAACTGCATTTCACTTCCAACCTCCCAAGAATTGGATGAACGGTACGAAGTCTTTCGATTTTGGTGTTTCATGTTGTATTCGATGAATCCATTACATGTTTCTTGGCTGATGTTCTTTTCTCATCTCCTCATGTTCTTGCTGATGGTGATATGGGGATGTGATCATCTTTGTATTCTCAGATCCAAATGGTGAGTTTTGCCACTTACCAATATGTTTCAATAGTGAGAATCTAAATAGTAAACTAAGATTGGGCAAGTATAATTGCAGGGCCTATGTCATACAAAGGTATATACCACTTATTCTACCAATACAACCCTGAAGGAGCAAGATGGGGAAACATAGTATGGGCACATTCTACATCAAAAGATCTTGTGAACTGGACACCCCACCCCATTGCTATCCACCCCACCATTCCATCCGACATCAACGGATGCTGGTCGGGTTCTGCCACGATTCTTCCTGGGGGAAAACCCGCGATTCTCTACACAGGAATCGACCCACAAAACAAGCAAGTTCAGAATCTAGCTGTTCCGAAAAACCTTTCTGATCCATACCTTATAGAGTGGATCAAGCCACCATCCAATCCTCTAATGGCACCATCAGTTGGAAACCAGATCGATGCTAGTTCGTTCAGAGATCCCACCACTGCTTGGTTAGGCCACGATGGGCGATGGAGGGTTATAATCGGAAATAAAGACGGGAGCCGTGGAAGGGCTCTTATGTATAGAAGCAAAGACTTTGTACACTGGACTGAAGCTAAACATCCATTGTACTCTAACAAGGATAGTGGCATGTGGGAATGCCCCGATTTTTATCCAGTTTCTACGAGCAATGCGGATGGAGTTGATACATCACGCGTTGGAGAAGGGCTTAAACATGTGCTGAAAGCGAGTCTGAATGATGCCGACTCTTACGCTATTGGGACGTACGACCTTGAGAAGGACGTTTTCGTCCCAGAGAAAGGCTCACTAGGAAGGGACTCACAGGTGAAATATGATCATGGGAAGTTTTATGCTTCAAAGACATTCTTTGATGATTTGACAAAGAGAAGAATCTTGTGGGGTTGGATCAATGAATCCACAGATGCAACCATTGATGTCACAAAGGGGTGGTCTGGCCTGCAGGTACATTCTTGATTCTTAAATCAGTCTATTAATCAATTATTGCATCAAGTATCATTGATTTCTTTAATATATGCATGTGTTTGTTCAAATTGGAACTAAATTTTCAGGCAATTCCAAGAAAGATCTGGCTTGACAAATCTGGAAACCAATTGGTGCAATGGCCAGTTCAAGAAATTGAAAAGCTGAGAACAAACCAAGTCATTTCTCCAATCACAGTGCTAAAAGGGGAGTCTGTTCTTGAAATATCAAACATTACAGCCTCTCAGGTAAATCATTAACTCGAATTAAAAGAGGAATAAAATACTAAAAGAATTGAAAAGGGACACTATTAAAAAAACAATTCCACTTCTATGATATTTCTTGCAGGCAGATGTGGAAATATCATTTGAAATCTCTACATTTACTAATGTGGAAGAACTGGATCCAAGTTGGAGTGACCCACGAGCAATTTGTGGTCAAAAGAGTGAATCAAACAAAGCTGGGCTAGGACCATTTGGGCTGCTAGTGTTGGCATCAAAGGATATTCAAGAATACACATCAATTTACTTCAGAGTTTTCAAAGACAAAAACAAATATGTTGTGCTCATGTGTAGTGATCAAAGCAGGCATATTTTCCTCTACCCAAAACAATGATATTGCATTTTCCATTATTACAATCTAATTCATTTTTGTTTTTTGGCAGATCTTCCTTGAACTTAGGTTATGATAAACCTATCTATGGAGCATTTGTGGATTTGGACCCGGTAAAGGAGAAATTATCTTTAAGAACTTTGGTAAGTTCTTGTTTTCTTTCAGATTGAATGAAAGAAAAATTGAATTCTAATGCATTTTTTGCATTTCATTACTACGCTTCTTAGATTGATCGTTCGATTGTGGAGAGTTTTGGTGGAGAGGGAAAGGCTTGTATTACAGCCAGAGTTTATCCATCATTAGCCATTGATGAAGGAGCACACTTGTATGTCTTCAACAATGGGACTGACAACATAAGCATCTCCAAACTAGTTGCTTGGAGCATGAAAACAGCTCAAATCAATTGACAGGATATAACAAGCAAAGACAAGATGACATGTCAAACAATATCTGATGGCCTACTTGATATTCAACATTTTGTATCACCTCTAGAAATGAATAAATTAATACTGAAGAACAATTCACTTTGTGCACTATCATAGAATATCTAACCAGTGAGGTATTCATAATTTTGTCTGGTGATTGGTTTGTTTATTACGTAGCTCTGAAACACGGAACATAAATGAAGAATTGAAACTTGACTTGAATATAAACTCATAGCAAATGCCATCAGCAAGTCTATTACATAAAAGATATTGGATGAGCAAAAACCAAATAAAATACATGCTCAATTGACACCTCGAAACTAACTGGTTCCACTCAACAACCACAGAAAACCAAGGCCATTCATGAAGAAAGAACCGAAGCAAGAAAGGGGTGAAATAAATACAGAGACAATGAGATGAAAACAGAAACCAATTTTAGAATCCACTTGATGTTATCTGCAAGCTTACTGTTGCTTGCACTCCGGAGGGCGTTCCCCCTGTGGGCCTTCCCCAGCCTGTGCTCTGGCGCCTTTCTGTAAGTACAAGAAACGAGCCAACAGATTGGTAAGTGACATCATGTAGACACAAAAATACCAAATAAAAGTAGAATGATAAACATACCTTTTGTCCAGAAGGCTGAAAAAGTTTCCATTGAAAGGGTACACCAAAGAAAAGAGATGAGAATCGCAGGTAAAATTCCGAAATTAAGAGTCAACTCTAAATATGCTTTAGTTCCAAATAATTAGCTCACCTTCTTTCTGCTCTTGACTTCCTCTTGATCCTCATCTTCATCCTCGTCATCATCTTCATCTTCCTCATCGTCTTCCTCTTCTTCATCATCATCATCATCATTGTCGTCATCTATCTGAATCTCATCGGCCTCAACAGCCTCCCCAGTAAACCATGACACGGCATGAGGGATAATTTTATCCCGAATTGTTGATCTATAATGGGTAGAAATCATATCAAAAGATTAAGCCCTATATATTCAAAGAATGCCAGCCATTATATGGCAAATCATGTGCTGCCATGATTCCATGGCAGGGAGAAATGGATGAGATCCAGTAATGTGCAGATCTCCCCAATTAGATAATAAACCAGGAGACTCACCCAATGTCATAATCTTGTTCCATCAGATTTTGGAGTTCTTCAGCCTATTGGAACATCATACCAAATAATACCAGAAAAGTAAGCAGGGCTATAAACACTACAGATCCAATTTCTGATGATAAAACCACATAGCGAATACAGACATACCTCATCCTCATCAATGTCATCTTCATCTTCCGGAACCTCTGGTGGACTAAAAAAGTTGAAAAAACTTTCACACTTTTCAGTCTTTATTATTGGCTTGGCATTTTTTACCCCCTTCTTTGGCTTTTTCTTTAAAACCTTCTGAGTCAAGCATTTGCCAGGATACCATTCAATCTCTGTCCCTATTGCCTTCTCTAGTATGGGCTCATCATCATCAATCATGTGATATGTTTTTGTAAGTACGGAATTCTTGAAAAAGGGATTGCTATCAAAGAAGAATTCAAGCTTAAAGCCCTTGGGATTTTCAATTTTACTCCACTTGATGTCCTTGAGATATTTTAGAGCCTCTTCATCACGCTCCGAGATCTAAAAGAAAATATGAAAGAGATCAGTTCAAGGCAAAACACCAGAGTTAATGACAAACAACATTTAAAAATATCTACCTCCTCAACCAATATATCATTAGTCTTCATAGCTGTCAACCAGAAATCAGGCACACCTTTACCTGAGATAAAGTTTCAACTAAATATTAGCTAAGCCAGAATATGAAGAAACCAATTAAACAGAAAAAAAGTAAGAAACTCAAGCACTGCCAGACAAGAATAACACAAACCAATCTGAAATTGGTTTGTTATCAGTGGACTGATTTAGGAAAAAGAGGAGAAAGCAATCCTGCTTTTACCTTCATTTGCTTTGCCCTCTCCCTCCTCCATTGATGCATCAGTAACTCCTTCAACTTCCACAATACCATTCACGATTTCAAATCGCTGCAGATTTTTTGGAAAGAAAATCAACAGGAGTTGAATACCACCCAAAAAAACACAAGGAGAGACCAAAAGAATATTCAATGGCAAAATAATACATCCAAATGAAAAGAACACATGAGAAGCATTATAAAAGGTCCTTACTTTAGTATATAAAGGATCATAAAGTTTCTGGTATTTAGCTTCAAGTGCTGTTCTCTCCTCGAGAAACTTCGCCTCTAGCTCATCGTGTTGGCTCTGAAATTGCATAAACATGTTAGACTACGACAAAATAGATAACTTCAAGTGTAAACATCCCAATTGGAGCATATTTTCAGTACTAAAAGAATAAAATTCAAATATGTGTCTAGCTAACATCAACAAGAGTTGTTTTCACAAAACTGCAGTCACACTCTTCACACACATAACCAGAATCCCAAGTGAGCTGTGAATTATAGTGTGCCATCAAAGATACATGGTTTACTACCACCAGCCTTCTGTAAATGGCCTAATTTTTATTCCATTTAAAAGTTTGTCAACATCTAAGAACTTCAAACACTTGTTTTACTACTTTACTGAACCAACTTATCCACAAATACCTCCTTTCGCCCTCTCCGCAAGCTTCCAATCATCAACTCCAATCAGTTTATTAGATATTAAATGGACTGTGAGTTTTGTTTAAGCATAGTTTCCACACTAACAATAATCCAGCTTACATGGCCAAAAAGTGAATCACGCCTCACAAAATAAAAAATAAAAAACATACAAAGCAGAAATAGATTGCCTTATCTCCTCTCAGTTAACCAATTGAAATATTCCAATTCCCATCTTCAGTAAACACCATAATCAGCACTAGAAGATAGTAAAATAAAATAAAAAAGCACAAGATTTCTAACACTAGAACAGTAGTAAAAAGACCAAAAAAACAACAAAAACTTGAGCCACCACTGTAATTAGCAATCAATCAAACACTATGTCAAATAATAACACAATCAGCAAAAGATGATCCAATATCACCCCACAAACCACGAACTGAATACAATTATCAGATTACATTTTTAACAAGATGAACATCATTAATAATCAAAAACCTGAATCTCCCTCAACGCTTCCACACGCTTCCGCACTTTGGGTGGCAGAGCCTCCATAACGTCCACGTGCTGACCAGCCAAATCCTGCAGCTTATTCTACAAACTGAAGTCAGAAGCTTCATTCGTCGCCGAAATGGGAAACAGAACAAACAGGAAAAGGGAAAATCACAAACCTTGAGGGCATTCACTAAACCCGCACGATCCTCTGCACTCAACGCTGCAGATAAAATCAAAATTGGAACAATTGATCACCAATCCACTAATGAGCACTCACACACAACAACAATACAGTGATTGTGATTCAGTAAAAAGGGATTACCGGCGGCGGCGGCGGGGAGGGAGGAGTCCATCTCGGACATATCGAAGCTGTCTTTGTCGGGGTTACTCATGATTCACGAGCAGAATTTTTGAAATCGAAAAGCAAAAACCTAGAGAAAAAATGGAAATGAAATTTCGGGCTTAAATTATTAGGATTTTTTCCATTTGAAATTTATTTTGACTATATTAAAATTTATTTATAGATCATAGATTTACGACTATTTCTTATATTGAAATACAAAAATTTCCAATTTTTTTAAATATGTGTCTTAAAAAAAAAAATCGAACATAAAATTACTATATTCAGTGGAACAAATGAGTCGAAATAAATCGGACATAAAACGGCCCACGTAGTAATTAAATCCAAGCCCAAATAGTAAACGGGCCTGACCCGCATCACAATTGTGGAAATACTACGTCGTTGTACTGTATTTTGTTGAAGTATAAAAACGGTGAAAGGCAGCCAAAAAAGGGGTAATTTCAGACTCAAGAAAAAGAAAAATAAATTATTTCAGAAAACAGAAAAAGAGCGAAGAAGGCTAGGGTTTCCACACACCAACAAATTTTCCAAAACGACACCGCAGCGGGAAGCTCTCATCTGCAATCATCACGATCAACAACGAATAGGAAATTTCTAGCTAGCTATCGGGTTAGGTAATTTGTTCAGGTGTTTGTTTAGGGTTTCCCTGGAAAAGGGTATGTATGAAAAAGGGGTGAAGAAATTGGAAGAATAATCTTTATTTGTTTGCAGGTGTTTACTATTTCTTTTTGTATAGGTAGGAATAGAACAGAATTTCCCAAATGGATTATGGTGTACCTGAACAAAACATCGCCATTTACGGCGAAGAGGAACCGCTTCAGTATGAAGGGCATTATGAAGGAGAAGAGGGAAACTACGATTCAATTGATAACATAGATGATAGTGCAGGCATAAAGCACGATTCTTCGTCGTCTGCAGGGTTAGTTTGTGCTAGTTTAGCTTGTGTCGTTAGGTCTATGTTAGAAATTGAAATGCTGTTTTGATTAGTTCAGTTTGTGTATTATGAGGGTGAGATCGAGGGTTTGGGTTCGATCCCCAAGAAAAAATAGAGGGATGTGAAAAATTGTAGTAACTGTTGGTTTTTTTGTTGTGATAGAAAACTTT
This sequence comes from Scutellaria galericulata, assembly GCA_946896805.1. NCBI lineage: Eukaryota > Viridiplantae > Streptophyta > Magnoliopsida > Lamiales > Lamiaceae > Scutellaria > Scutellaria galericulata. The sequence goes on from OX335797.1 coordinate 15,949,557, forward strand.
TCGTCGGAGGCATTGCTTGGGAGACTTCGGAAGGTAAAATATGCATTTCTTGTTGATGTTTTCCCGTTTCTTGTTTTTAGATTATACGTTTGCATGAATATGAGTGAGAAAGAGCATGTATTCTCCAATATTTTTGGTTTCTTGGCACCCTTTCTTAGCTGTATTTCTGTTTCTTGTTTGTGAGATTATTCTTTTGCATGAAGTTGAGCAAGAAAGAGCATGCATTATCCAATTCTTTTGAATTGTGTTATATGGTGACCTTAAAATATTTATTTTTTGACTCTGATTGAATTAATGAGATAATGCAAGCATATCTTTTTTGTGATATAAAATGTACTGCCGCAGAATGATTCCAGTAAATCAAGCACCCACCTCCCATTTCATTTCCATTCCCCCTCCCCCAAACCCTCCAACCAAGCACCTGCTGAGTTACCAAAGTCAGAATAGTGTTGGGTTTTCTTGATTAATTTAGAATGAATAAAGTATATTTTTAGTTTTGTACCTAAAATTCATAAATAAGGAAATATGGTTTTCTGTAATACTTATTTTCTTATTGTGATGATAGTTTCCTCTCATTAAGAGGTTTTGGACAAAGTTTTATTTACTGCATTACATCTATCTTGGACATGATATAAGAAGAGGCCTTTTTTTGTGTTCGGTTTAAAGCAATAATGATTTACCTTGTTCTCTAATGCTGGTACTTAGGAGCATTCGTCATCTTCATAAATTTCTATTACTATCATTGTTGTTATTATTTTAAGAAAGATTCATCTGCCGACTGTCTTCACTTCTCTAGGTTATGTACATGTGAACTATCATTTGTTTCAAAATTTATTATATTAAAGTTGAAACCAAACAAATCACTTGCCCTATATATCCTTAGAAAACTAAATATTACTATTTCAGAACTGCTGCTTTGTTGTGATTAGGTTCAATGGATTAGGAATACACCGTTATACTTTTCAAGTTATTACCTGCCACTCATTGAGATGCTTATTTGACCTCCATGTTTCGTATACGTATTACTGCATATGCTATTGGACAATAAGTCTCTCTATTGCATTATCCCATTGGATTTGATTGGCTGTGGCTATAGTGTCTGTGGAATTACTCTATGCTGAAATATATTGGCATTGTCATTTGCAGATTCTTTCAGTATGTACTTCAGTAAGTATGGTGAAATTGTAGACTCAGTGATAATGTTGGACAAAATTTCGGGAAGACCTCGTGGTTTTGGATTCGTGACATTTGCTGATCCAGAAGTTGCTGAGAAGGTTTTACAGGAAGACCATGTAATTGATGGTAGAGCGGTAGGAATTCCTTAAATCATCTTTAGGTTTTACAGCATTTAGATTTTTTTTGCACATATCATCTTTATATATTGGAAAAGACTCTCCTATGGACCTTACATTTGGATTTACGCATCAGGTTGAGGTTAAGAGAACAGTCCCTAGGGAGGACATGCAAGGCAGAGGAGTGTCAAGGACAAGAAAAATATTTATAGGTGGCCTTCCATTGTCATTAAGTGAAGGTAACTTTTACCTAAAGTCATTTGTTCTTTTTCTTTCTGTAATGTATCAAACTTCTCTCTCTGACCAAATATTTCATATTGTATCATAGATGATTTGAGGGATTACTTCTCTTCCTATGGTAACATTGTGGAGCACCAAATTATGTTGGATCACAAAACTGGTCGGTCTAGAGGCTTTGGATTTATAACCTTTGAGACTGAAGATGCTGTTGAAAAAATATTCTCTGATGGCCGAATGCATGAACTTGGTGGGAAGCAAGTGAGTCTTTCATTTCTCCTGTATCGTTGCGCGTATGGCTTAATGGGATAACTTATCTTATGCTGTATGATTTACAGGTTGAGATAAAAAAGGCTGAGCCAAAAAGATCTGGTTTTGATAATTCAGGTGATGGTCGTTTTCGTCGTGGGAGCAGTAGTTCAAGATCTTCAGGTAATTTTGCTGGTGGGTCTGAAGGATTTGGTGGCGGCTATGGCGGCGGTAAAATGGGTAGAGGCTACGGTGGTTACGGAAGCTATGGCGGCTATGGTGGTGGATATGGGAATTTTCCTGGAAATTATGCCGGTGGGGCTGCAGGGTTTTATGCTGGGTATGGTGGGTATGGCTATGGTTATGGATTTGGTGGACCAATGTATGGCGGTGCTGCATATGGAGGTGGCGGCTTTGGAGCTCCCGTTGGGTACAGTGGAGCTGCTGGTTATGGTGTAGGTAAAGGGTATGGTGGGCCCAGTGGTGGATACGATGCTGGTAAAGGTTTTGGAGGCAGTGGAAGTAGTGCAGGGTATGGTCCGGTAAAAGGCTACGGAGGTGGTGCCGGTGGTGGTGGTGGTGCGGGTGCGGGTGGTGCAGGTGGTGGTGGATATGGAAACGGAAAAGGGTACGGGAATGGTAGCGGAACAAGTGGCCGGTTCCATCCGTACAGAAAATGAGGCCTGCTGAACTACTAGTCATAGATGTTTCGATTTTTCCTCAATTGTAGGACTGATTTGCTAGAAAAGTTGCCCCTTTTTTTTGGTCATTTTCTTGAATCTTGAACTGTGTTGTGATACCACTCAATGGTTGTAAGTTTGATATTATTAGGATGAAATTGTAACTTGTAAAGCTTGTCTTTACCAAGAAGACATTATGACGCTTGACACCATCTGCTTCCTTGTGGTATTTACGGTTTAGGCAGTTTATGAAAGTTTAGTTAGGGCTTATATCAATATACATTGTTCTGATATTCGGATATGGCTTTATGTAAATTGTGGTTGTTGGATATGATGTTATAATTTTGTGATAATTTGTTTAAGAAACCTTAATTGGAAACATGATGGATAAGTTGTTCAAGTGGGTCGCTGCCACGTTGTATGTTGTTCAATGATCTTCTCAACTTCACGCGCTATTATGGGCGGTCCCATTCACGTCCCAGTCAAAATATATTTTCAATTATAGATTTGGGGCTGGACCACTGCACCCTCTCATAAATGGGATGTTGGAGTTGGAGAACCGCGCTTGGAATTTCTATTCTATCTATGTTTGTAAAATCAGATTTACATGATATGTGATTTATTTTACATTTTAAAAATATCAATTTTCCTTTTTTTTTTTTTGGACTTTTTCAAGATAATAATGTATATATGGAAACAATTTGGCGTTGATTAGTAATATCGAGGATTTGTTTATATGAAGGAATTGATATTGTTGAATTGGAAAATCAAGGCTTCATGGGGATGGAATCTCTGTACCCACGTAACATTATAGTGTCCCCCTTTAATATAATCTATTTCAATGCTGCATTTATTATTGAGTACGAAACAAGTCGTACAATTATTTATATGTAAGTTATGGATTTTATGTTGATGCATGTCAAGTACCAATGGTCATGGCCTTAGCCCAATGATATATAAATCTATTGATTTGAGTAATGTATCAGGTACTTTAAATAACTAGTCTTAATAATTCGAAAAAATAAAACAAATTGATTATCATATAATTATGTGAAATTATTATATGTGGTAGTTAATATGTTCAGACAACTGGATATGTCAATAATTTTTTTTTTTTCAAAATTGATCGAGGTAAACATATTGTATATATAAAATTATGTTATATATGACATATTTCACAATATATCAACCTCCACCATGCGTACATGGTGAAAACTTACAGACGTTGATATTAAACTGAAAATTATATTTTTGTTCTTTCAAATATATATAGCTTTGTGGATTAAAACGATCTCAATTCTAAAATTTCTAACACATTCGTAAATTTTAAATTCAAATTAAATTACGTTATATTATATATTTTGATCACTTGAACCTAAAACTTTATTAATAAAGAGATGCTTATATCGATAAAATGATTTAATGTATCTCAATATCCCTACCTAAATAAGGCTAATTTGTTATTAATTTTTATGAAGGATGAAAATATAATTTAATGTAAATTTAAAATATGATAGTATAATATGATATAAAAAATAAGTAAATTTGAGTTAAACTGCTCATAAACACGGATTTACTTAAACTGCTCATAAAAACGGATGGAAACAGCACGTGATGTTCTTACTTTTTCATTAGAGTTAAATTATAATTTTCATACAACTCTAAACTTGCTATATGATTTCACCACGTTTGGAGATGGTGAATCTTCTCATTCAAGTAAATAATATTGTACTGAATAAAATAATAAAAAATTACAGGATATTATAAAAAGGTGAAATGTGGCAAAATAGGTATCATATAATAAACCTAAGGGGTTGATAGGATATTCAATGAAATATATTTTCTGGAAATAAAGTAAAAGGAAGTAATTAATAATTAGAGTTATTTTATTATCCTATTCAATGCCGGCTCAGAAGCCAGAGACAAATCAATCCCAACCGCTCAAGCATTGTTCACCACGCGCCAATGGAAGCATTCTCCTATCCCCCTCTCTCTCTAGAAAGCAAAAAGCCTACATACACCGTTTGAATCGCTCTCTCCCCTTCTTTCTCTCTCTTGCCTCAATAATAAGCTTCATCCATTTTTTTCTCTCTCTACAGTGGTTTGATTTTCAATCCCTCCATCCCTAATCTGCCCCTCTACATCCCATATTTCTTCACCATCATCATTTCAGTCAGATTCCACTTCCTTTTCTTTTTTCCCCTTTATTTCCTCTGAAAATGACAACTCCTGCGTTGAAGAACAACTTCTTGCCTCCTGGCCTGGTTTCCAATCTCCAACAAGTCCTCGCGAACCGCAAGCCCGGCGGCGGCGACGACGACGCCGTTTCGTCCAAGCCCGATAAAACTGAGGATGATTCGGCCCAGCCCTCGTCTTCGGGGGACGAGCCCGGTGATGAGAATGCTTCCAAACCTATAGTATTGGTCACGAATAGTGATGGGATTGAATCTCCGGGGCTCTCGCATATGGTTGCCGCTCTCGTTCGTGAAGGCCTCTACAATGTCCACGTCGTTGCTCCTCAATCGTAATAATCGTTTTCCTTTTCATTTCAAAAACAAAATTTGAAATAAAGAATAATTTATTTTCCGCCGTTTTATTGATGCCTTTTTTGTGTTCAGTAGTTTGGTTAATAAGTTATGCGCTTCTTAGCCGTACTGCCTTTCATCTTAGATCTTTGATGCTTTTGCTCTGTTCCTGTGGTTGATGTATCAATGGTTTTTGTGTGTGTGTGTGTGTGAATGATTTTGAAGGATATGGAAAATTGTTGTGTTTTTCTCAATGTTGATTTTCTTGTATTTTGTTGGGTTATGAGTGTCGGTTTTGAGCTATGCTGATTTTCTGGAGGTCATGTGTTTGCAGGGACAAATCGACATCAGGGCATTCACTGTCGCTTAAGGAGACTGTTGAGGTGGCTTCAGTTGAAATTAGTGGTGCCATTGCTTATGAAGTTTCTGGTATGAATTGTGTATTTTGCTTCTGTTGTTGAAGTTCATTTATGTTTAGTGTGAGTTTAGTTGTTTTGATTTAATTGAATGTTAATTATTTGAGTTTCTACACTTTGTTTGATTTATCTGGGAATGAATAAACTTGAAGCAAATGTTGTCCCATTTGCATCTTTCAGGAACTCCAGTAGATTGTGTATCACTAGCGTTATCTGGTACATTGTTTTCTTGGTCAAAGCCACTTTTGGTATGTTTTGTCATGTTTGAAGAAGTGGATTTTTGTTTTCGATATGTGTAGCTCTTCAAAGATGTCATACCTTTTCTTTCTTTTGCTGGTATGTAGGTAATTAGCGGTATCAACAAAGGTTCAAGCTGTGGCCACCACATGTAAGTTGCTGCTTGTTTTTATTCCCGTCGATTTATTGTGAGCTTAATCTTGTTTATATGTGATATGTGGAAGCAGTATAACGAACTGAATGAATATAGGTTTTATTCGAGTGTTGTCGCTGGAGCTAGGGAAGCACTAATTAATGGTGTACCGGCCATATCGATATCATTAAACTGGTTTGTTCTTTATCCATAAAGTACTTAATGATTTTAATTTTTAACCGTATGTGATGGATTAGATAGCAACCTATTGCAGGAAAAAGGATGGAAGTGAGGAAAGTGATTTCAAGGATGCTGTGACTGTGTGCTTGCCAATAATAAATGCAGCCATGAAAGATATAGAGAAGGGAGTCTACCCAAAAGGCTTCTTATTGAACGTAGAAGTTCCGACATCACCCTCGGCAAATAAGGTGTGGTTTTTTCTTATTCTGAATAGTGAAAATATATTGTCTGTGTGCACATCATATGGTCATGAGTGTGTTTATTCTTTTCAGTTGGAAGGAAATGCAAAGTAACAAGCCACTATTCACATCACTTTCACTATATCTTGTTTCAATATGTTCGCTAATTCCTCAAAGTTGATGTCTCTCAATTTTTGTGATGCCTTTATGTCCCCATGCTATGTTTATTTGCTCTATAAATTTTTTTTCTTTGTTATCCTGTTCCATTTCTTAACATCAATAAAACTATAGCTGTTTGATGCACAAGGGGAAAATATCAAGGGGCTTGACCTTGCTGAATTTTATTTTCGTGACCATCCTAGATTCATGGGTTTCAGTCCATTCATGTAATTAAAACTCACAGGAAAAAAATCATGAGAAACTTCTGATAATCTTTGAATATTTAGCATGATGTCATGGTATATTTCTGAATTAGCTATCAAAGTATTCTTTTCCTGTCATTATGTTAGAGGCAGCCTGACTTGGCAATTTTATGAAACCTTTTGATCTTGATGAAATCTACTTTGGTTTTACTGCCGTCACACTTTCTTCTCTTTTATGTGTTGATGTGGATTGACTATTTGGATTTTAATTTATTGATCTGGTTATATCCTTCTTTATGGGTACTGTCGTTAACATATACACATGGTTGCAACATATTTTGACAGGGAGTGAAGGTAACCAAGAGAAGCCTTTGGAAGTCCACTATTTGCTATCAAGCCATTTCAGCCTCCAGGAATCAGGCTTCTGCACGTTTTGCTGGAGGTCAGCCGGGCATTGGCTTGAATTTCGCTCAACTCAGCCGTGATGCATCTGCTGCTGTGGGTGGTCTTTAAATATATGTGTTGCACATTCAACAATGTTGCTGGTTTGTAGGATACTGTAGGATGGGATTGTAAACTGTCATGTTTTTTTCTTCCCCAGGGTGCTGCTCGACGTTTGAACACTCAGAAAAAGGATATTGAGGTTGTGGAATCAGTTGGTGTTTCTGGCAAATCTGACTTCAAAAGGACGGTCAGATATTTCCGTGCCGAGGTAAAGTTTCTTGGTGTGATGGAGAAAACCCAGTCTTACATCTGTTCTTACTTGTTATGTTTTCTCTTTTCACCTCTTCTACTTTTCTTTTCTTGTATGTTGGAAGGGCATTATATTTGTAGCTTATGCTGGTTTCCATGGATTGATTGACGCTTAGAATGCCTCAGCAGTAAACATGCTATAAGTGGCCTTTCAGTATTGGTGATTAAATCATGAACATGAACATAGCTTCTCTTATTATGTTTTCATTTGTCAGTGGCGGTTTTCACATATGTTCTCTGTCTCTATTCTGAAGTTGCTTTGGTCATAATTTTTCCTGTATTTTCGTCAGTTAGTGGTTGTCGCCTCAGTTTATTGTTTCAATGAATGACTTGGCAAGTTTATTTTTCAGCTGCAAGACAAGAAACAGGATGAAGAGGACGAGGATCTGGATTTTAGGGCCCTCGAAAATGGCTTTGTAAGTCTGGCTTTTACTATGTTTTCTTAAAAAGTGGTATTCTTATACACAATGTATATGAACATAATGATTCCTGTGTTATTACATGCATGAATTATGATGTTTCTAACATGTGTGCGCTTTATCAGTCTGGGAATTTTGATTTATCAACAATATCCTTATATCTTGAAACAGGTCTCAGTAACTCCATACTCTGCTTCGGTGCATTTGGATTCGGAAACTGAAACTGCAGCTTTGGACTGGATTTCTTCTGCACTAGCAGCTGGACAGTAAGAAGACTTGCTGCCAGATGTAACGAGTTATTTGTACATTTGAAGCCTCGAGCTTAGTCATCTATGCCGCATGTATTTTTCTAATACCATGAGGCTGTATTAATTTATTTTTTGCCCAATTCTCTTGATACTTAGTTGATCTCTCGATATGTTGTGAGGCGAACGCTTCCCATTTTAGTTACGTGTCTTTCTCCACAGTTCCTTTGCTATTGACATGAAGGATTATAGGTTGGTTTACGGTTTAGTGTATTTGTGTTTGTTTTAGTATTGGTTGAGGTTGGTGGATTGGTTTGTTGTAGTCCACCTTGTAACTGGCTGTTTTGTGGTTAGCTTGAATGATGGATAGATACTCTGCTTTGCCAGAATGGTTTTTTGGGTTAATGAAATTTCCTCCATTTTCGTAGTCTTTGCAGCTTGCAGTGATTTTAAGGGCTCTTCTAGTTTTTTTTTGATAATTGCATGATGAGATATATCATAGTAAAAGTGTTCAATCGAAAAGTGATAGCTCAAGACATGCTTAGTGTTGATCTGGTTTTAAGTCTCGTTGAGTTATCCTCAAAATGCATCAATAGTGGTTGGAATCGAGTTAGTCAAGTTTGTGTGGAATGCTTTGAACTGAACTTCAAATTGTATTTTCTTTATCGATGTATCATATGCTCGTAGATTATCTTTTTCTTTTAATGAAAAGTGAGAGTCAAAATGATTTCTCCAGCCATAAGACATATAAAAAAAAACTTGATGTTTGTTGTGCAAAGTGCATTTGTTGCAGTTAGGAAATTGACATTGGGACTCTAAAGAAGAAGAGAATGGAGAGAAGGAACTATCAAGTACTCGCATAATTTTTTTTTTTCCATTCAACTGATAATCGAAGAAAGAGATTTTGTAAAATAAATTTTCATCATGATTACATAATTTTTTATGTAATTTTTATATATTTTACAATGATTTTGGCATAAATAGATAGAATTTTTGTCATTATACGATCAACGATATATTTATATATGTTAAATGGTATTTTGATAATATGCACAAACAATCAATTCAGTCAAATTTGTCAAAGTTTATTTATTTTTTTAATATTGGCACGTTGAATACAATTGCTCTTATAACTAACCGATGAGAACAATTTTTCCACTATCACATACTTTTTCTAGAATATATTATAAAACAAGAATTTAGCAAAAATACAGGGGTGATTTTACATTTTACCCCCAAAATTAATCAACATTATGCTTCTAGGGCCTTAATTTTTCTTATAATTATGCAATTTTTTCTTCATAAAGCCAATGCCCATATGTATATATACAGAGAGAGAGAGAGAGAGGGGTGAAAATCCCAGCAAGAATGAAAGAGGAAACTGTGCGTAAACGAAGTTGAATAAGGTATTTCCCGTTCTTTTTCATTGATTGAATGTCTTCTTTTGTTTCCTGTTTTCAATTTCAGGCGACTCCTGTTTGATCTTTCCAGCTGCTATCTTTTCCTTTTTTTAGGTTTTTTAAATTAAGAAAAATGGTGAAGTAGAGTTATGTTTCTGCACATTTCTGCATTTTTCTTGTCTGCTTTTGTTTAATAAGGAATTCCTTAATCCTGTAAGAATAGTCTAGCCATTGTTCCTCTATAGATCATCTTTAGAGCTGCTTTACCGCATTTCTTTTAGTGTTTGGAGGGTGCAATTTGCAACTAGAGAAAAAAAAAAGAAAAACTGTGAGGTTTTTAGGAGCTGAATTAGGGTTTTTTTTGTTAAGGCTTTGATTTATATTGATGGTGTTTGTTTAGCTGATCGATTTAGTAAAGTTGGATGGTCGAAAGATCATGCTCAGATTATTTGTATGGTTTTTCCATGCTAAGAAAATTATGCTTGGATGTAGTATTGGTGTAGTTTTTGGAAAGAGGAGGGTCTTGATTTTAATTACAGCTATTTATGTGAGTGGGGGTTTCAAATGGAAAGATTAGTTAATTACTTATAAATTTCATGAAGCGCGATCTTGCTTATGCTCATTATTTGCAATTCAGAATCTCTATTTCTTGTCATGTTTTAAATGTGTATTTTACATTACTGCGCACATCATTTGTTCCAACCGTATAAACATATTTAGTATACAAATGGTGTGTGCTCATGATGAACAAAAGGTTAGAATATTGAAATATAAATAAATCAGGTCTTGTATGGATTAAGTGTTGTACAATTTTATTGTTTTGTATGTCTGGAAATCCATAAAGCATAGGGTTAATGGAGTATACTGAATGTGATTTTAGGATGGTATGTCTCACTTGGGTTGAGCATATGTTTTATTAGTGTGCTTTACGCCTTTTGACTACCTTGCACTTCTATGATGTCGAGCTTGCAATATGCGTGTATTAATAACATTATATTCATGTGATCTACTCAAGTGTGTTTGCGTTAAGATAGTTGTCTTGTTATCAATATGCATATCCTGTAATCTCATATAAGCAGATGCATAGTGAATAGCATTATACTGATCCACAAAACTGAGGTGTTAGAAGTCACTGCCTCATCTTTTGATTATGACTGTTAGGAGATTATTATATATCCCTGCTTAGGCTGGGATTTCAGTTATGTCTCATTCTCTGTTTTTGTTGTGCCATTTATTAGATCAGGAAGGGGTTTTATTTAGTGCATGGAAGGCACTCAAAATAGTTGTCAAAGATTATTGAAGTTAAAATAGCAGTCAAAATGGTGCATAAATTTGAGTACTTGTTATCTACTTCATAAAAATATGCTTTCCTTGCCATTTTAATCATATGGAAGATTTTTTATTGCTAAATAGTTCAGGAACAGCAATTTTTGGTGTATGATGATACTCTGTTTGTATGCATGCTCAGGCAAACTTATGATGTAACTAATTTATTAATAACTACCGGATCTTTCAAGGAGAAGTGATCACTATTTATCAGTATCCATCAAATGGGATTTTGCAGCTGCTTATTAGTACACGTAAAGATTCTATTTCTAGAGTAAAAATATGCTTTCCTTGCCATTTTAATCATATGGAAGATTTTTTATTGCTAAATAGTTCAGGAACAGCAATTTTTGGCGTATGATACTCTGTTTGTATGCATGCTCAGGCAAACTTATGACGTAACTAATTTATTAATAACTACCGGATCTTTCAAGGAGAAGTGATCACTATTTATTAGTATCCATCAAATGGGATTTTGCAGCTGCTTATTAGTACACCTAAAGATTCTATTTCTAGAGTACCACTCAAATGTTACTTTCAAGACCAGGAGAGATTTCAAAACATGGTGGTGTACAAGTGTGAGTGGATCCTAGGTTTATGGAATAACTTAACTGGTTCTAAATGGTTGTTGAAGCACTGAGCATCATTGTCGAGTGTTAACTTTGGCAGTGTTTGTCGGTGGGTGGACATTTAGCTGTCGGTGAGTGGACATTTAAGTGAACAAATATTAAAAAGCATCGCGACAAAAGGGGAATGTGAGGTCACAAGCGCAAAGATGCAATGTTGGTTACCAACTGTTATCCATGTCAAACTTAGATATTTCGTTATACATGTCAGCATGTAGAACTTGAATTTTGTCAGAGTTCCATGGAAATTGGGAAGCTAAAAGGTTAAACCAGACATTGTTTATTTAGTTATTGCCTACTAACGTTACTGTTGAGGAATTTCTTGGTGGTTATGATATATTCTTTTATTTGACTAGTCACAGGAGACACCTTCTTTATCAAGTGTGCCATTCTTTAATTTTCAAAGCGTATTTTCTAACCAATCAACATCAAATGCAAAAGGACACCGGACTTTTCGCTTGGTGTCTGGTTGGCGGGCGGACATTTAGGAGAACAAGATTTAAAAAGCATCCTGACAAAAGGGGAATGTGAAGTCACAAACGCAAAGATACAATGTTGGTTACCAACTGTTAGCAGGTCAAACTTAGGTACTTCATTATACAGATCAGCATGAAGAACTTGAATTATTTCATTGTTCCTCAATCAATAAGGCCCTGTATTTGTCCTCAGTTCTGATGGAATTGGAAAGCTAAAAGGTTAAAGCAGGCATTGTTTCTTTAGTTATTGCCTATTTACCTGTTGAGGAAATCATTGGTGTTTATGATATATTGTTTTATTTGACTACCTGCAGGAGACAGATCTTCATAAAGTCTGTCATTCTTTTATTTCCAAAGTAGTTTCCGACCAATCAACATCAGGCGCAAAAGGACACATTGACTCTTGGTGCCTCACTCTCTCTCACAGACACACGCATGTACACGCTCCCATAAATCTACATGCACAGCATGCACATACGTACATATGCGATATACCTACCACTCTCCATTTTCTTGTTTTCTTATGCAACTGCATTCTCTGGATCACTTTTTTGATGAACACATACAATGATCAGTTATGTTAAACGAGTTAGCCAGTCAATAATTAAATTCAAGTGCAAATAGTTTTCATTTTGTGGTTTATTGGGTTTTCATCTTGGACTCAAATATCCAGGAGCTCTCTTAAAGCACCCTGATTCAATTTACTGCAGACTCTTGTTTCTGCAGTTTGCAAATGTGAGCCTGAAATCTTACAAGTAACATAAATCTAGTGTGTAGCACAGTTGTTAACCTATTCAGTCTTTCTAGTCTTTTCTGACTGCTAAATCTTCGTCTTGGACAGAAAAACAGAGGATGGCTGACAGGTTATTGCTCATGAGAAAATTGCAAAGGTCGAGCTAGAATCACAGCATAATTGCACTTCTAGTAAACTTCGTCTATAGAAGGCTATCATGATTAATAGGCCAAACATTTGGAGAAAAAACTAATCCATCTTGCCAAATTCAAGTTTCCCATACATTTCAGGACTTTGAGAAATTCTATTCTCATGGAATCTTTCCTAGTTGAAGGTAATGCTTATGATTCAATTGATGTCCTTGGTATTTTTCTTTGGTTTAATGCTTATGATTGCAGATTGGCCAATATAATACGATACAAGTGCACAGGGTTTCATTTGCTTCAACTTCCATCTTGAGTAGAATTTGCAGCCTCCAGGCTTCTGTTTTAGAGTCGTCTATAGTGCAACATTTTACGTGATTAGAAGAAATGAAAGAATCGATATCTGTAAGTCAACACCCACTTGTTAAGTTACGATCTTTGATTTGTACGTGAACATTGTAATAATGCCTGTGTTTGAGTTTACTTCGGATTTATTTGGTATTTTATCTCGTATTGTATATTGTAGATACCCATTAACTGTATATAGATATACAGAAAGTACATATTTAAGGAATGTTTTATGTATTTAGTATGTGATTGAGGAGTGATGTAAAATATGTAGGCCAAAAAATCAAACTTGAGTGTGAACTGATTTGAGTTATTATTTAGAAATCTCTCTATAAACACATCAATGTTTTCAAATACAAGCAAAGATGTTTTTTGTTTTCTATTTCGTCGTGTATTTTAATTGTAAATGCATTTCATTTTATTAGTCATTCCATACTCATTGATTAGATAAAATACAATATTAAAATACAAAAGCTAGAGATAACAAATAATTTCACTGGCAATTATTAGTAGGGTTCCAAATGTATGAAATTGAGTTAAATACTTTACAGTTCAAACTTATTATTTGAGTTGTCCAGCTTTTAAAACTGTGTTTGATATTATTTGATAATCAATCATATCAATCTTCAAAGAGCGTAATCTAGTCGAACTCAAACATGTGTGTTTTATTTATTTATTTTATTATTAATATTGATTTATTTATCGAACTCGAACTGAGCTTTAATTACCAGATTGGAAGGGACCATAATTCTAGGCTGCACAAAAATTGCAGTTGATTATAAGATATACTATTAATTAGGGTATATACAAATATAGACACATGAAATCGAAATCACTGTAAGCATAAAATGTCAAAGAAAATAGACAGATGAAAAGATAAACACAAACATACTTTATGAAACACTACATTAATACGAAAGATCTGCAAGAAATACAAAGATAGAAAATTTCCAGGTTTTCTCCACATAGATACTGCATACATCTGCAATAATACCTTAATTCAAAAACAGAAAAACTGCATATAACAAACTTAAACACACACACAAACTAACAAAGCAACTTCGATCGAGCATTCATGGCTGCTGCGGGCCCCAGCTGGCTGAAGGGAAACTCGGGTTCATAACAAAAGCGCCGCCGCTTGCCGCCGCCTGCGGCGGCGGCGGAGCAAACTTGGCCATCAGAGCTGCAATGTTATCGATGTGGTTGGGATGCAGAGGCGGAGACGGCGGATTAACGCCGTTAGAGAAGCCGGAGAAGTGAGTCGGCTCGAAAAGTTGTTCCGATGAAGCGAAAAGCCCGAAGTCGTCGTCCCAGATAGAGATATCATTGATCTCTGGCATGAAAGCATCAAACATGGCGGAATCTTGGTCGAAAAACCCTGGGTTGGAGTTAGGGTCGGGGTTGAGGTTGTCATAGCCAAACATGAAGGTGTCATCTGGGCTGAGAAATGAGGTTGGGCTTGGGGGGAAATTGATCCATGAAGAATCAGGTGGGACATGAACGGAGGGTAGTGGCATTAGGGCAAAATTGGGGTCATAGTTCATCATTTGGTCAAGATCAAACCCTAGGTATTGTTGTGGGGGTTGGTAATTGGGGTTGATTTGGGGGTTTGGGATCTGCAGATTGTTGTTGTTAATGGTGGAGTGGAGTAGGTATAGGTTTTGAGGAGAGAGAGAGGGGGGTGGTGATTGGGAAGACGACGCCGTTTCATCCTCAGGTTCAAGATTCAGCTTTCTCTTGATGCTTGAGTTCCAGAAATTCTTCACTTCATTGTCTGTTCGCCCTGGCAGATGCTTCGCTATCTGGGCCCACCTGGAGAGAGAGAGAGAGAGAGAGAGAGAGAGAGAGAGAGAGAGAGAGAGAGAGAGAGAAGTGAGTACAATGCATGCAATGAATCTACAATTAAATAACTAAAATCAAGAAATTAATTAATAAATCAACCTGTTTCCTATAAGCCTGTGAAGCTCAATGATGAGATTAGCTTCATGAGTGTTGAAAGTGCCTCTCTTCAAATCAGGCCTAAGGTAATTGATCCACCTCAGCCTGCAACTCTTCCCACATCTTTGCAACCCTATACCCAAATTTGTATACATACACATCAGTGATGCATGCACAATCTCTAGAGAGATGAGAGAGAGAGAGAGAGAGAGGATATATACCAGCAAGTCTAGGAACAGTGCTCCAACAGCCATGGCCATACTTGGAAACATACTTGATGAGTTTCTCATCTTCATCAGGTGACCAAAGCCCTCTCTTCACCTTCTGTTTGGTGCAGCAAGTGTGCTGGGAAGACATTTTCACAGTTCTTACAAAACCTGCAAAAAAGACAGAGAATGTAATAAATAGACAGTAAGATCTAAGTGGAGAACAAGACTGAGAGTGAGAGAGATACTTGCAGAGAAAAGGGGCCCTCTTGTTTGAAAAGATGAGAGCCTTTTGGGGTGAAGAAGGGTGTTATATAGAGAGGGTCTTCTTGGACTTTAGTCCACGAGGCAGCCATGCACTTTTGCTCTCCTCCCATTTCTCCAAATATCATTTACGTTTAATTTATTTACGTGTTTTACTCTGGTCTCATCTGTTTGAAAATCTTATGGGTTACATATCTGGTGTGGTTCAATTTGTTTGAATAACTTCTTAGTTCAATTTATTTACATATATGTACGTATCTCGATTTCGACTCCATGAATTTTGAGTGCGGAAATTCGCTAGTCGATGAGTCGTGGAAGGGTTTAGTTAGCAACATATGAAAATAATTAGTTTTTGAATGTGATTCTTGAAATGAACTAAATTTACTTAAGAAAGATGTATACTTGCAACATGTATATACTAAGATATGTGTTTCCATGAAATAAGGGATGAGAAGTGATGTATCTCGTGAAGGCTTCATCAGAAACTTGGATTAGTTGGAGATGCAACAAAATAAAAAATACATTTACTGCTACAGCTATTTACATATTTATCCCCCCCCCCCCCCCCCCCCTTTACTCTTGTCTTTCTTGATTTTGCTCTTTTTTCAAATTTGAATCAAATGTATCAAATTTCAAAGACAAATTAGTAGTAACAGATACTAATTGGAAGTGAAATTGAAGTATATATCTTGAAATAATTTGCACACACACACACACACACACACACACATATATATATATATATATATATATATATACACACACACACACACTATTTAATTTGATTAAAATAATTTAGTTAAAATTAATTTGAAGTGTGGAGAAAACCCTTTTCACTTGGATTTATCAGTTGATGCTTTCATCTACAGATATTCATACATTAATTGTTTTATTTTTTTAAATATTTTATTCATTCATTAACTTTCTCAACTGATTACTCAGGGTTTTTTAATTATATTTGGACAAATCTACTTAAATTCTGAAACAAATGTCAACGCTCCAACTACGTCACTGGTTTCTTCAACTTTGCCATAGCGTTTCTCTTACAACCAAATTCACAGAAATATTTTGAAGTTTTACACCAGAAAATAGAGCCAAAAAAGCTGTACTTTAATCCCAGAATTTTGGCAGAAAATAAGCTGATCTATAACAATGAATAAGTATGTCTATGTTGTACAAGTTTGTATATGTGTGTGTATATATTTTCCTTTTTCTGTTTAAAATCAATTAGTGGTCCATAGTTTCTTCTCTTTAGGAGGATTCATCCATATACAACCATTTTCTCCTCACATTGAAATCATGAGTTTTTGTCTTCTAATTGAATAGTAATAGATACTTCTCGATATATTTCATGCTATATACTTGGTGTAATCCATGGAGTGTAGCATCTACAAGACCTGTATTTCTTTGCTTGAGTTTCTTGATTTTAGTTGAGCCTAATTCTCAGCTTGTAAGAAAAATTAAAAATAAAAAATCTTGTGACTGTAGACAAAAATGGCTCTTGTTTGAGGAGATATTTAATTAGTCCCATAAATTCTTTTTTCTTGAAAATTTTATGTTCTAAAAATGAGTTACTCCATTATTCAACCTATTAACTGTAACATATGTGTGAGAAATGTGAATCATCATAATTAATATCTAGATTTCTATAGCTCTAACTGATTTTGGTATGTGTTCATCATTTCATTCTCCATTTGCAAAATCAAGTATCACAGTATGTGCAGATATAACAAATTTAGCAAAGGTATCTAAACTCAAAGTAACAAAAAGAAAACAACTTATAAGCAAAGGCATCTAACAGAGATATGCTATTTATGCTGCTAACTTTAGGCCATCCATTACCCCTAATTTAGATTTCATGGGGTACGAGCGAAATCTATTGATACATTAAACTTTAATAAAAAATCCATTATATAAAATTAAAGAAACCTTCTTCATTTTTTTTATTTTAAAATTTTCAATTGAAAATTCTGCTAAATTTACTTCATCAATGGCGTTCATGATTTATTATGTAAAAACAAAATTTATTAAATAACTTTTGTAATTATCCCATCAAGTTTTGCTTTGTAGATATATACGCAATGGTTGGGATATCGAAACGAGAATCTAATAGCTCACTCACTATTTTCTATGCCAAAAAGTTAAAAATCAAAGAGACTTTCAACTGTCTAATTTTTTTTTTATTTATATTTTTTTCAACAAATAGACTCATAAATATACTATACGTGTGATATGTATCGATACTTTCTAAGTAGTTACTCATGACATGTAAAAGTAATAAATAGTGCATCTTGAAAGAAATGGAAATTAGAGAATGACCACATTAAATTTAGTGTGATTTCTTAATGGTTTGACATTAATATAAGATCACTATCAAGAATAATGCCAATGAAAACTATAATGATGTTTAATGATTATAGAGTGCCATATTTTTGAAAGATAGGATATATGTAAGTGAAGTATTTGTTGGTCCCAAATTAACTCACATTAGTTCACTTTTTAGATTTAATTATTATTAGAGTAGAGAGGGTTTAATTTGATTTTTTCATATGCTGGAATTGATGGACTTTATATAGAATTAATTACATGCATATGTTGCTATATATTTATACAATATAAGATATATATGAACAAAATACGTACTACCATAATGGTCTTATATATGTCTTACATTAATGATAATTACGATAGTGAAAGATTTTAACTTAATCTACAATATATATCATCGATCGTCACTCTCATTAATTTAAATACAAAAATAAAATAAAATAAAATAAAAAAAGAGGTGTTTGCTTATGTGATGATTCTAGTTAACAGAAGAACTATGAAATTTTAAAAACTTGTATAAATTGTTTGGTATTTATTATAAGTTTCGAAAATAAATTATTATTATATGGAGTACTTTGTCGTCACATTGTATAAAATATTTTTTTATATAGTAAGCAAGTTATGAATGACGTTTATTATTATATTATTTATAAGTCTGATCATATATACCGTTCACTTTTTATATTATATTTATTATTAAATATGAACATATATAGTAAAAAATTAATTAATTTTTACAATCACTTTCTTAATTCTATGAAAACATCAACAAATTACAGAGGAAGTGCTAGTATATATAAAACCCATAATTGATTAAAGTCTTCTTTGCAAAGTTATGTCAATTCTTCATATTTTTCAGCATAAGAAAAATAATTTAATACGTAGTTATAATATCAAATTAGTTCCCCTAAAAAAGGAAAAAATAAAAACGCCAGTTATACCTTATTTCATTAATTATCAACGTTTTTATTATATCATCAGTCATCACCATATAATATGTATAGCAGTATACACTTATGAGTTTGTATATTACTAAAATAATATCATCTTATAATATTTTGAAACCAAAGCACTTTGCAACTCATAATTGCACCTTTTTAGTAATTGTAGCACATGTAAAACTTAATGTCATGCAGAATCCATTGCTTTATTTGATGAGCCATAAAGGGACAGAAGCTAAGCTTCAATCTTGTTTTTTTCTCATTTCATGAATCACACGGGGAATATATAATAATAACAAGTAAAGGCCCATTGCATTTCTGTGTTTTTTATTTCTTAAGCTTTTTTCTATTTTCAGTAAATTAATTTCCTACTAGAGCAATGATGATTTAAGTTTGTTTCACTTGGATTTGTGTTCTAAATATACTTCATTTTGTATCTAAAGCTTGTAATACATATCATACTAATTTATATCGATGATATCATTTAATGAATACATTTCGGTAGATATAATTTGGAATAAAAGATTTTGTGCAGGTTTTGATTTCTTTAAATGAACTAATATAATTAAACTCAAAACTTATCTCATAAGTTGAGAAATTTTAAAATCGATATCAATCCATATAATAAAACCCAACCAAGTCAACCCATCTTAAAATTACATAGGCAAAAAGTAGAAATTAAGAATGTACAAGTATGTGGAAAAAATAATCAAATTTAGATGACAAACACAGAGAAAATAAAGTTGAGTGAAAATCAAACAAAATTGAAAATATATATAAAGAGAAAAACATGCATTTTTCCAAAAATATATGTAACAGTTTGTGATGGGTGGATGTGCAATCGATCCATCATGACTACTATAATCAAGAGTCATGTTACAAAGACTCATTTACATATTTTTGCACAAATGTATTAATATTTGTGTAAGGAAAACGTTGGATAAATATTATTTGATACAACACATCATTATCAAACAATTATGTTGACTTTAAAGCATTTGCAAGATCGAGAATAAAAAAAACCATGAAACAATACCAACGTACACTACTACTACTCACAAATTGTATCATAAGAGAGAATTAAGATTCCTAAAATGGGCAATAAGTATCATTATAAATGGCCCAAATCAGTAGACATAGATGGTAAAATAAAGAGACAATGAAGATGCTTTAAGATAAAATCATTATGTGATTTATGACACATCAATTTGCAATGTCCTTATGAAAAAAAGAATGATTGTTCTTTAGAAGCGAAATCAGTTTCAAGTACAATTTTATTAATTAATTTGTATTGCAAGTACTATTACATCTTGATAGTATTGTTTTAAAAGATACAAGTATAAACGTTGGATCATGTAATTATTCCATTTTACAATCAAATTAATACTAACACATACATGTGAGAGAGAGTCTTGAAGTTAGTACTGTTTGTTTCCAAACTTTGTTATTAAAAATACTACATACATACATATATATATATATATATATATATATATATATATATATATATGTATGGGGTGGGGGGGGGGGGGGGGAGTTCTTAGGCTACAGATATGGAACTTGGAAGCATCATGATGTTACTAAAAAAATATTTACATAAAAAATATGGTTTCTTCCCCAGAATATTTTATTTTCTTTTTGTTTCTCTAAAAATGAATGAATTTATCTTTGAAAATTCCTTAAAGGAATGATAAAAACCTACCTTCGATAATCACAAAAATGGTATAGAAGAAATATATAATGAAGTTTATCATTTATCTTGATTTAAAGGTCTGTAAAAGAGTATAAAAAAATCGTCATATAATTTTGAAAATAGCATAATAAAGGGGATATAATTGGCTTAAAAATACCCACACACACATGCAAAACATGGCTGAAATTGGGCCGAAAGCCCAATTAGAATGATGGATGCTCGAGGTTAACTTTAATTAAAATGAATCCATTATATTGAATTATTAGAGACCCATATTAAATCTGCAAAGATCCATTTAAGATTCTATATTTTCGAGAACATAAAGGAAGATACATGATTTTTCTTAGTACATTTAGAACTGAGCAAATAATTGGTTTCATGTGAGCATCACATAAATTCCTTATATTAATATAAATGAATTTATTTAATTTTCCTTAAACAATCAAATATAAAATTATTATTCTTTTCTCAATGTATTTATCCTTAGTAAATAGATATTACTGTTTTTTAATAATTTGATAGTCAACAGTCGATACTATTTTGTAGCAACATCTTTTTGTTAAATCAATCGAATTTTATCTTTGAAAATTGTAAGAGAAAGCTTAGCAGGCCTTCTTATTTTTCAATTGGGCCTCACTATAACGACGCGTTTAGTGAGTGGAAGAAAAAGGAATGAGGTTTTTAAATGCAACCCATTTTTAATGACAATTATACTCCCTTATATCCTATTTAAATACAAACTAAATATGAGTATATTAGAATACGTGTTACTTTGTATTGCAAGTGAACTATATATTTGGTATTAACATCCAGAAAAGAAAAATAAAGAAACATAATATTTTAAGGTTTAGGGATTCTAAACTTATTAACTTGTATCTTTATTTATACTAAAATTGACTACACAACTCGTTTTTACTTTAGCAATTGACTAAAGCAAGAAAAAGAATGAAATTGCAAAGAGTATTTTCAATGATGTTTTTGTATTATAACTTGAAATTATTAATTCTATCATATTATAATTTATGTTAGCCTTTTCAAACAAAACTTACAGACTTCCAAAATGAGGACAAGTGGGATTTGATGCTTCCCTTTTTGTCTTTTTAACATAAAAAGGTTGATTTTAATTAGTTATAAATAAGTGGTGACAAGTTACAGTCTGTTTATGTGAATAAAACTAAGATTACTGAAAAACGAATAATTACATTAAAAATATATCCAGTGTGTATATATAACATACTTAGGTTGCGTATTACGACATTTATTAATTGAGTTTGTTTAGAACGAATTTGACCTATGTCCTCAAATCGACATGATGGCATCTTATTTTTCTTAAAATTAATTAAAAAAAGAAAAAAAAAACGCATTTTTCAGTGTTCTTCGTACACTTTTTTTTTTTTTTTTGGTGTAAAAAAAAAAGTCATTGTCACAATAAATATTTCATATTCAACAGCATAAACGCAACAGATTACGAAGTCTATATTTAATTAGTAATTCATCAAGTAATTAATTTAGAGAATCCTTAAATATTAATATATATTCGTTTATGCTCCTTAAACAAATTAAGAACGGACAAACTCCTATTGATTTAACTGAAGATATATATGTAATTAGTTTCTAATAAAGTTTAGAATCATCTCATTTTAAATTTAACTATGCGCAAACAATAGATATACATTTATAATTGATAAACAAAATGTCAGTTGCAAATTCCAAACAACTATAACTCCAAAAAAGAATGTTAAATAATTAAATAAATAAATGGATCAGTGATGGTAATACTTGAGGATTACAATATAACTTGCATGTGTGACAAGAAATTATTTAGTTTGGTCCATTCATTTGATGATGCTTACAAAACCTGGGAAATTCCAAAAAGAGAACAGAATTGGGGTACTTGTTTTCAGTTTTGACAAAAGTAGTCCTTAGAAAAGCATCTTATAACTCTTCTTTTCTACTTTGTGTTCACTTATGGGCCATGACACAAATTGTATTAGTCCAAAATGTTGACTAATATATAAAGTACCTGTTTATATGCCATCTTATTTTTTTTCTTAATATTTATTTAAAATCAAATAAAAGAAAAGTAAGAAAAACACGGGGGGGGGGGGGGGGGGGTCTTTCTTTTCTTCCGTGTTTTATTTAATTAAAATATAAATAAAAAAAGCAGTGTTCGCTATAATTAACTTTTCATATTGAACAGCATTAAAGGCCATAGATTGCGACGTATCTATTTTAGCAAGTCATCTTGTATTTAATATACACCCATTATTGTGGTAAATATTAATATCTACTTTTTATTCTCCTTTAAAAAAAAAATTGGAACTCACCTATTGATTTAAGGGAAGCTGCGTTTTTTTTCTAATAACCCAATCGTTATTATTTACTTAGTTTCGAATATGATTTATAATCACCTTATATTTGATATTCAATTATATCGAAAATGATGGTTATACATTCTTACTTGATAAACAGCGGTATTCTCTTCCAACTTTTTGATTCCTAAAATGGATTGGTTTTATGATTTTTTTTATTTTATTTTTTATAATAGAAACCACACAATTTCTTGTTAATTCTTATTCTTTGCATATCTTGTCAGATTAATTTGAAAGAGAGAAAGAGAGCCTTTTCAAGCTAAGCTTCATTACCTTTTAACAAAATTATTACATGCTTTGACTTTTACAGACTTCCAAAATTTAGAGAAATTGTGTTAATATAATGTTAATTATTTTTATTGAAATATCCCTATTAATTTTTTTTAGAGGAATTAAATGGCTGATCAGATAATTTAGAATAATTTTTCAAAAAATAGGATTTGAAGTTTCGATGATAGTGCATAAAATTTATGTATATGTATGTTTAAGACATAATGAAAAGGGTGGTGGTTGAAGGCTGAAAAAGAAAAAAAAAAAAAAAACACTTAAGGTCAAATTAAAGAATTCAATATATAATAATTGTATAGAGAAATATTATGATTGTAAATAGAATTACCCTAACTTTAATTAAAATGAATCCATTATATTGAATTATTAGAGACCCAATTAAATCTGCAAAGATCCATTTAAGATTCTATATTTTCGAGAACATAAAGATACATGATTTTTCTTAGTACATTTAGAACTGCGAGTGTCACATAAGATCCTTATATTAATATAAATGAATTTATGTAATTTTCCTTCAACAATCAAATATAAAAATATTATTCTTTTTTCAATGTTTTTATCCTTAATAATTTGATAGTCAATAGAAGATACTATTTTGTAGCAACATTTTTTTGTCAAATCATTCCAATTTTATCTTTGGAAATTGTTAGAGAGAGCTTAGTGGGCCTTCTTATTTTATAATTGGGCCTCACTATAGCAACGCGTTTAGTGAATGGAAGAAAAAGGAATTAGGTTTTTCAATGCAACCCATATTTAATGACAATTATACTCCCTAATAAACTATTTAAATACAAAATAGGATAAATTTCATAACAAGACCTAATTTATAGTTTATTTTTCAATTTTATATCTAATTTTTAAAGTTTTTCAATGAGGGGCTCAATTTAACTTTTTTTTTTTTTTCTCAATTCAAGGCTTGAATTTTAGATTGAGTTCTCAATTCAAGACAAGATTCTATTTTATTCTTTTTTATATTTAATTATATTTATATTTTAATATATATTTATATTTTAAATAAATTAAGACAAGTTAGTGCAATTTTGCAATGATCTTCATCCGATGTGTATTAATTTATATAAAAAATGAAAGAAAGAAAAAATATATAATTAATTCAATCCATAAAATATAATTTGTATTAAATTGATTAATATTAAAATTAAGTTTATGTACTTTTATTCATAAAATTAAAAAAATTAAAAGAATCTTAATTTTATGAATTGCATTAATTATATATATATATATATATATATATATAAATTAATAAAAATCGGATGAAAATTGTTTTAAAATTGCAATAACTTGTTATGATTTATTTTAAATATAAACACATATTGAAATATTAATAAATATATGAATTTAAATAAAAGAAATTTTTTTTTTGTCTTGAATTGAGAACTTAATCTAAATTTCAAGTCTTAAATTGAGAAAAAAAGTTAAATTAAGTTCCCTATTGAGAAACTTTAAAATTGAGTTTAAAATTGAGAACTAATTTATAAATTGAGTCTTGTTAAGAAATTTATCCTACAAAATAAATATGAGTATATTAGAATACGAGTTACTTTGCATTGAAAATTTATTCACTTGTATCTTTATTTTTAAGGGTTTAGGGATTCTAAATTTATTCACTCGTATCTTTATTTATACTAAAAATTACGACACACTCGTTTTTACTATAGCAATTGACTAAAGCAAGAAAAGAATGAAAGTGTAAAGATTTTCAATGATGTTTTTGTATTATAATTTGAAATTATTAATTCTATCATATTA
This sequence comes from Scutellaria galericulata, assembly GCA_946896805.1. Taxonomy (NCBI): domain Eukaryota; kingdom Viridiplantae; phylum Streptophyta; class Magnoliopsida; order Lamiales; family Lamiaceae; genus Scutellaria; species Scutellaria galericulata. The sequence continues at coordinate 15,974,373 of OX335797.1, forward strand.
TAATTTATGTTAGCCTTTTCAAGCCCCACTTACAGACTTCCAAAATGAGGATTCAACATTTTTTCCAATAAAAAGACAAGTGTGATTTGACTCTTCACTTTTTGTCCTTTGAACATAAAAAGGTTGATTATAATCATAAGAGGTGACTAGTTACAGTCAGATTATTGCCACTAAGGGCACATGTGGAAATAAAACTATCATAATTTTTAACTGAAACTATGAAAATTAGTTATAGAAAAATAAGTTTAGTACAAAATAGTTGATAAAATGACTGCCTAGATAACTCTTAATTCACAACTTGTCTATATTTCCATTCTATCACAATGTAATATTCTTTGTTTTCAAAAATATTGATTCAAATTGTAGCAACACTTTCAATTCCAACAAGTATGCAATGCCCAACAAAATATTTCCACCAAATCCATCTTCAAGTACAAAAGTCCATTATATATTAAATCTAATTGTATTTCACGTTCACAGCAATATATAAAAATAGTAAATATGTCGAATATACTAAATTAAATCAGTTTAAAACTAGACAATATCTTATATGTTTTCATACAAACTCTACTAAACCCAATTAGATAAACTGGAGATGATGAATGTCAATATATCAATAATAAGAATTGCCACAAGATGACGACTAAATAAAATGGGATTCCGTTCATTTCATTTTTATTTTATATTTTACTATTAACTCACTTGGCTAATTTTAATATTGATTTAAAATCAAATAAAAGAAAAGTAGGAGAAACACGCGCGGCTTCTTCTTTTCTTCCGCGTTCTGCAAACACGGACACGTGGACCCCAATTAAGGAGTACTAGATTCCATTAATTAAAATATTAAAAAAAACAAAAATCAGTGTCGCCATAGTTTATGTACACATCCAACAATTAAAGTAGATTAGTTGTTTACTTATGTAGACGAATTAATTATTTCAGGATTTGCATTTTCAACTTTTTTTGATTTAGTTTAAATTAATTTTTTTTATATAATATGTATGTATGCACACACACACACACACACACACATATATATATATATATATATATATATATATATATATTGGATAAATGATATATCTTGTTACTATATAATAAAACATTATTTATTTAAATAAACTAACGAAATTATTTAAATGAAGTATAAATTCAATTATATGAAAATGAAGTTTTAACATACGCATACACACACACACACACATTATATATTAAAATATTTATAATATAGTAAACTATTTTTCATGAAGAAAATTTGGTGTAATGTTTTAATTTTTTTTTCATCAATATAAATGACTTTGACACACACGAAAATAGAATATTTATTTAGTATGTAAATACATTTAAATAAATACATATATTAGACTAAAATGTCTTACCAAAATGACGCCAAAGAATTAATTTTGTTTTTCTACTAATGTCCAAATTTTAATTAAAAAGTATAATAATTTTTTGTTGTAAAGAATAATCAAAAGATGTTAGTTATTTAAAAGTGTTACATATTGATCATACAGTAATCTATACATGTTAGCTAATGCTATATATTAATTAAGTATCACATACAAATATTACATATTAATAAAGTGTTATATAATGTTATAATTTAAAAGGTGTTATAGTTATATGTAAGCGTTACATAAAGTCATTTTTTCAAAAGAGTTGTGATTAAAAAGTAGCCATAATGATTTATATATGTGCTCTATTCATCTAGATAACCTAGAGAAACATCGACACTGAAAAAATGGTGACATCAATTGTCAAAACTACTTTATGCTCAAAAAGAGATTATATATGATGACCATATCACTAAAAAGGCTTCAAATTTGACGTATGTAACTAATTTCTAACTTTTACAATTATTACAGTGGTTAGTCCATTAATTTACATGTGTGGCATTATAAAATGCAGCTACCTCAACCACAATGCTACTTGGAATAAGATTAAACAGGCTGATCAAAATGGAGAAAGATTCATCGAGTCAACTATTTATAGGCATGGAAGCCAAGGTAATTAAACATATCTATTTGTGGTTCAATAACTAATCCTTATACTATTGCTTGATATATCTCTGATAATAATTTTCAGATCAAAGAATGCTTTGATCTCAAGAACATCCCAACTCGCTCGTACTCTGCAGCCATGAAATTTGTTGATAATGTTTTTCCTCTCAAAGGATGTTTTTCCAAGAAGATCGAAACCATCGATTGCTCTGCAGCCCTGAAATGGCTTGATGACGTAAGCATGGGCGAAAAAAGCCGTAGTTTCTCTCCAAGTCGAGCATATAATCAAACCATCTTTTCTTTTCAATTTCAGAATAAAACAAGCTTAAAACAAGATGGGAATGCGAAGATGTTGCACGAGGATTACTGGCTCGAAGCAGTGAGTAGTGTTGGTGAGCTTATTGATAGATATATAATTATTTTTCCTTGCTAATTAAAATTTCAAATGATCAGATCGACCCTCATCACCGTTACGGCCCAAATCTATCCTGTTATTATCAAGAATGGAAGTTGTTGGGCCCTCAATATTAGGCCGCCCACTCATGGATCGAGCTCGGACCCGAACTAAAGACCACCTGACCCAATGCACCGAGGAGGACCGGCCCCGTCACCTGATAGCCCAGTCCAGTCACCCAGTTCGGCCCGGCCTGACCCCGCTCGAACTGATATGACCGTTCCGCAGCCGGGACCGGTCTCCCAGCCCGGCTCGGTTATTTCGCCGACCTATGTTTCGGGCGAATTGGAGGGATGACATGGCCGAGCCGAGCAGAAAATGGCCGTCCAGGAACCCCCTAACCGACCTGTTGATACTTCAATGAAACCATCTTCCTAGGACTCAAAATGGAGGGAGAGCTCGAATCAAGTCTTCCTAAACGCCGACGTGAGCAAAATCCGACCTGCTTTGACCAGCTCGGCCAGGACGACCGACCTTCCGCATCCCATCAGAGGCAAAGCCGACCTGACCTAACCGACCTGATTTTCAGCTCGGATAGCGGTCGGTAGAATCTCCATACCTAGGAATATGTCTAAAAATTAGAGTATAAAAAGAGCTCGGCTCGGTTTGTAATAGTATGGGACAGGGAGCATCTAGCCCTGGCCCTATAGGGACAAAATCCCCTAACTCGGGGAATGCTGTCCAGGTGAAGGGTCTATAAATAAGACCCTTCAGACATTTGTAAAGGGATGGATTTTTGGAAGGAAAAAAGACAAGTGTTCTACATTTTCTTGAACTTCCTCTCTCATTTAACCTAGCTCTTTTAACTCGGCTAATTAGGTGGGGCTAAAAGAACAATTAATTCGAGTGTTTGACTGAGATTACGAACCAGCCGTAAATTGACGTCAACATTTTGGCGCTAGAAGGAGGGGGGCACATTCAGCTCTACTCAGCTATCAATTAATGACAGGAAGCGAAAACTCCAAGGGAGGAAGGAGCACGGGTAACGAAAATAGAAACCTAACAGGGGGCACATCAACAGGGGGGGACATGACCTACCAAATGGTCATGGAGGGCGGCACCACGACCCTCTCCCCCGAGATGATACAAGCCGCGATCCACCAGCTGACGGAACAGCTCAACCAGGCTCGACAGCGTGGCCAGGCAGAGTTACAGGAAGGGACCCCCCGCGAGGAAGCCGTGAATTGCCGAGCCGACCAGAGGGCCTCGGAGAAATCCCGGGCCGAACTCGAAGTCGACGATGAGTCATCCACGGACATATCGGCCGACCTGGATTGGCCGAGCCGGCTAAGGAAGCGCCCGAGGACCGCAGCCCCACAAGGACAAAGGAAAGTGGGAAGCGTCTTCACCAAGCTCGGGTCTGAACAGGCGAAGGAGGCATCGAGGTTGGCCAAGCGGCTCGACTATCATGATGAGCCAGCCGAGAGAAGTGAATCCACTCGGCAACGAACCAGGAAGGAGGACGAGGCTCGACGCCTGAGAAGAAGGCTCGCCGAACTAGAGGCCCAAGAAAACGAAGGTGAGGACGACAATCAGAATTCCGTAGATGATTGGGCCGGACCGACCCCGTTTTCCAAGAGGATAAGTGATGCCGATCTGCCGACCAAATTTAAAATACCACCGATCGGCACCTACAACGGAGAGACCGACCCCGCATACCATCTAGACAACTACGTGTCCTGGATGCGCCTCCAAAAGGCCGATGAAATGTTCATGTGTCAGGCATTCCCCTTGACATTGGGAGACCTGGCTAAAAGTTGGTTCAGCAATCTGCCGAACTACTCCATTAGCGGATGGAAGGAGTTGTCGGAGCTCTTCCTCACACAATTCATGGGGTCGAAGAAAAGGAGGACGCCGAAGGAAAAATTGTTGAATTTCAAACAAAACAAGGGCGAGTCCCTAAAAGCTTACCTCGAGCGGTTCAACAAGCTAATCCTCGGCATGGAATATGTCCATGATGAGACCAAACTCATGACCGCCATGGCAGGTCTCCGGGTCAATTCAAAGGTGTGGTGGTCAGTCCGGGAATTCAAACCAAAAACCTACCACGAGTTCCTCCGACAGACAGAAATGTATGTGGACGCCGAGGAGGCCATCCAGGAGGAACAAGGGGCAAGGGAACACCCAGAGAGGAGGGAGAAGGAGAAGGAAGGTTCGAGGCGCCAGCCAATCTTCCGGCCGCCCGGCAATTTCAGGCCATACCAGGCGACCGAACCAAGCCGAGACCGGCCCAAGCAGCCCGACTCAGCCGAGCGAGTGAGAACCATCCTAACGATATCTCCTCGACAGATCCTGGCCGCCATACAGGACCAAAATTTGTTGCCGGAACCGCGCCCTCAGAGGCCATCCCCGAGCTGGACCAACTCCAAAAAATACTGTGAGTACCACCGAGCTTCCGGCCACGGTACTGACGCATGCCGACACTTATTGGCCGAGCTCATGAAGCTCATTGAGAGGGGGCACCTCGACCAATTCGTGAAGAGACCCGGCCCCCCCAAGGAGCAAGTAGCTCCGCCAGCACAGCGGTTACCCCCTCCCCCCATCGGAAACCCTCCGATAAGGGAGATCAACACACTGATCAATCACAACTCCGAGGATGACCGGCGATCCAAGCGAGCCCGGCGGCGATACATTCGGGAGGCCAGAAATGCCTACCAAAGGTGCGACCCGCCCAAACGTACCACGGAGGGGCACGCTATCACTTTCTATAGCATGGAGGCGGAGGGCCTGGTGCACCCCCACGAAGACCCACTGATCGCTGTCCTGGACATCCAGGACATCAGGGTACATAGGGTCCTGGTGGATACGGGAAGCTACGCCAACGTGTTATATCTCAACACGTACAGGAGGATGGGGCTCAGAGAAGCCGACCTCGAGCCCACGTCGGAGGTCGCGGTAGGGTTCGGAGGGCAGACCACAAAGGTACTGGGCAAGTGCCTGCTGAAGGTGGCCTTCGAGATGGAAGGAGAGAAAGTATATACCCTGACAGAATTCAGGGTGGTAGATGCACATTCAACGTACAACGCCATATGGGGCCGACCCCTCCTGGCCAAACTCAAGGCCGTAGTGTCCATCTACCACCAGGCCATCAAATTTCCCGTTGGGGAGAAAATATTTGTCATCGAGGGCAACCAGCTCGCCGCAAGAGAGTGCGAGGCCGGGCTTAGACCGAGGGAGATCAACCAGGTTGGAGAGGCCAGCCAATCCCAACGCGATGAGCTTGCCCAAAACGACCAGGAACAACCCTTCCAGGAATTGGAGACCTTAGACCCACGAGGGGAACACGAGGTCCGGGCCTCGCCGGTGGAGGAGCTCGACCTCATCAGCCCGGATCCGAGTCGCCCAGACGTGACCTTCAACATAGGGCGGACACTTGAGGAACCGATCCGAGCCGAGCTCATCCAATTCCTCGGCTCCAATTCAGACGTGTTCGCCTGGACCCACGAGGACATGGAGGGCATCCGACCTGAAGACGCCTGTCATCACCTCCACCTCAGCCCATCCGCGAAACCCGTAGTCCAGAAAAGGAGGCGGCTCAGCCCTGATAGGTACGAGGGCCTGGAGATGGAAGTCCAGAAGCTCCTGGCCAATGGTTTCATCGAGGAGACCCAATACGCGAAATGGGTGGCCAACCCGGTCTTGGTAAAAAAATCGAGTGGGTCGTGGAGAATGTGCATCGACTTCACCGACCTCAACAAAGCATGCCCGAAGGATTGTTTCCCACTCCCCAACATTGACCAACTCGTGGACACCACGGCCGGCCACGAGCTGATGAGCTTCATGGACGCATACTCAGGATACCATCAAATCCCAATGGCCGAGCAAGACCGGGTGCACACCACCTTCGTGACGGATCGAGCTCAATATTGCTACAGGGCGATGCCGTTTGGACTAAAAAACGCCGGAGCCACATACCAACGGTTGGTTAACAAGATGTTCGCCGCCCAGATCGGTAAAACAATGGAGGTCTATGTGGACGACATGTTGGTCAAATCAAAAAGAAAGGAGGACCACGTTGCCGACCTGGCCGAAATGTTCGGCATCTTGAGGAGGTATCGAATGAAGCTCAACCCGAAGAAGTGCACGTTTGGGGTCGGATCGGGCAAGTTCCTCGGGTATATGGTTAGCCAGAGGGGAATTGAGGCCAACCCTGAGAAAATCAAGGCCATCATCGACCTGACACCACCAAGGCGGGTCAAGGACATCCAGTGCCTGACAGGCAAGGTGGCCGCCCTCAATAGATTCATCTCAAAGTCAACCGACAAATGTCGGCCGTTTTTCGATCTCATCAGGAAGGACAAAAAATTTGAATGGACCTCGGAATGTGGGGCGGCCCTAGAAGAATTGAAAAAGTCCCTTATGACCGCACCTGTCCTCGCCAAGCCCCTCCAGGGAGAGAAGCTACAACTATACCTGGCCGTGTCCAGCTATGCGATAAGCGCCGTCCTGACACGAACGGAGAGGAGCTCCCAGCAGCCCATATACTATGTTAGCCATTCCCTCCACGATGCAGAGTTGAGATACCCGCCAATGGAGAAGTTGGCTTATGCTCTGGTCACCTCGGCCAGGAAGCTCCGACCGTACTTCCTGGCCCATCGGATTGAGGTCTTGACCAACTTCCCATTGAGACAGGTCCTAGGCCGACCTGACGCTTCAGGAAGGCTTCTCAAGTGGGCAGTGGAGCTAGGGCAGTACGACGTGCAATACTCCCCCAGGACGGCCATAAAGGGGCAAGCATTGGCCGACTTCATCGTTGAGTTCACCCCCACTACGCCCATCCAGGAGGAAAGCCAGGAAAAGCCATGGAAAATGTACGTGGACGGCTCGTCCACCGTCACCGCAGCCGGGGCCGGAATCGTCCTCATCAGCCCGTCAGGCAAGCATTTCTGCTCGGCCCTCCGATTCAAATTCAAGGCCACCAATAACGAGGCCGAATATGAAGCCCTGCTGGCCGGACTCGAGATGGCCAAGCAGTTCGGCGTCGATGACCTCGAGATTTTCAGCGACTCCCTACTGATGGTCAACCAAATTTCGGGCGAATACGAGGCCCGGGACGAAAGAATGGCCGCATATCTCCAGGCCGTGGAAGTCACCCTGGCCGGCTTCCGAAGCACCCGGGCCGAACAGGTTCCTAGGATACAAAACGCCCAGGCCGACGCGCTCGCCAAACTATCCACAAGCGAGGGTGCCCAGGATATCGGGTCGGTTAATGTTGGCCTTATGGAAAGCTCGGCCCTGGAGAGCCAAACAATATGCACGATCGACCTGGAGGACACATGGATGAGCCCGATCATCAAGTACTTGCAAGAAGATACAAGACCAGATGACCCAGTGGAGGCTCGGAGATTGAGAATCAGGGCGGCCAGGTACACGTTGAAGGATGGCATTCTGTACAAAAGAGGTTTTTCCTTACCTTTGCTGAGGTGCCTGAGCGAGCGAGAGGCCGAATATGCACTAAGGGAGGTTCACGAGGGAATTTGCGGAAATCATACAGGAGGACAGGCCCTGGCCTTCAAGATAATCAGGATGGGCTATTTCTGGCCGAGCTTAAAAAAAGAGGCAATAGAATTCGCCAGAAAATGTGACAAATGCCAAAGATATGCTCCATTCACTAGGGCCCCGCCAGAAGAGCTGAACATGGTGCTCACACCATGGCCATTCGCAAAATGGGGCATAGACCTAATTGGGCCCATGCCGACGGGACGTGGAGGTGTAAAGCATGCTATAGTCGCAGTGGACTACTTTACAAAGTGGGCAGAGGCCGAACCCCTTGCAAAAATCACCTCGGCCAAAATCACAGACTTCGTATGGAAGTCAATCATTTGCCGGTTCGGGCTCCCCCAGTCCCTGGTAACCGACAATGGGAGGCAATTCGATAGCGAGGAGTTCGCACAATTCTGCTCCAACCTGGGGATACAAAAGTTGCTCTCCACGCCATACCACCCCAAAGGCAATGGCCAGGTAGAAGCCATCAATAAGATAATCAAGCACACCCTGAAGGCCAGGCTGGATGAGCTTAAAGGTGCGTGGGCGGACGAACTCCCCGGGGTACTGTGGTCCTACCGAACTACAGCCAGGTCGGCCACTGGAGAAACCCCTTTCTCCCTAGCCTTCGGGGCAGAAGCAGTCATCCCAGTAGAGGTCGGAATACCGACCTGGAGAGCTACACAGCGGGACGAGGAGGGAAACGAGGTCGCCATGCTGGCCTGCCTCGATCTCGTGGAAGAAAAGAGGCTGGAATCGGAGCTCAGAAATGCGGTGTACAAACAGCGCAGTGCGAGGTATTACAACTCCAAAGTCCGAGCCCGAAAGTTTGAGGTCGGCGACCTGGTCCTCCGCAAGGTCGTCCTCAACACCAGAGAGACAAACGCGGGGTGCCTAGGACCGAACTGGGAAGGACCCTACAAAATAGCTCGGATACTGAGCCGAGGGGCATATGAACTGGAAAGCTTGGCCGGAAGGGTGCTCGACAAGCCATGGAACGCCGAGCTCCTCAAACGTTACTTTCGTTAGCTAGGATAATTATAGGATAATTGTAATAGGTGCTTTTTGTACAAGAAACTTCAGTGAAATGGAAAATATCTATCTTGAATTGTCTCGGCCAACGATGGGGCTCCGACCCCCCGAGCTTGTCTCGGTAAAGGATGGGGCTCCGACCCCCCGAGCTTGTCTCGGTAAAGGATGGGGCTTCGACCCCCCGAGCTTGTCTCGGCAACGATGGGGCTCCGACCCCCCGAGCTTGTCTCGGCCAAAGATGGGGCTCCGACCCCCCGAGCTTGTCTCGGCAAAAGATGGGGCTCCGACCCCCCGAGCTTGTCTCGGTAAAGGATGGGGCTCCGACCCCCCGAGCTTGTCTCGGTAAAGGATGGGGCTTCGACCCCCCGAGCTTGTCTCGGCAACGATGGGGCTCCGACCCCCCGAGCTTGTCTCGGCCAAAGATGGGGCTCCGACCCCCCGAGCTTGTCTCGGCAAACGATGGGGCTCCGACCCCCCGAGCTTGTCTCGGCAAACGATGGGGCTCCGACCCCCCGAGCTTGTCTCGGTAAAGGATGGGGCTTCGACCCCCCGAGCTTGTCTCGGCAACGATGGGGCTCCGACCCCCCGAGCTTGTCTCGGCAAAGGATGGGGCTCCGACCCCCCGAGCTTGTCTCGGTAAAGGATGGGGCTTCGACCCCCCGAGCTTGTCTCGGCGACGATGGGGCTCCGACCCCCCGAGCTTGTCTCGGTAAAGATAGAGCTCTGACCCCCTTGACTCTTTAAAAAAAAAAAAAAAAAAAAAAAGGGGGGAGGACTGGACAGTCCGAGCCGACCATTTCCGACCATTTGGTCCGACTTATGTGGGCCGAGCCGACCTAAAAGACATGGGCTGAAAAGGGCGATCTAAAATTACTTGGTGGAAAATAAGTTCAAGGAAATCAGACATGATGGCCGAGCTAAAAGGCATCCGAGCACAAAGCATACACAAACTGAAATAATGCACGAATATTGAAAGTGAACAAAATATATATTAATTCAAGAAGAAAACCGGTTTGGAGGCCGGAACCTCTTACAAAATAGTTTATGACCCGAGCAGAGATGGTGGAGCAAACTCTGCTCGGGCCCCGAGCAGGGATGATATTAACAAATCCTGCTCGGAATGAAACAAAAAAGAAATCTAAAAACAAAAAAAAAAGAGGGCGGTCAATCCACCACATTCACCACCTCGTCCGCCTGGAGCTCGCCAGCTTCCGGACCGACCTCAGAGGAGGGGAGCGGAGGGTCGGATGATTCGCCAGCGGCCTGAAGAACCCCCTCCCCATCTGCTTCCACGGCGGCCTCCTCCTCATCCTCGAGACCGGCCTCGGAGGGCATGTCTATCTCCGGCCCGGGCTGGAGGACATCATGGCGATCAGCAGGAAGAGCCGCCTGAAATAAAAATGGTCAGAACCGAGCCGAGGTAAAAACACTTGAGAAAAAAAGGTATAAATATATATAGCCTACCTCCAGCCTCTCCCTCAGAACGTCCAGGAAGTCCGGCGGAAGAGGGTTCTGGGCGAGGTACGTGGCCAGGGCGTCCTGAAGGGGGGCGATGTTCCCCTCATCCGCCTTCACCTTCTCAAGGATGTCCATGAAGGCGAAGAGGTACCCCACCGAGCTCCTGGCCTTGTACTCCGCCGACCGGAAGAAGGCCCGAAGATAAGCCCCAAAAGCCGAGGCCGAGCTAGCCTTCCTGGCGGCCTCCAATTCCCTCCCAAGACGGACGGCCTCCGCTTGGGCGGAAGTGATTGTCTTCCGGGCCTCGTCCCGTTCAGCCCGGGTCCGACCCAGCTCGTCCCTCTTCCGATCGACCTCTGCCCGGGCGCTCTGGACATCCTTGGCCAGGCCCTCCTGTTTAGCGGTGGCGGCCTCCAGTTGGGCCTTCAGCCGGTCCACCTCGGCCCTAGACTTATTCAGCTCGGTCCGGCAAACCCGGAACCGTTCTTCCGTCTCGACAGCGACAGCATAAGACTGCCACTGGAGGACGCTGGCCTGGGCAGCCAACACCGCGGCGCTGCACTGGAGGTCGACCGGGTTGGTCATCCTCTGAACGTGCTCTTCCAAATCCTGGGTCCAGGATTTGGGAAGGTTGATCTGGGCGGCTGCCACGTGAGGCGGGAGCTCCTGGCCGGTGAACGGCTCCCGTGCCCGGGCAAAAGCGAGCTGGAAAGGAGGCCTCCTCCCCTCATAGCGGCGAGTCACCTCCACCCTCTCCGGATCGTCGCCAAGGATGGAGGAGACACGCGAGGGCCCGGCAGGAGTGTCAGTGGCCGGCGGAGCACGGCGAGCTGGCGGGCTGGTGGAGACCGCCGGTCTAACATCGGCCCCAGATCGGTCGGAAGGAGCGCGGCGGGGCTCCTCCTGGTCACGAGATGACCCGGATCGGCTGATCCGAATCCTCTGACGCGGTGGCTGTTCAGCCCGGGGGGCCGGTGCCCGGTCAGCCCGCTCAGGTCGGGTAGGCGGCGGCTGCTTCCTCTTCCGAGCAGCACCCATTGCCTCAAAGCGGCTCGCTGGGTCCGCCATCAATCCAAGAGCGGGGAGGTTGCTGACTGCCAAGAAAAACAAAGTTACCAAAAATAATACACAAGGAAAACAAGCTCAGCTGATCAAAAAATACCTGCTCGGGGGCTCGGTACGGGACAAAATGGGACGGTAAGTCCGACCTGTTCCAAACGACGCTGGGCCACCAACCGTTTGAAATTCCGGTCCTCCTCGGATACCTGGTCCCGTAGGTAGGCGAGCTGGCGAGAGATGAGCCCGGATGTCTGGCTCTCCCGAGGATGCCGAACTGAAATAAATAAAAAGAAATCAACGATCAGAAAAATGGAAAATGAGTTCGGTTCGGAACAAAGCTCACCTTGTTGAGCCTCTTTGAAAATGACCGGGCAGGCGACCCGAGTGAGTTGACCGTCCACCTCAAAAGGGCTCTGCCAATCTCCGCCCACCCAGAACCACTTCGTCTTCCACTCCTTCACGGAGGACGGGGCGGCGACGACCAATTGCGGACGCCGAGACCGAACCGATGTATAATATATCGGTAGAGGAGAGCCCGGCGCTTGTTTGAGCACAAAGATCCACTCCATGTCCGCGGGGCTCGGCGTTCCAAAGCCGAACTCCCAAAACAGACTGAGCAGCCCTATGATGGACGCCCAACCGTTTGGATGAATCTGGGCCGGGGCCACCCCCCAATGGAGTAGGTACGAGGTTATGGCCGGAGCCAGCGGAAACCTCAACCCGCCCTCGAGAGCTCGGAGGGACACGGCAACATGACCAGGAGGGGGCTGATCTGGTCGGGCAAGATTGACCGGCTCCTCGAATGTCACCGAGCTCGGAATCTTGAACCGCGCCCGCCACTTAGACAGCTCGTCTTTACCGACTGAAGGACGGAACGGCCTCAAATCCTCCTCGCCCACAGTGATGATCGGAATCCCCATAGGGATATCGCCTCGGCCCGAAGTGCTCGGCTCGCTTTGGTCGTCGCCATCTGCCAGATCCGGAAGAGGCCGCTCCTCCGAAGCAGACCCCGGGGAGTCGCCAGGGGACGAAGAGGAGCTGGGGCTAGGGCTCGGAGTAAAGGCCGGTCGTTCAAGCCGCCCAGATGAACCTTGGTCATTTTCAGAGGATGAAGAAATGGTTACAGCAGACATAATTACCTAAGGATGGAGAGGGCGGTGAAATAAGCTCGGTCGATTTAGCTCGGAATTCAGAGAGAAAGTTGCGAGAGTTGAAAGCGCGGAGAGAAGAGTGGAGCACAAATGGCGGAGGGGACCACTATTTATAGGTTGAGGAATGAAACCGTTCGCCTTCCAGCCATCGGATTAAGGACAGGTGGTGGGACCCAGATGCGCCACGTAGCGACACACGTGTCTCAGGTCACCACGGGACGTGTCCGCACAAACTAGGGCCCGCCAGATCGAACCCGAGCCTCCGTTGTTCTGCTCGGGTCCGAGGGGCTAATGTTGGGCCCTCAATATTAGGCCGCCCACTCATGGATCGAGCTCGGACCCGAACTAAAGACCACCTGACCCAATGCACCGAGGAGGACCGGCCCCGTCACCTGATAGCCCAGTCCAGTCACCCAGTTCGGCCCGGCCTGACCCCGCTCGAACTGATATGACCGTTCCGCAGCCGGGACCGGTCTCCCAGCCCGGCTCGGTTATTTCGCCGACCTATGTTTCGGGCGAATTGGAGGGATGACATGGCCGAGCCGAGCAGAAAATGGCCGTCCAGGAACCCCCTAACCGACCTGTTGATACTTCAATGAAACCATCTTCCTAGGACTCAAAATGGAGGGAGAGCTCGAATCAAGTCTTCCTAAACGCCGACGTGAGCAAAAGCCGACCTGCTTTGACCAGCTCGGCCAGGACGACCGACCTTCCGCATCCCATCAGAGGCAAAGCCGACCTGACCTAACCGACCTGATTTTCAGCTCGGATAGCGGTCGGTAGAATCTCCATACCTAGGAATATGTCTAAAAATTAGAGTATAAAAAGAGCTCGGCTCGGTTTGTAATAGTATGGGACAGGGAGCATCTAGCCCTGGCCCTATAGGGACAAAATCCCCTAACTCGGGGAATGCTGTCCAGGTGAAGGGTCTATAAATAAGACCCTTCAGACATTTGTAAAGGGATGGATTTTTGGAAGGAAAAAAGACAAGTGTTCTACATTTTCTTGAACTTCCTCTCTCATTTAACCTAGCTCTTTTAACTCGGCTAATTAGGTGGGGCTAAAAGAACAATTAATTCGAGTGTTTGACTGAGATTACGAACCAGCCGTAAATTGACGTCAACAGAAGTCGAGTGGCAGCAACGACTCTTTCTTTAAATGGCTTGATCATGGAGATGGCACTGAGAGAGACATGGAGGGATGTACGTGGAGTGAGCTCGATGCAAAACGAGTTCGTTATCTCGAAACATCAGTGAGTCATGCTATATACATATATAGTAGCGTTTTTTTTCTTGAATTTTATTAATTTGTTGTTTATTAGGAAGAACGAGAGAGGTACCAAGTGAATATATCATCAACTGATGGAAAGCTTGCGTACAAAAGAAACAACATTTCTGTGGACACCAAGGAAGAGGCACTGATATTTGTTTTGAGTCTACAAGAAGAACTGTTCGTTGAGATGAAGAAACAGGGGTTGTTCCACCATTCGAGTTTTCTTGCAGGTGCTCCCGTCTTAGCTGCAGGCTACATCGATGTCGAAGATGGTACCATTAATGTAATTAACCTCAACTTGATACATATTGTTCCAAAACTGCTCGTTGGTTACTGATATTAATGTTGGAAATGTTGATGTGTAGGATATAATTAGGAGTAGTGGGCACTATAGACCTACCAAAGAGAATTTTAAACGTTTGACTCGATTTCTTGAGGAGCGGCGCGTGGCCATTTCCTCGCCGGAGGTACTTTGTAAGTCACTATGACAAGGCCGTTGTAGATTTTCGAATAATATAATATTATTTGGGTTAATTGTGCACCTTTAATTTGCAGTGAATTGATGTCAAGTAGTGAATTTTGACCGGAATAATCATCTCCGGCGGTGGCGGAGGAGGTTTCCGGTGGCAATGATGGATTTCCTGGGTTTTGCTTTGTGTGTTTTACAACCTAATTTGCTTTTTTGTAACCGTGTCGTTATCATCCTCAAAACTATAGCACCTTTATAATATGTTTGACCATTATATATATATATATATATATATATATATATATATATATATATATATATATATATATAGTGAATGAGTAGGACTTTTATGAGTGTGAGAAAAAATTTAAGTTTTGTGGTGTGAAGAGTTTTCTTTTAATTTATCATGTCAATGTTGTATTGATTGATTGATCTTCAATTTGTTAAAATACTTTCATGATTATAGCTTTTATAATTGTATTTACGACGCTCACTTAATTAAGTAGTCTTTCTAAATTAAGTAGAGAATTAATAATTGAATATGATTTTTAATAAAACAAATAGTTTAAAGATAATATATATGTGTGTGTATGCGAGTACTGGCACCACACACACTAAACATATTCAATATTTTGTGTTTGCAAATAAGGAACAATCAAACAATTAGTCAAAATAATTCATTTTGTTTCTTACGTGGAATCCCAGTCTCAAGTATTTAATCAAGACTACTGTCCAAGCATTTATTTATGGAAAGCTTTTGTTTGAGAGATCATTATCTTATTCTCTTTCAAAACTCACACATTATTTGGTAAATCACCAAGGGTTTATGGCTATTAATTTATTCATTTAAAGTAATTGGTGCAATAATGAGATGAATCTTTGCCCAACAACTTGATTAAAGCCTGATTGGAATTAGATTAGATTTTTTTTTTATCTGAAACTAAAAGGGTAATAACCTGTGTCCTATGTAGGATCAAAAGCATTTTCTTATTTGAGGCTGGAAAAAAAGTTACACTAATTAGTTTTAATTTAATATTATCATACTTGTATTGAAGACGCCAATTTTTAAGAATTTTAATCTAAAACGCCATTTAAAATAGCCAAGTGACTTTAGAAATAGAAAGGTAAGAGGTTTATTATATCGATAGTATTAAAATTCTTTAATCCAAACAAAACTTTAATTAAATTTTATTTTGCATCATGGTAATTCTTATATTCCTTCGCCCATGCATTTTATAGGTTTACTGGATTTTTTACATGGATAAAGAGAATTATTGGAAAAACAAATTAAATTAAAAAATTCCTACTATTCATATTTAATGAGTAATATATTCTTTAATATACTTAATGTTTAATGCCTAAATATACTAGATTGAATAGTGATGTTTTAGTAAATGAACTAAATGAAATGTCTAATTACTCTCTCTATATATACAAAATGGATTATTATAAGATTGAAACATGCAAAAAAATAAAAACGCAACCTATATTATATATAAAAGATGAAAAGACCATGTTAAAGTATATGAGAAAATAGCATTGTTGGCTCAGCACACTCCCCTAGGCCCTAACTAAAAGTGTCAGAGAATGTATCAGAAATTCCAAAGTGTAGGGATTTATTGTCGGCTGGCAATATTTTTTAAATAAAAACTAATATTCCAATTTAAAAATGTTTATGTATTTAGTAACTTATTTAAGGAATTACGGATTATTGAAACTCGTATTATAAAATCTCTATTTTTTCTACGATTATGATTTAAAATTTTTTGTTTGAAATTAAAAGGATAAGAATTGGAATCATTAGAATAACCTGCGTCCTATGTAGAATGTGATAAACAATTTCCCCTGACTCACATACCCATTGGTCGTACAATCGACCCCACAGTATTAGTTGGGGATTCAAAAGTTTGCATCATAATTGTTTCTGGTGTAATCATTTCACTTCGGGGTCATCAAATCTTAATTAGGAATCCCCAAATTTATAGATTCCCACTTCCGACAGTTTAGACGGAAGTCAACCATTAGTAGTAAGCACTCAACCATTAGGCAACCTGAACTTTACAACTTTCATTTTTCATATTACACCAAAGAAAACTGAAAACCTATCAAAATAAATTCTTTAGCCAATTCAAAATTGGAGATTTAAATCCATATCTCAAGAAAACTATACAAAGTGATAAATGCCTAAAGTCAGAGAAAAACACACACAATGCAGTGCTAATCTGAAATATAGAATTCACTTACAAATATGGATAAGTAGAGATTTTGTTTTGTTTTGTTTCCTATGTAGAATGAAAAGCAATGAATAGTGATAAACAATTTCCCCTCACTCGTCCCACTGAGACACAATGGACCCCACAGTATTAGGGGGGATCCAAAAGTTTGCATCAAAATTCTCCAAAACAAATCTAAATAAATACTTTATCCTACTCATTTAAATGATTACATTATATTCATCACCAATTCTTGGATCGAGGCATGCGCTTTTATTTAGTACCGTGTTTGCTAATAAAATTAAAATGAGAGAATCCAACTTTAACTTTTTCCTGGACCCACAAGCTTGACAAGTTCCATTTTTCTAACATTATTTTAGAACACGTGACCCTAAAATAAGAGGATAGGATATCCTCTCAATTTTGGATGACATATCATCCATTTTTTTGTGGTGTCATAGTGATAGGAGCTTTAATTGGGGTAAAGGAAAATAAAATATCAATTTTAATTTGTTAAGCCTTATATCAAGAAACAGAAAACAAGTTTTAAATAATTCTTAGTATTAAATAAAATTTTGGTCATGAATTTTTTATGTGAATATCATTATAATTGAGCTGAACAGAAATGGTATTCGTTGTGTTTGAAGGAATATCTCGATTATTATTTGGTGGGTTAACCACTATATTTGAGAAATAGATGATGTGATATGTTCTTTTTTTGTTGATGAAAAAAATAGATGAGACATAAACATTTTTTTTTTACTAAATTCATCATTTAGTAAATGGGATGGGTCCGTTTTAAGTCATATTTTTAAGTAGTGATAGACTATTTGATTTATTTAGTGTTTATATTTCAAAGTTATTCTCTTAGAAAAGCCATGAACATATATAGCATCAAGATTTGGTTCAGTAATGGAGCCAATTATGTTAATGATTATTATTGTTACAAAATTACAAGAAAATTATTATTACCATTAATCATGGTTTACAATTAACATGTATGTCTCATATTACAAAACATTCATCCTATTGAAGTCTTCACCTCAATAGTTCAGTACACACTTTCATCATCATATCCAAAAATAAAAATAGTTCGTTATTCACAATTTTAGGGGTCACAATATAAAAATTTAATGACAATTATTTTTATATCACGACTACTTTCGATGCAAGAATGGGAGTAAATTATTTAAATCGAACATGTCTCTCACAGTAAGTTTAATTTATTTAAATAATTTCCTTTCCTTTATTTAATAAAATATTTTCAAATTTATTTTGGTACTCTTTTATTTACCTAAATAAATTTCTTAATTTTTCTTTATTTGGTATTCTTAGATTTATTTAAATAACTATAATAATTTAAAATTTTAAATAATATAAGATTTTATTCCTAATTAATCTTTTGATGTATTTAAATTACTTTTAAATCTATATAGTATATATTGTCTAGATTAATTCAGTTTTCTCCTCCAAAAATGTGTAGAAATTCATGTACTAGTTTTCTTTTATGCACCAATTTACCTTTGAAAATGCTACTTAATTAACAGACGTGAGAGTATAACTATACATAAAAGTATAATAAATGCTAACAGAATACGATTTCACGTGTATGAAACAAAAAATATAACGGAACCTAATGAAATTCAAGATAATGGGGTCGACTTAATTTTACATTTGGGACAAAAAGTCATGCAAAGTGAAATTAAAATCTAATTGTATCTCAAAGAGACAAAAGAAAAGCATAATAAAGCATGTTATAGTGGAAGTTGGGAAAGGTACAACTTGAAAGAAAAAAGTGGAACAAAAGAAAACAAAAAAAGAGAGCAACTATATTAGAAGTTAGAACAACTATCCCTCACTAACCTCACATGCTAAGCCATGACTGATACACAATCCCCCACATTATCCGGGTAAAAAAAGCTTAAAGAATGGAATCAAAATTCTCAAATAAATATTTTATCCAAGATATTTTCATCCATATATATCTCAAGAAAATCATGCAGGCCCTAAAGGCTAAAGAAAAACATACCCCAAATTGTTATTTACACTCCCAAATTATATAGACAAGTCAATTTTTTTTCCTCGAGAGTTTTCAAACTACGTACATGTACAGAAACATGGATCTTATAACTCAAATGGTATAAAGGTGCAAATTGGGTTGGTCAAGGTTCAAACCTAAATTGCTCGAATTTTAATAGTCTTTATTATCTCCTTCCATCCACTCCTCCTAACTCATTTTGGAAAAAAAAAAAAAAAAAATTATGCAACTTAGACGCATCATGATATATAGTTAAACTAATTTATATAAAAAAATAATGATTTATCTTATCTCTGAAATTTTCGAAAAGGAATAAAATAACTATATTTGATAATCACAAAAATAGTATAGAAGATATATTTAATAAAAGAGTTTGTTTTTTTCTTGATTTAAAGAAGTCCAGAAATAAAATGTTACATTAAAAAAACACACACACACACACGAGCAGGGGTAGCTTTTAACCTTTAGATTATAAGCCCAAGAAGTAATTACTCTTTTAAATTATTGTTATTCCTCAAGAATCAAAAACTATGGTATCATAAGAGAGAATTAAGATTCCTAAAATGGGCAATAAGTATCATTATAAATGACCTAAATCAGTAGACATAGATGGTAAAATAGAGAGACAATGAAGATGCTTTAAGATAGAATCATTATGTGATTTATGACACATCAATTTGCAATGTCCTTATGAAAAAAGAATGATTGTTCTTTAGAAGTGAAATCAGTTTCAAGTACAATTTTATTAATTAATTTGTATTGCAAGTACCATTATATCTTTGATAGGATTATTTTAATTATGTGCATTTAAAACGTACAAGTATAAACGCTGGATCATGTAATTATTCCATTTTACAATCTAATACTAACATACATGAGAGAGAGAGAGAGAGAGAGAGAGAGAGAGAGAGAGAGAGAGAGAGAGAGAGAGTCTTGAAGTAACTGCTTGTTTTCAAAATTTATTATTAAAAATATATATTTACATAGAAAATATGGTTTCTTTCCCAGAATATTTTATTTTCTTTTTGTTTCTCTAAATAATTGGTCTAAAAATACCCAAAAAAAAAAAATGGAATAAATGAAAAGCAAAACATGGCTGCAATTGGGCCGAAAGCCCAATTAGAATGATGGATGCTCGAGGTTAACTTTAATTAAAATGAATCCATTATATTGAATTATTAGAGACCCATATTAAATCTGCAAAGCTCCATTTAAGATTCTATATTTTCGAGAACATAAAGGAAGATACATGAAAAGGTTGATTCTAATTAGTTATAAGTGGTGACAAGTTACAGTCTGTTTATGTGGAAATAAAACTAGGATTACTGAAAAACCAGTAATTACATTGCAAATATATCAGTGTGTGTATATAACATACTTAGGTTGCGTGTTACGACATTTATTAATTGAGTTTGTTTAGAACGAATTTGACCTATGTCCTCAAATCGACATGATGGCATCTTATTTTTCTTAAAATTAATTATAAAAAAGAAAGAAAAAAACGCATTTTTCAGTGTTCTGCGTACATTTTTTTTTTTGGTATAAAAAAAAGTCATTGTCACAATAAATATTTCATATTCAACAGCATAATCGCAACAGATTACGAAGTCTATATTTAATTAGTAATTCATCTACTAATTAATTTAGAGAATCATTAAATATTAATATCTACTCGTTTATGCTCAAACAAATTAAGAACGGACAAACTCCTATTGATTTAACTGAAGATATATATGTAATTAGTTTCTAATAAAGTTTAGAAACATCTCATTTTAAATTTAACTACGCCCAAACAATAGATATACATCTATAATTGATAAATAAAATGTCAGCTGCAATTTCCACACCACTATATATAACTCCAAAAAAGTTAAATAGTTAAATAAATAAATGGATCAGTGATGGTAATACTTGAGGATTGCAATATAACTTGCATGTGTGACAAGAAATTATTTAGTTAGGTCCATTCATTTGGTGATGCTTACAAAACCTGGGAAATTCCAAAAAAAAAAAAAAAGAACAGAATTGGGGTACTTGTTTTCATGTTTTGACAAAAGTAGTCCTTAGAAAAGCATCTTATAACTCTTCTTTTCTACTTTGTATTCACTTATAGGCCATGACACAAATTGTATTAGTCCAAAATGTTGACTAATATATAATGTACCTGTTTTTATGTCATTTATTTTTTTCTTAATATTTATTTAAAATCAAATAAAAGAAAAGTAAGAAAAACACGCGGGGGGGTGTCTTCTTTTCTTCCGTGTAAGGAGTACTAGATTCTATTAATTAAAATATAAATATAAAAAGCAGTGTCGCTATAATTAATTTTTCATATTCAACAGCATAAAAGGTGTGAAATTCTAATAGGAAATAATCTCAGAATCTTCGAACCGGTCTCAACTCGCTCAAAATCGATCTGGAAGAGGTCGAACCGGACGCTGCTCCGAACCGGATCTAATATGTTATTTCAGTTATGAAACTGTGTAACAGAATTAGGGTTTTGTGCAGAAACGGATTTTGTAAGAGATATTCGCTCCAATCCGATAACCGTTTCTTGAAATTGACTGAGGGCTATTGTTCTATATATAGAGGAGTAATATCAGTTGTAATGTCATAGTTAAATTCATAGAAATCACAGAGATAAGTGAGATTTGAGTGTGAAAACCCTAATCTGTGAGTGTTCTTTGTAATCTGTTTTCTCTGCAAATCTTCGATTCTTGTTCTCAGTGGACGTAGGTCACAGTAGAGTGACTAAACCACTTAATTCTTGGCCCGTTGTTTTCATTTCTCGTTTGTTTTTAATCAATCTTTGAAGTTGTTGTGTTCAAGTTCATAGTTAGGGTTCTGGTGAAGTTTTGTATTGTGAATTGTTGTCTAATTCTTTACAAAAGGCAATAGAATGCGACGTCTTTATTTTAGCAAGTCATCTAGTAATTAATATACACCCATTATTGTGGTAAATATTAATATCTACTTGTTTATTCTCCTTTAAAAAAAAATGGAAGTCACCTATTGATTTAAGGGAAGCAACGTTTTTTTTTTTTAATAACCCAATCGTTATTATTTACTTAGTTTCGAATATGATTTATAATCACCTTATATTTGATATTCAATTATACCAAAAATGATGGATATACATTCTTACTTGATAAACAGCGGTATTCTCTTCCAATTTTTTTATTTCTAAATTGGATTGGTTTTATGATGTTTTTTTATAATAGAAACCACTCAATTTCTTGTTAATTCTTATTCTTTGCATATCTTGTCAGATTAATTTGAAAAGAGCGATAATCTCATTGTTCGACCAAGATGATCGATTGAACATTGTTGGGAGTGTTCGACCCTTACCCTATGCAAATTTGAACGACAGAAGATGCATGCGACTGTAGTGTTTAACCCGTACTAATCAAACGCTCTAGTGTAGTACTTTTTTTATTTTTATTTTTTATTTTTATGTTCTTTTCCCTAAGAACCCAATTATATATATATATTGCTTTGAAAATGACTACACGTGGGTGAGAACTTATGAGTATATATATTTGGTATTGTGTTCCCATGATAATACTAAACTATATAGGAAGATAAGGCATTCTATATGCACATAATTAAACAAAATTTCCATTTTACTTTTAATGAAATGTTTTCATATTTTATTTTGGTACTTTTATTATTACCTAAATAAATTTCTAAAATTTCTTTATTATGTATTTTTGGATTTACTTAATTAATTTTCAAAATTTTTGAAGTTTTCTTGATTAATTTAAATAACTAGATAATATTTTCAAAATTTTAAATCTATGAAATAATTTTAAGATTTTATTCATTATTTCTCGATTCGTGTAAATTAGTTTTCCAATCATTTGTTAGATGTTTGATCAAATTATAAGTATTTTGCCTCAAAAAAATATGTAGAAACTTTACCATATGAAAATGATACTCGAAAGAATACAACATCATGACATGTGTGAACAAAAAAATACAATACAATAAAAAAACTAATGGAATAATAGTGGGGATAATAATAATGCATTTAATTATTTGGGGCTATAACCTTCTCATGTCATGTGGGATAAAAATGCAATTTTCTCTAAAAGAGAAAAAAAAAATGCAATTCTGAAAAAAATTATAGGATCGATAGCGTTTCAAAAAATATCATAGTTTAAAGGTTGAAAGAATACAAGTTTACATGTGAACTAAAATTAAATACAAGAAAAACTAATGGAATTCGTAATAATGGGGATAGTAATGCATTTAATTTCTCATCCGCGACAAAATGCAATTTTTTTCTGAAAGGGACAAACCAAAGCATAAGCATGTTATTGGCACACAACTAAATAAATTACTGCAAAATGAAACAAGAGAAGACAAATATATTAAACCAACTAAATATTATTACATTAAAAGAATTTAACTGTCTGGATCCTCATCCTCTATGTGAATCAATAATGCCTCACACAATGCCAATAATACTAATTAAATAAAATCAAATGCCTCGAATTGCAGTCATTGGATCAACAATCACTCAATCTTGGCCATCCATTTTTATTTTCACCTTTTATTTTCGTCAGTAAATTGTCACTTTTCATTCTTTCCACATGTTTTGTACTGGAATTATTAATAATACGTCATTCTTTCCACATGTTTTCAGATTGTTCTTTATTGCATTAATTTTCGGATATACATGATAGATCCACTTTTCCATTATATCCTGGAAAAAAAATATGTATCACAATAGTTTCAAGATACTTGAAATTCAACATTAAAAAAATTCAAAGTTATTTGGAATAATCATGAAAATTTTAAATCCACTTCAAATAATGATTGTTTTCTTTTAACAATAGGATTGAATCTTGTTTGAATACATAATGGCTATATAAAGAAAAAAAGGAGAGAAAATAAGCGATAGAAAATTTCATAATGAAATTTAAGGGTAAAAATGAAATTTCAGTTCATGATGGTTGTATCGAGAAATTTGGTGGTTGTGTATAGAATACACCCTTAAATATAACTTTAATTAAACTGAATCGATTACATTGAATTATCAGAGACCCAAATCTGCAACGATCCATTTTAAGTGGAGTGAAATTTTATAAGTATATATTATTGAATTAATTGTTGTACATGTAGAAGTGCTAAACGACAGCAGAATTCATTGCTTTATTTGATGAGCCATAAAGGGACAAAAGCTAAGCTTCAATCTTTTTTTTTTTTTTTTTCTCAATTCAAGATTCACACGGGGAATATATAATAACAAGTGAAGGTCCTTTGATTTCTGTCTTTTTAATTTTTGAACATTTTTCTATTTTCATCAAATCAATTTTCTACTAAAGCACTGATGATCTAAGTTTGTTTAAGTTGGATTTGTGTTGTAAATAGTATTTCATTTTATATTTACAGCTTGTAATACATGTTATACTAATTTATATTGATGATATCATTTAATACACTTCAATAATAGTTATTCGAGAATATGATGTGAATCATAATTTGGATTAAAGAATCTTGTAAGGGTTTTGATCAATAAAGTAGTATAATTAAACTAGAAATTACTTATCTCGTTGAGAAAAAAGTAGATTAGATTTCATGAGATCACTCCTCATAATAAAACCCAACCAAATCAATCCATCATAAAATTACTTATATAGGCAAATATAAATAGAATTACATAGGCAAATTAAAGTGTAGAAAATAATGTACGAGTGGCAAAAAAATAATCAAATTTAGATGACAAACGCACACATTGAAATAAAGTTGAGTTAAAAAATCAAACAACATTGAAATATATATATAAAGAGCAAAACATGCATTTTTACAAAATGATATTTAGGGAGTAAGATTGAGAATTATTTAGGAAATCGAAACATGTTGGGCCCACAATCTTTCGAAATAATTTTAAGATAAGATAACTACATAAATAATACAAGTAAATGATAACTAATTTTTGTTTACGACCAAGTCCTCCTAACTCTCGGTTCAATGTGCATCGATCCATTTTCGCTACTTTAATAGTCATTTTACAAAGACACATTTATATATTATAGTATAAATTTATTGATATTTTTTTAAGAGAAAAAGATCAACAGTTTTTGATAACATACATCATTATCAAACAATGTTGACTTTAAAGTATTTGCAAAAGAATAAAAAAACCATGAAACAATACCAACCTATATACACTACTAGTCACATGCTACCCATGTTTAATGATAATCATACTCCCTAACATACTATTTAATACGTATTACTTTGTATCAAAACTCAAAAGTGAACTATACATTTGAAACATCCAGAACAGGAAAATAAATAAACATAATATTTTAATTTTTAAGGGATTAGGGATTTTAGATTCAATAGCGTGTTTAAGTTGTATCTTTATTTATACTAAAAATTATGACATAAATATTTTTGACTTCAGCAATTGCCAATGCCAACTAAAATTGAAGTAGGAATTTTAAAAGAAAAGGAGAAAAGAGAGATCATAAACCGAAACTAAAGGAAGAAAAAGAATGACAGTACACAATTGCAAGACCTTAAATCCTGGCCATTAATTATAGTTTTACCTATTTACCTCACTCTCATTTTTACTACAGTAAAAAAAAAAATTCCCCACAATTGGTCTAAAAGCAATAGAACTGTAGTCTAATTTAATCTTTTACATCCATTTCTGAAATTATAGATTTGTATTAGATTGCGCACATGATATATGAATTGAATGTTACGATGACAATCTTATTAAGATCCATTATTGATATGTTTTGTTATTTTATTCGTGAAATGAAGATGCAATTGTGTACACAGAAATTTCAGGTTCTACTGTCAACTTTACGAATTATTATGTTTTATTTAAAAGATAAATTAATTTTCGTACAAGGAGATATGACCATTTTCGTAGAACCTGGCAGAATGGGCATACATATAGAAATTTGAAGAGTGAAGTGGTTCTTGGTATTTCCATGGCCTTATGACTTTCAAATACCTTAGTAGATTATATTCAATTCGTTCATAGTATTAGATCTACAGACTTTTGTTAGATTCATTGTTAAGGTTACATAACTATGAAGATTCTTAAATACATTTAACTCATCTTGGAAGGTTGTTCCAAGCATAAATAAAGATTTTAATTGTAATCTTAACACTCATGATTAAAAGACACACGTGATATATAAGCATTGTATAACCATCTTAAAAAAAAAAATGTAGTGTGTATTTAGTTAGAAGAATGAAAAAAAAAGTATGTGTATATATATAAATGCCTATATTTATGGTAAATCAAATCTATTTCGAATTTAATCTTCTTAAAAGAAAATAGATTTGCTGAAATAATTATCTTCCAAATCTTCAATCAAAAACTATATTATCTTTCCTTAAATGGATAAAACTTCAAGACTCCTTTCGTTAACCCTAGTTTTTTTGTGTGGCGTGTAAGCAACCCATATATTATATCCATATAAAGAAAATTTATTTTGTGTAGATATTATAGTGATCATTGTAATATATAGTTTATTTATATATAGTTTAAATATGTTAATAATAATTCCTTAAATTGTATATGCATAAATAAAGATTTTAATCGTAATCTTAACACTCCTGATTAAAAGACACACGTATTATACATGCATTGTATAACCAACTTCAAAAAAATCTGGTTATTCAATGCATGTATAGTTTAGTTATAAGAATGAATATATATGTATACACCGCTGATAATGAATATTTTAATTTTATATTATTTTGTTAGAATTCCTTATTGTTTAGGACTCTACTTCCTTGGATACGATCCTCATCCCAACAACGATAAATTACTATGTGCATGTGGAAATCAACTAAATTTAATTCACATTTACGTCAAATAAACAACGCATATACACGATATATGGAAATCTATAACAAATTTGAAAAAAATTAAAATAAAACCACGCATGTTATGATATTGATAGGAAACAATTATAATATTTAGTATTTGAAAACATTGTATATATGAGATTGAATAGTTTGGTGAATCAATATTGGTTAAATTACTTGCTAAATTACAAATTAAAAAAAAAACAAAAAAATTACAGCACAGATCTAATTAAAATTAATTAATAATGTTTGTCAAAATTTGGATCTATAAAGATATAACTTGAAGGATTAAATAAAAGCCCAATAAGGAAGTAGATATAGTCAGCCCAACCCAAATTGCAAAACTTTCCTCATAAACTTTGACTGCAGTAAAAAAAAATTAGTATATGCATGTGTATACTAGAATTTCCCTATAATTTGAAATTATTAATTCTATCATATCATGATTTATTTTAGCCTTTTCAAGCTATGCTTCATTACCTTTTAACGAAACTATTACAAGCTTTGACTTACAGAGTGCTTCCAATAACGTGTTTAACTTGTATCTTTATTTATACCAAAAATTATGTCACAACTCATTTTGATTTCAGCATTTACCAATTAAAGTTGAAGTAGGAAAGTACTAAAAAGAGAAGGAGAAAAGAGAGATCGATCAAAAACCGAAACTAAAGCAAGAAAATGATCAATCAAAGTGCAAATAGTATTTTCAATGATGTTTTTGTATTATAATTTGAAATTATTAATTCTATCATATTATAATTTATTTTAGCCTCAACTCATTATCTGAACGAAGCAAGATACCTTGTCCCCGGTTGCCTTTTAAGTAGCGTACAACCCTCAATGCAGCTTCCCAATACGCCTCCTTGGGTTGCTGCATAAATTGAGATAAGATGTGAACCGAATAAGCAAGATCTGGTTGAGTCGCAAATAAATATATTAGTAGTCCAATAAGGTGCCGATATCTCTCCGGATTGTCCAAAAATGGACCATCTGCAATGGCAAGCCTGTGGTT
Source organism: Scutellaria galericulata (assembly GCA_946896805.1). Classification (NCBI taxonomy): domain Eukaryota; kingdom Viridiplantae; phylum Streptophyta; class Magnoliopsida; order Lamiales; family Lamiaceae; genus Scutellaria; species Scutellaria galericulata. The sequence goes on from OX335797.1 coordinate 16,001,857, forward strand.
TTGTTCTATGGAAAAATAGGCCGGCATTGCTCCTAGTAAGCCTGCTTCCGATATAATATCAAGAGCATATTTTCATTGACAGAGAAACATCCCCTCATGATTTCGGGCCACCTCCAATCCTAAGAAATATTTCAAAGCACCCAAGTCTTTCATATGAAAACGACTCAAGTAAGCTTTAAATGTAGATAAAGCTACACTATTATTCCCTCTATTCTAAAAATCAGCCTAGGCGCCAGTCAAGTGCCCGACTAGCGCCTAGCGAATTTTAGAACACTGATTTATTCCCCTCAATAATCAAATCATCAAATTATTACTAGCTTTGGCTTTTACAGACTTCCAAAATGAAAATTCAACTTGTCTCCAATTAAAAGAAAAAACAAGTGGGACATTATTCCAAAATGTATTGCACTATGTATATTTGTCTTTTTGCTTCTAGGCATGTATTATTCTGCATGATTTCTTTAGCAATGAATCTAATTGCCTGCATTTTCCTTGGAAATATTTAGTTTGATTGGTTTTCTTTGAGAATTTTGATTCGGTAATTCTATTCATCTTTTTTTATTTTTATTTTTTATTTTTTTACCTAATTAAGATTGTGAGGCACTGAGGAAGATTTTGTGTGAGTAGGTTATTAAGGCACGTGAGTAGGGGTGGTTGGTTTAGTTTAGCTGCCCAGTTCTTCATAATTGGTTTTATTTTGAGTCACATTACATAGAGCAAGCAATCACTATTTTATTAAGAACTTTACCCTCTTTCAGATGTTTTCTAATTTGTCTTTTTTTTTTTTCCCGTTAGAATGTAGTAGGAATTTTAAAGTGACTACAATTTACTGTAATTACAATTTATAAATATATCAGTAAAAATTATGAGTTAATTGTTCGGGAAAAAATCATTTTTAGTTCTGTCATAGAGGCACTGTCCAATTTTAGTCATGTTAATTTCCAATTATGAATTTTAGTCCTGTAATTGAAAATTTTGACCATTTTTAGTACTTTTTTGGCCAAAATTTCAATTTTCCGGTCAATTTTCGACCAATTGATACACAATCGCCCCCAATTTTGAGGTATCTGATGACTTACGCTTATGTGACAGTTTATTTCTCATATGACATTTATTTTTGTATTATTTTTCTTACTAAAATTCCACGTCACCTGCCATGTCATCTAAATACATTAAAAAAATGTAAAATGAAAAATATATAAAAAAAATAAAAATGGAACAGAATTAAAAGAAAATAAAATCGAATTTAATAAAAGCATGAAACAAAAAACGGGATTTAGTATTGAATCCTAAATCAACGTAGAACCCTAAATCCCCAACTCACCCAACAACTCTAATCTCTAAAGTTGATTCTCAATCTAAATTTGTGGCGCCCATCCATAGAAAATCAGTCCCTGGTTCTTCCTCGCCATTCCGATCTGAACTCGCCTCTCGAATTGAAGGATATGTACTGATCGAAATTCTCTTCTTGCAGGTCCATCCCACCACCGCTTGCATCTTCATCGGACCTTCTTTCAGGATTTGAGCCAAAGTTTATTTTGCCATTAATACGAACTCTTCATTTGAGGAGATTCCAAAAGTTTATTCAACAGATGTTATAATTTGTATGATTCTTTCTAGGAAAATTGGCTGATTTTCTTTTTTAATCTCATTTAGCATTTGTATTTTGTGGTTTTTCGGTTTTTTTTTTACTTTAATTCTCTTCTGTTCTTTTTCATTTTTTAAAATTATTTAGATGACATGGCAGGTGACATGGAATTTTAGTGAGGAAAATAATACAATAATAAATGTCACATCGAAATAAACTGCTACATAAGCTTAAGTCATTAGATATCTCAGAATTGGGGGCGAGTTTGCATCACTCGTAAAAAATTGATAGGAAAATTGAAATTTCAGCAAAAAAAGGACTAAAATTGGTCAATTTTCAATTGCAAGACTAAAATTGATAATTGGAAATTAATAGGACTAAAATCGGACAGTGACTCTAGGACAAGACTAAAAATAATTTTTCCCTTAATTAATCAGTTCAAGTTGTAATTATTAAAAAAATTGGAAATCTTGAAATTATTGTATTCGTACAGAACAGAAGATACATGTACGAGGAAACAGTTGATTAGTTTAATATTTGAATGAAAGTTGATTAGTTTAATATTTGAATGAATTTTTCCCTTAATTGATCAGTTCAAGTTGTAATTATTAAAAAAATTGGAAATCTTGAAATTATTGTATTCGTACAGAACAGAAGATACATGTGCGAGGAATCAGTTGATTAGTTTAATATTTGAAAATATAAAAAATGAGTCTTCAATTCCATACACCTAACACCCTTAAATTAATTATATACATTTTTTAGAGCAACCACTGGTTTTACACCAAAAGAACCCAAAAGGAAAGCAAATCTATAGAGGAAAAAAAAAAAAAAAAAAACTATAAGTTGGACAACACTTATATTACGAAAAAAATTCCAAAATGCCATTTCAATTGAATAAGAAAGATTATTAAAACAGCCAATAAACTTTTAAAAATGTAAGATAAGAGGTTTATGTGGACACTATTAGTATTAATATGGGTTAACTAGAAGGACTTATATATCCTCTTTTTTTTTTTTCCGATTAGTAATAGTACACACACTAAAATGAAATAGTAAAAATATTAGATTTATATGAGCCAGCTATTTTAAATTAGTTATATGGTGGGATTTTGATCCCAATAAAGAAGATTAATCAAAAGGACATAACAATAGTAGTAGGACTACTATACATTTGGAATATTCAGAGAAGGAAAATAACTAAGCATAATATTTTGAGGGTTTAACGATTTTAAATTCAATAGTATGTTTAACTTGTATCTTTATTTATGACGACGTTTCTTGACTTCAGATATTTGCCAAATAAAGTTGAAGTAGGAAAGTACTAAAAAGAGAAGGAGAAAAGAGAGATCGATCAAAAACCGAAACTAAAGCAAGAAAATGATCAATCAAAGTGCAAATAGTATTTTCAATGATGTTTTTGTATTATAATTTGAAATTATTAATTCTATCATATTATAATTTATTTCAGCCTTTTCAAGCTAAGCTTCGACCTTTTAACGAAATTATTACAAGCTTTGACTTGACTTCCAAAATTAACCAATTAAAAGAAAAAAAACAAGTGGGATTTGATGCTTCCCCCTTTTTCTTTAATTTTTTAATGTTTTATTTCATTATTTTACATAAAAAGGTTGGACCTGAGGGCACAAGTGCAAATAATACTACGACTATTGACTTCCTCCCACATAGTCCATGGATAAGTTTTAGCTAGCATACTTTTTGACTGATCACTGAAACATGAAAATTAATTATAGAAAAACATTTTTAGTAAAAAAATATGTACTGCTAAGTTTTATCCCAATTTTGTGTTTCGAAGAATATATATATATATATATATATATATATATATATATATATATATATATATTATGAAAATATTATAAAATAAATACAATAAAACACTCCCAAGTAAGAGACCATCTCTTTCTCTCTCCTCTTCATACACTAACAATTCATCTCTCTACTTTCAACTACAGTATTACTTTTTATGCATCTCAATTACGTAAACTGGTCGTGGAATATATATATATATAAATATATAATGACTCTTTGAAACTGGACTTAGAATATATACTCTTTGAAACTGGACATGGAATATATATATATATATATATATATATATATATATATATATATATATATGCCTATCTCCATTAATTTACCTTGTAAGTGTGTAGTTTAAACCCCCTAAAAAACCTACTACGTACTGCAAAAATAACACAATAAAATAAACAACCAAACGAGTCGAACAATCTAGTTTTCGGATAGCCTCCCCTTCAAATAAATCGGTAGTAACAATTATCTATGCCCTATCCCAAATCTCGCCTTAGTGGTGCGACCAAACTAGTTCGAATTATTTCTAATGTTTAATTAATTAGTGAGTACGAATCCTAATTAATCTACCCTATGAATAACCCCAAAATATGTATTTAGGATTCAATTCATAAAATGCATTAACGAACCAGAATAATAGAGCTAACTAGCTACTATGAAAACGAAACGTTCGATTTATACAATCTAGACCTTGTTATCCCAAGAGCTACAAACTCTATTGCTACTATGATCACAAAATTATAACAATTACGGATTATAATTTGTAATCTAGCTATGGATAATAATTAAGCATGCAAGTGGATCAAGCTCACATAACCAATAAATTAACCTACGCATAACATAAAACAAATAACAAGAAAAACGAGATGGGATAGAAATACGTTACTACTCAATTAACGGTCGAATCATTCAAGGTTCCGGCGTCTCCTTGGGCTAGAAAAATTACTTAGCCTCTAAACATAGCTATTGAAAAATATATGATAAACAATTGTTTTCTTCTTGTTCTCAAATTCCCACTAACAAAGATGATTCCCAATTAGGGTTCTTTCCTCTTTTTATTCTTCCCCTCAAAGAATTGACTTTTTTTTTTTAACTAAATGAGAATCAATCTCCCTTAAAGATTTCATCTCACAAATGTGATAGGGAGAAAAATCTTAATCCTCAATTATCTGTCCCTTGATGTGTGCCTCCAAGGATGGTAAGTAAGACTTTATAACAGTGTCATTCTTTACTTTTGGCTCGTCTCGTGGACTCTCAAAATCTTCCAATTCTACCTGAATTAAGTAGAAAAATACAATATCAAAGTGATTGGAGACAAAAATAATTATATGTGGAAATATAAAGGTGTAGCTAAATATTGATCATAAAATTACCAATTTAAGCACAAAATCCCACTTATCAGATTCACAACTCAATTATCCACCATCCAAACCCTATAATTCAAATGTTGTTCGTGGGTAATGGAGCTCCATCTCACAAAAACTATCCGTGAGACCGTCTGCTATGAGTCTTTGTGCAGAATATGTGATTAAGTCTCATTTTTTAGTAGTGGTTTATTTAATGTTTATATTTCAAAGTTTAATTACTCTCAGATATTGTCAAATCATCAAGAAAATATATTGTCATTAGTTATAGTTTACAGATAATGTGATGCCTCTAATTTCCGTTACAAAAATTGCAGCTTATAGAGGTGGTTTTTACTTGGATAGTTGATTATATATTCACTCTCACCCAATATTTTTATTGTTATTACAATTTTACCATTGAAAGACACAATTTATGACACAATAATGGAAATATAGACTTTTTTGCTATAAAAAAAAACATATTAAATGAGAATTTGTGTTGCAGACACAATTTTCTTGGACCATTTAAATGCGAAAGCTAGACCAGACTTCTCAACCATTCCAAGCGATTACGGCCATAGCAATTTTTTTGGCCATCGTGATATTATTATTTATTTTAAGATTGATTTTAATTTTGAAAAATCCGGGAAGGCATACAATAAGAAGAAATATTTAATAAAGTATGTCTCTTTTTTATGATTTAAAATATTCAACAATATTATAAATTTAAAATTTTCATTATATATATAAAAATATATTTTATAAAAATATATTTTTCATTATAAAAATATTAAAATATTTTATATATATGGCTGCAATTTATAAATTTATATTTTTCATTATATATATACTTGTAATTTAAATTTCAACAACTTAATTCTGTGTATAAGCAAATTAAGATATATATCTCTCTCATAAACCGTACGCGTGTGCCCGCACCCATGCATGTTGACGAAATTTGAACTAGTTCCTATATATGACTCAGAGGGTCACATCTCGACCACATATAATTAATAGAACATTCGATTAATTGATCTTAACTATTACCGTGTTAATCCTTTAATTTGCATGAAAACTAGTATAAAATGCCACATATGCAACAAGGGGTTTTTGTACTAAGATTTGAGGTAAGAATGGAAAGGGACCACAACTACTCTTTCTCACTTGAAGAAAGAGTTAGACAAGTGGAAGTTGAGGTAATACAATTTCTAATTTGATCTTAGAAACTTATGTGAAGTAATTATAATATTTCTTCAATATGTGAATTAAGATCAGAAATTTGTTGATGATTGTAGATCGGAGAGTGGTTGGATAAGGATAACAAAGCTCAAGGCATTGTTGTTCAACAATGGTTAGAGGGAGTAAGTATGCTATACCATTATTGTAATATTTATTTATTATTATTATTATTTTTTGGTCACTAACCAATGTCATGAATATTTTTTTCCAGAATAGAAGAGGCTTAATGCAGGACAAGAATGCTAAGATGTTGGAAGCTAAGCACTGGCTAGAAGCAGTGAGTTTTCTCTTTTGAAGCTAATTAATTAAGCAAAAATTAATTGTATTGTGTGCAAAATTGAATGATTTCAGATCGACCCTCTTCATCGATACGGATCAAATCTGTGGTTGTATTTCAAGGAGTGGAAGGAGAGTAAAAGCTCAAGGAGTTTCTTTTCATGGCTTGATGATGGAGATGGGAGAGGGAAGGATGTGGAAAAATGTGGGAGGCGCATGTTAGATGGGCAAAGAGTCTCTTATTTCCAAAAGCAAGTGAGTTAAATCGTTACATAGATGATGATGAATAAAATGTGAGTTTCTTGATTGTTTGTTAATGAATAGGAAAGAGAGAGTTTAGAAGTGATGGCAAAAAAAGGGAGGATGTACTATAAAAGGAGTGGGAATCGAGTGGAGACGAAGGTGGAGGAGGAATGGATCTATGTTTTAAGTCCATTGGGAGAGTTGTTTGTGGGGAAGAAGGAGAAGGCTTCATTTCATCACTCCACTTTCTTAGCCGGAGCTCCGGTTTTAGCGGCTGGCTTCATACAAGTCTCTCATGGCACTATCAAGGTCTTCTTAATTACTTAACTTTTGCAATATGTATGTATTAAATTTTTTCTTTTGCACTTGTTTGATTTTGCTACATAGGAATTAAGTTGGAGCAGCGGACATTATAAGCCGACGAAAGAGAATTTCCAACGTTTGATTCAATTTCTTGAGGAAAAGGATGTAGATTTGACCAATATTATCATTTCCGAAAGGTTAAGATCATTTAGTGATGTGTTTTCTCCATTATTATTATTATTATTATTTGGGATTTGCAGATTTTGATTTTAATAAAAATGGCAGGATTAAAGGAGTGAATTTTGTCTGAAGACGAGGTTGTCTCCGACCGATGCTGTGGTTGTTTCATGTCTTGCATTACAAGTTACAAATAATACTTGTATGTACCATTTTCCCATGGAAGCCCTACCTAGCTGCGTATTTAATTATGTAAACCAATAAGAAAAGTTTGCTCGCAAAAGTACATGCTTACTGATAGGGGAATAGTGGTTTGCTGGTTCTTGGGGGGTATTTGACTAATTAAGAGAACATTGTGCAAGTAGAATGAAGCAAAAGTCTGTGGAATAAAAATATAAAAGTAACTAAGATTACTGACAAATCTCGCAAAAAATTAATTTATATATAGTAATTTAAAGCTGGAAAATCTATTTAAGAAAAATCAATTATATATCATATGTCCAAGTGTCCAACCAGCCCAAGTGCAAGTACTTTTTTTAATGCCTTGTCGACTAAATACTCTTTTTTTTTTTTTTTCCGACTAAATACTCTTCTAGCGTTCCTCTCATGCATCTATCTTTCACAAATATTACGTAATTTTTGGTAATATAATAGTATCTCATACAGAGACGGAGCTAGGGGGACTAGCGGCGGCGACTGCCCTCACTCAAATTTTCCGATCGAACTATTCGTATATACATATATAATGTAATTGTAGTTAAAAACACGGATTTCGCCCCCTTCAAATTTCAAAACCTTTGATAAATATCCCAAAAAAAAAATATTTCACCCCTCGTTAATAAATCCTGGCTTCCGTCCCTGATCTCATAGTATATATTATGAGAGAGAGAATTGTAACAATCCAAGTCAATAGTAGAATCCATTTAAAGTTGGTGCATTAATGAAGACGAATCTTAGCCCAATACTTTGATTAAATAAAAAAACCCAGAATATATAATCATATTATATGAAATCTCATGCATGTGTACACATGCAACACATATATTTGATTTCTACAATTATTCTGTGAATATTAATAAAACCAATTACACATTGTGTGTGATGCAAACATGAAAAATCAAGGAATGTGAGGATTACATGTCAAATTCCACTTGATCCCATAATTCGAAGAAGAAAAAAAAAACTCAAATTTGACAATTATTAAGTTATATGACTAAAATTTATATTTTTATTTTAACAAGATTAAAATAAATTTAATATTTCTATGGTTTCGATTATTAGGCCTCAATTTATTAAGCTATTTTTATGTGTGATACATCTATATATGTGTGTGATGCAAATATTATCCATCATAGTCCACTTAATATTTAAATACATTAGGAAGTTGGATAGTAGACTAAGTAATCTTGTTTTGCTTTAATTGATTAATTAATAAATAGTTTTATTAAGATATAATCTGCATGTTCCCAGAATCCCAGTGCCAGGGGTCCTACAAATAATATTTAGGTGGTCAAAAAGCAAAAACAGGAAGTGGATATCTTTTGTAAAGAGACAAAATTGGGAAGTGTGAATGAAAAATAGGAAGCCCAAAATACCATCTATTATCTTACTTTTGTTCCACGATCATGGAAGTGGATATCTTTCCATGTGGAAGTTTCCTTTATTTGAACATCACATTGAAAAAGATCAGTTAAAGCTAGATCTAAAGATGCGTTGAGAGTGATTTTATTCATACATCAAATAGGATGGTGTGGAAAATTCGAGCAACATCAGGATTAGCCTTCGAAATTTTAACGACTTTTTTCCTAAATTTTATTAAACAATGCAAGAAACCACTATTTTATTATACCCTCCTTGTCAATGAAAATTATGTGTTGGTTGTCATTGTTAATAAAATTGGAAATCTTGAAATTATACTCTATGCCTATTGAAGAAATGTACGAGGAAGAGGAAGCATTCGTTTAATTTAATATTTAAAAATAGAAAAAATCTGAGAGATGGATAGTGTAAGGTGGAAAGGTCAAAATTGTAAGAGAATCTTCAATTTAATAGGCATAACATTATTAATTATACATATTTCTAGAGCAACTACTTGCTTTACACCAAAAGAAACCAAAAAGAGATAAAGAATCAATAAACCAAAAAAATGAATCTTCAATTCAAGGGTAATTTTAATATATATCGTTGTATTAATACATCAATATTTTTTTACTGCGGTAACTTCTCTTTGAGGTAACTTTTCTGTTTTGGGCCGTGGGCTTGACTGTTGGGTCTCCCTATAATCATTTCATATCCTGAGTTGCAATAGCTCTTTCAACATGCATTTAATTTTGCTTGCATCACACCACACTCAAATCATTTTAAATGAATTATGGTGAGAGTATTGATCTTGCTACATGCATTTCATTTGCATGAAATAAACGACACCAATGAATTTTAGCGTGTATTATATATTAATTAAAAAAGATTTAAAAATATTAGTGGTTATATTAATTAAAAAAAAGTGTGGTTTATTGTCCCACCCAATTAACAGTAACTACAACAATTTGATCTTATTAATTGGCAAAGGACAGAATGGACTACACGTGGGGTGAGAACTTATCAGTATATATATTTGGTATTGTGTTCCCATGATAACACTAAACTCTATAGGAAGATAAGACATTCTATATAAATTCTACTAATTCAAGGCATTTGGTTTTATTTAGTATCATCGTTATACTAAATTTAAAATGAAATCAAGGCATTCCCTATCATGGTAATACTATATATGGTTAAAACGTTATGAATGGGTTGGTTTAAATTTTATTTTGATGATGGTAATTCTTATACTCCCTAGCTCTCTCACACATGTAGGTCTATTAATTGGACTTTATAAATTTATATAGATAAAGAAAATTATTGGAAAAGTCAATTATATTAGTACGTTTCCTACCATGTTAATATATAATGAGTATTATATTATTTAATGATCGTGATTAATGTTTTTTTATATTTATAAGATTAAAAAGATTAAATTGAATAAGGGTATATCAGTAAATGAACTAAGAAAAGAAAATGAACTTATATATATGGAAAGAATGAAGTATTATTAATATATTCAGATGTGTACAAACAGGAGATTGTGCCCGGAGATTAATAGGAATGATAATAAATAAATGGAGTATGATTATATAAAACGACAAATAAAAAAAATGAAAAATTAATGTTTTAACAAACGACAGATAAAATTAAACTAAGGAAGTAATTATTTAATTAGTGTTATTGGCATTGCGTGTGCCATTCATGATTCATATAATTAATTTGTTACTTTTTTGAGGAAATATTTGGATTTATTTAAATTTGTGTGGTGAAGATGGGTTAGGTTTTCAAAATGAGTTTTCAAGACTTTCAAATGTCTCTTTAGATTATCTTACATTATCGTTATCGTTTATGCTGTAACATTGAATATTTTTATTTTTAATAAATCTTTATATAAATTTTGATCTTCATAATAATATCAACTAGAATATAAAAATCTGAAAATCCAATGAAAAATGTTGTTGCGTCAGCATCACACAGTGGGAGATCTAACTGAAAAGTGTCAAATGGATGTTTACGAATGTAGGGACTTGCTGTCGGCTGGCCATTTTTAAAATCAAATATTTCAATTTAATAATGTTAATGAATTTATTAACTTATTTAAGGAAATATGGATTATTAAACTCGTACAGTAAAGAATAGTTATTGTAGATTAAAGTAATATCTAGATTTTTTTACACGATTATGATTTAGAAATTAAAATTAATAAAAAAATAACCTTTTGTTTTTTGTAGAAACAAATATTCTTTCTGCTGTCACATCTCACCTCGTGATGATCAAATCAAAATTTAGGAAGGGCCCAACTTTAATTATATAATTTTCTAGGACCTAAATATTAAAAGGCAGTCAACCATTATGACTTTTATTTTTCTTGCATTTATTTCAGAGAAGGTGACCCTAGTCAAGAATTGAGTCCCATTTTTAAGTTGTGGTCATTTGATGTTTATAATTCATAGTTATCGCCAATTTATCAGGAAAATATGCACATAAATTAAACAAAATTTCCATTTTATTTTTAATGAAATGTTTTCATATTTTATTTTGGTACTTTTTTTATTACCTAAATAAATTTCTAAAATTTCTTTATTTTGTATTTTTGGATTTACTTAATTAATTTTCAAATTTTTTGAAGTTTTCTTGATTTATTTAAATAACTAGATAATATTTTCAAAATTTTAAATCTATGAAATAATTTTAAGATTTTATTCATAATTTTTTGATTTGTTTAAAATTAGTTTTCGAATCATCTGTCAGATATCTGATCAAGTTAGTATTTTGCCATAAAAAAATTGTAGAAACTTTACCTATGAAAATGTACTTGAAAGAGTATACAGCTTTGGTCCTTCTATAGACACAAACAATCACTCAATCTTGACCATCCATTTTTATTTTCACCTTTTTACCTTTGATATAATTCTAAAAGCATTTTATATTTGATTCATTTCTTCCTTTCTTATCCATAGAAAAAATACATGATTGAGATTCAATTTGATTGATTAAAAAATGAGTACAATGATATTACTTTTTTATCTTTGGCTAACGATATTATTAAGATTCATCGTCCTATTCTCAATTCCCATTCTCAAAGAAAACTAATCAAAAGTAAAATTATGTCTCCAATGAAAAGTTGGCATTTAGATGATTAGATTCATATCTCAAGAAATCATACAAAATAATTAATGCCTATGTCAAAGAGAAAAACACACAAAATGCAATACAAATATGAAAACTTAATACACTTTCAAATAGGGACAAGTAGGTTCTTTTTTTTTGGGTGCCTCATATATGCATATAAGTGCATCGTGGTGTTACTACCAAATTTTTTTGGCTTCATATATATATATATATATATATATATATATATATATATATATATAAATAAGTGCATCATGATGTTTAACAAATTTATATCGAAAATTTTGATTTTATTTTTGAAAAATCCGGAATGGAATGCAATAAGAAGAAATATTTAATAAATTGTCTTTTTTTCATGGTCATAAATAAATAAATAAAAATAAAATTTTATATATATATATATATATATATATATATTGAAAGGTCTTTTTTTTATGATTTGAAGAAGGCCTAAAAAAAGGTAAAAAGATTCTTCAGAAAATTTTAAAAAATGTGTATGGTAATGGGGACATAATTGGCCAAGGAAAATGTCATACAAAAATAACTTTTTGCATTCAACCGAAAGAAGAAAAAAAAAAAAAAAAAGGGAAAGAAAAGAAAAACACATGACACGACTGACACGAGAGTAAGGGCTACTTTTAACCTTTATGTTATAAGCCGACAAATTTAATCTTTTCAATAACTGTTATTCATCAACAACCATGGATGCAATTGGGCCGACAGTTACAATTTAAGCCCAATTAAATTGGATCAATTCCCGAATTTCATTTTAAGTGAACTGAAATCCATTATATTGAATTAGAGACCCATATATGTATATAATTTTCGATGAATAAATAAATATTTCCATATCAAAAATATTGTATTCCTTATTTAATAAAATATCTTATCTTCTGAACTCCTGATATAATATTTGGGTACCACGTCTTAATTTCATAGTCAATAGTCAATACTATTTTCTCCATATACTAAAATTAGCAACATCATTTTTGTCAAAACATTCCAATTATCTTTGGAAATTGTAAGATAGAGCTTGGTGGACCTTGTTATTTTCCATTTGGGCCCGACTATAATGGCCCAGTTAGTGAAGGGAGGTAAAAGGATTGGGGGATTTTAAATGCAAGCCCATTATTTATTTCTACAACCCTATTTACAAAATATTAATATTTGATGCAAATGTATATACATCACCCATCTCATATGTGATAGTCAGCAGTCGATATTATTTTGTAACATCTTTTTGTCAAAACATTTCAAATATCTTTTTGGTAATTGTAAGAGAGAGCATATATAGTGGGCCTTCTTATTTTTCAATTGGGCCTCATTATAATGAGGCGTTTTAGTGAGTGGAAGAAAAAGAAATGCAACCCATGTTCAATGACAATTATACTCCCAATATATATATATATTTATTTATTTATTTATTTATACACGAAAATGACAAATTGTCCATTATGGGCAACTTTTAATATGCCCCACCAATGACGTGTAATGATCACATCCCCTAATTATATGAAAAATAAAATTAATAGACATTCTGAATTTTTTACACATAGCCGTCGATACACTTTAACATGCCCACAGCAGGTATGATAGCAGGTTTGTATACACATAATGTCCAAAGCAAGGACGAAAATATCGCTAAAAATGAGTCACCGATTTTAAAAATACCATACGTAAATTTTCGTCAAAATATCGCGGATATATCAGAAAATATTGGGGATATATCGGTAAAATATCGTTATCGGTAAGGTTGTGTTCATTTTTGTCAAAATATCGCGGATATATCCAGAAATATCGTGGATATATCGGTAAAATATCGTTATCGGTGGAATTTTTGAATTTTTTTTTTTTTAAATACTATATTGGACTAGGATATGAAGAATCCAAAATTGGCCAAGTGTAATGAAGTTATAGGGCATACATATGTATTTTATTATGTATTTTATCTTCTTTGTTGTAAATTATAAATAAATGATAGATCACTTCTATGAGTTCATATATTTGGATCCAAGGTTTGTTAGTTATACAAAATTTTCAATTCTCCTTCAAATTTGGCCTAAACATATTTTTTTATTTGAAATTTAAGTTCAATACATGTATTAATATTAGTTATAAATTATAAATTGAGTTATTTATCCCTCTCTTTAATTGAGTTATTTATCCTTCTCTTTAATTTATATATATTTTTATTTTTATCTATGAGTGGAGTAAACAATTACTTTATATAAATTTAATTAAATTATTTACAATAAATTAGTACACTAGTATTTAGGTTCCTCTCATAATTTAATTAATTTTAATTAAATTATTTACAATAAATTAGTACACTAGTATTTAGGTTTCTCTCATAATTTAATTAAGTTTAATTAATTTTTTTGAAATTTAATAAATGGATTATGATGTATATAATATTAATGTATCTTTATATTTATTGTAAATTTATCATTTTATTTATAGTTTTAAGTTCAATATATGTATTAATGTTACTTATAATATTATATAAAGTACTAGATATATTTTTCAATTTTTTTTACAAATTTTTTAAAATTTTTGCGTAAAAAAACCGATATATCCACTTTTTTTCTTCCCTTTTTTTCCTTCATGCTAATTTCTCACTTTTTTTTTTCCCTTTTCATTATTAATTTAGTTTGAGTGAATTTCTTTTTCTTTTTTATTATGAATCTTTTTATAGTGTATTTAAATGATATTTATTAAAATTGAGTTATTTATCTCTCTTTTTATATATTTATATTTTTTTCTATGAGTGGAGCAAACAATTATTTTATATAAATTTAGTTAAATTGTTTTAAATAAATTAGTACTCTAGCATTTAGGTTCCTCTTATAATTTAATTAAGTTTAGTTAATTTTTTTGAAATTTAATAAAAGGATTATGATGAATATAATATTAATGTATCTCTAAATTTGTTGTAAACATATCTTTTTATTTGAAATTTAAGTTCAATATATGTATAATGTTACTTATAATATTATATAAAGTACTAGATATTTTTTTCAATTTTTTTTACAAATTTTTAAAAAAATTTGCGTAAAAAACCGATATATCCACCGATATCGATATATCCGTCGATATATCCGTAAAATCAAGGTACCGATATATCCGTCGATACCGATATTTTTGTCCTTGGTCCAAAGATATATAGGGGACACGTCGACTATGTGAGTAACAGGGGGACGGCACCGAATCCCTTTGACTTAAATTTAAATTTGTTCTTTCTACTTCTCCACCACCGAATCTCTTTCTCTCTCCTCTTCCTACACTAACAATTCATCTCTCTACTCTCAACAATTACTTTTTATCCATCTCAATTACATATATATACCAATAATAATAGAATTACCACAAGACAACTGAATATCTCAGTTTAAATAGCGGTTTAGAAATAATTTTACTTTGTTGTAATATAAGTTTTATCCAACTCTTTATACTTCTTTTTATATATATCCTATTTATCCCTATCTCCATTAATTTACCTTGTAAATGTGTAGTTTAAACTCCCTAGAAACCAATTACATAGCTAGTACTATTCATTTAAGTATATTATATACTTATATAGATTCCGTGTCACGACTTTAATTAATTGGTTTTGTTTGGAATGAGTTTGACCCGTGTCCTCATATCGGCATTATGCCAACTTCTTTTTCTTTAAATTAATTTCATAAAGAAGAAGGAAAGAAAATCATGCATTTTTCCGTGTTCTGCATACACATAATTCCAAGGTAATTCTATTAATAAAAACAATTTTTTTTTTCGGTATAAAAAAAAGTCATTGTCCCAATAATTAATTATTGTTTCGTATATATTGAACAGCATAAACGCAATACATTGCGACGTCTATATTTTAGCAAGTCATCTAATAATTAATCTACACCTTTTATTGTGTGGTAAATATTAATTTCTAAGTGTTCATATATACTCCTTAAACAGAGAATGGACCAACACATGACGATGAAGGAAGGTGTAGTACTTTTTTTTTCTTTTCTTTAAGAACACAATTATATACACACACACACACACACACATCATGCTTTGAAAATGACTTCTAAAATTATAATCACCTTTGACATTCAAACGTCTATGCCAAAATTTGATAGGTATACATCTCTACTTAATAAACAAAATGACACTTGAAAATTCCATCCCACAGTAACTAAAGAAAAGAATTTGAAAAAAAAAAAAAAGAAAGAAAGGTATGGCCGGTAATATTTAGGAGCAGCATATTTGACAAGACATTATCTAGTTATGTCCATTTATTTTCTCAATTTAATTAAATATTCTTTAGTACTTATGATGTTGACGTCACCAAACAACTTTGAAAATTTAGACCATCTTTGTCATTTTCTTTTATTTGTTGAAATCTATTTTCAAATGTTAAAGTACGTCACGAGTTTTCTTGTATGGACTAATTTCATGATTTCCACTTAATCGTCATTTCGTATTTTTTGTTGATAAGAAGAAAAATTATGCAAATAAAAGCTGATTTTTTTTATTTTGGATATATTACTATTTGTCCAAAGAAAATGTGTGCTTCAAAGATATTGGGTAAAATTCTATAATATGCAAAACAAAAAAGTTTGACTAGGATTTCTATATTAATTATTATTTGTAAAGTGTTATTTACAAAGTAAATATCAATAATTGATTTTACAATTTACAAGCTGGCTCGTTTATTATCAACAAACTTTCAAAGAGTTCACAAATTTATATGTTTTTTGCATTCTTGGTCCATGCATCTTGCAATTTTTCTCTCTAGTTTTGTCCTGATAAAAGTCAAACTCCACTCAGACCAAAAGTAGATTATTTCCTAAATGGTACCATCCACTTAATTACATATCTCTTATAGATTTTTTCCCCTAATTTCAAAAATTAAACTACATTTGACATGACCAATTTATGGACATAGTTACTAATTGTATCCGATCATATTAGCTACATCATAGGATTGCGAACTGGGGTGTGTAGAGGTACTAAAATTATTTTATTATAATTTATTTTTTTATGTTAAAAAAAGTAATCTATAAGTTTAAAATTATTTTCAGAAACTATTATTGTTATTAGTTATTCAAAAAAAATCATTTCTAATATTAAAACATTCTTTCTGATTTATAATATTTGATTTTAATTTAAAATGATTGAAGAGACTAAAGGCCATTGGTTTGATGTTATTGTATTTCATTTATACTGTACCATAATATATATTATACAATATATGTTATGCATACACAATATTCATATTTCAACACATTTTCATAATATTGTATTAATTCTAATTGTATAGGTATGTATAATCATAAAACATGTATGATGTATTTACAAATATATATTTGTACCGTATTGTGTAATTTAAATTCCAACAACTTAACTCAGTATATACACAAATTAAGACATCTCTTTCTGAACGTGGACAAGCACACACAATTAGATGAGTCTTGTGATCATTTTTTCCTACGTATCTAAGTATCCATGAATTTGAACCAGCTCCACTATGTGACTCAGACATCTCGTCCATAATTGAATTCTAAGACTAATATTAAATTAAAGATTCTGTTGTTGAATTTTTTTTTTTTTTTTGCAATAATTAGTTATACGCTAAAAAGCATATATATTCTGAAAAAATCATCACAGTAACCAAAGCTTGCAAATTTGACCTAGGATAATTTAATAGAAGATTCTATTGATTAATCTAACTTTGCAATTATTACCGTGGTTAATCCTTTAATTTACATGAAAACTAGTATAAAATGTCACATCTGCTACTAGGAGTTTGTTATAGAAAGATTTGAGGTAAGAATGGAAAGGGACTGCCACTACTCTTTGTCACCTGAAGAAAGAGTTAGACAAGTGGAAGTCGAGGTAATATACTTTCTAATTTGATCTTGGAAACTTATGTGAAGTAATTATAATATTGCTATGAATTAATTTGTTGATGATTGTAGATCGGAGAGTGGTTGGATAAGGATAACAAAGCTCAAGGCTTTGTTGTTCAACAATGGTTAGAGGCAGTAAGTATGATATATACCATTATTGTTTTTTCTTCGTTTTTGGTCCCTAACTAAAGCCATCTTTTGATCTTTGCAGAATAGAAGAGGGTTAATGCAGGATAAGAATGCTAAGATGTTGGAACCCAAGCATTGGCTTGAAGCTGTACGAGTCCTTTTCTTTTGAAAGTAGTGTATAAATTTAAGACGAAACAAATATTGTTAATTTTCTTGATGATTCAGTGCAAATTGATTGCTTTCAGATTGACCCACATCATCGATATGGATCAAATCTGTGGTTGTATTTCACGGAGTGGAAGCAGAACAAGAGCTCAAGGACTTTCTTTTCATGGCTTGATAATGGAGATGGGAGAGGCAAGGATGTGGGGGATTGTGGGCGGCGTATGTTAGATGGACAAAGAGTCTCTTATCTCCAAAAACCAGTGAGTTGACTCAGTACATGATGAAGATGACTCAGTAAATGTGGGTTTCTTCATTTGTTGTTAATGAATGAACAGGTGGAAAGAGAGGGTTTTGAAGTGATGGTGAAAAATGGGAGGATGTACTATAAAACAAATGGGAATCGAGTGGAGACGAAGGCGGAGGAGCAATGGATCTATGTTTTGAGTCCATGGAAAAAGCTGTATGTTGGGAAAAAGGAAAAGGGCTCATTTCATCACTCCACTTTCTTAGGTGGAGCTCCGGTTTTAGCGGCTGGCTTCATACAAGTCTCTCATGGCACTATCAAGGTCTTCTTATTTAATTAACTAATTTTGCAATATTATTAATAGTCTTAATTCCATTTTTCTCTGTTGGTGGTGGTGGTGGTGTTTGATTCTACATAGGAATTAAGTTGGAGCAGCGGACATTATAGGCCGACGAAAGAGAATTTCCAACTTTTGATTCGATTTCTTGAGGAAAAGGATGTAGATTTGACCAATATCATAAGTTCCCAGAGGTTAGTTGCTGTGTTTTCTCCATTATAATTATTATTCTTATTTGGGATTTACAGATTTTGTTTTTGGTAAAAATGGCAGGATTAAAGGTGTGAATTTTGTCTGAAACGGGTAGAAGAATCACAACTTTCCGGCTGGCCGCTGCTGTGCTTTTGAATGTCCTGCATTACAAGTTACAAATAATACTAGTAGCGTTTTCCCATACAAACCCTAGCTACATATGTATATATATTGTTTTCAAATCATATACAAGTTGTTGAGGCTGTTGCGTTTGCTTCCCCATCCATCTAGAGAGATAGAGAGAGTTTAACTCACTTTTTAGGTAATATATGATGAATGGCTTTTGGGTAATTCTATCGAGATTGTCAATAGTAGGGGAATAAGGCAGCGACCATGGGGCAAATATGCAGCGGCCATGGGGCAAATATGGGAATAAGGCAGCGGCCATGGGGCAAATATGCAGCGGCCGTGGGGCAAATATGCAGCGGTTCATTTCTGGATTTTAGGGCAACAAACAAAATCAAACTATGAAAGTAATTTTAGGGAAAAACTCAACTTTCGTCCTCTAACTTAGGTCTTGTCCAATTTTGATCTAATATCTTTTCACTTTCCAATTTTAGTCTTCTAACTCCTTAATTTGTCCAATTTAGGTCCGATTTTAACCACGTCAGCAAATCCGGTGGCCACGTAGGCAAATATGGTGGCCATGTCAGCAAACCCGGTGGCAACGTAGGCAAATTTGCCTATGTGGCCACCGAATTTGTTGACGTGCCTAAAATCGGACCTAAATTGGACAAATTAAGGGGTTATAGAACTAAAATTGGAAAGTGAAAAGATATCGGAACAAAATTGAACAAGACCAAAGTTACAGAACTAAAATTGAGTTTATTCCGTAATTTTACAAATTAGTATTATTGGCATTGCGTGTGCCATTCATGATTCATATAAAGGACCTAGACAATTAACACATTTTGATTTAATATATAATATTTATGGATTTGTTAACCTTTTTGAGGAAATTAAAATGGATTTACATAAATTTGTCAGGTTTTCAAAATCGTTTTCAAGACTTTCAAATATTTCTCTAGACTACACATTATGCTGTAACATTAAATTTTATTTTTTTAATAAAATTTGTATATATTTTGATCTTCCCATTAATAGCAACTAGAATATAAACATATAAAAATATAAAAATCTTAAAAAAAATGTTGTTGCTCAGCACTCAAAGTGGGACCTTCCCCTCCAACTGAAAGTATCAGAGGATGTTTCTAAATGCTGACATGTAGGGCTTGCTGTCGGCTGGCCATTTCTTAAAATTAAAATATTTTAATTTAATAATGTTCATGAGTTAATTAATTAATAAACTTATTTAAGGAAATATGGATTATAAAACTCGAAAGGTAAGATACTAAGAATAGTTATGTTTGTACTCATAAGATTAGTTTACCAACAAGTATATCACTCACCTTGAATAAGTTCTCAAGTTCGAATCCCCCACCTTCAATTATAAGTCAAAAAAAAAAAAAAAGTTATGTTTTAAAAATTAAATCTAGATTTTTTAGACGATTATGATATAAACATTAAAATTATTAAAAAAATAACCTATCGTTTTTCAAGCAAAAATTATTTTTTCTGTTATCACATCTCACCAGGGGATAATCAAATCAAAATTAGGAATTGGGAATCCCAACTTTAATTATATATTTTTCTGGTCCTACATTTTATAAGGCAATCAACTATTGCGACTTTTATTTTTCTTCCATTTATTTCAGAACATATGACCCTAGTCAAGAATTAAGTCAATTTTTTAAGCAGTGGTAAACACTTTGATTCATTTGATGTTTATAATTCATAGTTTATTCTCTCAGAAAAGCTAGCCCTAAACACCAACAATTTATCAGAAAATATGCACATAATTAAACATAATTTTAATTTATTTAATTATAAAATGTTTTCATATTTTAGTTTGGTACTTTAATATTTTCCTAAATAAATATCTAATAATTTCTTTATTTAGTGTTTTTATAAGATTTTTTTTAATTACAAGATAAGTCTGTTACCTTATGATCCATTGTGGGCATACTAATATGTATCTATAGTTTATGTGCTAAAAATCCAACACAATTATTAATTTCAAATCACAATATTTAAAGGTACAAGATACACATTAGTTGTGGATATTTTAAGACAAGCACCCACAGTGGATAAGGGAACATTATTTTTTACAAGCAAATATGTTACCCTACCCACCATAAGCACATATTAGTATGTTCACTACTAATATTTTAAAAAAATTAAATCTATTAAATAATTATAAGATTTTATTCATATATACTTTGTTGTATTTGTTTAAATTAGGTGTCGATTCATCTGTGAGATATTTGATCAAATTAGTATTTTGCCTCAAAAATAGGTACGAAAACTTTATCTTTGAAAATGCTACTTGAAAGAATACAACCTTACATGTGTGAACTCAAAATACAAGAGAAACTAATGAAATTCATAAAAGTGGGAATAATAATGCATTTAATTTTTCATTGGACCATAAGTTACTAAAAAGCAAGCTTCTCTGAGAGAGACAAAACAAAAGCATGAGCATGTCATTGTCACACAACTAGAAAGCAGGAAATGAAACAAAATAAGATGAAAACGAGGTAACTATATTCCACCAACCACCACTCAATTAATTCCTCACATGCCTTTATCCATAGTCGGCCACTCTATATTAGGAGGGAAAAAGTTGGGTAGAATCGAATCAAAATTCTCAAACAAAACCAATCATAATAAAACTATTTTCGATAATCACAAAAATAGTATAGACGAAATATATAATGGCGTATATCTTTTTTTCTTTATTTAAACAAGTCCTAAAAAAGAGTCAAATGTGTCCTCATAAAATTTTGAAAGTGGTATAATGAAGGGGACATGATTGGCTTACAAAATAACCCCAAAACAGAAAGGAGATTAGAACATTAGTATATATGCATGTAACAATCAAAATGAAAGGGAGAAAAAAAAAAAAAAAAAGGTTTAATGGTTTAAAGAAGGCCTAAGAAAAGGTAAAAAGATTCTTCAGAACATTTTAAAAAATGTGTATGGTAATGGGGGCATAATTGGCCAAGGAAAATGTCATACAAAAATAATTTTTTGCATTCAACCAAAAAAAAAAAAAAGCGGAAAGAAAAGAAAAACACATGACACGACTGACACGAGAGCAAGGACTACTTTTAACCTTACTATAAGCCGATAAGTTTAATCTTTTCAATAACTGTAATTCATCAACCACCAATGCTGCAATTGGGCCGACAGTTACAATTTAACCCCAATTCAATTGGATCAATTCTCGAAGTTCATTTTAATTGAACTGAAATCCATTATATTGAATTAGAAGCCCATATATTTATGTAATTATCGATGAATAAATAAATATTTCCATATCAAAAATATTGTATTCCTTAATTTCATTGCAATACTCAATACTATTTTCTCAATTGTATACTATTTTGTAGCAACATCTTTTTTTCGTCAAAGCATTCCAATTATCTTCGGAATTTGTAAGAGATGTACAGCTTAGTGGGCCTTCTTAATTTTCAATTGGGCCTGACTATAATGACGTGTTTAGTTAGTGGAAAATTAAAGAATGGAGTTTTGAAATGCAGCCCATATTTAATGACAATTATACTCTCTAATATGCTATTTAAATACAAATTAAAAATGAGTATATGTAATAAGTATTATTTTGTATTAAAACTGAACTATACATTTGGAACATTCAGAGAAGGAAAATAAATTAGCATAATATTTTGAGGGTATAGGTATTTTAAATCCAACAGTGTGTTTAACTTGTATCTTTATTTATGTCAACTCTTCTTGACTTCAGAAATTGCCAATTAAAGTTGAAGTAGGAAACTGAAAAGAGAAGGAGAAAAGAGAGATCATAAACCGAAACTAAAGCAAGAAAAATAATGAAAGTGCAAAGAGTATTTTCAATGGTGTTTTTGTATCATAATTTGAAATTATTTATTCTATCATTATTATATTAGAATTTATTTTAGCCTTTTCAAGCTAAGCTTCATTACCTTTTAACGAAATTATTACAAGCTTTGTCTTACAACTTCCAAAATGAGGATTCAACTTTTCTCCAATGAAAAAAACAAAAAAAAAGTGGGATCTAATGATTCACCTTTTATTTTATTTTATTCTTTTTACATAAAAAGGTTAGTGTAACGCCCCCTTCTAGTAGGGTAATTACTTCTACTAAATTATGCTTAAATTCTCAAATTAATAAAAATATGTCATAAGGATTCATAGAATTTATTTTTTTTAAAATAGCGGAAACAATTTTATTAAGAAACATATCAGAGTTTTAAAATAATCTAAAACATCCAAAAAGAATTAAATCGTTTGTGTAACACTTTCATCAAAAAACAAAAAACAAAAAAACAAAAGTCTTCTTAACATGCAAATTTAAACCAATTCCGAGGTCGTCACCACCAATCACGCTTCAACGCTGCTACCTTCTTGCATCACATCTTACCTTTACATTTATCTACAATATGAGGTAATACTATAAGCAAAAACTTTAACAAGTACATCACCTATCTCACAAAAAAAATTTCTTTGAAACTTTTGAAAACACTAGAAACATCACTCATGAAAATAATTAACTCTTATACTTGAAAATAATATACTATGAGCCCAGACTTGGTACCAATGCGCACAACTCCAAAGAATCCAAGGTAGTTAGCCACCGAATCCAAATGGAGCAACTAATAACTAATAGGGCAGTTTAGGAGCCCTTAACTTCTTCTTGTGGGCAGTCTAGGAGCCCGGTACCAATCTCTTAAAAATATAAAATAACACTTTGTATTTATAAATACTATCTCAAAATATTTTTCTCACTTTTCATAAAACAAGATTAACTAGCATTTTGTACTTGATATAAAATACATAAAGAACAACTAATCTCTTCACATTCATAGAATTCACAAAGCACTTAACTTAGCAAATCATTAAACAATATTCACTTAAACACAAATAAGTATTCACATAAGTTCTGCATCAATATAAAACAATTAAAACAAAACTACTCATACTGCAGGTGAGAGATGTACTTACTTAAAGCTTTCAAAACTTAAAATATCTCAAGACTCTTAAACGCTTCTAAGTCTTCTCAAGCAAATCTAAAATATAATTATCGATGACATCATAATCAATTAACCTAATACATATTAAATTTATATAATTATAACTTCTTGTAATTATAATGTGACAGTCCTAAACGAGCCAGTTAGCCACATGAAATAATTAAATTATCAAACTCAAACATTATTTATTTACATTTTCCCGAAATAAAATATGTTGGTCACTTTATAAGAATTATGAAAGGTGTAAATATGTTCTTAAACTAACCGTGAACTAATTAAGTAATTTAATCAATCATACCATAAATCAATGTTTCTATGCTATACTATGTAACTATCATCGGCACATTCATCCTCATTCTTGCAATTTAATTAATTTTCGTATAATAATTATCTTTATAACTAATATCATGAATTATGAAGAGACATTTAGAATAGTACTAAATCCTAAACATCACCAACTTATTAATTATTTACCTAATATAATAATACATGGTTTCAGTGAAATTACTAATAAAATACACTCTTAAGTTACAGAAATTGGAAAGTACACTGTTGGCGCAATAGAAAGTCTTTAAATAATTTGATAACCTTAATTAATATTAGACTCTGCAA
This sequence comes from Scutellaria galericulata, assembly GCA_946896805.1. Classification (NCBI taxonomy): domain Eukaryota; kingdom Viridiplantae; phylum Streptophyta; class Magnoliopsida; order Lamiales; family Lamiaceae; genus Scutellaria; species Scutellaria galericulata. The sequence goes on from OX335797.1 coordinate 16,026,298, forward strand.
AAGGAAACAATTCCTAAAACTAATTAATTAACCAAATGGGTTTAATTATGTTTATTCAAATAATCATGAGATCTCACTTCTTTATGCAATTGCAACGTGATATCGACTTTCCTAAACTAAGCAAATTAAACAAAAGGTCTTTATCTAATAATTAATTACTTAAAAGAGCCGAACACACAACCCAATTCTCAGTTCTACAAAGTGAATAAATTAACTAGTCAATCTATTTGCAATTAATATTGAAGATAAGTGATTTCCAGTAAATTCCATTACCTTAACAATCATAATGAAATTCATCTTCCATAACAATTTTAACATCAATACGATACATTTAGTCTTCTATTTTAGAACTTTATATGTATACTTGTGTATATTTATTAATATTCTCCACCAACAACAAAAATCAAAAGACATAGTCATACAAAAGACTCAATTTCTCAGTCAAAGACCATAAATATAAACTGTCTAAGGAAGAAATTATGGAACGAAAGCTTACGAAATAAATGCGCCGCTTCTAAATTCCTATATCTAATTTCCACTAATTATTTAATAATCTTAATCACATAAGGTATAAGTTGTAATATTTAATTATCACATAAGTGAGGGCATGACACAAGTACTGGAAATATAACTACGATTATTGATTTCTTCACGCATAGAATAATTAATTAATTAATTATTCTTTACTTTTGATGTTGACGTCACCCACCGCTTTGAAAATTTCGACCATCTCTTTCATTTCCTTTTATTTATTTAAATCTATTTTCAAATATTAAAAGTACATTTTGTTTGCTTGTCTATACTTCTTATATGAATTATGATACAATTTGTATTTCTTGTCGACGTATAAGAAGAAAATTAAATTATGCAAAAGCTGATTTTTTTTTTCTTTTTGGTAATTAAATTAAATTATGTCATGTTTACGATTGGTCCAAAGGAAATCTATGCTAGCTTCAAAGATATTGGGTAAATTCCCTCGAATAAAAGATATTGGGTACCTAAACACGCCCAGCTAGATCACAAATGCGTATTGATCGTTCAATAAAAATAAATTACAAGTTCATTTACTAAAATATATAATATGCAAAACAAAACGTTTGACTAGGATTTCTATATTTATTGTTATTTGTAAAAGTGTAATGTACAAAGTAAATATCAAATTATTGATTTTACAATTTAAGCCTGATCAACAAACTTGCAAAGAGTTTGACTAGGTCCATGCATCTTGCAATTTTCTCTCCAGTGAAAGTCAAACCCCATACACAGGAAAAAAGAAGATTATTTCCTAAATGGTATCATCCACTTACATTATATATCTCTTTTAGATTTTTTTTTTTTCTAATTTCAATATTAAACTACATTTGATATTACCAATTATATATGGGCACTGTTACTAATTGTATCCAACCACATTAGCTACAAAATATTATTGTGGACTGGGGTCCTGGGTAGAGATACTAAAATTATTTAATTATAGTAATATTTGTATTTAATTAACTATTATTATTATTATTATTATTATTATTATTATTATTATTATTATTAGTTATTGAAAAAATTCTTAGATTTTGTATACCATATACATATTATTTATGCAATTAAAATATTTTTTTCTGATTTAATAATATTTGATTTTGAATTTAAAATGATTGAAGCTAGAGACTAAAGGCTCTTAGTTTGATGTTGTTGTATTTCATTTTATACAATATATGTTATTCTTACAAAATATTCAATATATATATATATATATATATATATATATATATATATATAAATTCATAATGTTGTAATATTCTTGTATATGTATTTTATAATCATAAAAATGCATGATTGTATTTTAGAAATATATATTTGTACCATATTATATTATGTAATTTAAATATCAACAACTTAATTCCGTATGTGTGTGTATGTATATATATTGAACGTGGACACGCTCACACAATTATATGATATATTCTTGCCTTTTTTTTTAAGCCTGCATCCATGTTGACGAAAATTTGAACAGAGCTCCCGGTATGACTCAGATTGGTCACTTCTCGATCATATTAAAATGAAGGCTGGGATTAAAACTAAATAATCAGTTGGGAAAATATTAAAAAAATGCAATAATCAATTAGTTGAAAATTTGACCTTGGAAGTTTAATAAAACATTCGATTACTGCTATAAAAAATGTTACATCTGCTAGCTACTAAAATTTGAGGTAGGATGTCTTTAGGCAGCTGCTGCAACTCGTTCTCAATTGAGGAAAGAGTTATATCCCAAGTGGAAGCTGAGGTAATATATCCTTTCTAATTTGGTCTTAATTAGAACTTATGTGAAGTGATTATATTGTTGCTTCTATATATGATGAGTTCAATTAATTATTGATAGATGAGAGAGTACTGGTTGGATAAGAATAACAAAGCTCAAGGCATTGTCGTTGAACAATGGCTAGAGGGAGTAAGTATGATATACTTCCATTGTTGTTAATTTTTAATTATATAACCAAAGCCAATTAGCAATATATGTTATTGATCCCTGCAGAATAGAAGAGGGTTAATGCAGGATAAGAATGCTAAGGTGTTGGAAGCCAAGCACTGGCTTGAAGCTGTGAGTAGTTTTCTTTTGAAAGTAGTCTATAAATTGAAGTTGAAACAAAAATTGTGAATTTTCTTGATGGATCTGTGCAAATTTTAAATGCTTTTAGATCGACCCCCTTCATCGATATGGATCGAATCTGTGGTTCTATTTTATGGAGTGGAGGAAGAGTGAAAGCTCAAAGACTTTCTTTGAGTGGCTTGATAATGGGGAGGGCAAAGGGAGAGATGTGGAGAAGTGTGAGCGGAGTAAGTTAGATGGTGAACGAGTTTCTTATCTCCAAGAACCAGTGAGTACTTAACTCGTTATATACATGATGATGTGGTTTCTTCATTTCTTGATTGTTGGTTCATTTGTTAATAATTAAATAGGTGGAAAGAGAGGGTTTTGAAGTGATAGCGGAAAATGGGAGATTGTACTACAAAACAAGTGGGGTACGAGTGGAGACGGAGGGTGAAGAATGGATCTATGTATTGAGTCCGTGTCGAGAGCTGTTTGTGGGGAAGAAGAAAAAGGGCTCATTTCATCACTCCACTTTCTTAGCCGGAGCTCCGGTTATGGTGGCTGGCTCTATACAAGTCTCCGATGGCACCATCAAGGTGATAATATATAGTATAGTCTCCCATGAATGTAGGGTATTAATTTCTCAAGAAATTATTTATGTTTGGGATTTTGTTTATATATTGTATAGGAATTAAGTAGGAGGAGCGGGCATTATAAGCCTACAGAAGAGAATTTCCAACGTTTGATTCGATTTCTTGAGGAAGAAAATGTTGATTTGACCAATATTAGGTTGGAGAAGATGATCATTTACTATTTTCTCCAGTATTATTATTATTGGGGATTTGCAGATTTTGATTCCAAGTGAATTGCAGGACATACCTGAATTTTGTCTGAAAATGGGCGGCGGCAAAGGAGGTCAGACCGAATCTCCGGTAAATGGGCGGCGCTGTTGAATTTGTTCTGAAACGACGTTGTCTCCGGTGAAGGAGCTCTGACATATATGGAGTAGCAGCTGCTGTGGTTTTCTTGTCTTGCATTACAAGTTTAGAATAATAATATTATATAGCATTTCTCATGGTGAAACCCTTGGATGTTTGACGAGGATGGAATTAGAAATACTACAAAAGTTAAAAACAAGTGCGATTTAAGTTAGTTTTTAACTCATCACTTGGGGTTAGTTAGGGACGTTGTTGGCAAAGGGTTATCAGTTTCTGTTGCTATATATATGTAAAAGTTAAAATGGGATTCATTTGGAGGTTTAAGCATGATTTTCATTCACTAATAAAATTCCTGCATTTCTATCTTTCCAATATGAGTTTTCTGTGGATTTTGACTTGGTCATGAACCGGCCGGAGAAGTCGAGGATTGTTCTCGGTCGGATATTCCGACCGGTTTGGTCGTGTGCTTGTCTGACAGACTAAAAACTTAATCCTTTAGAGTGAGAACATCAAAGAAGAGGAGAGAGAGAGAGACCCACATGGTTGTAAGGGAATTTTTGGTAATAGTATAATTATAATGAATGGTTTTTGGTCATTAATTGTATCGAGATTGTCAACCCTAGGATCATCTGAAGTTGGTGCATTAATGAAGGCGAATCTTTGCCCAATAATTTGATTGAAACTTCACCTGAAATTTAATAAAATTTAAAATTATAAAAAAAAATCTATAATAATAGTATTACATAAAATCTCATATGCACGTGTAGTCGTGTACACAACACTTATAATTTCTACAATTATACAGGAATATTAACTTATATTCTGTGATTTTTAATAAAAATCGATTCCACATTGTGTTGTGAGTTGAAAATATGAATAATCGAGGAATGTGAGGGTTACACCCGTCAAATTCCACTTGATTTCATAAATTTCAATAATAAAAAAATGATTGAAATTTGACGATTTTTAAATTATAAGACTAAAATTGATATTTTTATTTTTATTATAAGATTAAAAAATTACATTTAATATTTTTATGGTTTCAGTTATTAGGACTCAATTTTCGCAAGCTATTTATGTGTTCTTGAATGAACTTTTTTTCATCATAGTTGATTGACCACATTTAATTAAGTATAGTTGGAAGTTGGTTAGTGGACTAAGTAATCTTGTTTTGTATTAATAGGATTAATAAATAGTTTTAAAACAATTTTATTAGGGGGAAAAATTCATTTTTGGTCCTGCTCTAGAGGCACTGTCCGGTTCTAGTTATGTTATTTTTCGATTTTTAATTTTAGTCGTATAATTAAAAAAGATTGTCCAATTTGAATTCTTTTTTCGCCGGAATTTCAATTTTCCAACACAATTCCGACGAGTGTAACACAATTGTCCCCAATCTCAACATTTCAGTCATCTTATGCTGACGTGGCTATTTTTTCCATTCGTGGATTTTATTTTTAGATTATTTTACTCCATAATTTTCCACATCAATTGCCAAATCATTATTTCAGAAAACAAAACATAAACTCAATTAAAAAAAAAATCAAAACATAAATCTCTCTCTCTATTCCTCATCTGCAGTCACTATCTTCAACCCTTCTCTTTTCTTCTCGCCGCCACTTCCATCACCAGCCATCCATCACCATCGCCATCTCCAATGAAAAAAAAAACAGTTTTAAAAAATAAGGAAAGAGATAAAATAATGGAGAGTTGGGAAGTTGTGGTGGTGTAATGAAATACAAATAGGGAGGGCCTAAATCCTGTCTAAATTGTCTTCCTTTAATTCCATGTTCATGTGTGTGTCATTCCACTATATGGGAAAAATGTGTTATAGTTTTACTTTCTATTTTTGTTATTTGTTTTTCTATTTATACTATATATAGGGTCGTTTTCTTTCATCGTAGAAGTTTAATTTCTTTTTATGTGGAAGTTTGTTTTATTTTGGACTTCACACTGAAAAAGAATTTTTTTTTGCGAGATTTAGACATGCATTGAGAGTGATTTTATTCACACATATAGGGTGGTTTGAGAGCAACATCGAGAATTAGCCTTTAAAATTTTAACGAGTTTTTTTTGGGTTTCATTAGACAATGCAACGAACCGCTATTTTATTTTATTCTCCTTCATGATTTTTTTTAATTACAATTTATCAATATGTCAATGATAATTATGAGTTGGTTCTAATTGTTAATAAAATTGGAAATCTTGAAATTATGCTCTATACATAAGAAATGCACGAAGAAATAGATGATTAGCTTAATATTTAAAAATAGAAAAATCTGAGAGATGGGTGGTGTCAGGTGAAAAGGTCAAATTTGTTAGAGAATCTTGATCACGTCAATACGCATAACATTATTAAATTATACTCCCTCCGTCCCGCTCAAATTTGCACGTAGGGACGGGCACGGAGGTTAAGAAAAAGCTGTTTTTTGAGTGTTAATGTTGAATAGTAAATGATAATTTTGTACATTTTATTTGTCATTTTTGGAGTGTGCAAATCTGAATGGGACGGATGAAAACGAAAAGTGTGCAAATTTGAGCGGGACGGAGGTAGTATATAATTTTTTTAGAGCAACTAGCTACTTGTAGAAACAATATTTAATGGAGTTAAGGATAAGTTAGATTTAAATTACTGAATATTAGGGAGTATAGCCAAGGTTCGTGTGGACAGTATTAATTATATGGGTTTACTAGGAGTAATGTATCATTTTAATCTTTTTAGGAGAATAATATTACATAGAATAATATTACATAGATAATATAGAAGTAAATTGGAATAGTAACAAATATTATAAGATTTATATGCGCCAAATGGTGGGATTTTGATCCCGATAGAAGATTAAACAATAGATAATTTGTCGTGGGATTGTAATTAGCACCTCCAGTTTAATTTAGACAGCCATTAAATTATTTAGACAAAAACAAACTTTTGTAAATTGACTAAAATATCGTTATATATAAATAACGAAAATTGAAACAATATTTATTATTTCCCCATGTTTAAACCTTTTCTCTTTAAGTAGCATTGAATATTATTATTTTTAATAATATTTAATATAAATATTGGTCTTCATATTAACAGCAAGTAGAATATAAAAATCTGAAAGTCCAATGAAAAATGCTGTTGAGTCAGACAGTTGGATCTTCTCCTTTAGCAGAAAAGTGACAGAGGATGTAACCGAAATGCTGACGCGTGGGGACTTGTTGTCGGTTTGCCATTTTTTGATGAATTTATTAACTTATTTAAGGAAATATGGATTATTTAACTCGTCTCCTATCACATCTCACCCAGGGATAATCAAATCAAAATTAAGAATTAGGAATACCTACTTTAATTATATATTTTAACCCTAGTCAAAAAATTAATTAGTCACATTTTTAAGTAGGTAAAATAAAATATCCTCAAATACCATCAAATCATATAACTTTGATTTTTTTTCCACATAATATAAATTTGTTATTTTTCTATCATAATTTTGATAAATTATCCATAATAACCCTTGCATTTTTATAGTTGACGATGAGTATAAGATGAGTCAACCAATTTAGGTCTTATTGATATATTTAAATTAGAAGATAAAAAGTGTCATTTTATGGAATTGTAGTAAAAAAATGTAGGAAAAAAAGTAAACCACTATATTAATTATGGTATTTTGGGTCAATATTCCTTTTTCAGTAGTAAAAAAAATTGATTTATTTGACTCGATTTCTTAAGGAGCGGCGCGTGGATATTCTAGTCGGAGGTACTTTGTTAGTCACTATGTCAAGGCCGTTGTAGTTTTTCGAATAATATAATATTATTTGGGTTAATTTGCAGTGAATTGATGTCAAGAAGTGAATTCGGCGACGGCGATGGAGGTTTCCTGTAGCAATGGCGGAGGTTCTAGGTTTTTTTCTTGTACTGTAGTGTGCTTGACCTAATTTGCTTCTTTTGTAACCGTGTCGTTATCATTCTCAAAACCCTAGCACCTTTATATCATGTTTGACCATTATATATATGTATGTGTATTGTTTAAATGTTGTTGGAAATAAATATGCTTGAAAATGTGTTATGTCGTAATTTGCTGCATCTGGTTTGCTTATTAGTGATAGTTCCAGAAACATTTATATATAATAATTTAAAGCTGATGAAAAAGTTATTTATGAATTAACCAACATTACTAATTACTAATAAAACATTTAAGCAAAAGTCGATGGGAATATAAATAAATAAATAAGGAAATTAAAAAATCTGGGAAAACAGAGTTTTACATATAATAATTTAAAGCAGACATTAAAAAGTTTTCTTTTTTGAATAACCAACATAGGGGTTTCTTTAAATCTTTTTCGTAAGAATGAGTTAATTTTTTATGTATATTTTCATCACTTTCAAATGTCTCCTTAGATTATTTTCATATTATACTTACTTTTTTATGCAGTAACATTGAATATTATTTTTTTTATACAAATGTTATAAAAATTTCCATCTCATATTAATATCAACTAGAATATAATGGATTTATTCACATGTATAATATTTTACGAAATATGGTTATTAAACTAGTATGGTAAGATCTAGTTATTATAAGATCTAGATTTCTTAATTCTACGATTACGAGTTAAAAATTAAAATTATTGAAAAAATAACCTTTCGTTTTTATAGCAAAAAAATAATTCTTTCTGGTGTAATCATTCACCTCGGGATCATCAAATTGAAATTAGGAATCCTCAACTTTATTGATTCCCAGTTCCAACATTTTAAAAGGCAGTCAACCTTTATGACTTTCATTTTTGTTGCATTGACATCATATTAAGTTCTTGTGAACCTGTCTAAAGAAATTTTAATAAATTATGTGAGATTCATAATTCAAATATTATTCGTGGTATTGGGCTTTATCTTACAAAATTATTTGTGAAACTGTCTCGATAAATTTTTGTGCAGAATATGTAATTAAGTCTCATTTTTTAGTAGTGGTTATATTTCAAAGTTTAATTACTCTCATATATTGTTAAATCATCAAGAAAATATATTGTCATTAGTTATATAGTTTACAGATAATGTGATGCCTCTAATTTTCGTTACAAAAATTGCAGCTTATAGAAGCGGTTTTTACTTCGATAGTTGATTATATATTCACTCTCACCCAATATTTTTATTGTTATTACAATTTTACCATTGAAAGACACAATTTATGACACAATAATGGAAAAATAGACTTTTTAGCTATAAAAAAAAAAAAAAATTAAATGAGAATTTGTGTTGCACACACCCTTATCTTGGAACATTTAAATGCCAAAGCTAGACCATACTTCTCAACCATTCCAAGCGATTACGGCCATAGCAATTTTTTTGGCCATCGTGATATTATTACTTATTTTAAGATTGATTTTAATTTTGAAAAATCCGGAAAGGCATACAATAAGCAATAAGAAGAAATATTTAATAAAGTATGTCTCTTTTTCATGATTTAAAGAAGGTATAAAGATTCCTCAGCAAATTAGAAAAATGGTATATTAGTGTGGGACATAGTTGGCCAAAGAAATTGTCATTAAAAAAAATAAAAAAACAATGACACGACTCACACGAGAGCAGGTAATACTTTCAACCTTTATACTGTAAGCCCAACAAGTTCTCAACAACCACTGCTGTAGTTGGGCCGATAGATACAATTAGGCCCAATTAAATTCGACGAACGCTCCAAGTTAATTTTAAGTAAACTGAAACTCTATTATATTAATTAGAGGCCCAGATCTGCAAAGACCCATTTAAGATGCATTGTTTTTTCAGGGTGGGGATAAGTGCTTTTTGTTAGTACATTAGACTTGAAAGAATTAGTTTTGAGAATTTCACATAAATTACTTATATTAATAAAAATTTGTTTATGTAATTTTCCATAAATATATAAATACTATCGTTTTAAAAATATTGTATTTATTGTTTAATTTTTTTTAATCTTCTGGACTCCTGATGTAATATTTGGTTCCCACGCCTTATTTTCATAGTCAATACTATTTTCTCCCTAGAGTACTATTTGTAGCAGCATCTTTTTTTTTTCAAAACATTCCAATTATCGTTGAAAATTGTAAGATAAAGCTTGGTGGACCTTGCTATTTTCAAATTGGGCCCGAGTATAATGGCCCATTTAGTGAGAGGAAGTTAGAGGATTGGGGGATTTTAAATGCAAGCCCATTATTTATTTCTACAACTCTATTTACCAAATATTAATATTTATATACATCATCCATCTCATATTTGATAGTCATCAGCAGTCGATACTATTTTGTAGCAACATCTTTTGTAAAAACTTTGTATTAAAAGTGTACTGTATATTTAGAACATTCAGAGAAGAAAAATAAATAAACATAATATTTTGAGGGTTTAGGGATTTTAAACTAGTCAATAACTGTTTAACTTTGCATCTTTATTTATACTAAAAATTACAACACCATTCGTTTTGACTTCAGCAATTGCCAATTAAAATTGAAGTAGTAAACTTAAAAGAGAAGGAGAAAAGAGAGATCATAAACCGAAAAGAATGAGAAATGAGGATTCAACTTGTCTCCAATAAAAAGAAAAAAACAAGTGGGATTTGATATTTCCCTTTATTATTTTTATTTTATTTTATGTTTACATAAACAGGTTGGTGAAGGCACAAGTGGAAATAAAATTACGATTATTGATTTCCTCCCACATAGATAAGTTCTTAGCTATCATATTTTTTGACTGATCACTGAAACTATGAAAAATAATTATAGAAAAATATTTTGAGTACAAAAACATGTCATGCTAAGTTTTATCACAATTTTGTGTTTCAAAAAGTATATATATTATGAAAATATTATGAAAATCAATACAGTAAAACACTCTCAAGTAAGAGCATATATAAACTTCATATATATGAAGTATATTAGTTGTGACTTGTATTAATGAAATTAAAATAGAAGATGTAACTATATCGGCATATGGCATCTTCTTTTTCTTTAAATTAGTTTTTAAAAAAAGGAAAGAAAGAAAGAAAGAAAATCACGCATTTTTCCATGTTCTGCATACACACAATTCCAAGGAAATTCTATTAATTAAAACATTTTGTTTTTTGGTATAAAAAAAGTCATTTCCCTAATAATTAATTATTGTTTCGTATATATTCAACAGCACAAACGCAATAGATTGCGACGTCGTATTTTAGCAAGTCTTCTAATAAATTATTTACACCTGTTATTGTGTTAAATATTAATATGTACCTGTTATTGCCCCTTAAACAAAGAATGGACAAACACGTACAGAATGATTTGAAGGAAGGTGAGTACCTTTTTTTTTTTTTTTGGTTCTTTATCTTATGAACCCAATTGCTATATACTGTATTTATATGTATATACAAAGCTTGCTTTGAATTTGACTTATAATCACCTTTGACATTCAAGTTACTATGCCAAAATTTGATAGATATACATCTCTACTTAATAAACAAAATGTCACTTCAAAATTCCATCCCACTGTAATTAAAGAAAAAAAAAAATTTTAAAAAGGGATGGGTGATGGCCGGTAATATTTTGCAGTTGCACGTGTGACAAGAAATTATCTAGTTATGTCCCGTCATTTATTCAATTTAATTAAATATTCTTTACTTTTGATGATGACGAAATCAAACTTTGAAAACTAGTCCGTCGTTGTCCTTTCTTTTATTTATTTTAAATCTATTTTAAAAAATTGAATACAAAATGAAACACCAAACTTGAAATAAAGGATCCAATTCACCACACATACACATAGACCGAAAAGAAGATTATTTCCTTAATGGTACCGTGTCCACTCACGTTATCTCTTTTATATATATTTCTAATTTCAAAATTAAACTACATTTAATTGTATGGAACCACAATAGCTAACAAGATAGGATTGCGGACTGGGGTGGGTAGAGGTACTAAAATTATTTTTTTATTTTAAAAAAAGTAATCTATAAGTTCAAAATTATTTTCAGAAATTACTATTATTTTTATAATCAGTTCTTTAAAATATTCTTATGATATTATATATCATTTTTATATTATTTCTACATTTACAACATTTTTTCTGATTTTATATTTGATTTTTGACTTAAAATGATTGAAGAGACTAAAGCCTATTAGTTTGATGTAATTGTATTTCATTCTTACAATATATGTTATGCTAACAAAATATTCATATATCAATACATTATTCATAATATTGTAATTCTTGTATAGGTATGTTATAATTATAAACATGCATGATGCATTACACACACACACACACACACACACACACACACACACACATATATATATATATATATATATATATATATATATATATATATATGTTATAGTGTTTGTTTCTGCAGAGAGAAAATAAATAAATAAATTTTGTGTTTGATTACCCTTTTTAAGCGGTTTGTTTCTCAATATTATTTTTAAATAAAATTTGTATTTGATTTGTAGATGCTTTACTGATAGGGGCATTGTGGTTTGCTGGTTCTGGGGGTTATTTGACTAATATGTCCAACCAGCCAAAGGGCAAGTACTTTTTCTAATGCCTTGTCGACTAAATACTCTTCTTTTTTTTGGTCGACTAAATACTCTTCTAGCGTTCCTCTCATGCATCTATCTATCACAAATATTACCTAATTTTTGGTAATATTATAGTATATCATAGTAAATATTATGAGAGAGAGAGAGAGAGAGAGAGAGTTGTAACAATCCAACTTTTTCAGAAAATTAGGCAATTGATTGTCAATAGGGATCCATTTAAAGTTGGTGCATTAATGAAGACGAATCTTAGCCCAATACTTTGATTAAATAAAAAAATCCAGAATATATAATCATATTATATGAAATCTCATGCATGTGTACACAACACATATATTTGATTTCTACAATTATTCTGTGATTATTAATAAAACCAATTACACATTGTGTGTGATGCAAACATGAAAAATCAAGGAATGTGAGAATTACATGTCAAATTCCACTTGATCCCATAATTCGAAAAAAAAAAAACCTATAATTTGACAATTATTAAGTTATATGACTAAAATTGATATTTTTATTTTAACAAGATTAAAATAAATTTAATATTTCTATGGTTTCAATTATTAGGTCTCAATTTATTAAGCTATTTTTATGTGTTCTACATCTATATATGTGTGTGATGCAAATATTATTCATCATAGTCCACTTAATATTTAAATATAGGAAGTTGGTTAGAAGACTAAGTAATCTTGTTTTGTTTTAATTGATTAATTAATAAATAGTTTTAATAAGATATCATCTGCATGTTCCCAGTGCCAGGGTCAAAAAGCAAAAACAGAAAAAACAAAGAAAAAAAAAAGATTTTTTGTGAAGAGTCAAAATAGGGAAATGTGAAATGAAAACAAGGAAGGCCGAAATCCTATCTATTGTCTTCCTTTTGTGCCACAATCATATGTGTATGTTCAACTTTCTATTATTTTCTCTCATCATGGAAGTTGATATCTTTCCATGCATGTGGAAGTTTGTTTTATTTGAACATCACATTGAAAAAGATCAGTTAAAGCCAGATCTAAAGATGCATTGAGAGTGATTTTATTCATACAATAAATAAGATGGTGTGGAAAATTTGAGCAACATCAAGGATTAGCCTTCGAAATTTTGACGACTTTTTTCCTGAATTTTATTAGACAATGCAATGCAAGAAACCACTATTTTATTTTACCCTCCTTCATGATTTTTTTGTAATTACAATTTATCAATATATGTCAATGAAAATTGTGTGTTGGTTGTCATTGTTAATAAAATTGGAAATCTTGAAATTATACTCTATGCCTAGAGAAGAAATGTACGAGGAAGAGGAAGCATTTGTTTAATTTAATATTTAAAAATAGAAAAAAATCTGAGAGATGGATGGTGTAAGGTGGAAAGGTCAAAATTGTAAGAGAATCTTCAATTTAATAGGCATAACATTATTAAATATATATATTTCTAGAGCAACTACTTGCTTTACACCAAAAGAAACCAAAAAGAGATAAGGAATCAATAAACCCAAAAAATGAATCTTCAATTCAATAGGCATACATTATTAAATTATATACACTTTTTTTAGAGCAACTTAAACAATATTTAGTGGAGATAAGGATAAATTAGATTTAAAGTGAATAGGAGGGAGTATTAAAATAGCCAACGTTTGTGTGTGGACAGTATTAATATTGGTTTACTAGGAGTAATGTATCATTTTACACTTTTTAGGAGCATATATTACACACAACTTTTTGGAAATTATTAGATAATTTAAGAATAAATTGGAATGGTAACAAAGATTAGATTTACATTCGCCAAATTAATGTTTTAACGAATTAGTTAAATGGTGGGATTTTGAACCCGAAAGAATATTAATGTCCTGGGATTATTAACACCACCTTTATAATTTAGACACTCATTAAATTATTTAGACTAAATTGACTAAATTAAATATCCTTATATATAATGAAAATTGAAACATATTTCCCCATGTTTAAATTACTGTCTCTTTCATATTAGGATGAGACAACCATCTCAACCGCCTCTTTTCTTGATTCCACTAGGTCTTAATTAATCATTCATCTAAAATTAATTCTAAAAATCAAAAGAGATCAATAATGACCCTTCTGAAAGTACATTATTTTGCGAACTTTAAGATTCTGGTTAATTGGTCGAGAGGTTTTAATTACGTTTGATAAATAATTATCAAACGCAATAGATATGTCGACCAGTAAATATATACGTACGTTCGGTAAATATTTATTTTTTAAGGGGATTATACATATTTTTAATATGTAAGTCAAGAATATAAAAGGAATTTTATGGAAAGTAAAATTAATAGTCCAAACATATATAGGGGACACGTGGACTATGTGAGTAATCCTATAGACTTAAATTTGTTCTCTAGCTTCAACTTCCCCCACTATACTACACTCATCTCTCTCTCTCTCTCTCTCTCTCTCTCTCTACTTTCAACAGGGAGGCGGCACCCAATCCTTTTGACGTACATTTACATTTGTTCTCTTCTACTTCGTACACTAAATACACATATCTCTTTTTCTCTCATCTTCGTACACTAACAATTCATATCTCTACTTTCAACAATTACTTTTTATCCATCTCAATTACATATATATACCATTAATAATAATATCTCAGTTGGCTAATTACCCCACAAATTCACTTTAAATAGCGATTTAGAGATAATTTTACTTTGTTGTAATATAAGTTTTGTCCAACTCTTTATACTTCTTTATATATATATATCCCTATCTCCATTAATTTACCTTGTAAATGTGTAGTTTAAACCCCCTAAAAAACCAATTACATAGCTAAGTATATTATATACTTATATAGATTCCGTGTCACGACTTTAATTAATTGGTTTTGTTTAGAACGAGTTTGACCCATGTCCTCATATCGCCATTATGCCAACTTCTTTTTCTTTAAATTCATTTCAAAAAGAAGAAGAACGAAAGAAATCATGCATTTTTCCTATAATATACATATATATACAGCTTGCTTTGAAAATGACTTCTAAAATTATAATTACCTTTGACATTCAAACGTCTATGCCAAAATTTGATAGATATACATCTCTACTTAATAAACAAAATGACACTTGAAAATTCCATCCCACAGTAATTAATGAAAAGAATTTGAAAAAAAAAAAAAAAGGGATGGGTAATGGCCGGTAATATTTGGGAGTTGCATATGTGACAAGACATTATCTAGTTATGTCCATTTATATTCTCAATTTAATTAAATATTCTTTAGTACTTATGATGTTGACGTCACCGAACAACTTTGAAAATTTAGACCATCTTTGTCATTTTCTTTTATTTGTTTAAATCTATTTTCAAATATTAAAGTACGCCACGACTCACGAGTTTTCTTGTATGGACTAATTTCATGATTTCCACTTAATCGTCATTTCGTATTTCTTGTTGATAAGAAGAAAAATTATGCAAATAAAAGCTGATATATATATATATATTTTTTTTGGATATATTACGATTTGTCCAAAGAAAATGTGCGCTTCAAAGATATTGGGTAAAATTCTATAATATGCAAAACAAAAAAGTTTGACTAGGATTTCTATATTAATTATTATTTGTAAAGTGTAATTAATTTACAAAGTAAATATCAATAATTGATTTTACAATTTAATTTACAAGCTGGCTCGTTTACGAGCCTGTCAACAAACTTTCAAAGAGTTCACAAATTTATATGTTTTTTGTATTCTTGGTCCATGCATCTTGCAATTTTTCTCTCTAGTTTTGTCCTGATAAAAGTCAAACTCCACTCAGACCAAAAGTAGATTATTTCCTAAATGGTACCATCCACTTAATTACATATCTCTTATAGATTTTTTCCCCTAATTTCCAAAATTAAACTACATTTGACATGACCAATTTATGGGCATAGTTACTAATTGTATCCGATCATATTAGCTACATGATAGGATTGCGAACTGGGGTGGGTAGAGGTACTAAAATTATTTTATTATAA
Organism: Scutellaria galericulata; assembly: GCA_946896805.1. NCBI lineage: Eukaryota > Viridiplantae > Streptophyta > Magnoliopsida > Lamiales > Lamiaceae > Scutellaria > Scutellaria galericulata. Next base: position 16,042,318 of record OX335797.1, read on the forward strand.
TATTTTTTTATATTCAAAAAAGTAATCTATAGGTTTAAAATTATTTTCAGAAACTATTATTGTTATTAGTTATTCAAAAAAAATCATTTCTAATATTAAAACATTCTTTCTGATTTATAATATTTGATTTTAATTTAAAATGATTGAAGAGACTAAAGGCCATTGGTTTGATGTTATTGTATTTCATTTATACTGTACCATAATATATATTATACAATATATGTTATGCATACACAATATTCATATTTCAACACATTTTCATAATATTGTATTGATTCTAATTGTATAGGTATGTATAATCATAAAACATGTATGATGTATTTACAAATATATATTTGTACCGTATTGTGTAATTTAAATTCCAACAACTTAACTCAGTATATACACAAATTAAGACATCTCTTTCTGAACGTGGACAAGCACACACAATTAGATGAGTCTTGTGATCATTTTTTCCTACGTATCTAAGTATCCATGAATTTGAACCAGCTCCACTATGTGACTCAGACATCTCGTCCATAATTGAATTCTAAGACTAATATTAAATTAAAGATTCTGTTGTTGAATTTTTTTTTTTTTTGCAATAATTAGTTATACGCTAAAAAGCATATATATTCTGAAAAAATCATCACAGTAACCAAAGCTTGCAAATTTGACCTAGGATAATTTAATAGAAGATTCTATTGATTAATCTAACTTTGCAATTATTACCGTGGTTAATCCTTTAATTTACATGAAAACTAGTATAAAATGTCACATCTGCTACAAGGAGTTTGTTATAGAAAGATTTGAGGTAAGAATGGAAAGGGACTGCCACTACTCTTTGTCACCTGAGGAAAGAGTTAGACAAGTGGAAGTCGAGGTAATATACTTTCTATTTTGATCTTACAAACTTGTGTGAAGTAATTATAATATTGTTTCTATATATGATGAGTTTAAATTCTTGATGATTGTAGATCGGAGAGTGGTTGGATAAGGATAACAAAGCTCAAGGCTTTGTTGTTCAGCAATGGTTAGAGGCAGTAAGTATGATATATACCACTATTGTTTTTTCTTCGTTTTTGGTCCCTAACTAAAGCCATCTTTTGATCCTTGCAGAATAGACGAGGGTTAATGCAGGATAAGAATGCTAAGATGTTGGAATCCAAGCACTGGCTTGAAGCTGTACGAGTCCTTTTCTTTTGAAAGTAGTGTATAAATTTAAGACGAAACAAATATTGTTAATTTTCTTGATGAATCAGTGCAAATTGAATGCTTTCAGATTGACCTACATCATCGATATGGATCAAATCTGTGGTTGTATTTCACGGAGTGGAAGGAGAACAAGAGCTCAAGGAGTTTCTTTTCATGGCTTGATAATGGAGATGGGAGAGGCAAGGATGTGGGGGAATGTGGGCGGCGTATGTTAGATGGACAAAGAGTCTCTTATCTCCAAAAACCAGTGAGTTGACTCAGTACATGATAAAGATGACTCAGTAAATGTTGGTTTTTTCATTTCTTGTTAATGAATGAATAGGTGGAAAGAGAGGGTTTTGAAGTGATGGTGAAAAATGGGAGGATGTACTATAAAACAAATGGGAATCGAGTGGAGACGAAGGCGGAGGAGCAATGGATCTATGCTTTGAGTCCATGGAAGAAGCTGTTTGTTGGGAAAAAGGAGAAGGGTTCATTTCATCACTCCACTTTCTTAGCCGGAGCTCCGGTTTTAGCGGCTGGCTTCATACAAGTCTCTCATGGCACTATCAAGGTCTTCTTATTTAATTATTATTAATACTCTTAATTCCATTAATTTTCTTTGTTGGTGGTGGTGTTTGATTTTCAATAAATTATTTGATCTTGCTACATAGGAATTAAGTTGGAGCAGCGGACATTATAAGCCGACCAAGGAGAATTTCCAACGTTTGATTCGATTTCTTGAGGAAAAGGAAGTAGATTTGACCAATACTATCATTTCCGAAAGGTTAAGATCATTTAGTGATGTATTTTCTCCATTATTATTATTATTATTTGGGATTTGCAGATTTTGATTTTAATAAAAATGGCAGGATTAAAGGAGTGAATTTTGTCTGAAGACGAGGTTGTCTCCGACCGATGCTGTGGTTGTTTCATGTCTTGCATTACAAGTTACAAATAATACTTGTATGTACCATTTTCCCATGGAAGCCCTAGCTAGCTGCGTATTTAATTATGTAAACCAATAAGAAAAGTTTGCTCGCAAAAGTACATGCTTACTGATAGGGGAATAGTGGTTTGCTGGTTCTTGGGGGGTATTTGACTAATTAAGAGAACATTGTGCAAGTAGAATGAAGCAAAAGTCTGTGGAATAAAAATATAAAAGTAACTAAGATTACTGACAAATCTCGCAAAAAACTAATTTTTTAGATATAATAATTTAAAGATGGAAAATGTATTTAAGAATAATAATCAATTATATATCATATGTCCAACCAGCCCAAGTGCAAGTACTTTTTTTAACGCCTTATCAACTAAATACTCTTCTAGCGTTCATCTCATGCATCTATCTATCACAAATATTATGTAATTTTTGGTAATATAATAGTATCTATATATTATGAGAGAGAGACCGACCTGGTTGTAAGTTGTAACAATCCAACTTTTTCAGAAAATTAGGCAATTGATTGTCAATACTAGGATCCATTTAAAGTTGGTGCATTAATGAAGATGAATCTTAGCCCAATACTTTGATTCAATAAAAAATCCAGAATATAATAATATTATATGAAATCTCATGTATGTGTACACAACAAATATATTTGATTTCTACAATTATTCTGTGATTATTTATAAAACCAATTACACATTGTGTGTGCTACATCTATGTGTGTGATGCAAAGATGAAAAATCAAGGAATGTGAGGATTACATTTCAAATTCCACTTGATCCCATAATTCACAAAAAAGTATAAAATTTATGCTCTTTTTATGTGTACTACATTTATATATGTGTGTGTTGCAAATATTATTCATCATAGTCCACTTAATATTCAAATACATCAGGAAGTTGGTTAGTAGACTAAGTAATCTTGTTTTGTTTTAATTGATTAATTAATAAATAGTTTTAATAAGATATCATCTGCATGATCCCAATGGGGTCCTACCAATAATATTTAGGTGGTCAAAAAGCAAAAACAAAAAAAACAAAAAACAAAAAAACAAAGAAAAAAAAGAGATTTTTTATATAGAGACAAAATGGGGAAGTGAATGAAAAATAGGAACGCCGAAATCCCATCTATTATCTTCCTTTTTTCTCCACGATCATGTGTATGTTCAACTATGGAAGAAATGTCCTATCTATTTTGTCCTTTTGTTTTTTCTCTCATCATGGAAGTTGATATAAATTGAAAAAGATCAGTTAAAGCGAGATCTAAAGATGCATTGAGAGTGATTTTATTCATACATTAAATAGGATGGTGTGGAAAATTTGAGCAATATCAAGGATTAGCCTTCGAAATTTTAACGACTTTTTTCCTGAATTTTATTAGACAATGCAATGCAAGAAACCACTATTTTATTTTACCCTCCTCCATGATTTTTTTGTAATTACAATTTATCAATATATGTCAATGAAAACTATGTGTTGGTTGTCATTGTTAATAAAATTGGAAATCTTGAAATTATACTCTATGCCTAGAGAAGAAATGTACGAGGAAGAGGAAGCATTTGTTTAATTTAATATTTAAAAATAGAAAAAATCTGAGAGATGGATAGCGTAAGGTGGAAAGGTCAAAATTGTAAGAGAATCTTCAATTTAATAGGCATAACATTATTGAATATATATATATTTCTAGAGCAACTACTTGCTTTACAACAAAAGAAACCAAAAAGAGATAAAGAATCAGTAAACCCAAAAAATGAATCTTCAATTCAATAGGCATACATTATTAAATTATATATACTTTTTTTAGAGCAACTTACATCCAAAGAACGAAACAATATTTAATGGAGATAAGGATAAATTAGATTTAAATTGAATAAGAGGGAGTATTAAAATAGCCAACGTTTGTGTGTGGACAGTATTAATATTGGTTTACTAGGAGTAATGTATCATTTTACACTTTTTAGGAGCATATATTACACACAACTTTTTGGAAATTATTAGATAATTTAAGAATAAATTGGAATGGTAACAAAGATTAGATTTACATTCGCCAAATTAATGTTTTAACGAATTAGTTAAATGGTGGGATTTTGAACCCGAAAGAATATTAATGTCCTGGGATTATTAACACCACCTTTATAATTTAGACACTCATTAAATTATTTAGACTAAATTGACTAAATTAAATATCCTTATATATAATGAAAATTGAAACATATTTCCCCATGTTTAAATTACCGTCTCTTTCATATTAGGATGAGACAACCATCTCAACTGCCTCTTTTCTTGATTCCACTAGGTCTTAGTTAATCATTCATCTAAAATTAGTTCTAAAAATCAAAAGAGATCAATAATGACCCTTCACAAATTATTTTGCGAACTTTTAGATTCTAGTTAATTGGCCAAGAGGTTTTAATTACGTTTGATAAATAATTATCAAACACAATAGATATGTCGACCAGTAAATATATACGTACATTCGGTAAATATTTTTTTTTTAAGGGGATTATACTTTTTTTAATATGTAAGTCAAGAATATAAAAGGAATTTTAGCGTGTATTATATATTAATTAAAAATATTTAAAATGTTATTAATAAAAAAAAATGTGGATTATTGTCCCACCAAATTAACAGTAACTACAACAATTTGATATTATTAATTGGCAAAGGACAGAATGGACTACACGTGGGGTGAGAACTTATCAGTATATATATTTGGTATTGTGTTCCCATGATAATACTAAACTCCATAGGAACATTCTATATAAATTCTACTAATTCAAGGCATTTGGTTTTATTTAGTATCATCGTTATACTAAACTTAAAATGAAATCAATGCATTCCCTTAATATTAATTTGTATCATGGTAATACTATATATGGTAAAAACGTTACGAATGGGTTGGTTTAAATTTTATTTTGATGATGGTAATTCTTATACTCCCTAGTTCTCTCACATATGTAGGTCTATTAATTGGACTTTAATTTATATAGATAAAGAAAATTATTGGAAAAGTCAATTATATTAGTACGTTTCCTACCATGTTAATATATAATGAGTATTATATTATTTAATGATTGTGATTGATGTTTTTATTTATTTATTTATATTTATAAGATTAAAAAGATTAAATTGAATAAGGGTATATCAGTAAATGAACTAAGAAAAGAAAATGAACTTATATGTATGGAAAGAATGAAGTATTATTAATATATTCAGATATGTACAAACAGGAGAATTGTCCCCAGAGATTAATAGGAATGACAATAAATAAATGGAGTATGATTATATAAAACGACAAATAAAAAAATGAAAATTTAACTAAGTAATTACTTAATTAGTGTTATTGGCATTGCGTGTGCCATTCATGATTCATATAATTAATTTGTTACTTTTTTGAGTAAATATTTGGATTTATTTAAATTTGTCTGGTGAAGATGGGTTAGGTTTTCAAAATGAGTTTTCAAGACTTTCAAATGTCTCTTTAGATTATCTTACATTATCGTTATCTTTTATGCTGTGACATTGAATATTTTTATTTTTAATAAATCTTTATATAAATTTTGATCTTCGTATTAATATCAACTAGAATATAAAAATCTGAAAATCCAATGAAAAATGTCGTTGCGTCAGCATCACACAGTGGGAAATCTTCCCATCTAACTGAAAGTGTCGGAGGATGTTTACGAATGTTAATGAATTTATTAACTTATGTAAGGAAATATGGATTATTAAACTCGTACAGTAAAGAATAGTTACTGTAGATTATAGTAATATCTAGATTTTTTTACACGATTATGATTTAGAAATTAAAATTAATAAAAAAATAACCTTTCGTTTTTTGTAGAAACAAATATTCTTTCTGCTGTCACATCTCACCTCGTGATAATCAAACCAAAATTTAGGAAGGGCCCAACTTTAATTATATAATTTTCTAGGACCTAAATATTAAAAAGGCAGTCAACCATTATGACTTTTATTTTTCTTGCATTTATTTCAGAGCAGGTGACCCTAGTCAAGAATTGAGTCCCATTTTTAAGTTGTGGTAAACAAACTGATTCATTTGATGTTTATAATTCATAGTTATTCGCCAATTTATCAGGAAAATATGCACATAATTAAACACAATTTCCATTTTATTTAATGAAATGTTTTCATATTTTATTTTGGTACTTTTATTATTACCTAAATAAATTTCTAAAATTTCTTTATTTTGTATTTTTGGATTTACTTAATTAAATTTCAAAATTTTTTGAAGTTTTCTTGATTTATTTAAATAACTAGATAATATTTTCAAAATTTTAAATCTATGAAATAATTTTAAGATTTTATTCATAATTTTTTGATTTGTTTAAAATTAGTTTTCGAATCATCTGTCAGATATCTGATCAAGTTAGTATTTTGCCATAAAAAAATTGTTGAAACTTTACCTATGAAAATGTACTTGAAAGAGTATACAGCTTTGGTCCTTCTATAGACACAAACAATCACTCAATCTTGACCATCCATTTTTATTTTCACCTTTTTACCTTTGATATAATTCTAAAAGCATTTTATATTTGATTCATTTCTTCCTTTCTTATCCATAGAAAAAATACATGATTGAGATTCAATTTAATTGATTAAAAAATGAGTACAATGATATTACTTTTTTATCTTTGGCTAACGATATTATTAAGATTCATCGTCCTATTCTCAATTCCCATTCTCAAAGAAAACTAATCAAAAGTAAAATTATGTGTCCAATGAAAAGTTGGCATTTAGATGATTAGATCCATATCTCAAGAAATCATACAAACTAATTAATGCCTAAGTCAAAGAGAAAAACACACAAAATGCAATACAAATATGAAAACTTAATACACTTTCAAATAGGGACAAGTAGGTTTGTTTGTTTTTTTTTGGGTGCCTCATATATGCATATAAGTGCATCGTAGTGTTACTACCAAATTTTTTTGGCTTCATATATATATAAATAAGTGCATCATGATGTTTAACAAATTTATATCGAAAATTTTGATTTTATTTTTGAAAAATCCGGAATGGAATGCAATAAGAAGAAATATTTAATAAATTGTCTTTTTTTCACGGTCATAAATAAATAAATAAAAATAAAATTTTATATATATATTGAAAGGTCTTTTTTTATGATTTAAAGAAGGCCTAAAAAAAGGTAAAAAGATTCTTCAGAAAATTTTAAAAAATGTGTATGGTAATGGGGACATAATTGGCCAAGGAAAATGTCATACAAAAATAAATTTTTGCATTCAACTGAAAAAAAAAAAAGGGAAAGAAAAAAAAAACACATAACACGACTGACACGAGAGTAAGGGCTTCTTTTAACCTTTAAGCCGACAAGTTTAATCTTTTCAATAACTGTTATTCATCAACAACCATGGTTGCAATTGGGCCGACAGTTACAATTTAAGCCCAATTAAATTGGATCAATTCTCGAATTTCATTTTAAGTGAACTGAAATCCATTATATTGAATTAGAGACCCATATATTTATGTAATTTTCAATGAATAAATAAATATTTCCATATCAAAAATATTGTATTCCCTATTTAATAATTTTTTTTATCTTCTGAACTCCTGATATAATATTTGGGTACCACGCCTTAATTTCATAGTCAATAGTCAATACTATTTTCTCCCTTGTATACTAAAATTAGCAACATCTTTTTTTGTCAAAACATTCCAATTATCTTTGGAAATTGTAAGATAGAGCTTGGTGGACCTTGTTATTTTCCAATTGGGCCCGACTATAATGGCCCAGTTAGTGAGGGGACGTGAAAGGATTGAGGGATTTTAAATGCAAGCCCATTATTTATTTCTACAACCCTATTTACCAAATATTAATATTTGATGCAAATGTATATACATCACCCATCTCATATTTGATAGTCAGCAGTCGATACTATTTTGTAACATCTTTTTGTCAAAACATTTCAAATATCTTTTTGGTAATTGTAAGAGAGAGCATATATAGTGGGCCTTCTTATTTTTCAATTGGGCCTCATTATAATGACGCGTTTAGTGAGCGGAAGAAAAGGAAATACAACCCATGTTTAATGACAATTATACACCCTATATATATATATATATATATATATACACACGAAAATGACAAAGTGCCCATCGTGGACAACTTTTAATATGCCCTCCAATAATGTGTAATGATCAGATCTCATAATTATATAAAAAGTAAAATTAATAGATATTCTGAATTTTTTACATATTTTAACGTGCCAACAGCGGGTAGGATAGCAAAGTTGTATACACATAATGTCCAAAGATATATAGGGGACACGTCGACTAGGTGAGTAATCCTATAGACTTAAATTTGTTCTCTAGCTTCTACTTCCCCCACTATACTACATTTATCTCTTTCTCTCTCCTCTTCATACACTCATCCCTCTCTCTCTCTCTCTCTCTCTCTCTCTACTTTCAACAATGTTTACTTTTTATCCATCACTCTACTGCACAGCAATTCATTTTCAACTATCTCTAACTATCTTTCCTACGCGCTATTATAATGTTGATCAATATCTATCAACGAACACACCTTTATTGACCCATGTCCTCATATCGGCATTATGGCAACTTCTTTTCTTTAAATTAATTTCAAAAAGAAGAAGAAAAAAGAAAGAAAATCATGCATTTTTCCATGTTCTGCATACACATAATTCCAAGGTAATTCTATTAATTTAAACATTTTTTTTGGTATTAAAAAAAGTCATTCTCCCAGTAATTAATTATTGTTTCGTTTATATTCAACAGCAAAAAACGCAATAGATTGCGACGTCTATATTTTAGTAAGCCATCTAATAATTAATCTACACCTTTTATTGTGAGGTAAATATTAATTTCTAAGTGTTCATATATACTCCTTAAACAGAGAATGGACCGACACATGATGATTTGAAGGAAGGTGTAGTACTTTTTTTTTTTTCTTTTCCTTATATATGTATACACACACACACACACACACAGTTTGCTTTGAAAATGACTTCTAAAATTATAATCACCTTTGACATTCAAACGTCTATGCCAAAATTTGATAGCTATACATGTCTACTTAATAAACAAAATGACACTTGAAAATTCCATCCCACAGTAATTAAAGAAAGAAAAGAGATATGTGTATTTAGTGGTGGAGAAGTAGAAGAGAACAAATTTTAATTTAGGTCAAAAGGATTGGGTGCATTAATACTTACCCAATACCTTTGAAGCACACATTTTCTTTGGACAAATTGTAAAATTATATCAAAATACAACCAAAAAGAAAAAAAAATAAAATACAATCAGCTTTAATTTGCATGATTTTTCCCTATCAACCAGAAAACGAAGTGATGATTAAGAGGAAATCATGAAATTAGTCTATATACAAGCAAACAAGTGATGTACTTTAATATTTGAAAATCAATTTAAATAAATAAAAGAAAATGAAAGAGATGGTCTAAATTTTCAAAGTTGTGGGTGCAGCCGTGCAGGACGTCAATATGAAAAGTAAAGAGTATTTAATTAAATTGAGAAAATAAATGGACATAACTAAATAATGTCTTGTCACTCATGCAACTCACAAATATTACCTGCCATCACCGATCCCTTTTTTTTTTTTTAATTCTTTTTTAAAAATTTAATAATTATTAATTACAGTGGGATATTGGAATTTTCAAGTGATATTTTGTTTATTAAGTAGAGATGTATATCTATCAATTTTTAATTGGCATAGTTTTAATGCCGAAGGTGATTATAAGTCATTTTTTAAAGCAAGCTGTTTGTGTGTGTGTCTCTCTCTCTCTCTCTCTCTCTCTCTATATATATATATATATATATATATATATATATATATATATATATATATATATATATATATATATATGAGCGTGTGTTTTTATGTTAATGTGCATATTTTCCTTTAAATTGGTGGTGTTTATGGCTTTTTTGAGAGAATAAACTTATAAACATCAAATAAATCATTTTGTTTACTACTACTTAAAAAGGGATGACCATAAAAAAATATCATAATTAATAAAGTAGTTTATTTTCTATTATTTTATATAATTTTTCTTTTTACCGTAATCCATCAAAAATGATATTTTTGTCCTCAAATAAAATATCTTGATAATACATAATTTGGTTGACTCATTTTATTCTCATCATCAACAATAAAAGTGTAAAAGTGTAAGAGTTATTTTAGATAATTTATCAAAATTATGGTAGAAAAGTAATGAATTTATGTTATATATATGGTAATAAAAAATCAAAACTATTTGGTTTGGTGGAGATGTTTTACCTAATTAAAAAATGTGACTAATTAATTCTTGACTAGGGTCACATGTTCTAAAATAAATGGAAGAAAAATAAAAGTGGTGATGGTTTGCTAAATTTTAACATGTAGGTCCAGGATTAAAATATATAATTAAAGTTGGATTCCTAATTCCTAATTGTGATTTGATTATCCTTGGGTGAGATTGTTAGCAGACGACTTTCAAATTCTTTCACCACAGAGAGCAAGTCAGCAGGGTATGTTTGTTTGGAGATTATGTAGGATTTGAGAAATCCGACTTTGAAATTCCGTGATTTGTAAATAAAGGTGAATAGTTAAAATTTGTGTTTATTATGAGATTTTATAGGGTAAGATTATTATTGTAAATATCAAATCAATGCTAAAAAGGTTAGTAAATGTAATATTATATTATTAATTGATGTAATAGTAATAATTTGATGATTGTAATAATAGAAATTTAGGTGTGTATTGAAATTTGTGTATTAATAGGTTAGAGTGTAGAGTTAATTATTATGTTTTCTTTAAATAAAGTAGCATTTAAGTTGATTTTACAATCTTAATTTAAATCTCCTAACAAACGAAAATTTGAGATTTTGAAATCTCAAATCTTCACTTACGAATCTCCAAACAAACATACCCTAACGTCAGCGCTGACACTCAGTTTAGAAGAGAAGATCCAACTGGCAGTGCAATTAATAACGATAAATCATTCATGATTTGCCAAAAAAATGCTTAATTTTTTAAAGAGAAAATTAATATAATTACATCCAGGTGGTCTCTCTCTCTCTCTCTCTCTCTCTCATATTACATACCCAATTAATTAAACTAAAGCTTTCCATAAATAAAAGCATTGAAAAGTACCCTTACTACTTACGACTGGGATACCACGAAAAGAGACAAAATCAATTATTTCGAGGAAAGTTATTTTACTCCCTCCGCCCCAAATTATTTGTCGTTTTAGCTTTTGAGATTTGTCTCAAATTATTTGACATTTTAGGAATTCAAGACATATTTTCCCAAATTCTTCCAAATTTACCCCTATTTATTATTCCTTACTAAATGCTATATTATTTCAAAATAGGCATTGGAAATATGTATTAAATAGGGATAGATCGGTCTTTTTGTTAGTTTCCTTAATCTGCGTGAAAAGTGTTAAAACGACAAATAATTTGGGACGGAGGGAGTATTTAGTATCATCGTAAAACTAAATTTGAAATGAAATCAAAATGGAATATTCCCTTAAAATTTAATTAGTATCATGGTAAATTGGTAATACTAAAATTGATGGATTCCCTTAAATTTTATTTTGTATCAAGGTAATTTACAAGCTAATTTCTTATATTCCTCCGTCTCATATAGGTTTGTTGGACTTTCTACATGGATAATTATGTGCAAATTAGCCCATTAAATTAGTAAATTTTCTATCTTCATGTGCAAATTTGTAATAAATACAACTTGGCATGTGTGGAGTAACAAATGCATGAATTTAATTTTCATCTGAGACTATAATGTGGAGTATAGCATGAAACAATGCTCTCAAAAATCAGTCTCCATGCATGAAGAAATAAAGAAGGAAAGAAGAAAGCTCGTTTTTTACTAAGTATAATATAAAGCGTGTTTTTACTTAATAAAATGTAATAGCTGGTCACGATTTCAAGATTAGTTGGTGGCAGTTATTTCATTACTTTGTTTCTTGCGGTTTTTCGTTTTCAGTTTTGCAGGCTTTAGTTGCGGGGCACATATCTCTCTCTATTCTTAACCGATTTGAGTGATTCTTGTTGCTGCGCGTTCTATAAAGATCGGAGATCATTTCATTAGTTTAGAGTTTTTCGCATTTGCTTATTGTATAGAGAGAATTAGCTAGAAAGTTTCGTGTTCTTCGTTTTTTGATTCTTTGTAATCTGTAACAATTGCGATCTGTTGATTAGTGGAATTTGCTCTCCAGTGGATGTAGGGATTAGTTAACCCGAACCACTTTAAAATCCTTGTGTTTTGAGCGTCATTTTATGTGTGTGTTCATCAGTTTCTTCTCAGTTTTCGAATTGAGTTCTTGATTGCTTGGTGTAGCAATTGGTTTGGTGTTTTTTTTGGTTGATTCAGTGTTAATCTTGAGTTGATCTTCGACAAGTGGCGCCGTCTGTGGAAAAGACGATCAATCAAGATATGGGGTCAACTAGATTCGATGTTGAGAAGTTTGATGGTACAGACGATTTTGGTCTTTGGAGAGTTAAGATGAAAGCCATGTTGGTACAACATGGAGCTGCTGCTGCATTGTAGGGGTTGGAGGCATTTCTAGAGACTATGAAGGCCAAGCAAAAGGTTACACTCATGGAAATGGCACATAGCATGATAATCCTCAGTTTGGAGAACAAAGTGTTACACGAAGTTGCCAAAATAGAGACTGCCAAAGGTGTTTGGGAAAGGCTTGAAAGTCTATATATGGTAAAATCTCTTGCAAACCGTCTGTTCTTGAAAAAGAGATTGTATGCTTTTGAATTCTTGGATGATAAACCTCTAATTAGTCAACTGGAGGAATTCAACAAGATCTTGGATGATCTTGAGAATGTGGATGTCAAACTAGAGGAGGAGGATAAGACATTGATGTTGCTGAGTTCTCTTCCCAAAAGTTTTGAAAACTTTTGTGATTCCATCTTGTATAGTAGGCAACTATCTATCACTCTTGAAGAGCTGATAACAGCTTTGAAAACCAAGGAGTTGTTTAAGGATTCAGACTCTAAAGCTCAAGGTGGAGGAGAAAGCTTAGTTGCCAAAAACAAACTGCATAAGAAGAACTTCAATAAAAAAAGGATCAAAATCACAACCTAAGAAAGGTGTTCCTCAGAGTCAAGAAGCCAATGATGATGTTGAAGGGCAAAGGTGTTTCCATTGCCATAAACCGGGTCATTTCAAGAAAGATTGCTTTAAATTCAAGAAGCTACAACAAGAGAAAGGTAACACCACTTCAAAACAAGCAAATCATACCACTGAAGCATCTAGTTCAAACTGTGGATATGAGTTTGCAGAGGTCTTGGCTGTTACATCAAATGATACAAAGCTGGAATGGATTTTAGATTCAAGATGCTCATTCTATATGAGCCCTCATAAGAGTTGGTTTATAGATCTGAATCTAAAGGAGGAAGGTGTTGTGATGCTTGGTAATAACAAGCTTTGTAAAGTGAAAGGGAGATGATCAATACCATTAAAATTAACAGATGGATCTACTAAGATTCTATCAAATGTTAGTTTTGTTCCTAAGTTAAAAAGAAATTTAATTTCATTAGGAATGCTTGACTCTCAAGGCTTGAAAGTATCAATTGAAGGTGGAGTGATGAAAGTATTTAAGGATTGCAGATTGGTTATGCAAGGATCAAAAAAGTCTGATCTGTATTATCTAGATAGAAACACTGATGTTGCAGGTTCTTGCAAAGAGTTTGATTTGACTAGGTCCATGCATCTTGCAGTTTTCTCTCCTGTGAAAGTCAAACTCCACGCATAGACAAAAATAAGATTAATTCCTAAATGGTATAATCCACTTACATTATATATCTCTTTTAGATTTTTTTTCTTTCTAATTTCAATATTAAACTACATTTGATATTACCAATTATATATGGGCACAGTTACTAATTGTATCCAACCACACATTAGCTACAAGATATTATTGTGGACTGAGGTACTGGGTAGAGATACTAAAATTATCTAATTATAGTAATATTTTTATTTTCAAAAAATAATTAACTATTATTATTATTAGTTATTGAAAAAATTCTTAGATTTTGTATACCATATTCATATTATTTATAATATTAAAATATTTTTTTCTGATTTAATAATATTTTATTTTTAATTTAAAATGATTGAAGCTAGAGACTAAAGGCTTTTAGTTTGATGTTGTTGTATTTCATTTTATACAATACTAGTATAAGATCCGTGTAATACACGGGGTATTTTTGATGATAAATAAATTTTATTAGTTATGTATATTATTTTAAGTTTTAAGTTTGAATGATATTTATCTTAATTTATGATTTACTATTTATTTATTTCACATGTATATGCTGATAAATGCATAATTTATTTGTCATTCACATTGATCATATTTTTTCCTCAATTTTGTAATATTTTTATTTAAGTATATTTTTTTAATTTTGGATAAAAAAATCTCGAACGCATAAAATAAATAAACCTTTCAATAATGATATATGATGTAATCATTGTAGTAAATTAACCAAAAAATATCTCTATGGAAAATTGGCATTTCACACCTTGCAGATTGAAAACATATGGTCCTCCACCTCTGTTAATTGTTGTATCGATTTTTCTTCCCATCGAAGTAAAACTGAACATCAAGTTGTATGCCCAAATATTATCAATGAAATTCTTACTTCTAGAATTACAGCCAATGACATCTAAGAATAATCAATCAAACATTTTTAATTAAAAGTGAATTTAAATAAATATAAATTGAAAAAAACAATAAAGATTCATACCTACTAAACGGGTTTCTAAATCAGGACATGAGATAATTTCTTCAAAGGCAGTAAATTCAAAGCAATACATAGGGATTGGGACTTTAGGATAAAGTTTGATTGTAGTAAATTTATGGATGCTCAATCGATATGCATGTTTTGTAGCCCGAACATTTCCCTAATTTTGACCTATTTGAAAGTTTTTTAACGAACAAATTACTCCCTCTTTTAGCAAGTTTTTGCATCTACTAATTTGACTACGTGCAACAGTAGTATGGATCCTTTGTAAACTGAAAATGAATCATGAGAGAAAAAAAATGTTAGAATTAAATAAATTTGAATTGTAAGCATATTATAAGATTTTTAAAAACATAAAAAAACTCATCATTGAAGAATATATATACCAATTTTATGTAATAATATGATGTGTTCTTAAAATACCTTATCATCCATCAAAACCATCTCCATGAGGCTATTTTCCGGTGGATAATTTTTTTGAGATACGAACCATGATCTGATAACTCGAACTTTTATTGCACATGTCTTCTTGGATGGATCAATGTCAACAATTGCAAGGTATTCCATGCCCACTTAAAAATGCATAAAAAATGATTAGGTTAGAATATTATGTAAAGAAAACTATATATAATGTTCAATTTTGAAATACAATACCACATGAAATATACAATTCAAAAATTGAGAAGGGTTGGGGTACTGTACGAAATACAGAAGCAAGCATGCAAAAATATAATAGTTAGATGTTGAGATTTATAATGACAAAAAAATTGAAGTTCTCAAATAAGGCATATGTAAAAGTAACCATCATTTGCATGATTATAGTTTATGCATAATTGCATGATGATAGATTTGCAAGATTTAAGTGTAATTGCAAGTTGGCATTAATTATCAAATCACATTAATTCTTTTGGCATGACTCATGTTACTAAATGTAGGTTTCATATCTAAATATTAATTGACTTGTTCACAACATATGAGTCGATCATATGAAAATCTAGTATATTAAAATATAAAAAGTATATAATAAAAAAAGTTTATTATGTAAGTTTTAAATTTAAAAAGTATATATGTAAACAAAAATATCATGTATAACATTTAAAAAGTATATTTATAAAGTATATACGTAAACCACTATATAAATAATAGAATTTATTTATACATGATATTTTTAAAATTTTATAGATGATATTTTTTAGATAATATTATGGTTATTAAAAATGATAATTGTAATTGTTAAAAGTATATTCCTTCAATACTATATATTTCTAATAAAGAAAAAAGCTTACATATATAATAATAGTAGTGGCAAAAAAAGAAAAAAAACACTTAATAAGAAAATTTAATGTGCAAAATTTGAGAATGTGTTATAAATTTAAATTAGATTTTAAAATATAAATAATAGCATTTATTTATACATGATATTTTTCAAATAATATTGTGGTTATTAAAAAACATGATCTAATTATTAAAACTATATTCTTTCAATAATATATATTTATAATAAAAAACACTTACATATATAATAATAGATTATCTTTAAAAATAACATTTAGTAAGAGAAATAAATGTTCAAGTTTTGTATGAATAATATACATTTATAATTAAAAAAAAACTTACATATATAATAATAGATTATCTTTAAAAATAATACTCCCTCCGTCCCTTAAAACTCTGCACACTTTCCTTTTTAATCTATCCCCAAATATTTTGCACACCCAAAAATGACAAATTTTATCACAATTATTACCCTCCCAATACACACTTATTTACACACAATGCCATTATTTTTTCTCTCTCAACACTTTATTACTTTTTGTCTTTTTCCTCACATAATTGACCCTTATACCTTCAATCATAAAACAAATATTCTTTTTTTCTTAAAAATTATGCCCAAATTAGTGTGAAGAGTTTTCTGGGACGGAGGGAGTATTTAATAAGAGAAATAAATGTTCGAGCTTTGTATGAATGTCATGTGGCATTCTTGGTTCTTCTTTTATATATATATAAATTCATAATGTTGTAATATTCTTGTATAGGTATTTTATAATCATAAACATGCATGATTGTATTTTAGAAATATATATTTGTACCATATTATATTATGTAATTTAAATATCTACAACTTAATTCTGTGTGTGTGTGTCTATATATATATATATATATATATATATATATATATATATATATCATGCACGTGGACTCGCTCACAATTAGAAGATACATCCTATGCCATTTTTTTCATGCCTGTGTCCAGACGATTATTTCGATACGACTCAGATTGGTCACGTCTCGACCATATTAAAATGAAGGTTGGGATTAAACTAAAGAATCAGTTGGGAACATATTAAAAAAATGCAATAATTAATTAGTTGAAATTGACCTTTGGATAATATCATAAAACATTCGATTACTGCTATAAAAAATGTTACATTTGGTAGCTACCATGGACAAAAATATCGGGAAATTTCCCCGAAATTTCCTTAAAATTCAATTTCCTTAAAATTCAAGTACCAATATTTCGATATTTTCGATATTTCCGTCGATATTTCGATATTTTCATCGATATTTCTATATTTTCGTAAAATTAAGGTACCGATATTTCTACCGATACCGATATTTTTGTCCTTGGTAGCTACTACAATTTGAGGTAGGAATGGCTTTACATGGCTGCTCCAACTCTTTCTCACCTGAGGAAAGAGTTTCACAAGTGGAAGCAGAGGTAATATATCCTTTCTAATTTGGTCTTAATTAGAACTTATGTGAAGTGATTATATTGTTGCTTCTATATATGATGAGTTCAATTAATTCTTGATAGATGAGAGAGTACTGGTTGGATAAGAATAACAAAGCTCAAGGCATTGTCGCTGAACAATGGCTAGAGGGAGTAAGTATGTTAATTTTTATTTTTTGTTTCTCCCCCTAATTATATAACCAAAGCCAATTAGCAATATATGTTATTGATCCCTGCAGAATAGAAGAGGCTTAATGCAGGATAAGAATGCTAAGGTGTTGGAAGCCAAGCACTGGCTTGAAGCTGTGAGTACTTAATTTTCTTTTGAAAGTAGTCTATAAATTGAAGTTGAAACAAAAATTGTGGATTTTCTTGAAAGATCTGGGAAAATTGAATGCTTTCAGATCGACCCCCTTCATCGATATGGATCGAATCTGTTGTTCTATCTTATGGAGTGGAGGAAGAGTGAAAGCTCAAAGACTTTCTTTGAGTGGCTTGATAATGGGGAGGGCAAAGTGAGAGATGTGGAGAAGTGTGAGTGGAGTAAGTTAGATGGTGAACGAGTTTCTTATCTCCAAGAACCAGTGAGTACCTAACTCGTTATATACATGATGATGTGGTTTCTTCATTTCTTGATTGTTAATTCATTTGTTAATAATTAATTAGGTGGAAATTCATTTGTTAATAATTAAATAGGTGGAAAGAGAGGGTTTTGAAGTGATAGCGAAAAATGGGAGATTGTACTACAAAACAAGTGGGGATGCGGTGGAGACGAAGATGGAGGAGCAATGGATCTATGTATTGAGTCCGTGTCGAGAGCTGTTTGTGGGGAAGAAGAAAAAGGGCTCATTTCATCACTCCACTTTCTTAGCCGGAGCTCCGGTTATGGTGGCTGGCTCTATACAAGTCTCCGATGGCACCATCAAGGTGATATTATATAATATAGTCTCCCATGAATGTAGGGTATTAATTTCTCAAGAAATTATTTATGTTGGGATTTTGTTTATATATTGTATAGGAATTAAGTTGGAGGAGCGGGCATTATAAGCCTACAGAAGAGAATTTCCAACGTTTGATTCGATTTCTTGAGGAAGAACATGTTGATTTGACCAATATTAGGTTGGAGAAGATGATCATTTACTATTTTCTCCATTATTATTATTATTATTATTATTATTATTATTATTATTATTATTATTTGGGATTTGCAGATTTTGATTTCAAGTGAATTTTGTCTGAAAATGGGCGGCGGCGAAGGAGTTCAACCAAATCACGACTTTCTGCTGGTATGCAGTAGCAGGCTAGCCGCTGCTGTGGTTTTCTTGTCTTGCATTACAAGTTTAAAATAATAATATTATATACTCCCTCCGTCCCGGAACACTCTTCACACCAATTTGGGCATAATTTTTAAGAAAAAAAGAATATTTGCTATATAATTGAGGGTATAATGGTCAAATATATGAGAAAAAAACAAAAAATAATAAAGTGTTGAGAGAGAAAAAGTAATGACATTCTTTGTAAATAAATGTGTATTGTGAGGGTAAGAATTATGTTAAAATTTGCCATTTTTGGTATGTAAAGTGTTTTGGAACAGATTAAAAAGGAAAATGTGCAGAGTGTTGTGGGACGGAGGGAGTAGCATTTCCCATGGTGAAACCCTAGTTAGGATGGAAAGAAAACAAGAGGTGTTATAGGGAAACGCGAGTCTTTTAGATAAAAAGACGTGCGACTTAGTTTAGTTTCTAACTCATCAGTTGGGCTAGTTAGGGAAGTTATTAGTTGTTAGTTTCTGCTGCTGTACAAGTTTGGATCGGATTTGTTTGGAGGTTTAAACATGATTTTCAATATCTAAACAAATATAATTAAACATTCAATATTTGGTTATTGTTGGTTGGTTTATTTTACTAATTAAGATAAGTTGTAACTTGTAACTAATAATATTATTTTATCTTAGAGAGAGAGAATTAAAGTAGTGGAAGTCTCCCTAAAAATATAAGTTGTAACAATATAATAAATGGAATTTTGGGTAATTGTATCTAGATTGTCATTCCACTGTATGGGAGCATGTGATGTATTTTGTTATTTGGTTTTCTATTTATTTAATTTATAGGGTCGTTTTCTCTCTTTGTGGAAATTAATTTATTTTCATGTGGAAGTTTGTTTTATTTTGGAGTTCACAATATCTTTCCTACGCGCTATTATAATGTTGATCAATATCTATCAACGAACACACCTTTATTCGCCGTGGTTATACGCTAAAAGCATATATATAATAAAATGTGGCACGTTTCTTCATTTCTTGATTGATTGTTAATGAATGAACAGGTGGAAAGAGAGGGTTTTGAAGTGATGGTGAAAAATGGGAGGATGTACTATAAAACAAATGATGATCGAGTGGAGACGAAGGCGGAGGAGCAATGGATCTATGCTTTGAGTCCATGGAAAAAGCTGTTTGTTGGGAAAAAGGAAAAGGGCTCGTTTCATCACTCCACTTTCTTAGGTGGAGCTCCCGTTTTAGCGGCTGGCTTCATACAAGTCTCTCATGGCACTATCAAGGTCTTCTTATTTAATTAACTAATTTTGCAATATTATTAATAGTCTTAATTCCATTTTTCTCTGTTGGTGGTGGTGGTGGTGTTTGATTCTACCATAGGAATTAAGTTGGAGCAGCGGACATTATAATCCGACGAAAGAGAATTTCCAACGTTTGATTCGATTTCTTGAGGAAAAGGAAGTAGATTTCACCAATATTATCATTTCCGAAAGGTTAAGATCATTTAGTGTGTTTTTTTCCATTATTATGACTATTTGGGATTTGCAAATGTTGATTTTAATAAAAATGGCAGGATTAAAGGAGGGAATTTTGTCTGAAAACGACCTTGTCTCCGGCCGATGCTGTGGTTGTTTCATGTCTTGCATTACAAGTTACAAATAATACTTGTATGTACCATTTTCCCATGGAAGCCCTACCTAGCTGCATATTTAATTATGTAAACCAATAAAAAAAGACTGCGTGTATACAGATCATATACAAGTTTGCTTTCCCACCCATCTAGAGAGAGAGAACATCAGAGAAGAGGAGCGAGACAGAGAGAGAAAGGTTGATTATAGTGTTTGTTTCTGCAGAGAGAAATAAATAAATAAAATTTGATACAAAAATGTGTGTTTGATATAAGCGGTTTGTTTCTCAATATTATTTTTAAATAAAATTTGTATCTGATAATTTTTTTAAAAATGTATCTCACAAATATAATTAAATTATAAGCCTTTCCTTCATCCGCGAGAAGATTTCTGCAAGCCTTGCTGATAGGGGCATAGTGGTTTGCTGGTTCTGGGGGGTATTTGACTAATTGTGGAATTAAAATATAAAAGTAACTAAGATAACTGAAAAATCTCGCAAAAAATTAATTTAAAGCTTGAAAATGTATTTAAGAAAAATCAATTATATATCATATGCCCAACCAGCCCAAGTGCAAGTACTTTTTTTTAATGCCTTGTCGACTAAATACTCTTCTTTTTTTTTTTTTTGTCGACTATCCTTTTCTGAAAACCCACCTGTAACTATCATACTTTTTAGGTAATATATGATGAATGGCTTTTGGGTAATTCTATCGAGATTGTCAATCGTAGGGGTCGATCCATTTAAAGTTGTGCTTTAATGAACACATATTCTTTGCCATGATTCTTTGCCATGACCACTAATCTGTTATCACATCTCACCAGGGGAATTGGGAATAAAGTTTAGTTATATATTTTTCTGGTCCTAATAAACCATTGCGACTTTTATTTTTCTTCCATTTATATCAGAACATGTGACCCTAGTCAAGAATTAAGTCAATTTTTTAAGCAGTGGTAAACACTTTGATTCATTTGATGTTTATAGTTCATAGTTTATTCTCTCAGAAAAGCTATCCCTAAACACCGACAATTTATCAGAAAATATGCACATAATTAATCATAATTTTAATTTATTTAATTATAAAATGTTTTCATATTTTAGTTTGGTACTTTAATATTTTCCTAAATAAATTTCTAATAATTTCTTTCTTTAGTGTTTTTATAAGATTTTTTTTTAATTACAAGATAAGTCTGTTACCTTATGATCCACTATGGGCATACTAATATGTATCTACAATTTATGTGCTAAAAATCCAACATAATCATTAATTTCAAATCACACTATTTAAAGGTACGAGATACACATTAGTTGTGGATAATTTAAGACATGCACCCACGGTGGATAAGGGAATATTATTTTTTACAAGCAAATATGTTACCCTACCCACCATAAGCACATATTAGTGTGTCCACTGCTAATATTTTAAAAATTTTAAATCTAGTAAATAATTATAAGATTTTAATCATATATAATTTGTTGTATTTGTTTAAATTAGCTGTCGATTCATCTGTTAGATATTTGATCAAATTAGCATCTTGCCTCAAAAATAGGTACGAAAACTTTACCTTTGAAAATGCTACTTGAAAGAATACAACCTTACATGTGTGAACTCGAAAAACAAGAGAAACAAATGAAATTCATAAAAGTGGGAATAATAATGCATTTAGTTTTTCATTGGACTATAAGTTACTAAAAACTAAAAAGCAAGCTTCTCTGAAAGAGACAACTAGAAAGCAGGAAATGAAACAAAAATAAGATGAAAACAAGGTAACTATATTCCACCAACCACCACTCAATTAATTCCTCACATGCCTTAGTCCATACTCAGCCACTCTATATTAGGAGGGAAAAAGTTGGGTAGAATCGAATCAAAATTCTCAAACAAAACCAATCATAATAAAACTATTTTCGATAATCACAAAAATAGTATAGACGAAATATATAATGGCGTATATCTTTTTTTTCTTTATTTAAACAAGGCCTAAAAAAGAGTCAAATGTGTCCTCATAAAATTTTGAAAGTGGTATAATGAAGGGGACACGATTGGCTTACAAAATAACCCGAAAACAAAAAGGACATTAGAACATTAGTATATATGCATGTAACAATCAAAAAGAAAGGGAGAAAAAACAAAACATAACTGCATTTGGGCTGAAAGCCCAATTAAAATGATGAATGCTCGAGGTTAATTTAATTAAAACTGAATCCACTATATTGGATTATTAGACCCAAATCTGCAGAGATCCATTTAATTAAGAATATTTATTATATGAGGTAATTATATTCGCAACCAAAATATTTATCATTACAATCATCTTTTATTTAAAATTTCAATTATACCCTTAAACTTATTTTACCAGTCCCAATTTTAGGGCTAATTGTTTTTTCTCATCATAGTCGTGCGTCACCATCTTTCATCTCTTGATTTTTCCTTTTCTCCATCATCATCATCATTTTTATTCATAAATTAAAACCTCCATTCCCTTTTTTTTTTTTTTGATGTTCATATATATATATATATATATATATATATATATATATATATATATATATATATATATATGTGTGTGTGTGTGTGTGTCTTTTTTAATGGTTTAAAGAAGGCCTAAAAAAAGGTAAACAGATTCTTCAGAAAATTTTAAAAAATGTGTATGGTAATGGGGACATAATTGGCCAAGGAAAATGTCATACAAAAATAATCTTTTGCATTCAACCAAAAAAAAAAATGGAAAGAAAAGAAAAACACATGACACGACTGACACGAGAGCAAGAACTACTTTTAACCTTACTATAAGCCGATACGTTTAATCTTTTCAATAACTGTAATTCATCAACCAATGCTGCAATTGGGCCGACAGTTACAATTTAAGCCCAATTCAATTGGATCAATTCTCGAAGTTCATTTTAATTGAACTGAAATCCATTATATTGAATTAGAAGCCCATATATTTATGTAATTTTCAATGAATAAATAAATATTTCCATATCAAAAATATTGTATTCCTTAATTTCATTGCAATACTCAATACTATTTTCTCAATTGTATACTATTTTGTAGCAACATCTTTTTTTGTCAAAACATTTAAATTGTCTTTTGAAATTGTAAGATAGAGTTTGGTGGACCTTCTTATTTTGAAATTGGGCCCGACTATAATGGCCCATTTAGGGAGAGGAAGAAAAATAATTGGGGGATTTTAAATGCAAGCCCATTATTTATTTCTCCAACCCTATTTACCAAATATTAATATTTGATTGCAAATATATATACACCATCCATCTCATATTTCATAGTCAGCAGTTGATACTATTTTGTAGCGTTGATATCTTTTTTTCAAAACATTTCTTTTATCTTATTGGAAATTGTAAGAAAGATCATAGTGGGCCTACTTATTTTTCAATTGGGCCTCACTATAATGACGCGTTTAGTAAGTGGAAGAAATAGAAATGTAACCCATGTTTAATGGCAATTATACTCCCTTATATACTATTTAAATATGAGTATATATTATAATACATATTACTTCGTATTAAAAGTTCACTATATATTTAGAACATCCCGAGAAGGAAAATAAATAAACGTAATATGTTGAGGGTTTAGGGATTTTAAACTCAATAAAGTTTAACTTGCATCTTTATTTATACTAAAAATTAGTACACAATTCGTTTTGACTTAGCAATTGCCAATTAAAACTGAAGTAGGAAACTTAAAAGAGAAGAGAAAAGAGAGAGATCATAAACCGAAACTAGAGCAAGAAATTAAAAGAATGAGAGTGCAAAGAGTATTTCAATGATGTTTTTGTATTATAATTTGAAATTATTAATTCTATCATATTAGAATTTATTTCAGCCTTTTCAAGCTAATAAGCTTCATAACCTTTTAACGAAATTATTACAAGCTTTGACTTTTACGGACTTCCAAAATGAGGATTCAACTTTTCTCCAATTAAAAGAAAAAATAAGTGGAATTGATGCTTCCCCCTTTTTATTTATTTATTTATTATTGTCATTATTTTACATAAAAAGGTTGGTCATGAGAGCACAAGTGGAAATAAAACTACGATTATTGATTTCCTCCCACATAGATAAGTTCTTAGCTATCATATTTTTTGACTGATCACTGAAACTATGAAAATTAATTATAGAAAAATATTTTGAGCACAAAAATATGTCATGCTAAGTTTTATCCCAATTTTGTGTTTCAAAAAGTATATATTTTATGAGAATATTATAAAAATCATTACACTAAAACACTCCCAAGTAAGAGCATATATAAACTTCATATATATGAAGTATATTAGATGTGGCATGTATTAATGAAATGAAATTAGAAGATGGTAAGTATTTGTCCAAAGATAGGGGACACGTGGACTATGTGAGTAACAGGGAGATGGCACCCAATCCTTTTGACTTAAATTTAAATTTGTTCTCTTCTACTTCTCCACCACTAAATACACAGATCTCTTTCTCTCTCCTCTTCATACACTAACAATTCATCTCTCTACTTTCAACAATTACTTTTTATCCATCTCAATTACATAAACTGGACATGATATATATACCAATAATAATAGAATTACCCCACAAATTCACTTTAAATAGCGGTTTAGAAATAATTTTACTTTGTTGTAATATAAGTTTTGTCCAACTCTTTATATTTCTTTTTATATATATCCTATTTATCCCTATCTCCATTAATTTACCTTGTAAATGTGTAGTTTAAACCCCCTAAAAAACCAATTACATAGCTAGAAGTATTCATTTAGGTATATTATATACTTATATAGATTCCGTGTCACGACTTTAATTAATTGGTTTTGTTTAGAATGAGTTTGACCCGTGTCCTCATATCGGCATTATGGCAACTTCTTTTTCTTTAAATTAATTTCAAAAAGAAGAAGAAAGAAAGAAAATCATGCATTTTTCCATGTTCTGTATACACATAATTCCAAGGTAATTCTATTAATTAAAACTTTTTTTTTTGGTATAAAAAAAAGTCATTGTCCCAATAATTAATTATTTTTTCGTATATATTCAACAGCATAAATGCAATAGATTGCGACGTCTATATTTTAGCAAGTCATCTAATAATTAATTTTATAGAACCTTTTATTGTGGTAAATATTAACATCTACGTACTGTTCATGTTCCTTAAATTACAAAGAATTAATGGACTAACACATGATTTTAAGGAAGGTGTACTAGTACTTTTTTTTTTTTTTGGTTCTCTTCCTTATGAACCCAATTGCTATATACATACATACACACACACACACACACACACACACACACACACACACATATATATATATATATATATATAGATTAAATTTTTAAAAAAGAATAAAAAAAAAAAGGGATCGGTGATGGCAGGTAATATTTGTGAGTTGCATGAGTGACAAGACATTATTTAGTTATGTCCATTTATTTTCTCAATTTAATTAAATACTCTTTACTTTTGATATTGACGTCCTGCACGGCTGCACCCACAACTTTGAAAATTTAGACCATCTCTTTCATTTTCTTTTATTTATTTAAATTGATTTTCAAATATTAAAGTACATCACTTGTTTGCTTGTATATAGACTAATCTCATGATTTCCTCTTAATCATCACTTCGTTTTCTTGTTGATAGGGAAAAATCATGCAAATTAAAGCTGATTTTTTTTTTTTTTTCCTTTTTGGTTGTATTTTGATATTTTAGAATTTGTCCAAAGAAAATGTGTGCTTCAAAGATATTGGGTAATTTTTTTTCCCAAATTAAGATATCTCTCATGCACGTGGACACGCACACACACAATTAGATGAGTCTTGTCATTATTTCCTATCTAAGTATCCATGAATTTGAACCAGCTCCAATATATGACTCAGATGGTGACCATAATTAAATTACAAGACTAAGATTAAATTAAAGATTCTGTTGCGAAAAAAAAAAAAGTGCAATAATTAGTTATACGCTAAAAAAAGAGCGCGCGCGCGCACACATATATATATATATATATATATATATATATATATATATATATATATATATATATTCCGACAAAATCCATCAAAAGCTTGCAAATTTGACCTAGGATAATTTAATAGAACATTCGATTAACTAATGTTACCATGGTTAATCCTTTAATTTACATGAAAGCTAGAATAAAATGTCACATCTGCAACAAGGGTTTGTTGTAATAAGATTTCCAAAAGCTCTTAAAGAGTTTGTTTTTAGCTAAGAAGGCAAATGGACCATTATTCTATGTCACCTGATGAACACGTTACACAAGTGGAAACCAAGGTATAATTGTACTATAAAATCGCTATGATCTTAGAAAATGTGAACTACTTATATTTATATTTTTTGCTTAATTATGTGATGAGTTTGTTGATTGATTGTAGATCGGAGAGTGGTTGGACAAGGATAACAAAGCTCAACTCTTAGTTGTTCAACAATGGTTAGAGGCAGTAAGTACATATATATATACCATTATTATTGTTAATTTTTAATCATTATTATTATTTTTATTAATTTTTAATCCTTCTCCCAGAATAGAAGAGGGTTAATGCAGGATAAGAATGCTAAGATGTTGGAATCCAAGCACTGGCTTGAAGCTGTGAGTACTTAATTTTCTTTTGAAAGTATGTCTATAAATTTAAGATGAAACACAAATTGTGCATTTTCTTGAATGATGTCAGACAGACCCACTTCATCGATATGGATCGAATCTGTGGTTGTATTCGAAGGCGTGGAAGAAGAGTGAAAGCTCAAAGACTTTCTTTGAGTGGCTTGATAATGGCGAGGGCAAAGGGAGAGATGTCAAGAACTCATGTGGGTGGCGTATGTTAGATGGACAACGAGTCTCGTATCTCCAAAAACCAGTGAGTTGACTCGTTACTTGATGATGATGATGATGATGTTGAATAAAATGTGATCGATCAGTTTGTTGATTGTTAATGAATAGGAGGAAAGAGAGGGTTTTGAAGTGATAGCGAAAAATGGGAGATTGTACTACAAAACAAGTGGGGTTGGAGTGGAGACGGAGGGTGAAGAATGGATGTATGTATTGAGTCCATGTAGAGAGTTGTTTGTGGGGAAGAAGGAAAGAGGCTCATTTCATCACTCCACTTTCTTAGCCGGAGCTCCGGTTTTAGCCGCCGGATTCATACAAGTCTCCGATGGCACTATCGAGGTCATACATCTTAACTAATTCTTTTCTTTATTGTTGTTGGTGGTGTTTGATTTTGAAGAAAATATTTATGTTGGGATTTGTTATATAGGAATTAAGTTGGAGGAGCGGGCATTATAAGCCCACGAAAGAGAATTTCCATCGTTTGATTCGATTTCTTGAGGAAGAACATGTTGATTTGACCAATGTTATAAGTTGCCAAGGGTTAGTTGGAGAAGAAGATCATGTGGTGTTCTTTTTTTTCCATTTATTATGACTATTTGGGATTTGCAGATTTTGATTATAATAAAAATGGCAGGATTAATGGCGTGAGTTTTGTCTGAAAACGACGTTGTCTCCGGCGAGAAAATGGGCGGCGAAGGACTTTCCGGTGGCAGTGGCCGGCCAGCCGATGCTGTGGTTTGGCTTTTGTCTTGCATTACAAGTTACCAAGCCTTTTCCCATGCTCATGATGAGACGGAAACCCTAGCTACATATACAACTTTGACCAATAAGAAACCACTATATAATATATAAATCTTGTTTTCCGATCAATATACAAGTTAATGAAGCCTCTACTGTACTGTGTTATTGACTTATTGTGTGTCTGTATACTGCGTTTGCTTTCCCATCAATGTAGAGAGAGAACATCGAAGAGAGAGAGAGAGAGAGAGAGAGAGACCAACACCTGGATGTAATTATATTTT
This sequence comes from Scutellaria galericulata, assembly GCA_946896805.1. Classification (NCBI taxonomy): domain Eukaryota; kingdom Viridiplantae; phylum Streptophyta; class Magnoliopsida; order Lamiales; family Lamiaceae; genus Scutellaria; species Scutellaria galericulata. Next base: position 16,070,707 of record OX335797.1, read on the forward strand.
TCTCTTTCAAAACTACGCATTTTTTGGTAAATCATGAATGGTTTTTGTTTATTAATTTTATCGAGATTGTCAACAGTACTAGGATCATTTAAAACTGGTGCATTAGTGAAGACGAATCTTTGCCCAATATTTGATTGAAACTTTGATCTGGAATTTAATAAAATTTAAAATTAAATAAAATTCCTGAATAATAGTATTATATAAAATCTCATGCATGTGTACACAACACTTATAATTAACTTATATTCTTAGATTATTAATAAAATCAATTATACTTTGTCTTTGCTTCATTCGTGTGTGTGATGAAAATATGAATGGAATATTGTGAGGGTTAGTAGACTAAGTTATCTTATTTGTTTTAATAGGATTGATAAATAGTTTTAATAATATACTATTTGTCATGATCCCAGGGGTTCTACCAATTAATTTAGGTGTTCTAGAAAGAACACGGTTTTTGTAAAATAATGAGACAAAAAATAGGGAAGGCCTAAATCCTATCTAAACCATCTTCCTTTAATTCCACGTTCATGTGTGTCATTCCACTATGGGAGAAATGTACGTGTTATGATTTTACTTTATATTTTATTATTTGTTTTTCTATTAATTCTATAGGGCTGTTTTCAAAATTGAGGAATTGTGTGGTTAATAGTCTCACCCAAACAGTAATTACAATACCGTTACAATGTGATCTTATTATTTGGAAAAAGGAATCTAAAAGACATTCTAAATTCTATAAATTCGAGGCATGTGGTTTTATTTTGGTATCATTGTTATACTAAATTTGAAACGAAATCAATGCATTCCTCTGTCACATATGTAGGTCTATTGGACTTTTATAGATAGAGAAAAAGTCAATTCTATAAGTAAATTTCCTACTAATTTAATATTTAATAAGTACTATATATACCCTTCAATATAATTATGTTCAATGTTTTTTTAAGACTAAAAAGATTAAAGTGAATAGGGTATATTAGTAAATTAATTAATAAAAGAGAACCTATTTACATGAAAAGAAGGAAGTATTATTAATATATTGAGATACGTCCAGTTTAACTTAATTGGTTTAGTATGAAGGATACATACAAACAGGAGAATTGTTGTGCCCTAGGACGACAATAAATAAAAGGAGTATAATTATATAAACGACAAATAAAATAAAATAATTAATAATAAAACGACAAAAATAATTAACATTTAATTAGTATTATTGGCCTTGCGTGTGCCATTTATGATTTATATAAAGGACCTAGACGGTTAAAACATTTTAATTTAATAATATTTATGGATTTGTTAACCTTTTTGATGAGGAAATATAGAACTATTTAAATTTGTCTGGTTAGGATGGGTTAGGTTTTCAAAATCGTTTTCAAGACTTTCAAATGTCTCTTATGCTGTAACATTGAATATTATTGTTTTTAATAATGTTTATATAATTTTGATCTTCATATTAATATGAAAATCAAATGAAAAATGTTGTTGACTCAGCACTCAAAGTGGGATCTTCACTGAAAGTGTCAGAGGATTTTTCGAAATGCTGACGTGTAGGGTTTGCTGTCGGCTGGCCATTTTTTATAATTAAAATATTCAATTTAATAATGTTAATGAATTTATTAACTTATTTAATTAAGGAAATATAGATTATTAAACAGCTGGTACAGCAAGATTCTAAGAATAGTTATGATTTAAAAATTAAACTATTAAAAAAATAACATTTCGTTTTTCTAGAAAAAAATATTATTTCTGCTATCATATCTCACCTCGGGATAATCAATTCAAATTAATTAGGAATCCCAATTTTAATTATATATTTTCCTGGACCAACATTTTAAGGGAGTCCACCATTGCGACTTTTATTTTTCTTCCAACATGTGACCCTAGTCAAGAGTTAAATCACATTTTTAAGTAGTGGTGATGAACACTTTGATTCATTTGATATTTATAATTCATAGTTTATTCTCTCAGAAAAGCCATAAATATCACCAACTTATCAGAAAAATATGCATATAATTAAAAATAATTTCCATTTTATTTAATAAAATGTTTTCATATTTTATTTTGTTACTTTTATGTTTACCTATATAAATTTCTAAAATTTCTTTATTTAGTATTTTTAGATTTATTTAATTAAAATTTAAAATTGTATTTGATGATTCCTTGATTTATTTAAAATACTATAGATGATATTTTCAAAATTTTTAATCTATTCAATAATTTTAAGATTTTATTCATACTATTTTGATTAGTGTAAATTACTTTTGGAATTATTTGTTAGATATTTGATCAAATTAGTATTTTATCCTCCAAAAATAGGTACGAAACATTACCTTTAAAAATGCTACTTAAAAGAATACAACTTTTTATGTGTGGACTAAAAATACAAGGAAAAAAAATGGAATTCGTAATAGTGAGAGTAATAAATGCATTTAATTTTTCGTTTGGGACTAAGTTACTAAAATGCAAGCTTGTCTGAAAGAGACAAAACAAATTAAAGCATAAGCATACACAACTAGAATCGAATCAAAATTCTCAAAGAAAACTAATCATAATAAATTATTTATTTGTATAGCCAATGCAAACTTGGAAATTTAGATCCATATATATCTCAAGAAAATCATACAAAATAATACATGGTTAAAGTCAAAGAGAAAAACACACACAATGCAATGCGAATCTGAAAATTTTATAGACACTTCCAAATAGGGACAAGTAGAATTATTTTTTTGGCTGCATATATATATTTAAGTGGAAGCATGTTATTATACAAAATTTGAAAATAATAATAATAATAATGTTTCATTGTCCATAATTGATGTGTAAAGTTATCATCCATTTAAATATTATGATTTGAAATTAATAATAGTGTTGGATTTGTAACATATCAGCGACGAACGGATAGAGTACTACAACAGTATATAAAAACAATGATTTTTTTATATAAAAAAGAAAAGAAAAAAAGGAATTGATTTTATCTTTGAAAATTCCGGAAAGGAATACAATAAGAAGAAATATTTTATAAAGTATGTCTTTTTTTCATGATTTTAAGAAGGCCTAAAAACGATAAAAGGATTCCTCAACAAATTTAATAATGGTAGGGGGGGTGTTTGGACATTGTTGGGCCCTCAATATTAGGCCGCCCACGCATGGATCGAGTTCGGACCCGAACTAAGGACCACCTGACCCAATGCACCGAGGAGGACCGGCCCCATCACCTGATAGTCCAGTCCGGTCACCCTGTTCGGCCCGGCCTGACCCCGCTCGAACCGATATGACCGTCCGCAGTCGTGACCGGTCTTCCAGTCCAGCTCGGTTATTTCGCCGACCTATGTTTCGGACGAATTGGAGGGATGACATGGCCGAGCCGAGCAGGAAATGGCCGTCCAGGAACCCCCTAACCGGCCTGATTGATACTTCAATGAAACCAGCTTCGTAGAACTCAAAATGGAGGGAGAGCTCGAATCAAGTCTTCCTAAAACGCCGACGTGAGCAAAAGCCGACCTTCTTTGACCGGCTCGGCCAGAACGACCGACCTTCCGCATCCCATCAGAGGCAAAGCCGACCTGACCTAACCGACCTGATTTTCAGCTCGGATAGCGGTTGATAGAATCTCCATACCTAGGAATATGTCTAAAGATTAGAATATAAAAAGAGCTCGGCTCGGTTTGTAATAGTATGGGACAGGGAGCATCTAGCCCTGGCCCTATAGGGACAAGATCCCCTAACTCGGGGAATGCTGTCCAGGTGAAGGGTCTATAAATAAGACCCTTCAAACATTTGTAAAGGGATGGAATTTTTGGAAGGAAAAAAGACAAGTGTTCTACATTTTCTCGAACTTCCTCATTTGACCTAGCTCTTTTAACTCGGCTAATTAGGTTGGGCTAAAAGAACGATTAATTCGAGTGTTTGACTGAGATTACGAACCAGCCGTAAATCGACGTCAACATTTTGGCGCTAGAAGAAGGGGGACACATTCAGCTCTACTCAGCTATCAATTAATGACAGGAAGCGAAAACTCCAAGGGAGGAAGGAGCACGGGTAACGAAAATAGAAACCTAACAGGGGGCACATCAACAGGGGGGGACATGACCTACCAAATGGTCATGGAGGGCGGCACCACGACCCTCTCTCCCGAGATGATACAAGCCGCGATCCACCAGCTGACGGAACAGCTCAACCAGGCTCGACAGCGTGGCCAGGCAGAGTTACAGGAAGGGACCCCCCGCGAGGAAGCCGTGAATTGCCGAGCCGACCAGAGGGCCTCGGAGAAATCCCGAGCCGAACTCGAAGTCGACGATGAGTCATCCACGGACATATCGGCCGACCTGGATTGGCCGAGCCGGCTAAGGAAGCGCCCGAGGACCGCGGCCCCACAAGGACAAAGGAAAGTGGGAAGCGTCTTCACCAAGCTCGGGTCTGAACAGGCGAAGGAGGCATCGAGGTTGGCCAAGCGGCTCGACTATCATGATGAGCCAGCCGAGAGAAGTGAATCCACTCGGCAACGAACCAGGAAGGAGGACGAGGCTCGATGCCTGAGAAGAAGGCTCGCCGAACTAGAGGCCCAAGAAGACGAAGGTGAGGACGACAATCAGAATTCCGTTGACGATTGGGCCGGACCGACCCCGTTTTCCAAAAGAATAAGTGATGCCGATCTGCCGACTAAATTTAAAATACCACCGATCGGCACCTACAACGGGGAGACCGACCCCGCATACCACCTAGACAACTACGTGTCCTGGATGCGCCTCCAAAAGGCCGATGAAATGTTCATGTGCCAGGCATTCCCCTTGATATTGGGAGACCTGGCTAAAAGTTGGTTCAGCAATCTGCCGAACTACTCCATTAGCGGATGGAAGGAGTTGTCGGAGCTCTTCCTCACACAATTCATGGGGTCGAAGAAAAGGAGGACGCCGAAGGAAAAATTGTTGAATTTCAAACAAAACAAGGGCGAGTCCCTAAAAGCTTACCTCGAGCGGTTCAACAAGCTAATCCTCGGCATGGAATATGTCCATGATGAGACCAAACTCATGACCGCCATGGCAGGTCTTCGGGTCAATTCAAAGGTGTGGTGGTCGGTTCGGGAATTCAAACCAAAAACCTACCACGAGTTCCTCCGACAGACAGAAATGTATGTGGACGCCGAGGAGGCCATCCAGGAGGAACAAGGGGCAAGGGAACACCCAGAGAGGAGGGAGAAGGAGAAGGAAGGTTCGAGGCGCCAGCCAAGCTTCCGGCCGCCCGGCAATTTCAGGCCATACCAGGCGACCGAGCCAAGCCGATACCGGCCCAAGCAGCCCGACCCAGCCGAGCGAGTGAGAACCATCCTAACGGTATCTCCTCGACAGATCCTGGCCGCCATACAGGACCAAAATTTGTTGCCGGAACCGCGCCCTCAGAGGCCATCCCCGAGCTGGACCAACTCCAAAAAATACTGTGAGTACCACCGAGCTTCCGGCCACGGCACTGACGCATGCCGACACTTATTGGCCGAGCTCATGAAGCTTATTGAGAGGGGGCACCTCGACCAATTCGTAAAGAGGCCTGGCCCCCCCAAGGAGCAAGTAGCTCCGCCAGCACAACGGTTACCCCCTCCCCCCATCGGAAACCCTCCGATAAGGGAGATCAACACACTGATCAACCACAACTTCGAAGATGATCGGCGATCCAAGCGAGCCCGGCGGTGATACATTCGGGAGGCCAGAAATGCCTACCAAAGGTGCGACCCGCGCAAACGCACCGCGGAGGGGCACGCTATCACTTTCTATAGTATGGAGGCAGAGGGCCTGGTGCACCCCCACGAAGACCCACTGATCGCTGTCCTGGACATCCAGGACATCAGGGTACATAGGGTCCTGGTGGATACGGGAAGCTACGCCAACGTGTTATATCTCAACACGTACAGGAGGATGGGGCTCAGAGAAGCCGACCTCGAGCCCACGTCGGAGGTCGCGGTAGGGTTCGGAGGGCAGACCACAAAGGTACTAGGCAAGTGCCTGCTGAAGGTGGCCTTCGAGATGGAAGAAGAGAAAGTATATACCCTGACGGAATTCAGGGTGGTAGATGCACATTCGACGTACAACGCCATATGGGGCCGACCCCTCCTGGCCAAACTCAAGGCCGTAGTGTCCATCTACCACCAGGCCATCAAATTTCCCGTTGGGGAGAAAATATTTGTCATCGAGGGCAACCAGCTCGCCGCAAGAGAGTGCGAGGCCGGGCTTAGACCGAGGGAGATCAACCAGGTTGGAGAGGCCAGCCAGTCCCAAAGCGATGAGCTTGCCCAAAACGACCAGGAACAACCCTTCCAGGAATTGGAGACCTTAGACCCACGAGGGGAACACGAGGTCCGGGCCTCGCCGGTGGAGGAGCTCGACCTCATCAGCCCGGATCCGAGTCGCCCAGACGTGACCTTCAACATAGGGCGGACACTTGAGGAACCGATCCGAGCCGAGCTCATCCAATTCCTCGGCTCCAATACAGACGTGTTCGCCTGGACCCACGAGGACATGGAGGGCATCCGACCTGAAGACGCCTGTCATCACCTCCACCTCAGCCCATCCGCGAAACCCGTAGTCCAGAAAAGGAGGCGGCTCAGCCCTGATAGGTACGAGGGCCTGGAGATGGAAGTCCAGAAGCTCCTGGCCAATGGTTTCATCGAGGAGACCCAATACGCGAAATGGGTGGCCAACCCGGTCTTGGTGAAAAAATCGAGTGGGTCGTGGAGAATGTGCATCGACTTCACCGACCTCAACAAAGCATGCCCGAAGGATTGTTTCCCACTCCCCAACATTGACCAGCTCGTGGACACCACGGCCGGCCACGAGCTGATGAGCTTCATGGACGCATACTCAGGATACCATCAAATCCCAATGGCCGAGCAAGACCGGGTGCACACCACCTTCGTGACGGATCGAGCTCAATATTGCTACAAGGCGATGCCGTTTGGACTAAAAAACGCCGGAGCCACATACCAACGGTTAGTTAACAAGATGTTCGCCGCCCAGATCGGTAAAACAATGGAGGTCTATGTGGACGACATGTTGGTCAAATCAAAAAGAAAGGAGGACCACGTTGCCGACCTGGCCGAAATGTTCGGCATCTTGAGGAGGTATCGAATGAAGCTCAACCCGAAGAAGTGCACGTTTGGGGTCGGATCGGGCAAGTTCCTCGGGTATATGGTCAGCCAGAGGGGAATTGAGGCCAATCCTGAGAAAATCAAGGCCATCATCGACCTGACACCACCAAGGCGGGTCAAGGACATCCAGTGCCTGACAGGCAAGGTGGCCGCCCTCAATAGATTCATCTCAAAGTCAACCGACAAATGTCGGCCGTTTTTCGATCTCATCAGGAAGGACAAAAAATTTGAATGGACCTCGGAATGTGGGGCGGCCCTAGAAGAATTAAAAAAGTCCCTTATGACCGCGCCTGTCCTCGCCAAGCCCCTCCAAGGAGAGAAGCTACAACTATACCTGGCCGTGTCCAGCTATGCGATAAGCGCCGTCCTGACACGAACGGAGAGGAGCTCCCAGCAGCCCATATACTATGTTAGCCATTCCCTCCACGATGCAGAGTTGAGATACCCGCCAATGGAGAAGTTGGCTTATGCTCTGGTCACCTCGGCCAGGAAGCTCCGACCGTACTTCCTGGCCCATCGGATTGAGGTCTTGACCAACTTCCCATTGAGACAGGTCCTAGGCCGACCTGACGCTTCAGGAAGGCTTCTCAAGTGGGCAGTGGAGCTAGGGCAGTACGACGTGCAGTACTCCCCCAGGACGGCCATAAAGGGGCAAGCATTGGCCGATTTCATCGTTGAGTTCACCCCCACTACGCCCATCCAGGAGGAAAGCCAGGAAAAGCCATGGAAAATGTACGTGGACGGCTCGTCCACCGTCACCGCAGCCGGGGCCGGAATCGTCCTCATCAGCCCGTCAGGCAAGCATTTCTGCTCGGCCCTCCGATTCAAATTCAAGGCCACCAATAACGAGGCCGAATATGAAGCCCTGCTGGCCGGACTCGAGATGGCCAAGCAGTTTGGCGTCGATGACCTCGAGATTTTCAGTGACTCCCTACTGATGGTCAACCAAATTTCGGGCGAGTACGAGGCCCGGGACGAAAGAATGGCCGCATATCTCCAAGCCGTGGAAGTCGCCCTGGCCGGCTTCCGAAGCACCCGGGCCGAACAGGTTCCTAGGATACAAAACGCCCAGGCCGACGCGCTCGCTAAACTATCCACAAGCGAGGGTGCCCAGGATATCGGGTCGGTTAATGTTGGCCTTATGGAAAGCTCGGCCCTGGAGAGCCAAAAAATATGCACGATCGACCTTGAGGACACATGGATGAGCCCGATCATCAAATACTTGCAAGAAGATACAAGGCCAGATGACCCAGTGGAGGCTCGGAGATTGAGAATCAGGGCGGCCAGGTACACGTTGAAGGACGACATTCTATACAAAAGAGGTTTTTCCTTACCTTTGCTGAGGTGCCTGAGCGAACGAGAGGCCGAATATGCACTAAGGGAGGTTCACGAGGGAATTTGCGGAAATCATACAGGAGGACAGGCCCTGGCCTTCAAGATAATCAGGATGGACTATTTCTGGCCGAGCTTAAAAAAAGAGGCAATAGAATTCGCCAGAAAATGTGACAAATGCCAAAGATGTGCTCCATTCACTAGGGCCCCGCCAGAAGAGCTGAACATGGTGCTCACACCATGGCCATTCGCAAAATGGGGCATAGACCTAATTGGGCCCATGCCGACGGGACGTGGGGGTGTAAAGCATGCTATAGTCGCAGTGGACTACTTTACGAAGTGGGCAGAGGCCGAACCCCTTGCAAAAATCACCTCGGCCAAAATCACAGACTTCGTATGGAAGTCCATCATTTGCCGGTTCGGGCTCCCCCAGTCCATAGTAACCGACAATGGGAGGCAATTCGATAGCGAGGAGTTCGCACAATTCTGCTCCAACCTGGGGATACAAAAGTTGCTCTCCACGCCATACCACCCCAAAGGCAATGGCCAGGTAGAAGCCATCAATAAGATAATCAAGCACACCCTGAAGGCCAGGCTGGATGAGCTCAAAGGTGCGTGGGCGGACGAACTCCCCGGAGTACTGTGGTCCTACCGAACTACAGCCAGGTCGGCCACTGGAGAAACCCCTTTCTCCCTAGCCTTCGGGGCAGAAGCAGTCATTCCAGTAGAGGTCGGAATACCGACCTGGAGAGCTACACAGCGGGACGAGGAGGAAAACGAGGTCGCCATGCTGGCCTGCCTCGATCTCGTAGAAGAAAAGAGGCTGGAATCGGAGCTCAGAAATGCGGTGTACAAACAGCGCAGTGCGAGGTATTACAACTCCAAAGTCCGAGCCCGAAAGTTTGAGGTCGGCGACCTGGTCCTCCGCAAGGTCGTCCTCAACACCAGAGAGACCAACGCGGGGTGCCTAGGACCGAACTGGGAAGGACCCTACAAAATAGCTCGGATACTGAGCCGAGGGGCATATGAACTGGAAAGCCTGGCCGGAAGGGTGCTCGACAAGCCATGGAACGCCGAGCTCCTCAAACGTTACTTTCGTTAGCCGACCATTTGGTCCGACTTATGTGGGCCGAGCCGACCATTTGGTCCGACTTATGTGGGCCGAACCGACCTAAAAGACATGGGCTGAAAAAGGGCGATCTAAAATTACTTGGTGGAAAATAAGTTCAAGGAAATCAGACATAATGGCCGAGCTAAAAGACATCCGAGCACAAAGCATACACAAACTGAAATAATGCACGAATATTGAAGGTGAACAAAATATATATTAATTCAAGAAGAAAACCGGTTTGGAGGCCGGAACCTCTTACAAAATAGTTTATGACCCGAGCAGAGATGGTGGAGCAAACTCTGCTCGGGCCCCGAGCAGGGATGATATTAACAAATCCTGCTCGGAATTAAACAAAAAGAAATCTAAAAACAAAAAAAAAACGAGGGCGGTCAATCCACCACATTCACCACCTCGTCCGCCTGGAGCTCGCCAGCTTCCGGACCGACCTCAGATGAGGGGAGCGGAGGGTCGGATGATTCGCCAGCGGCCTGAAGAACCCCATCCCCATCTGCTTCCACGGCGGCCTCCTCCTCATCCTCGAGACCGGCCTCGGAGGGCATGTCTATCTCCGGCCCGGGCTGGAGGACATCATGGCGATCAGCAGGAAGAGCCGCCTGAAATAAAAATGGTCAGAACCGAGCCGAGGTAAAAATACTTGAGAAAAAAAAAGGTATAAATATATATAGCCTACCTCCAGCCTCTCCCTCAGAACGTCCAGGAAGTCCGGCGGAAGAGGGTTCTGGGCGAGGTACGTGGCCAGGGCGTCCTGAAGGGGGGCGATGTTCCCCTCATCCGCCTTCACCTTCTCAAGGATGTCCATGAAGGCGAAGAGGTACCCCACCGAGCTCCTGGCCTTGTACTCCGCCGACCGGAAGAAGGCCCGGAGATAAGCCCCAAAAGCCGAGGCCGACGTAGCCTTCCTGGCGGCCTCCAATTCCCTCCCAAGACGGACGGCCTCCGCTTGGGCGGAAGTGATTGTCTTCCAGGCCTCGTCCCGTTCAGCCCGGGTCCGACCCAGCTCGTCCCTCTTCCGATCGACCTCTGCCCGGGCGCTCTGGACATCTTTGGCCAGGCCCTCCTGTTTAGCGGTGGCGGCCTCCAGTTGGGCCTTCAGCCGGTCCACCTCGGCCCTAGACTTACCCAGCTCGGTCCGGCAAACCCGGAACCGCTCTTCCGTCTCGACAGCGACAGCATAAGACTGCCACTGGAGGACGCTGGCCTGGGCAGCCAACACCGCGGCGCTGCACTGGAGGTCGACCGGGTTGGTCATCCTCTGAACGTGCTCTTCCAAATCCTGGGTCCAGGATTTGGGAAGGTTGATCTGGGCGGCTGCCACATGAGGCGGGAGCTCCTGGCCGGTGAACGGCTCCCGTGCCCGGGCAAAGGCGAGCTGGAAAGGAGGCCTCCTCCCCTCATAGCGGCGAGTCACCTCCACCCTCTCCGGATCGTCGCCAAGGATGGAGGAGACACGCGAGGGCCCGGCAGGAGTGTCAGTGGCCGGCGGAGCATGGCGAGCTGGCGGGCTGGTGGAGACCGCCGGTCTAACATCGGCCCCAGATCGGTCGGAAGGAGCGCGGCGGGGCTCCTCCTGGTCACGAGATGACCCGGATCGGCTGATCCGAATCCTCTGACGCGGTGGCTGTTCAGCCCGGGGGGTCGATGCCCGGTCAGCCCGCTCAGGTCGGGTAGGCGGCGGCTGCTTCCTCTTCCGAGCAGCACCCATTGCCTCAAAGCGGCTCGCTGGGTCCGCCATCAATCCAAGAGCGGGGAGGTTGCTGACTGCCAAGAAAAACAAAGTTACCAAAAATAATACACAAGGAAAACGAGCTCAGCTGATCAAAACATACCTGCTCGGGGGCTCGGTACGGGACAAAATGGGACGGTGAGTCCGACCTGTTCCAAACGACGCTGGGCCACCAACCGTTTGAAATTCCGGTCCTCCTCGGATACCTGGTCCCGTAGGTAGGCGAGCTGGCGAGAGATGAGCCCGGATGTCTGGCTCTCCCGAGGATGCCGAACTGAAATAAATAAAAAGAAATCAACGATCAGAAAAATGGAAAATGAGTTCGGTTCGGAACAAAGCTCACCTTGTTGAGCCTCTTTGAAAATGACCGGGCAGGCGACCCGAGTGAGTTGACCGTCCACCTCAAAAGGGCTCTGCCAATCTCCGCCCACCCAGAACCACTTCGTCTTCCACTCCTTCACGGAGGACGGGGCGGCGACGACCAATTGCGGACACCGAGACCGAACCGATGTATAATATATCGGTAGAGGCGAGCCCGGCGCTTGTTTCAGCACAAAGATCCACTCCATGTCCGCGGGGCTCGGCGTTCCAAAGCCGAACTCCCAAAACAGACTGAGCAGCCCTATGATGGACGCCCAACCGTTTGGATGAATCTGGGCCGGGGCCACCCCCCAATGGAGTAGGTACGAGGTTATGGCCGGAGCCAGCGGAAACCTCAACCCGCCCTCGAGAGCTCGGAGGGACACGGCAACATGACCAGGAGGGGGCTGATCTGGTCGGGCAAGATTGACCGGCTCCTCGAATGTCACCGAGCTCGGAATCTTGAACCGCGCCCGCCACTTAGACAGCTCGTCTTTACCGACTGAAGGACGGAACGGCCTCAAATCCTCCTCGCCCACAGTGATCATCGGAATCCCCATAGGGATATCGCCTCGGCCCGAAGTGCTCGGCTCGCTTTGGTCGTCGCCATCCGCCAGATCCGGAAGAGGCCGCTCCTCCGAAGCAGACCCCGGGGAGTCGCCAGGGGACGAAGAGGAGCTGGGGCTAGGGCTCGGAGTAAAGGCCGGTCGTTCAAGCCGCCCAGATGAACCTTGGTCATTTTCAGAAGATGAAGAAATGGTTACAGCAGACATAATTACCTAAGGATGGAGAGGGCGGTGGAATCAGCTCGGGCGATTTAGCTCGGAATTCAGAGAGAAAGTTGCGAGAGTTGAAAGCGCGGAGAGAAGAGTGGAGCACAAATGGCGGAGGGGACCACTATTTATAGGTTGAGGAAAGAAACCGTTCGCCTTCCAGCCATCGGATTAAGGACAGGTGGTGGGACCCAGATGCGCCACGTGGCGACACACGTGTCTCAGGTCACCACGGGACGTGTCCACACAAACTAGGGCCCGCCAGATCGAACCCGAGCCTCCGTTGTTCTGCTCGGGTCCGAGGGGCTAATGTTGGGCCCTCAATATTAGGCCGCCCACGCATGGATCGAGTTCGGACCCGAACTAAGGACCACCTGACCCAATGCACCGAGGAGGACCGGCCCCATCACCTGATAGTCCAGTCCGGTCACCCTGTTCGGCCCGGCCTGACCCCGCTCGAACCGATATGACCGTCCGCAGCCGTGACCGGTCTTCCAGTCCAGCTCGGTTATTTCGCCGACCTATGTTTCGGACGAATTGGAGGGATGACATGGCCGAGCCGAGCAGGAAATGGCCGTCCAGGAACCCCCTAACCGGCCTGATTGATACTTCAATGAAACCAGCTTCGTAGAACTCAAAATGGAGGGAGAGCTCGAATCAAGTCTTCCTAAAACGCCGACGTGAGCAAAAGCCGACCTTCTTTGACCGGCTCGGCCAGAACGACCGACCTTCCGCATCCCATCAGAGGCAAAGCCGACCTGACCTAACCGACCTGATTTTCAGCTCGGATAGCGGTTGATAGAATCTCCATACCTAGGAATATGTCTAAAGATTAGAATATAAAAAGAGCTCGGCTCGGTTTGTAATAGTATGGGACAGGGAGCATCTAGCCCTGGCCCTATAGGGACAAGATCCCCTAACTCGGGGAATGCTGTCCAGGTGAAGGGTCTATAAATAAGACCCTTCAAACATTTGTAAAGGGATGGAATTTTTGGAAGGAAAAAAGACAAGTGTTCTACATTTTCTCGAACTTCCTCATTTGACCTAGCTCTTTTAACTCGGCTAATTAGGTTGGGCTAAAAGAACGATTAATTCGAGTGTTTGACTGAGATTACGAACCAGCCGTAAATCGACGTCAACAGACATAATTGACTATAGCAAATGTGATAAAAAAAAAGTTACATTCAAACAAAAAAAAGAAAAGAAAACACACATGACTGTTTTATGTGGGTTTTATGTGAGATTGTTTTATATAAATTTTGTGTTTTTATTAGGACATTTAGACCTGAGAAAATAGGTTTCATGTGAGTATCACATAAATTCCTTATATTAATAAAAATTAATTTATATAATTTTTAAAAAAGTAGATATAAAAATATTAATACTCTTTTTTAATGTAATTTCCTTAATAAATAGATATTACTGTTTTTAAAAATTTCGAATTCCCTAATTTATTTATTTACTTAATCATTTTCCTTGTGGCCTCCTCATATTATATTGGTTTCCCACACCTTAATTTAGTAGTCAACACTCTCGATACTATTTTGTTAACATCTTTTTTGTCAAAACATTTCATATCATCTTTAGAAATTGTAAGAGAGAGCTTAGTGGGCCTTCTTTATTTTCAACTGGGCTTGACTACAATGACGTGTTTAGTGAGTGCAAGAAAAAGGTATGGGTTTTTTAAATGCAACCCATATTTAATGACAACCTTATGTACTCTCTAATATACTACTTAAATACAAATTAAATATAAGTATATTAGTAAGTGAGTTAAATACTTCGTATAATATTACTTTGTATATATATTTTTTCTTTTTCTTAAGAACCCAATTTGCTACTATATAGTTAGTTTCGAGAATGACTTATAATCACCTCAGACATTCAAACTATGTCAAATATTAATTAGATATACATTTCTATCTACCTAATAAACAAATGTATGATACATCCCACTCATTAACCCCAAATTAAAAATTAAAAAAATAAAAATAAAAAATGATCGGTGATGGCCGATACTAATACTAGGAAGTTGCATATGTGACATTATTTAGTTAGGTTTTTATCATTCATGTTCTCAATTTAATTTAATATTCTTTACCTTTGATGTTGACGTACCAACAATTTGAAATTTTAAACCTATCTCTTCCACTTTCTTTTATAATATATTATTTAAATATATTTTGAAATATTAAAGTACATCACGTGTATACATTATTATTATTATTATTATTATATCTTCAAAATGGCGATCTTTAAGTTTAAAATAATTTTCAGAATTTATTAGTATTATTAATTGAAAACAATTCTTAGATTTTATAGATCATCTTAGATTATTTCTACAATTAAACACATTATTTTTCTAATTTCATATTTGATTTTTAATTTTTAAGTGATTGAAGAGACTAGCTTTTATTGTATTTCATTTATACTATACTATTCTCTAACATATAATATTACAAAATATATGTTATTCTTTTTTAAATAATATATTACTATATATTCATAATGTAATTATTATATCGAGTATATACGCTATAAACATGCATGATATATTTTACTAATATAAAATTGTACGGTATTATGTTATTCAAAATTTAACAACGTTTGTACAATACAAAATATCTCTCACAAGTGCACACACGAGATGACTTTTTGTCATTTTTAATTTGTCTACCAAATATAATTTTCCTTTTATGTTGACAATATTTTGAACCAACTCGAATCTCGAATACAAGAGTCTGATAGTCAAATCATCTCGACCATAAGATTCTAAGAATAAGATCGATAGATTCTTTTGTGGTTAAAAAAAAAAAAAGGCAATTACGAAAAAATCGTCACACTAACCGAAGCATGCAAATTTGACCTAACACTTTAGATTATACACACTTTTTAGAGCAACTTCTTTTTTTACACCAAAAGAACCCAAATTGAATCTTCAATTCAATTCAATACTTGTTTTACACCTACTTTTTTTGGATTAAAAAAATCCCAAAAGGAAATAAATATCTAATGGACATTAATTTTAAAATTAAAAAAAAAAACTATAAGTTGGACAACACTTATATTACAACAAAGTGAAATTTCTAAAATGCCGTTTAATTAAAGTGAATAAGAGAGACTGACTTTTGAAATAGAAAGATAAAGAGGTTTACGTGGACACTAGCTATGTATTAATATGGGTTCACTAGGAGTAATAGGAAGTGATTAACATTACATATATATAATTTTTTTGGGAATTATTAGATAATATAAGGGTCAAACGAAATAGTAAAAATATATTAGATTTATATGAGCCAGCTGTTTTAAATTAGTTGTATGGTGGGAGTTTGATCTTAATATTAATCAAAAGGGCATAACAATAGTGGTAGGACTAATATTTCTACCTTCTTCTTTTTTTATTTAGATACTCATCAAATTATTTAGACAAAACAAAGTTTTGTAAATTAACAAAATATCTTTATATATAAACAATGAAAATTAACACATATATATTTCCCATGTTTAAACTTTATTCCTTTCATATTGGGATGATCAAGTATCTCAACTTCTCTTAATTCCACGAAACCTTGATATTCCCCACTCTCATATATCATTTTTCTTTTTCTTTTTAATATACAATGATATAGTAGTATTTTATTACACTATTAAATACAAAAAAAAAAAAAGGATTGAAAAAGATTAGCGGACCGATGCATTAATAAACAAAGTGTGGTTAATGGTCCCACCCAAATAGTAATCAGATTTTGCTATTTAAATCCATACCATTTAAATAATAGCACGACAAGTTGGAACAAGACAAAATCCAAGATGTTGTGGGGGCACTCTCTCACGTGGGAGTATATACAAAAAATTAATGGACTGAAGTCGAAAAGAGCATGTACGTATTACATTACGCTACATGCCTTTCTTCCATAACGTAAACCATTAGAGTCAATCGGATTCGAGAATCAATCCATTTTTTCGTTTTCAAAATATTCTGATAGTTTATTTAAGTTGTCAAAAGTAGGATGTCCCTTATTTTTTCAGCTTAAATAACTGATTAAAAGCTGTCAGAATTTTTTGAAAACACCTCTTACATTTGACATGCTCTTCAGATTAGTTTAAGTGGGAGTATATAGTTGGTGCATGTTCCATGATTAATGTGTTGGAAAAGACATAAGAACTATCTAAATATTATCAAATCGAGGGCAAGTGGTTTTATCAAAATGAAATATTCCCTTAAAATTTAATTAGTATCATGGTAAATTGGTAATATACTAAAATTAATGGATTCCCTTAAATTTTATTTTGTATCAAGGTAATTTCTTATATTCCTCCGTCTCATATAGGTTTGTTGGACTTTTTACATGGATAATTATGTGCAAATTAGCCCATTAAGTTAGTAAATTTTCTACTATCTCCATGTTCAATAAATACTATATTTTGTAATATCTAAGTAGATTAAATTGAATAGTATAGGAGTATACTAATAAGACGATTTTTTAGGCAGACCATCACACCGTGTGTGTAATGGTCTGATCGAATCAACATGTATTGACTTCTAACAACACCCAGGACAACCACCGTTAAGTAATATATATATATATATATATATATATATATATATATATATATATATATATATAATTCTATGATTAATTTGAGAAAATATAATCCAACACATTCTGATTTTGATTATGCAATATTTTGTATTTGTATCATGTAATATTTATATGCATATCATATAATATTATGTAATATTTATTTATGTATTAGATAATATTTTTGAAATGTTATAATTTTAATAAATAATTCTTTGTAGTGTAATTATATAAGTATATGATATAAAAATATTATCTGATATAACCAAAAATATTATTTAATATACACAAAAATAGTACCTGCTACAAGACTCACTCTGTTAAGAAATGAACTAAATAAATTTCCAAATATATCTTCGTTTAGTGTTCCTAGGTTTGATCAAATTAGTGTTTTGTACGTACAAAACTTTACCTTTGAAAATGCTACTCAAAAGAAAAATATAATGCATTTAATTTTTCATTTGGGACTATATTAAACTAACTATCCCTCACTCACATGCCTTAATATCTCTTTTTTAATCGACCGTGGCTGGAATTGGGCCGACAGATACAATTTAAGCTCAATTAAATTGGAATATTAAATTAACGCAGAATGCTCGAAGGTAATTTTAAGTGAACTGAAATCCATTAAATTAAATTAGAGATCCAGATCTGCATGCAAAGACCATTTAAGATACATTATTTATTATTAAATACGAGCATTATAGAAAATTAGCTAATTTAATTAATTTTTACAATATCTTTCTTAACCCGTATAAATAGACCAACAAACGTATATATGTGAGACTAAGCGTTAGTATATAACTCATAATTGATTAAGTTTTCTTTGCAAGTTGTGGCAAATCTTCATCAATATCAGATTAGTTCCCCTAAATAGATTTCAGTTTCGAGTTCAATAAGCGGTTTACGAACACTTTTTTGGTCCAAAAATACTCCAAATCCTTGAAATAAATATGAAAATAATATTTGGAATATTTTGACACCAAAAACACATATATGTAGAAAAAGGGTATGTGCAACACATAAAAACTTATGTTTGATCACTAAAAACATACACATAATTCCTATCTATCAGCCCTCATTAAGGAATTTCATCCACATCAGCAAATTGGGCTTCCCCTTGCACTTGCCACATAAAGTGAATTTCCGAATGAAATTGACATAAAGTTATTGGGAAAAAATCAATTGTGGCCCTGTTGGAATGGGCGCGGGCCGATTTTGACCCATTTTTAGGCATTTTTGGCCCATCCTCACAATTCCGTCAAAAATCTAACGAAAATAACACGCATTTTCAGGCCTTTTTGGCCCACCCTTACAATTCCGTCAAAAATCTAACGGAAATAATACGTGCGACGCACATGACCGTCAATATTGTATGTGTGTTTTGACGGTTTCCGTTAACCAAACTAACAGATAGGGCTAAACTTGATGATTTTTTGATCATTTTTGATATTAGGTGCCAAAAATGGCCCATGGCATTTCCTACAGGGCCAAAAATGAAATTTCCCCTAAAGTTATTTCATAAGGTATTGTCCAAAATTGCCGGATACTGGCAAATTGGACTTTAAACTCATTATTTTATTACTAGCATAAAGCCCATATAATACATAGGTTTTAAAAAATTTATCTTAGTAAAATTAGCAAAAGTTAAATATTATTTATATTGAAAAATCATTTATGATTTTGTGTTTTGTTTAGCATTAACGAAAATACATTTTAATTAATATAGTATTTAATTGTATATGATGCATTCGTAAAGGTACATAAATAATCATTATTTATTATATTAAAAAAATTGATGTTATGTCTATCAAATTATTCAATCATCCCCAGTGTTTTTCATTATGAGTTCTTTTTTTTTATATATAATTTTAAATATTGAATTTGAAGTCATTAATTAGACATATTGATAGCTATTGTGTGTATAAAATTTTATTTATTATAGATTTTATTTGAACCATAAAATTATTAGGTGATAATAATTCTAAGACAAAGTGAAAGATTTTGTTCTGATAATATCTACAAAATACATGAGAATGTTCTAAAAAATAATATTTGACTTAATCCTAATAGTAATAATAGGTATTCTGAAAATCAGATTATGAATAAAATGACCATAGCAACCCAAACCTAGCAAATTTGACCTAGGATAATTTAAAGGAACAATTGCAAGTATTACCATGGTTAATGCTTTAATTTACATGGGAACTAGTATAAAATGCAACATCGAACCTAAGGTTTCTTGTACTGAGATTTACCAATAGCTCTTGAGGGTCGTTTTGAGCTAAGAAGGGAAATGGAGCACTATTCTCTGTCACCTGAGGAACGAGTTAAACAAGTGGAAGCCGAGGTAATATGAGATCTATATTGATGTGATTATGGTCATGATGTTAGATGATCAGCTAGCTTGTTGATGATTGTAGATTGGAAAGTATGTGGACAAGGATAATAAAGCTCAAGCCTTGGTTGTTCAACAATGGTTAGAAACAGTAAGTATGATATTATATACAGGAATTATTAATCATGCATGATGTGCTCATCAATAAACATTAATCTTTTTTTCAGAATAGAGCAAGCTTAATGCAAGATTATAATGCTAAGATGTTGGAACCAAAGCATTGGCTTGAAGCAGTAAGTTTAATTTATGTAGTCTATATATATAGTAATTGATGAAAAAATTAAAATTAATTGTATATTTTCTTGATGGATGTGTGCAAATGGAATATTGGTTTTAGATCGACCCCTTTCATCGATATGGATCAAATCTGTGGTTCTATTCTAAGGAATGGAAGGCCAGTAAAAGCTCAAAGACTTTCTTTGAGTGGCTTGATAATGGAGAGGGTAAAGGGAGAGATGTGAAGAAGTGTAAGAGGCGCGTGTTAGATGAACAACGAGTCTCTTATCTCCAAGAATCTGTGAGTTAACTCGTTATGTATGTATATGATGATGATGACAACGACTAACTGGTTTCTTGAATGAATAGGTTGAAAGAGATAATTTTGAAGTGATACCAAAAGGTGGCAAGATGTACTATAAGACAAGCGGGAAAGCTGTGGACACGAAGATGGAGGAGCAATGGATCTATGTGTTGAGTCCATGGAGAGAGTTGTTTGTGGGGAAGAAGGAAAAGGGCTCTTTTCATCACTCCTCTTTCTTAGCTGGAGCTCCGGTTTTAGCCGCTGGATTTATACAAGTCTCACATGGAACTATCAAGGTCGCTCATCTTTTTTCTCCATTTTTCTTTTTTCTGTTTTCTTTATTTCGTGCTTGATGTATGTTGTTGGGGTAGGATTTAACATGGAGCAGCGGCCATTATAAGCCCACGGAAGAGAACTTTCACCGTCTGATTCGATTTCTCGAAAAACAAGTTGATAACTGCAGGAATGTCGTCTGAACAGTACTATCTCCGGCGAAGGACTTTCCGGTGGCTACCACTCTGCTTTCTATTGCATGCTTAAAAATAATCGTGAAACCCAAGCCAATACTGGTAGCCTATATATATCGTCTTTAGATCATGTAGATACGTATTGTGTGTAATAAACGTACGTGTAATGCGAGAGAATATATATCAGACAGAGAGAGCCCATTGCCCACCATCTAGTTGCATACAGTTATCTTTTTCTCGTTCAATAAATTATCAATATAAATTGTCTTGTCGGTACATTAATCTTTGCCTCCAGAATATATAGTTATCATGCACGTGTACACAACACTTATAATTTCTCTAATTATACAACATTTACTTATAATATTCTGTGATTATTAATAAAATCAATCACACACAACATCTGTGTGTGAAAATTCCTCTTGGTTTTATTAATTTTCGACAGAAAAATGATTGATATTGGTCAATTTTATTAATTACAAAATTAATTGATTCGTGATCACCACTACATTGGCAATCAAGTTGGTTAATTAGTGGACTAGTAATCTTATTTTGTTGGGAATATCATATATTTAATTCAGTAAATTGAGACATATATACTTTTTTTTTTTAAATAGGATTGATGAATATATAATTAGTAAGATACCATATGCCATCATCTAAAGGTCCTCCTAATTTTGGTGGTCCAAAAAGGCAGGAAAAAAATGCATGAGTTTTCAAAAAGTATGTAAGGATAGAAACAAAATATATAATATCTCGGTATACAATGGGAGGAAGGAAACGTGTTTTATCTTTTACTTCAATTTTTAAAAATTAATTATATATATTTTTATGTTGTTTCCCAATATTATATTGGAGTTGATTTCTCATATTGTGGAATTAAGTTGGATTCTTTTCATGTGGATATTTGTTCAATTCAGGGTTTCAATTGAAAGTTCGGCATCAAATTCTATTCAATTTAGGTTTTTTTTATGCTATATATAAACATTGAATATTACTTTATATATATCTGAAGTGGTACCCTCTTAGTAACTGAGGATATTGTTTCCAAAGTGCACATGTAGTAGGCTATTGCTGTCGGCTATCCATTTTGTACAATTATAATATTGTAATTTAATAATGTTTATGTATGTAATTTATTCACTTATTCAAGGAAATATATATGGATTATTAATCTCGTATGGTAAGAATGAGTTATTATAAAATCAAGAATTTTTTCTACGATTATGCTTAAAAATTAATTTTTTTTCTGCTTTCGTCTTCTCACCTTGGGATTATCAAACTAAAAATAGGAAATCCCAAATTTATATATTTTACATGACCTACATTTTAAAAGGCTGTCAATAATCATTACGACTTTCATTTTCTTCCATTAGTTTTGTAATTTACAAAGAAAAAAACAGAAACTGCAGAAAGAGAGTAGTAATGGAATGTTCAAAGTTGTGGTTGGTATATGACAGAGCCATTCCAAAGGGTTCGGGGACTGGCTCCCACAACTATATACCTACACATCTAACCCTACATATAACCTATATATATATATATATATAAAGAAAATTATCTAATTAGGAAACCTTAAGTATTGAAGAAAGCAATGCTCCACATCAGGAATGCAAATCATTGGCTTTTCAATGAAATAGTGAGATTCTTAGCAACGAAAATAGACCGTGATTCATCGATCAAACGCTTACTTTCTCATCGAATACTAGGACTACGTACCTGTAGAGTTTAGATAGAGTCAATGATGAAAATCTCTGTAAAATTTAGAAAAATGACATAAACTTGGTAAAAAAAGAGGAAATTGAACATGATATTTTGCAAATATTATAATTAACCTCAATACATATATTCAACTTAAAATTTCAAACAATATGACATATTTACAACAAATATAGAGATGATAATTTTAAAAATGCCGTTTGGTATTGTAGTGCAGAAATTCTTCAGAATAATTGATTATGTTATTATTACTAATACTAAAATGAACTCATATGAGGTTCAAATGAATAAGATGACATGTCGCTCATCTTGATCTAAACAAGATTGAATTAAACATGCAGGTGTGTAGATTAATTATTTCAACTTTCATAAATGCTTGATCTTATACACACTATAATTAGCAATTATTTAAACTTTACAAACTTTTGACCTTATACACACTACAATTATAATATGTAAATTATAATATTATTAAGGTACGTACCAAATGCATTTTTTTCTTTAAAAAGTGGGATTATTTATTATAACATTCTATTACAAAATGAACCATTTCACTAAACAAAAATTCCTTACTCAAATTTTTATTTACCAATATTTTACCAATATAGTGATGAGAGTCTATATTTATATTGATTGTGTGAAAAAATGAAAAATATCATCACTAGATTCACTACTACTTATTTTTGTATTGATCACCAAGTAACACGTGAGATAACCGACTAGCACAAAATGAGTTGTAAAACATCGTTCTGATTTGCTGCAGGCCGGCTGCAAGTTGCCTGGCTTAAATTATCTTGAAACCGTAGATAAAGCTAGCCACATGGGGATGCCTGCAGTGGCGGATCCAGGATTTTTATCGAGGGGGGCCCAACTAATAAAAGATCAATAACAATAGTTCTAAGAATAAAATCATAAAATTATGATATGTGTATCACATTATAAAATAACATCTAAAATCAATATCTTTATAACATTTCAACATGACAAATAAAAAAAAAAACGATTACAATATTTATATTGTATTTTTTCCTATTTTGAAATCATTGCAAGATTCCTTCATTGCTAACATTTCCAAATACATCATTTTCTGATGTATTTTGAACTTTGAATGTTGTTCATTTTGAAACACTTTTTAATATTAGTATTGATATTTTTCTATAATACTTTTTCATTATTTATGAAAGATAGGATAAAATTAGAATTATTAAATATCATTAAATTAACATTACTATTATACAAACTATAAATCAACATCTAACTTATCAACAATGCTAACTCAAAGCTAACAATTCATAAAATAATAATCAATGATAATAACTCTTTACAATCACTTCATATTTTATTAAGCCAAAATAATGAATATATTATATATTCTATAACAATTGATAATCAAATAAATTAAAATAATGTCATTACTCAATGAAGAAAAATAAATAATGAGTTTAGATATATGAACAATTTACCTTAAAAATTGATATTTTTAATAAGAATTTGATAATATACAAGTAAAATTAATTAATATACATATTTTTTGAATAAAAATATAAAATTACCTAAAATATATATATATTTTTTTTTTTTTAAATTTCAGGGGGGCCCAGTGCCCCCCTTGGGTCCAATGTAGCTCCGCCCCTGGATGCCTGTAGAGAGTGACAACTCATACAGTCGTGCACTTTTAGAGCATCTGTTTTGTGGATGTGAATAATAAAAACAAATAAATTACTAAGTAATGTGTAGATGTTCGATCTGTATTTTCTTGTGTTTTTCTATAAAAAGAAAAAATGTGATTTGCACAACAAAGAAAGGAATGGGACAAATAAAGGAATCAGCGTATTGTCAGATCCCTGCCAATGGCATGGGCATGGGCCCGATAATGCAAGTTCAATTCCTTTTTTTTTTTAAACCTTTTTCCTTATTTCTTTGTGTAATTTTCTTTTAACATTGTATTTTTTTTTTTTTCTAATTAATTTGTATCGAACTTTTTGTCGAAGATTCTGGAGAGATAGAGAACTCTCTGGAGATGGAGAACTCGTTCGGCTTGCGTCAGCAGACTTTGCAGTAGAAAATCTTTTTGAAATTTCTGTTTGATTAAACTTTTTTAATTCAATTTCAAATGTTGTCTTTTTTTTTTTTTAAATATTTTTAACGTGGGAATTTTCAAATTTATTTTGGTTTATTTTATTTTCAATTTTAACAAGTAAATTCTAATTTTTGAGTTTTTCGCATATATATATATATATATATATATATATATATATATATATATATGTGTGTGTGTGTGTGTCGTTTAAATTATGCTTGGTCTTATAGACAATGTAATATGATATTATATTTATAAAAATACACATAAAGTGAAGTTTAAGAATTATCTTTTGGAAACTAATTAATTAGTTATGATTAAACTATTTCATTCAAGTGTATTTTAAGAAATAAATTATTCTTTCATTTATATGATTTCAATTTTAAATGTATTTTTAAAATTACTAATCTTTTAATTAATGAAAAACATTTGTTTAAATTTTGTTTTATTTTGAATTAATTTAAATTCAATTTTTTATAATTTTTTAATGAAAAATTGTAATAATAATAATAATAATAATAATAATAATTGACTTTTAATTGATGTAAACATAAACAATGGGTTATTCAAATACATCACCAACTTCGAGCGGACTTGGTTGAGCACACGTGGACATGATTTGAGAACAATTAAAAATAAATATTTAATTTATATTATTTGTATGTCAAATGTATATTAATGATAATTGAAAATTATTAATTTCATGGTTAATAAATTAAGTTTGTTTATTTTTATTTTATTTTTGAAATAATCTAAATTCAATTTTCAATAATTTATTATTGAAAACTTAAAAAAATAAAATAAAATAAAATATTTTTAATTGATATAAATATTAAAAAATAGGTTAGAGGATAATGGGACCCACCTGTAATGATTATATTTATGTTCAATTGACGTGGGTGTGTATTTTTATAAAGATGATATTTTTAGATTGGATATGTGGCATATGTGATTTAGAACAATTAGTGTTAAAAACAATAATTGATGTGAGTGCTCTTATGTTTAAAGATAATTAGAAAAAGAAATCTAAAAAATTATGAATATAAGTCATGCCCTAAATACATTGGAACCAAATCATGAAGAAGATATCTAACAAAATTATTTAATGACTTTATAGAATATGTGTTGGAAACTTTTTACCCACTTTGGAAACATACTTTTTTATCAATTAATATAAGAAAGTATCGTTTTTAACAATAATACAACTAATAAACTAACTACCCCTCACTCACGTGCCTTAAGGCCCTTAACCTACACAATCAACCTCACAATATTAATTAGGTATAATTTAGGGGAAAAAAAAAAGAAAAAAAAAAGAAGAAGAAGAAGAAGAGGAGTTAGCTAGGATGAATAGAATCATAGAATCAAAATTCTCAAAGAAAACCAATCAAATTAAATATTTTATCGAAGGCAAACTTAGGCATTTAGATCCATATCTAAAGAAATCATGCAAAATAGTACATGCCTAGAAGCAAAAAGAAAAATATACATAATGCAATACAAATCTCAAAATTTTACACTCACATATACAGACAAGTGGAAATTTTTGATTTTTTTTTTCTTAACAGTTCTCAGGCTATCTACATGGAACTTGGAAGTATCGTGATGTTATTCAACAAATTTATAAAATAACTTGGAAGTATCGTAAAAATATCGTAAAATGTTATGGTCATTTATTATCTTTGACAATTTAAACTTATAGTGCCAATATAATTTATTGCCTTTCAATACAATCACCCTTAATTACACTCCTCAATATACATTTTAAATACAAATTAAATATAATACATAATTTATTCTTGAGGGATTAATTAATACATATTTATTATATATATATATATATATATATTTCATTGTTTATTCTCATACAAAAGTCATAAACATCACCAAATTAATTATTAGGGAAATTTCTACATTAATATATGTAACATCGAGATTTTCTTGAGTCATGGAGTCAATCAATATATCTGGTATTTATATATATATGCCCCTGGGATATTTGGAGCTCCTAAAATTTGAGTCTAGTCTATATCTTCTCCACATATTGTCATTTAATGTAATATTTAATTTTAGTTTTAATAGCTAGGTTCTAATCAATTATTTGGAGTCTCCATCAATCACTCATTAGTACATTCCGAATGTTCAAATTTGTAGTGGTCATTACTTTTCTAATTTACCAACAATTACTTGGTTCTCTTAATCGAATTTTCTTTAATGTTTTCTAATTTTTATAGAATTTTATGATTATATCATTTTCATTTTGAAATAATAAATGTTGTGAATAGAAGAATATGGTTGTATGAATAGAATTGAGACTGTTTATCTGTCTTGAGGGATCAAGCTATGGTTGTGGTGGCCTGAGGAGGGTGAGGTGGAGAGAAAGCAAAGGAACATGAAATATATAGCAATGCTCCATCCTATTTACTTTAAATGGCGTTTTAGAAATTGTACTTTGTTGTGATATAAGTGTTGTTCCACGTTCTCTTTATAGCCTTCTTTGAATAAAAAATAATCTAATCTCCATTAATTTACCTTGTATATGTGTATTTAAATATGTCTAACATTTTAGTTATATTCACCTAATTTTTTTGTTATATTCGTATAATCTTTATATTTTTATTAATTTAACTTTTTTATAATATATTACAGACCTATATTACAGATTCGTACACCTAATTCACAGAAACTACTCATATTATTAATACGTACTTATAAAGCTTATAAATTGTAATACATGTCAGACTAACTAATTTATATTAACGATATCATTTACTACACTTTGATAGTAGTTATAGTTTGGATTAAAAAAACTTATATGGATCTTGAATGAACTAGTATAATTAAACTTGAAACTTATCTCATTGAGAAAATATTTAACATCTGTCCACGAAATAAAACCCAACCCATATTAAAATTACATACGCAAAAGAGGAGAAAAATAATCAAATTTAGATGACAAAACATATAGAATATAAAGTTGAGTGAAAAAATCAAACATAATTGGAAAACACACCTTTTTTCAAAAAGATGAAAATTTATTGTTATAGCTTTTACTTGTCACCACTTATAACCAAAATCAACCTTTTATTTAAAAAGGAACAAAACTAAAATGCAAAAATTTGCGTGAGACGGTCTCATGAATAGTTTCCGTGAGACGAATTCTTTTTACCCACAACTCCAACCCATTTTCATTAATTTAAATGAGAATTGTATAATATAGATTGTAGATTGACCTGTCTCACGTAACATAATCCATGAGACAGTTTCACATAAAACTTACTCAAAATAAAAAGGGGAAACATCAAATCCCACATGTCTTTTTATCGGAGAAAAGGTGAATCCTCATTTCTAGAAGTCTATAAGTCAAAGCTTGTAATAATTTCGTTAAAAGGTAATAAAGCTTAACTTCAAAAGGCTAAAATAAATTCCAATGTGATAGCTAAAATTAATAATTTCGAATTATAATACAAAAACATCATTGAAAATACTCTTTGTACTCTCATTCTTTTTCTTGCTTTAATTTCGGTTTATGATCTCTCTTTCCTCCTTCTCTTTAAGTTTCCTACTTCAATTTTAATTAACAATTGTTGAAGTCAAAACGAGTTGTCTCGTAATTTTTAGTACAAATTAATAAAGATACAAATTAAACACACTATTGAATCTAAAATCCCTAAACCCTCAAAATATTATGCTTATTTATTTTCCTTCTGTGAATGTTCTAAATGTAAACCCCACTTTTAATACAAAGTAACTGAATAGTAATTGAGGAGTATAATTGATTGCCATTAAATATGGGTTGGATTTAAAACCCCGTTCCTTTTTCTTTCATTCACTGAACGCGTAGTGAGGCCCAATTAAGAAATAAAAAGGCCCACCAAGCTCTATCCTATAATTTCAAAAGATAATTGGAATGTTTTAACAAAAAAGATGCTACTACAAATAGTGTACAAGGGAGAAAAATAGTACAGCCCTGTTAGCCTACCCACCGTGAGAGCATTAATATGTGTCCATAATTGATGTGTCAAAAATTTAATATATCTATTATTTTTACTTTTCATTTAATAAGGGGATGCGATCATTACATGTCACCGATGTGCATATTAAGAGATGCCTACAGTGTGTCAATAGTATTGACTATTGACCATGAAATTAAGGTGCGGGAACCAAATATTATGTCAGGAGTCCAGAAGATTAAAAATTTATTCAATAAGGAATACAATATTTTGAAAACTTTAGTATTTATATATTAATGGAAAATTACATAAATAATTTTTAATAATATAAGGAATTTATGTGAAATTCGCATGAAACTAATTCTTTGAAGTCTAATGTACTAACAAAAATCATGTATCCTCCCTTCTTTTGCAAAAAAAAAAAAAAAAAGTTATGTTAAATGGGTCTTTGCAGATCTGGGCCTCTAATTCAATATAATGGATTTCAGTTCACTTAAATTAACTTCGAGCATTGATCCAATTTAATTGGGCCAAAATTGTCTGTCGGCCCAATTCTAGCAATGGTTATTTAAAAGATTAAACTTGTCGGGCTTATAGTATTAAATGTTAAAAGTGGGCCATGCCTTGTGTCAGTGGTGTGTGTATTTGTTTTTTTTGTGGGTTGAATGTAACATTTTATTTTTGCATGGCATTTTCTTTAGCCAATTATGTCCCCATCACCAACCATTTTTCTAAATTTGCCGAGGCATCTACCTTTTTCTTAGGTCTTCTTTAAACCATGAGAAAAGGACCTTTATAAAAATCATGAAAAAAAGACATAATTTATTAAAAAATTTCTTGTTATTGTATTCCTTACTGGATATTTCGAAGATAAATCAATTAAAAAAAAAATTCATTATGATAATGATGATAATAACAATCATCATCATCTACTTGTCCATATTTGAAAGTGTATATAGTTTTCAGATTTTCATTGTATTGTGTGTGTTTTTCTCTTTTGACTTTAGGCATTTATTATATGGTATGATTTTCTTAAGATATATATGGATCTAAATGTCCAACTTTGCCTTGGCTAAAGAATTTATTTTGATTGGTTAAGGCATGTGAGTGAGTGAAGGGTAGTTAATTGGTGTGATACAGTTGCTCCTTTCTAGTTGTGTGCCAATAACATGCTTATGCTTTTGTTTTGTCCTTTTCAGATAAACTAGCATTTTAATCCCCACTATTATGAACTTCATTATTTTCTCTTGAATTTTTAGTTCACACATGTAAAGTTGTATTCTTTCAAGTAGCATTTTCAAAGGTAAAGTTTCTACATGTTTTTGGAGGCATAATACTAATTTGACTAAATATATAACAAAATATTCGAAAAGTAATTTACACTAATTTGATTTTGTTTTGTTAAATATGAGTTCTAGTAATTTAAGTTTGGTTTTTTTAAAATGGCCTCAACAATTTATGAAAATATCAAATCCCCAATTTGGCAGCTGAATGTCACTTGTGTACAATTTGACTAGAAAAATTCATCAGATGTTTGAACTTGTACAATTCGTAAACTTCAAGTTGCAACCGGTCAAAAAACAAAATTTAGGTTAGGAAGTGTAAAAACACGAAAGATACATGTTGATTTAAGTATTTAACCCTTATTTAAAATAAAGAGCATACTTTTCAAATGATAACGACATCAATATCGTCACATATAGTGTATAACGACATTCAT
The DNA here is from genome assembly GCA_946896805.1 of Scutellaria galericulata. Taxonomy (NCBI): domain Eukaryota; kingdom Viridiplantae; phylum Streptophyta; class Magnoliopsida; order Lamiales; family Lamiaceae; genus Scutellaria; species Scutellaria galericulata. The sequence goes on from OX335797.1 coordinate 16,100,596, forward strand.
GTCGTTATTTAGTTACAACAGTAGTAATGTTGTTATAACCACAATCACATTGTTATTTGTAATTAGTTTAATTTTGAAAATCTCTAATTTTCTCCGGGATCACATATTAACTTCGTTCAAATATCACCATAAAAACCATGATACATCTACATCATCATATCGAAACTAGTTTAGAAGTTTGATTCCATTGCATAGTGTTCTACATACAACTTTATCGTACATAATGATGCTATAAATATTCACAAAAACTTATGTGCAATTGCGACAGTCACACTTATAGCAGAAAAAGACACATTTATAGCTGTAAAAGACATATTTATATAACTCATATTTATACCTGTAAAAACATATTTATAAAATACATACTTATACCTGTAAAAGACATACTTGAATTTCGTCTCACAAGAGACCAACTCATAAATACTTAATAGTCTAAAATTATTCATTATATGACCAACACCATTAAAATATATGTTGATATGTTTAAGATTGATTGATGAGAGCTTTTAATTAGGTAGGCCTATAGATAATTTAGAGTCGTTTATGCCAATAACGTCGTGAATTCTTGTGATTTTTGAGCTCTTCTTTCTCCAAAATCATACATTCACTGATTCACTTCGTTATGACATCTTAAGTCCATGCAAACATGATGCAACAACATATTGAAACTAATTGAGACATCTTATTTTATAGTGTAGTATTTATATATATATATATATATATATATATATATATATGTATAGTTGATGAATTAGTTGCAATGCGACTAATATATATTTATATATGGTTGCCATGCTAATAATATATATATATATAGTTGAACCAATGTATAATAGCTCGTATGTAGCAGATAATTCACCTAGCCAACCAATTCCATTCACACCTCTCTTCAGTTATTTTACTAATTTCTTCTTGTCAAATATTAAACTACATCAATTCTTTCCTTGTACGGATTAATTTTCAAGTTTTTTTTTTTTTTTTTTGCATAACTCAGAAGAAAGAATATGTAATAAACTGTTTTTTTCTTTTTCTCTTTCTTTTCGGCTCGATTTATTTTTTATTTTACAGTTTGTTCAGGACAAATGTGTCCTTTAAAGATATAGAGTAAACATTTTCAACCAAAAAACCAAAGCCGATAGTACCCTCGACAAAGGGCATCAGAGTCAACTAATTATTTATCAATTAAATTACGATAAATAATATATAAAATGAAATTCAACTTCAAATTATTGTTATATACTTTACAATTAACTTCACTAACGAATTAATTCCCAACGTTGCTATATCATACTTACGAAATTATATACATTGCCATTTGTCAAAATTACATAATTGTTGAAGTTAAAATCATTTTTGATTCCATAACTATGATGTCTTTCGATTTTGGCCCTATAATATCACAATTTTCAATTAAGTCCTGCAATTTAAGAATTGACTGATTTCGATCCAATTTTGATGAATTTCACTGGAGAATGTTACATGTCAAATTCTTATTGGTGGACTACCAAAATCAAAATTCTAATTAATAAGAATTTGACATGTGACATTTTCTAGCAAAATTCAAAATTTCTAAGCCAAATTTGATTGAAATCGGACAGATTGTGGGAAAAATTTGAAAATTGTAATAATTAATGAACCAAAATTAAAAGATAGCATAATTATGAGATCAAAAAATGATTTTAATTTGCTCAAATAGCTATGACTCATAAAAGTTGTAGAATGCACAAACAACATGCATGAATTGAGACTTGAATAACTGAATCATAAAATATAGAGACAAATTGAACCATATCAACCCCTAAATTAAAATCAAAAGGAAAATAGTTCATGATCCTATAAAACTAAGACTCAAAAGAGAGTAGTTCACGGCATGAAACATCGACATCATAAAACCACCCCATTGATGATTCAAGAGACCTGCTACTTAGTTTGTTTTTATTTTATTTTATTAAGGGTAAGTTTAATATAACTTTTGCACTTTTCTTCAATCAATGACAGTCCAAAATTTTAAAATTGAGGATATGAACAAAGAAATAATAAATAATAGAAAAAAATCACACATAAACATTGTTTAATATTTGAGATTGTAGGACCAAAATATACCAATTTTTAAGGTATTACGAAAGATTCAAGTTAATATTATAATTAGAAAACTACACATTAATTCACCGAGTCTTCAGTTTTTGAAAGACATACAGACACTAACACAAATAAAATAAAATAATTAATTAACTAAACCAAAAAAATAAATATGAATACTGCTAATATTTTAAGAGATAAAATTTGCCAACGAAAAGAAAAAAAAAAAAGGAAAGAAAACTTAATTGCAATCTGAAGTTGCCAATGTGGAAGAAGTACCGAGTCTGGTTGAATTCATTAGGTTTGCATTGCATGCAATGCTAAATCTTTAAATCTTTTTATTATTTAAATTAGTGGCAATAGTTGCAATTTTATATTATATTATAGGTAAATTTTTTCCATTAGCACACCTGTACCACTTTACCCATAAGTACCCGCCACTGTCTCCAAATTGATATGTATTTCAACTAGGCATTAATTACGCCTTGGCGATTAGTCTTTTATAATTCTCATCTCATCTATAAATCAAATATATAAATCTTCAAATAATAAATAAAACACAAATACTCTTATAAGATGGTGCCACATATATAATTCCATGGGAAAAAAAGAATTTTATTATCTTTAAAAAATATATCGAATTTATTTTCACAAGCTCATAATATTTGATTATGAGTTGTGAATTGTGCATCAATATACCTCGCGAAATTAGATTCAAGAGACATTTTTACATAATCCTCACTCTAAATAAAATTGATCGAATTAAATTGGGAGAATTAATGATTTATTTTTATGTCCAAAAGATCAAATGGGAGTTAATTAAGTTTCCACTTTTAGTTGGATCCAATCATAGTTGAAAGAATAATACTTTCACGAAATCATTTTGTATGAATTTTTAGATGCTAAAATCTTAATGTTCCTAATTGTTGATGTCTTTTGTGTCATTATATTTATTTATTTATTTATTGGATTTGTTAATATATGCTGTACTTGTATTTTGGACGTTCGCTTAATTAAGTAGTGCATGAATGAGTAGTCTTTCAAAATTAAACGAATAATTAATAATTGAATATGATTATTAATGTTTATATATATATATATATATATATATATATATATATATTAAAACAAACAAATTAAAGATAATATATGTCTAAGAAGCCATAATAATTTATTTTATTCCCAAACATTTATTTCATAACTATCATGATTTTCAATCTAATCTAACAATTTGAGAATTTATCTTATTTAAGTTCAATTTTTGTCAACAATTCAAAATTTTCTCGAAAAATATCACGTGAGACTTTCTGATAACAGAAATGTGATGTGGCTACCCATATAAATTTTTTATAGGTTGATCGTAGTTAAGAATTTCAAAAAAAGAAATTAAAATCTACACAATCATACTATCATAACTATCATATCTACATTATTTAAAAAATAAAAAAAATCCACATCATTAGACCCTCATTAGACTTGAATAATTGAATCATAAAATATCAACCCCTAAATTAAAATCAAAAGGAAAATAGTTCATGATCCTATAAAACTAAAACTCAAAAGAGAGTAGTTCACGGCATGAAACATCGACATCATATGATAATTCAAGAGACCTGCTACTTAGTTTGTTGTTATTTTATTTTATTAAGGGTAAGTTTAATATAACTTTCGCACTATTATTCCAATCAGTGGCAGTCCAAAATTTAAAATTGAGGATATGAACAAAGAAATAATAAATAATAGAAAAATCACATATAAATATTGTTTAATAATTAAGATTGTACAACCAAAATACACAAATTTATAAGATATTATGAAAGGTTCAAATAAACATTATAATTAGAAAACTACACATTGATCCGTTGAGTCTTCAGTTTTTGAAAGACATATACAACACCAACAAAAAAAACACAAAATTTAATTTATGAACAAATTAAATTAAATTAATTAGTTGATAAATTCAAGAGATAATAAATATGAATAATGCATTCAAGAGATAAAATTTGCCAACGAAACGGGAAAAAAGAAATAAAGAAAATTTAATTGCAAGCTGAAGTTGCCAATGTGGAAGAAGGACCCAGTCTGGTTGAATTCATTAGGTTTGCATGCAATGCTAAATCTTTATTTATTTTTATTATTATTTAAGTTAGTGGCAATAGTTGGAATTTCATATTAAATTATAGTTAAATTTTTTCCATTAGTACACTTGGACCACTTTACCCATAAGTATCCGCCACTGTCTCCAAATTGATATGTATTTCAACTAGGCATTAATTACGCCTTTGGTGACTAGTCTTTTAGAATTCTTATCTCATCTATAAATCAAAAAATAAAACACAAGTATTCTTATAAGATGGTCTCATGTATATATATAATGATCCGTCGAAAAAAGAGTTTTATTATTTCTAAAATAACATCAAATTTAATTTCACAAACTCATATATTTGATTATGAGTCGTGAATTGTCCATCGATCTATCTCACGAAATTAGATTGAAGACACATTCTTACATAAATCTCACCCTAAATAAAATTGATCGAACTATTTGGGAGAATTAATGATTTCTTTTTATGTCCAAAAGATCAAATGAGAGTTAATTAAGTTTCCACTTTTAGTTGGATCCAATCATAGTTGAAAGAATTTTACTTTCACGAAACCATTTTGTATGAATTTTTGAGATGCTAAAATCTTGATGTCTTTTGTGTATATATTCTCGAAAAATATCATGTGAGATTTTCCGACGACAGAAATATAACGTGGCCACACATATAAATTTTTTTATAGGTTGATCGTAGTTAAAAAAATTCAAAAAAGAAATTAAAATCTACACAATCATACTATCATATCCACATTATTTAAAAAATAAAAATTCCACAACATTAGACACTTAAAAAAGAAGAAGGAAAAACTACATCCTCTTCATCTCCACCACTCTAGCTACCCCTCTCCACTCCACTCAATACATGCACCTCAATAAATACACGCTCTTTTTTTATTCTTTTTTTTTTCTTTCTATTCTTATCATAATAATTAATAAATACACCCCAGTTTTTTCCCACTTATTACACCCTTACATTAAATAGAAAAGGAATAATTCTCCAACCACATTTTCCATTGTTCTAGCCCCACAACTAACTGTGGTCATCCTTGAAGAAAACTTGGTGGATCTTTGAACTACATTTCTTAATCACTAATTAAATCAACATATATAATTTACTCTAAAAACTATAAACTAAATAACTTTGAACTACATTTTTGTTTATTAAAAATATGAGGAGTTCTGTAATTAAAAAAAGATGGGTATGTGATAACCACCGCGATGGTGATGGCGGCGGCGGCGGCGGCAATGGTGGCACTGCAGGTGGGGGACACAGTAGAATTATGCAAATTAATTAAACATGACCCATGCCCATCTGTGTGGTTGATGTAAAATTGACATGGCATTAATTACGATACTATAAAATGGGTCATCAAGTATAAGGTTTCTTGAGGAAAATTCAAACCAAAGGATATTAATTAGTTCTTAGAGGTTGGAGAAGATATATATCATGAAGATATATTTGGGGTTCTGCACCTTGCTTTAATTATTAACAATAGCAGGAAAAAAAAAATTAGGTTTTGGTGAATTTGGTCTGAAAACGATTATCTCCGGCGAGGAAGTAGGCGGCGAAGGAGGTCAGCTTAGTACTTTCATGTGGCAGTGGTGGAGGTTATTACGTACAACGGTACAATAATTCTTCTCTTGCACTTTTTAAAATAAAGGGAAAATTTCATTTCGTGTCCGTTTTTTTATCCTATTTTAAATTTTAGTTTATAATTGAAACTTTTGTCTAATTTCTGTAAAGAATGAAGACTTTTAACACTGATAAACATATTGTTCTTCCAGACAATAATGAATGAATACAAATTGGTAAATCAATTTCAGGAAACTCTCTTAGTCTGTGTGTGCAGTATGTACTAAATTAGCATAAGTATACAATATTGTTCTTTATTTGGAACTAAACAAGTTTTCAAATGAAGACTCAACAATCTTGTTATCATTTCCCCTCACTCCAACAAGTTCAGTTAGGCTCCGTTTACTTTGGGAGATGATTTAGGATAGTGACATTTTATCTAACTTTATCTAATGTTTATTTTGATGGAAATAACAAATTGGGTTATCCTTCCGATCGGGGATAAAATGCCAAAATTCGGATGATACCTTAAATAATTATCTAGGCCTCCCCCTATGATAAATTACCCAAGACTTGAGATAACATAAGGAAATTCCATTTCCATCCCTAGTAAACATTAAAGTTACTCTTTAGCCTAAACCTAACCCCTATTTTCAATCGAATAAACACATTTAGATAATATCACTCTTATCCTAACCTCCATAGTAAATGGTAGATATCTAGATCATAGAAACAATTACTAAATAATTCACATCGGCAAGTTAACAAAATTGGAATGAAAATCAACTATTACAACTACACAAAAACAAGAATAGTAGTATATACAAACAAAAGAAAAACAGATAGCATATAATACTCCAAATTTCTGCCAAACGTGGAAAAATTCACGATGTGATAAACGTCCCCAACAAGAACCTGACTACCATAACAGAAATCAAGAATGCTTCCACATTCAATAATCTTTGATGAACTTGGATAATAGGTGAAGAATCCAAAGTAGACCAAAAAACATAAGATGCCTTTTAACGTCCCGTACAGAGAAAACATCATCAACCTGTCAGCCTCATCCAAAATTATGATCTTGTGTCTTCCAACAACAAAAAATGAGTATACCAAAAACATAGCTCAAGCAGCAAAAAACAGATTAAAATTCAAGCACCAAAGGAAGAATTCAGAGCTAATAGAGGCAGAAGTCTTAATTAATTCCACAAAAAACAAAAAACAAAAAACAAAAAACAAAATTACCTTGGTAAAACAGAAAACAATGCAACCTAGCCTCAATTCACAAAAAAAACAGTGCGAAAATCAAATAATCAGTAAATATTTTGTCCCAAAAATAGTGAGGAAATTTAAAACTTTGTCGCTAAATTCTATTATTGTTATTTTGGCTACAAAAATGGCACAATTCACGGCAAAAATAGGCGAGGAAATTCTTATATTTTGTCGCTAAAAGAAATAATTATTTTATTATATTTAAAAAAGTATTTGAATTGGCTACAAATCATTATATATTGTAGCAAAGTTTACTGATGAATTTTCCTACTTCATTGCTAAGAATAACCATTATTTTATTATTTTGAAAAATAGTATTTTATAAATAATTATATTTAAAAAGATATTTGAATTGACTACAAAACATTATATATCATAGCAAAGTTTAGCGATGAATTTTGTGTATTTCGTTGCTAAGCGTGATCAATCATATTTTAGCGACGAAATATGTTGTTTCATTGCAAAAGTTAGCGATGAAAGTTTTTTTTTTGCCGCAAATGGTAATTTTAGCTACGAAACACCAATTTGTTGCTAAAATTTCGTTGCTATTTTCATATTTTCTTGTAGTGGTTAAATATAAATTAAGTATCAAACTACATATGGAAACATTTTAATAAATAAGAAATTACGTAAATTAATTAAACTAAATATGAGACTTGTTTTATTCGAAATTAAATTATGTAAGATAACAATTAGTTAAATAAATCTAAAAATAAAATAAATACATGCATGCTATTCAAAATTTGCTATGGCCGTAATCGCATGGAATGGTTGAGAAGTATGGTATAGCTTTCGCATTTAAATGGTCCAAGAAAAGGGTGTGTGTAACACAAATTCTCATTTAATATGTTTTTTTAGTTAAACAGTCTATATTTCCATTCTTGAATCATAAATTGTGTCTTTCAATTGAAAAATCGTGAATAATAATAAAAAAAATTGGGTGAGAGTAGGGGTGGAAATCGGACGGATCGGATCGGAAATAGGGTGTTTCGGAAAAATTCCAAAAATTTTTGGAATTGAAAAACCAATTCCAATTCCGTTCCAAAATTTTTCGGAATTGTAAAATCCATTCCAATTCCGATTTTTCGGAAATTTCAAAATTCCGAAATTTTGGAATTTTCGGAAATTTTCGTAAATTTCCATATATTTTAATGATAAAGTTATAAATTTCATTAAAATAATAAATTTATATAAAATGTTATCATTTTTAATGAAATTTATAATATATTTACCTATCTAAATTAGATATTCACTTTTTATCTTATAGATATATATTTTTTCGGAAATTTTCGGAAATTTTCAGATCGGATTTCAGAATTTCCGAAAATTTTAAAACTAATTCCAATTCCAATCCGAATTTTTTCGGAAAAATCGGAAATCAAAATATTCGTTCCAAAATCAGAAATTTTCGGATCGGATTCGACGGATATCAGATATTCCGTTCCGATTTCCACCCCTAGGTGAGAGTGATATATAATCAACTAAAAACTACTTCTAGGAATACAATTTTGTAACTGAAATTAGAGGCATGCATCATATTTTCTGTAAACTATGACTATTGACGATATATTTTCTTAATGATTTGACAACAATTATATACATTTTTTTTTCTGAGAGAGTAATTAAAACTTTGAAATATAAACATTAAATAAACCACTACTAAAAAAATGGACCTAACCTTTAATTGACTAGGGGTCACATATTCTGATATCAACGGAAGAGCAAAGTTGTATGGTTGAATGCGTTTTAAAATGTCGGAATTGGGAATCTATAAAGCTGGGGATTCCCTAAATTCGATTTGATGATCCCGATGTGAAATGATTACACCAGAAAGAATTATATTTTGCTAGAAAAACGAAAGGTTATTTTATTAATAATTTTAATTTTTAACTCATAATCGTAGGTAAAGAAAATCTACATTTTTTTTTATCAGGCAAAAAATAATTCATTAATCGTGGGGCATAAGAAATACCCCGAAATGATAAAAAAACACTACACAAATAAGGTATCAACACTTCAAATTTTTCTAGGATGAACATTCCAATCAACAAAAGAAGAACGTCCAAATGCAACATTGTTCAAAGAAAACCAACTCCATGATCTAACTTCGATAGCATCCACTATTCTACTAACCTCACATACCTCTCCATTAAAAACAATGTTGTTTCTCCATCTCCACAAAATCCATACAATACATACCCATCTCATCAACATTTTTTTTTTTTTCCCTTTTTTAACCTCTAATGATGCAATAGTGTTGGTGCAAATGCTTCATTGCCTGAATTTGCATGGCCATAGGGGATTCCATCCAACGATAACATTCATTCTACTCAATATTAGCCACCGAGCACTTGAAGAAAAGATGTCTTATGCTAAAGAATTTCCCATCGATTCGAATACGAAGCACTTTATGGATCATACTCGTACTCGGCTTAGATATCAGAATTCTAGCCATGTCCAATCTAGCTTTCCTTTCAGTGACTCCATCCACCTTGATATATAGACCTAACCTGGAGCATGCCATGAAAAGAATTTGGAAGAAGACCACACATGAGCAGGGACCCTGAACCACTACGACCATATTAATCTATACCGACTCACGTCACGGCTTGAGCCATTCAATCCAATATTTGATCCATTCGTCATAGTCCTTAATTAATCAACTCCACCATGGGTTTGCTCGAATAACTTTGGATGAGAATCATGTTTCCCCCATGTGAGTTAATTTCATTTTTCCACAGCACTCTTCTTCAATTTCCTCTCCATGTTCTTCCCAGGAAAATTCTCTTTTCAAGAAACCAGTGTAACAGTGCTCCAACCATTTCTTTTCCTCTTATGTAGAGGGGTTTACAAGCATTCTTTCTTAATAGTGGGTAATAAAGCATTCTTTCTCAAGATGGGTAATATTTGTGGTGGATGAGTGAGAAGTAGAGGCCAAGACATGAGAACAATGTTGGTTATTCAAAAAAACAAAAACAAAAACTTTTTAATCTCTGCTTTAAACTACTATATATAAAACTCCTTTTTCCCAGATTTTTCAATTTCCTTAGTTATTATTATTTTTTTCCATTTACTTTTGCTTAAATGTTTTCTTAGTTAGTAATGTGTTAATTCATAAATAAGCTTTTCATCAGCTTTAAATGATCATATATAAAAAAAAAAATTGAAACTATCACTAGTAAGCCAGATGCAGGAAAGAACGAAATAACACTTATTTTCTAACATTTTTATTTTCAACAACATTTAAACAATATATATATATATATATATATATATATATATATATATATATATATATATAATGCCCAAGCATCTTATAATTAACGGTGCTAGGGTTTTGAGGATAATAACGAAACGGTTACAAAAGAAGCAAATTAGGTCAAGCCGTCAAGCACAGAACAAGAGAAATTAAAATAGAACCTCCGCCATTGCCACCGGAAACCTCCTTCGCCACCGCCGGAGATGATTATTCCGGTCATAATTCACTTCTATCCTGCATTTTTTATTTATCAATTCACTGCAAATTAAAGGCGCACGTACTTAACCTAAATTATAATATTATTCGAAAAACTACAACGGCCTTGACATCGTCACTAACAAAGTACCTCCGGCGACGAAATCTGCGGGCCGTTCCTTAAGAAATGGAGTCAAACGTTCAAAATTCTCTTTGGTAGGCTTATAGTGTCCACTGCTCTGAGTTATATCCTACCAAAATTTCCAACATTAATATTATAACCGAGTTATATCCTACCAAAATTTCCATAATTAGTATTATAACCAACGAGCAGTTTTGGAACAATATCTACCAAGTAGTGTAGAAAGAAAAAAAAAATGCAAATTTCGACCTTGACACAGATCTAAATCATTACCTTAATGCTACCGTCTATGACGGAGATGTTACCTGCGGCTAAGACCGGAGCTCCTGCAAGAAATCTGGAGCTTTCAATAGATATTTATCTAATAAATGTCTATCTATTGTTTGCGCATAGTCAAATGTAAAATGGGATGATTCTAAATTATATTAGAACCTAATTATATATAACAAAAAAGAGAGAAAAAAATAGATATAACAGTTGTGATGTGGAGGAGAGAGGGATGTGAAATTGGTTAATGAATGTAAATGCCCTAATATGCCATTAATTAATTGCAACAAAACAATATTACTTACTAGACGACTAGCTACTAATTAACCAACTGTTAATGTACTTAAATGATGGTCAATCAACTGATGAATAATGGGTTCGTTGAAGAACACATTTGTAAGTAGTGATAAACAATTTGATTTATTTAATATTTATAGGGCAAATGTGCAAATATACACCTAACAATTGGGTGGAGGTGCAAATTTATACTTAACCTTTTTTTTGGGAGCAAAAATACACAAAAGTAATTTTTTTTGGAGCATTTTACCACTAAATAGACATATTTGCTCCTCAACTAAAGACTATTATGAAAAATCTTTTTTTAGATAGATAATTCTTTTTTTTAGGTTGCTAATTATGATTATTCTATTTTTTGTGGTCAATCAATTTCTAATAAAAACATTGCAACCAATTAAATTAATTACATTAAAAATTAAGAATATAACAAAATTTTGTTAACAGATTCTATGATATAATTCAAATCAAGCATAAAATTTAGGTTAACCTCTCAAAAAATAAAAACCAATTTTACAAAATTCCTCCACATTCAAATCATTGTTTAATATTGATTAAGTGAATGAACCAGAAATCCAACATAATTCTAAATATATAAAAACAAAATTAGAAATTCTATATATAACATAGATGTAAGTTTGAAAAAAAAAAAAGTTTTTGAAAGTTTATATATAACTATAAATCCAACAAAATTCTATATATATATATATATATATATATATATATATATATATTACATAGTTGTAAACTTGTAAGTTCGGTAAAAAGAAAATTTGATTTTTATATATATGTGTGTGTGTGTGTGTGTGAGAGAGAGAGAGAGAGAGAGAGAGAGAGAGAGAGAGAGAGAGAGAGAGAAGTCCTAAAAATAGTCAATTCTTCTATGCGGAGAGAGACAGAGGTCCTAAAAATAGTCAACTCTAAGTCTATATGTTCTCCACATATTGTCATTTAGTGTAATATTTAAAATTTATTTTAATAGGTTCTAATCAATTATTTGGACTCTCCAATATTACATTGAGAATGTTCAAATCTTTAGTGGTCATTACTTTTTTTTAATTTACCAACATTTACTTAATTCTCTTAATTGAATTTTCTTTAATGCTGTCTTATTTTTATTGAATTTATGATTATAAAAATAAGATATTGTTTTGAATAGAAGAGTATGAATAGATTTGAATTTTCATGAGTAATGAGTATTAAATGATATGTAGGGTTACGCATATCAAGCTTTCAAGAAATCATTTTTTTCTCTCTCTCTCAAGAAATCATTTCTCCTCCTCTCTAAAAGGGACAAGGTAATCATTCCCCCCCCCCCCTCTCGGAAAACCAATCTCTCACTGATAATCTCTCTCTAGATCGGAAAAACAAGCAGATGTGGCTAAAATTAGGTAATTACCAAATTAATACATATGTTTCTGTAAATTCTTCTTAACAAAGGCAATAATCAACTCTCTCTCTCTCTCTCTAGATCGGAAAACAAAAGCATCTCTCTCAGATATTGTCTCTCTACATCGGGAAAGAAATGCAGCACACACAATAAAGTAGAGGCTTCAACAACATCAATATGACCTAAAGAAACAAAAGTCACAAAGTGGGAGAAAGTTCTTTCGATAAAGCATGTAAGATTAACAACTACTTATTGGAAAAATCTTGAGTTCACCGGAAATGATTGTTTCAGACAAAATTCACCTTCTTTTTTTTTTCCTGCACTTGTTAACAAGTAAAGGTGCAGAACCCCAACTCTTCATATCTTCTCCAACCTTGCCAAAATCTCCTCAAATAACTTTCACTTGATTTTCCTCAAGAAATTCCTTCAAACGTTGCAAATTCTCTTCTTTAGGTTTATAGTGGCCGCTTCTCCGATTTAAACCCTTGCCAAATTCCAGCAATTCAATTAGACTCAATGCAACCCAAAACAAAGAAAGAACAAGTTAATATTGATCATGGGAGACTACTTTTAAGATTATCACCTTGATTTCGCCATCGGAGACTTGAATGAATCCGGCGGCTAAAACCGGAGCTCCGGCTAAGAAAGTGGAATGATGAAATGAGCCACTTTCCTTCTTCCCCACAAACAACTCTCTACATGGACTCAATACATACATCCATTCTTCACCCTCCGTCTCCACTCCAACCCCACTTGTTTTGTAGTACAATCTCCCATTTTTTGCTATCACTTCAAAGCCCTCTCTTTCCACCTATTCATGATTAACAAATTAACAATCAACTAACTGATCGATCACATTTTATTCATCAAGATAACCATGAATGTAACGAGTAATTTACTCACTGGTGTTTGCAGATAACAAACTCTTTCTCTCTCTAACTTACTCCATTCACAATTCTTCACATCTCTCCCTTTGCCCTCCCCATTATCAAGCCAGTCAAAGAAATTCTCCGAGCTTTTACTCTTCTTCCACGCCTTCAAATACGACCACAGATTCAATCCATATCGATGAAGGGAGTCGATCTGAAAGCATATGCATTGGCACATTCAAGAAAATCATATATACAATTTTGTTAATTTCCATTAATATAATATAGATTAATGTTATGAGTACAGTACACTTAATCAGTACTTACCGCTTCTAGCCAGTACTTTTCTTCCAACATCTTAGACTTTTCATCCTCAAATAAGCTTCTTTCATTCTGAAACCAGATAGCAATTTCGCTGTAAGGGGAATTAAGCTTGCATAATGTGTGTGTTTTGTGAAACTGTTGATGATGACATATAACAGAAAAGATTGTTGGAAAGGGCATCGTTGACCAACTTAAGGCTATGCATCATATGCATTCTTACATCATTTAACCATTGTATAGCTTCATCTTTGTTACTCATGTCACCCCATTCTTCAATCTGCAATTAATCACCAAGAAAAGTTCATCTAGCTATCACATTATTTACCAAAATGAGGATAATCACATCAAATTAGTATGTACATATATGCATTACCTTGGCTTTCACTTGTATGACTCGTTCATTAGCTGTCAAAGAGTACACTTCCATTCTTACTACTCAAAACACCTCCCAAGTACTGCAAGTGCAAGAACCCTATACATGATCATTACCCATTTTATACTAGCAATTGCGCTGTAAATAAATGGACTAACCACTGTAGATAATTGTAAAAGTAACATGGCTGGTCAAATTGACTGCTGCTTCTGTATGAGGAGAGTGGCATATAAAAAACAGTTTTTGGAAAAATAGGAGAGACATGATTTTGACGTTGCGAATTGGGGGTGGTGTAAATGTCAAATGAAAAATAGGAAAATTAAATAGAGTGAAAATTACAAACCCTACCTTTCCCCACTCCCTTTCTTACCTTTTATATTTCATTTTTATATTCATTGTCTTTAATAGATGATACATATTAGTTAGTGATGTATCATTTAATTTTTACATATATATATATCCTGTTATCTCACACTTTAAAAGTTGATTTCTCCTAATGTGAAAGTTTGTTCTATCTTGAAGAATTATTAGTAACATGAAGGATTGGCCTTCGAAGTTTCAAAGACTAGTTTTTTTTAGTCTCATTACATAGTTCGAGCAACCACTATTTTATTAAGAACTTTATATGTTTTTTGTATTCTTGGTTCATGCATCTTGCAATTTTTCTCTCTAGTTTTGTCCTGACACTCAGACCAAAAGTAGATTATTTCCTAAATGGTACCATCCACTTAATTACATATCTCTTATAGATTTTTCCGCTAATTTCAAAAATTCATGATTCCGATCCGAGAGGTTGGAGGATTTATATCCAAACAGCCGAACAGGAACTTTTTGACGCCTTGGCAACTACTCTACTAGCCTTCTCTCTCATCGATCCATCACAAATATTATATTTCATTTGAACAACAATTTACAGACATATAAATTTTCCAGATAATAAAATAATAATGATTTCTCTTTTCTGTGTCCAAAAGAGAAATTTTTGGGAGTTAAGTTTCCGCTTTTTATGTGATTCTACCAATGTTGAAAGTCTAGGACTTTTGTGAGGTGTGGGCACTTTGCAAAATTGTATATAAAGACAATATTCTAACAAGTTAGTGAAATGGATATAAAGAGAGTCAAATAATTGATTTTGTTTCTTTTCTCGTGGAATCTCAGACGTAAGTATTTATTTAAGAGTACTTTTCTAAGCTTTTAGTTACGAAAGCTTTAGTTTAATTAATTGGGTATGAGAGAGAGAGAGAGAGACCCTGGATGTATTATATTAATTTTCTCTTTCAAAAATTAAGCATTTTTTGGTAAATCATGAATGGTTTATGGTTATTAATTGAAAGCAGTAGGATCCATTTTAATTTGGTGCACTAATTTACAGTAGAATTTCTATAATTAACTTATATATTATATGATTATTAATAAAATTAAGTACACATTTGTGTGTCTGAAAATCCAAAAATCGAGTAGATCAGTGTGGGAGTGTGAAACACACTAAATTCCTCTTGATTGTATAAATCTAAAACTTGACTTTTAATTTCTTTTTTTATAAATTATTAATTGTCATAGAATTGGTAAATATATAGTTAGTTGACTCTGATACCCTTTGTATCAGCTTTGATTTTTTGGCTGAAAATGTTTACCCCATGTATTTGAAGGATACATTTGTCCTGAAAATTTTGTAAAATGTCAAAATAGAGCTGAAGAGAAAAAAAAATAATAATAAATCAGTTTGTGCATATATAATTCTTTCTTCTTAGTTATCAACAAGAAATATGAAGTGAAAAGTAAAAATCTTGAAATTAATCTACACAAGAAAACAATTGATGTAGTTCAATAAACATCAATGTTTTAGTTGGTTGGTAGCAAACATGATCCTACAGAAAAGACACATTAAATGTAGTGAACTGGGTCTTGCTAATACTCCCTCCATCTCAAATTATTTATCGTTTTAACACTTTTCATGCAGATTAAGGAAACTAACAAAAAGACCGATCTATTCCTATTTAATACATATTTTCAATGCCTACTTTGAAATAATAGAGCATTTAGTAAGGAATAATAAATAGGGGTAAATTTGGAAGAATTTGGGAAAATATGACTTGAATTCCTATAACGTCAAATAATTTGGGACAAATCTCAAAAGCTAAAACGACAAATAATTTGGGACGGAGGGAGTATTTCCTTACATTAAATGATTTTCTTTTAGTTTATGTGATCAATTATTAGGAAGTGTATAAGACATTTATTCTTATGATTTAATGAATTAAGAATGAAGTGATTGGAAATATATATCATTGATGTTTAACTATTATCACGTGATTTATTATCGAAAATATAAAAAATTTTGTACAATATGGGCTACATATATGAGATACCAAAATTCAAAATAGCAATTTTTTATAGTTTACCGAAATTTCGGTATAACACAATATAGGCTACGGGAGGTACCGAATTTTCGATACAATAACGGTATAAGAATTTTGGTATGGTGTACCATATTGAATCATTTCTAATTTTAATTGATGTAAATATAAAAGAAGATAAGTTTGGTGTATAATAAAATCTACATGTAATGATTATTAATATTAAATTGATGTGATTGTATGTTAAAAAAAAAAAAGAAGAAGAAGAAGATCTATGTTTTTACAGTGGGCATATTGTCCTCGTTTAGGTGCATTCATTTTCTCAATTTAAAAACTAACCAATATTTCTTTTGGTTTCTTTTCATGTAAAACTAGTACTTGATATCTAAAAAATGCATATAATTTAGGGTGATACTACTCTGACATTCCATCCTGGAGACATCTTTAATATTTTTACTACTTTAAGTTTTTAACCTGATCAACTGTTTCCTCGTATAGTACGTAAGTTACTGATTTGTAGGAGTACAATAACTAATTTAATGGTTTCCATTTCTGACATCTACTATTTGTCCCAACTTATTGACTTCTCTAGGTGGAGTAATAAATATGAGCAAATAGCACTGTCTACGACAAATGTTATACTACTAAGAAATAACATAAATACTACTAATTATAAGAAAATTATCAAAATATCACAAATGACAGAAAAGTATAATTATAAATTCATTTTTATTGTGTTTGAAGAGAGATATAATGAGGGCCCAACTAACAATAAAATCACAATATACTAAATTAAAGACACAAAATGTTTACCCCATATCTTTGAAGACACATCTGTCCGGGAAAAAAAAAATATATATATATATAATGTCAAAATAGAGACGAAAAAAATAAAGTTCATAATTCTTTCTTATTAGTTGTCAACAAGAAATATAAAGTGAAAAGTAAAAATCTTGAAATTAATCTATACAAGAAAACAATTGATATAGTTCAGTATTATTAATCCACGAAGAAAAAAAAAAGAAACTGAAAGAGAGCGTGAATAAAATTAAATCAGGGAACAGAAAATTTGAGGCTGGAAATTCATGGACTGGCCTACGTATTGGCCAAGGAAGGGACCGGGTCCTCTTGAGTTTTCTCAAAAACAAAAAAAATATATCAGGGGTACTTTAATTTAGTAATTTGTATATTTATTTAAGAAAAAAATTTAATTAGTTTTAATCTAATATTATCAAATTCTCGTTGAAGATATCAAATTTTAGAATTTTTAAGGTAACTTCGTCATATCTAAACTTGATGATTACTCTTTTTCATTAATTATTGATTTTATTTTAGATTATCACTGATTATGATCAATTTTATAACCAACCCAATTTATTTATTAATTCTTAATTTTAAACTCAAATTTTGACTATTTTTCAAAAGGTGGTTTAATTTAACTTTTTTTTTCTTAATTCATGACTTCAAATTAGATTAAGTTCTCAATTAAAAACACAATTTCATTTTCTTTTCATTTTCCTTTTTATTTATCTTTTAATATTTATTTATATTTAATAAATTAAGACAAGTTAGTGTACTTTGGGAACGATTTTCATCCGATTTGTTTTAAGTTGTTAATATTAATATAATTATTAATGTTTGAAATATGTTTTTAATACATTCTTTTTCTATGTATGTCAATACATTCCATTTATTTATTTATTATTATTATCCTATAAAAGCACTTAATTAAAGTCACTAAGTCACATCAAGGAAAATTGAAACGGTGAATTAGGTTGGGAACACCGTTACCACATCACATGTGGTTGTCTAGACTGTCATAACGCAGTTGCGCCCCACCATTTTTCATTTCACACTTACACCACCAGGACTACTTCCCAACTCTCCATTGCTGTATCTCTTTCCTTATTTTTAAAAAACTTTTTTTTTTTGGACCACCTAATAAATATAATTGGTAAGTCCACTGGGATCATGAAAAATGATATCTTCTTAAAGCTATTTATTAATCCTATTAAGACAAAACAAGATTAGTACTTAGTGTACTAACCAACTTCCTAATGTATTTAATTATTAAGTGTGGTCAATCAACTATGATGAATAAAAGTTCAAGAACACATAAATAGCTTGCATAAATTGAGACCTAATAGTTGAAACCATAAAAATATTAAATTTAATTTTAATCTGGTTAAAATAAAAATATAATTTTATTCTTATAACTTAAAAATTGTCAAATTAATTTCAGTCTTTTTTTTTTTTCTATCGGAATTTATGATATCAAGTGGAATTGACATTTAACCTTAACATTCCTCGATTTTTCATATTTTCATCACACACAGATGCAGCACACATATATAATGTGATTTTATTAATAGTCACAGAATATAAGTTAATTTTAAATTTATAAAATTCCAGATCAAGTTTCAATCAAATTACTGGTCATGGCAAAGATTCTGTGTTCATTAATGCACCAACTTTAAATGGACCGATCCCTACTATTGACAAATTCGATAGAATTACCCAAAAGCCATTCATCATATATTACCGAAAAGGTGAGTTAATTTTCTGAAAGAGAGAGGATAGTTACAAGGTGGGTCTCTCTCTCTCCTCTTCTCTGATGTTCTCTCTCTCTCTCTCTCTAGATGGATGGGGAAACAAACGCAACAGCCTCAACAACTTGTATATGATTTGAATACAATATATATACATATGTAGCTAGGGTTTGTATGGGAAAATGCTACTAGTATTATTTGTAACTTGTAATGCAGGACATTCAAAACCACAGCTCCCCCCATTTTGTCTCCGTTTCAGACAAAATTCACGCCTTTAATCCTGCCATTTTTATCAAAATCAAAATCTGTAAATCCCAAATAATAATAATGATGATGATGGAGAAAACACAGCACTAAATGATCTTCTCCAACTAACCTTACAATTTTGACCTTTCCACCTTACACCATCCATTTCTCAGATTTTTTCTATTTTTAAATATTAAATTAAACAAATGCTTCCTCTTCCTCGTACATTTCTTCTGTAGGCATAGAGTCAAGGTTTCCAATTTTATTAACAATGACAACCAACAGTACATAATTTTCAGTGACATATATTGATAAATTGTAATTACAAAAAAATCATGAAGGAGGGTAAAATAAAATAGGGGTTGTCTAATAAAATTCGGGAAAAAAGTCTTTAAAATTTCGAAGGCTAATCATTGATGTTGCTCAAATTTTCCACACCATCCTATTTAATGTATGAATAAAATAAGATATCAACTTCCATGATGAGAGAAAATAATAGAAAGTTGAACATACACATGATCGTGGAACAAAAGGAAGATAATAGATAGCATTTCGGCCTTCCTCACACTTCCCTATTTTGACTCTCTACAAAAAATCCTTTTTTTTCTCTCTGTTTTTTCTGTTTTTGCTTTTTGACCACCTAAATATTATTGGTAGGACCCCTGGCACTGGGAACATCTTATTAAAACTATATTTTAATTAATCAATTAAAACAAAACAAGATTACTTAGTCTACTAACCAATTTCCTAATGTATTTAAATATTAAGTGGACTAAGATTCGTCTTCATTAATGCTCCAACTTTAAATGGATCCTACTATTGACAATCAATTGCCTAATTTTCTGAAGAAGTTGGATTGTTACAACTTGCAACCAGGTGGGTCTCTCTCTCTCTCATTATATATACTATGAGATACTATTATGTTACCAAAAATTACGCAATATTTGTGATAGATAGATGCATGAGAAGAACGCTAGAAGAGTATTTAGTCGACAAGGAATTAAAAAAAGTACTCGTGGATCCCGTACCCAGTTTTGGAATTAGAAAGTTGGATCATGTTCTCCTCCGAGAGAGGTTCGAGACGACTCATTATATGCCCAAAATGGTTGATGGGTGAATGAGAAATTGAGTCTTAAAGTTGCATGATTGGATCCTTTGGAAGGAGGTTCATCCCATATGGACAAAATCAAACTTATATCTTCACTTTATATTGATATTCTCTTTAGTGGGTGATAAGAAAGTTTGGCATCAAGGCTCTCTCGCGCATGCAGGGGTGCAAATCAAGAGATGATTTGAGCTCCGGACCATGGAACTCGTGTGCACACACGACCTGCGTACACGAATGTTGGTTCGAAAGCGGATGGCCCGACCTCGCTCTTTTTGCCATTTTTTTCGTTCAATCTTCACGTGGCATAATCAAGCACACACATTTTTGTATTTATTTTCTCTTTGCAGAAACAAACACTATGTCTCTGTCTGTCTAGATGGGTAACAAACACTAAAACCTTTCTCTCTCTCTCTCTCTCTCTCTCTCTCTCTCTCTCTCTCTCTCTAAATGGGTGGATGGGGTAGATGGGTGTATACACGTAGTCTTTTCTTAATGGTTTACTAGGAGTGATATATCTCTTTTTTTTTTTTGACGGGAGTAATTAACCTTACATATAGATATTTTTTGAGGAATTATTAGATAACAAAGGGGTAAAACGGAATAGTAAAAAATATAAGATTTATATGATCCAACTGTTATAAATTAGTTATATGTTGGGATTTTGATCCCAATAGAAGATTAATCAAAAGGACATAACAATAGTGGTAGGACTATTATTAATTCCTTCTTTTTTATTTAGATACTCACCAAATTATTTAGACAAAACAAGGGTTTTTTAATTAATAAGTATTATGTGATTATTAATAAAATTAGTTACACATTTGAGTGTGCTGCATCCATGTGTCTGAAATCCAAAATTTCGAGTAGATCACTGTACGAAAATGTTAAAATATTAATCGTGGATAAATTTTAATATGTCCATCTATAATATATAATGATTTCGTTCTTTTAAATTATAAAATGTAAAATAGATAGATATATTAGATATTTGACATATCAGTTGTTGTCACATACTAATATTTCTGCGCTATGGAGGTTAATTAAATTCTTCTTAATTTTATAAATTCAAATAGAAAAATGATTGAAATTGGATAACTTTGTAAGTTTCAATATTAATTATTTATCTTATATTTTAACCGAGTAGCGATTAAAATTAAATTTAACATTTTTATGAGTTCAACTATGTAATTCTCAATTCTAGCAAACTATTTGTGTGATCTTGAATGTACCTATTATTCATCAGTGGATTGACCATCATTTAAGTAGCTAGTCGTCTAATAAGTAATCTTGTTTTGTTGCAATTAATTAATGGCATATTATAGGTTTGAAAGTAAATTCACACATACTTTTTTTAATGACATTGATAGATAGTTTTAGTAATTAAGATATAGTTATGCTATATGATCAAGAGGTCTCGGATATAGGGGGGAAAAAGAAGAAGAAATTTCTGGAAAAATAGGGAAAAAAGGACAAAATAATGGAGAGTGAAATGAAAAATAGGAAAATCAAAGAGAGTAAAAAAAAAAAATGCTAGCTTTCCCCTCTCCAGATATTTCATTTTATATCGATTGTCTTAATAAATTTAGATTATTTATACATATGTCATGTGGTGATTATTTTGATATATCAAATGATACATACATTGAAATAGACAATTTCTTGAAATACATTGAAATACATACATACTCTCTTTAATGATGTTTTCTAATTTGTCTTTCTTTTCTTTTTTTCGCTCGAATGTAGCAGGAATTTTATAGTGACTACAATTTCTTTTGTAATTACAATTTATCAATACATCAGTAAAAAATATGAGTTAATTGGTTAGTTGTAATTGATCTGAGAGATCAACGGAGTAGGGTAGGAATTAATGACAAAGTTGTAAGAGAGTCTTGAATTTAATACACCTTGCACCCTTAAATTGATTATGTACACTTTTTTAGAGCAACTACTTGTCTTACACCAAAAGAATGCAAAAGGAGATAAGGATCCAATGCCATTTAAAAAAACCCATATTTTAATCTTCAATTCAATTCAATAATTGTTTTACATCTACTTTTTTTGGATTTAAAAAAAAAAGAAGAAGAAGAAGAAGAAGAAGAAGAACCAAAAGGAAAGAATATCTAATGGAGATTTCAAAAAAAAAAAAAAAAAAAAGCTATAAGTTTGACAACACTTACAGTCTTACATTACGTAAAATTTCTAAAATGCCGTTGAAAGTGAATAAGAGAGAGTATTAAAATAGCCAAGTGATCACCAATTTTAAAATAGAAAAATAAGAGGTTTATGTGAATACTAATCTACTATTAATATGGTTTACTAGGAGTAATATATCTCTATTTTTTTTTTTTTTTTTGACGGGAGTAATTAACCTTACATATAGATATTTTTTGAGGAATTATTAGATAATGAAAGGATAAAACGGAATAGTAAAAAATATAAGATTTATATGAGCCAACTGTTATAAATTAGTTATATTGTGGGATTTTGATCCCAATAGAAGATTAATCAAAAAGGACATAACAATAGTGGTAGGACTATTATTAATGCCTTCTTTTTTATTTAGATACTCATCCAATTATTTAGACAAAACAAGGTTTTGTAAGCTAACAAGGTTTTTATTTTATTTGTGCAATATTGGTCTTGTTTTAAAGAGCACGCAACGACGATTAATTTTATATATTATACACTGAAATCTGATTCTTAAAAAAATTAAATACGATTGTTTGAAATTATGTGTTAGTATTTATATGCTGTCCCCATTTACATTCATGTGCAATTCTAATAGCCTACTTCAAACCGCGTGGTCTGCTTCTTTATCAATGGCCCATCAATTTATCCAATTATATATTGTCACTTTCAGTTTGTTTTTTCTTTTTTCATTTTTCTTATTGTCCATCAATCTATCCATTTATTATTATTGCATTTTTAGAGTGGTTAATTTATCAAACATGGTAATGAATTAGTGATGACATTCTTAATTTTCACTCCAAAACCTGTCTCTTCTTCTCCAAAATCCCACATCTCTCTTGTTTTCAAAAATTTCAAGCTCATTGTTTATATATTCAAATGACAAACCACACTAAAAATGCAAAAAAAAAAAAAAAAAATTTGAAAATTGACAAAATAAATAGATGATCAGATTCAGATGTCACTAATTTGCCGTTTCAAGGGGTAGTACAGTACTTATCAGTTTTATTACTGTAAGAAAATATACTTTTATCTATTTTTCCATCTAAAAATTAAATTATCCGATAAATAAGATGTATCTTTGTATTTGTTAATTCAAATTGAAAACATTATTAATTCCTTGTACTCACATTTGTAAGTAGTGATAAACAATTTGATTTATATAATATTTATATTTCAAATTTTATTCTCATAAAAAAACCATAAACATCACCAAATTAATTAATACGGAAATTTCTACATAAATATATGTAACATCCAGATTTTCTTGAGTCATGGAGTCAATCTATATATCTGGTAGTTATATAGCTATTCCTCGCATATTTGGAGGTCCTAAATATAGTCAAGTCTAGTCTATATGTTCTCCACATATTGTCATTTAGTGTAATATTTAATTTTTTTTTTAATAGGTTCTAATCAATTATTTGGACTCTCCATTACTCACACATTATTACATTGAGAATGTTCAAATCTTTAGTGGTCATTACTTTTTTTATTTTAATTTACCAACATTTACTTAATTCTCTTAATTGAATTTTCTTTAATGCTGTGTTATTTTTATTGAATTTATGATTATAAAAATAAGATACTGTTTTGAATAGATTTGAATTTTCATGGAATTTGGTTGTCAGCCTCTTCGTTGAAAGGAGAAAGAGAGGGTGTGAAGAGAGGCTGCCGCTTTTTGGAGTGGAAATTAGGGTTTTGTGAACAACGGCTAAATGGCGGGAAATTATTAGGGTTTTGTGAAGAATGGCAAAATGGGAAAATCTAATAAAATATGCATCTGTATTTATTATAAAAAACATAAATTAGGTGTGCTGAAATCTCCATCCTAAATTAAATACAAATTTAGGAAGATATCAATGATATTTTTTATTAAAATTTAAAGTGTAGAACAACATTTATTTTGAAATTGAGGGAGTAGTAATTAATTTTGATCATCTATTGTGTGGATTAATTGTGATATATATTAATATGTATTAGTTTATGGTCGTTTAACACATGTTGATTTAATAATATATTTAATTTGGACTTGATAAACAAGATGTTAGCTAGTTACGAATCCCCACTTATAACTCCATAATTTAAAAATAATCAATGGACCAGTGCTGCTACTATCTAATTGGATTTGCATGCATATATAACAATATAATGGAAGTATTAATGACACATTATTAATGTTTAGACAAGAATTCATGAAATATAAAGCATTAATCACTCCATCAGTACATTCATACATTTTTCTTTTCATTAATGACACAATATTAATATTAAGACAAGAATTCATGAGATAAATATGCAACTGTTGGTGCAAAACCTAAAATGCATATAATTTAGGGTGATACTACTCTGACATTCCACCCTGGAGACATCTTTAATATTTTTACTACTTTAAGTTTTTCACCTGATCAACTGTTTAATTTCCTCGTATTGTATTTGTACATAAGTTACTGATTTGTAGGAGTACAATAACTACTTTAATGATTTCCATTTCTGACATCTACTATTTGTCCCAACTTATTGACTGCTCTAGGTGGTATTTTGGATTTTGGACCACACAGGATCCCAGGCTCTGAGTAATGAATATTAAATGATATGTGGGGTTAGTATATAGGGTTACATATTGTGTAAAGTTGTGGTTTAGTTTTCTGACTTAAAAATTACTTTTATTGTAAAACATTAATTCATTATTAGATTTTCTTGTATTTGGGGTATTTTTCCAACCTTATATATAATGTGTGAATGTACTGAAATCTATAATATGCAAAACAAAACAAGCTCACTTCGGTCTTGGAGTTTATTAACCAAGTTGCTAATGTATCGAATAGTGCTCAATCAAATGGGTTGAATAGAAGGTCAAGAATATACAACTAAATTGCTTGAATTGAGAATTGAATGACAGAAAATAAAATTGTTAAATATTTGTCATGTTTAAAATGAAATGTCTGAAACTAGTTTGTTAAAATAAAAATATAAAATTTAGTCATTGTGGCAATAGATTATTCAACTTCAGTTATTCTTTTCAATGGAATTTGACACATGACTGGTCTGGCATGTAAACCACTTTTCATTTTTTACAATCAACTATTTATTTTTCAATTTTGGTCGTCTAAATCAACAGGTTTTTATCAAATTATGCAGCAAATTAAGATTTATCTTCATCAATGCACTGACTTTAAATCGATACATGCAACTTGTGTGGACCTTTCCATAATAATACAAGCTTAGAACAATCATATTCAATTATTAACTATCTACTTAATTTGGAAAGACTACTGATTCACTAGCTACTTAATAAAGTGAATGCCCTTAATACAATATTAACAAAAAAGCTATATATAAACATAAAGTTATTTTAACAAAATGATGATGAATCAATTAAAATATGATATGATATATATATATATGTATATATATATAATGTAGAATTAAAACTCATATATATCATGAGAGTCTTGCGAAGAAATCTCACAACGAAAAAATAAATCTACTCTATTTTCACAAACTAATTAGTTAAGATTTCAAGATTCGTTAATTTTAAATATTTGGTCCATACTCTATCCCTACTCTTTCAAGAATCGTTATCAAGCTTTCAAGAAAACCCTCTCTTTCCTCCTATTCATTAACAAATTAACAATCAACAAACTGGTCACATTTTATTCATCAAGATAACCATGAATGTAACAAAGACATTCGAAAAATTAACCCATTATCAAACCATGAATTTGTTCATTAACCCATTATCAAGCCAGTCAAAGAATGTCTTTGTGCTTGTACTCTTCTTCCACGCCTTCGAATACAACCACAGATTCAATCCATATCGATGAAGGGGGTCGATCTGAAAGCATATGCATTGACACATTCAAGAAAATCATATATACAATTTTGTTAATTTCCATTAATATAATATAGATTAATGTTATGAGTACAGTACACTTAATTAGTACTTACCGCTTCTAGCCAGTACTTTTCTTCCAACATCTTAGACTTTTCATCCTCAAATAAGATTCTTTCATTCTGAAACCAGATAGCAATTAATGTGTGTGTGTTTTGTGAAACTGTTGATGATGGATGACATATAACAGAATAGATTTTGCATCATATCATTCTTACATCATTTAACCATTAATTGTATGGCTTGATCTTTAATACTCATGTCCCACCATTCTTCAATCTGCAATTAATCACCAAGAAAAATTCATCTAGCTATCACATTATTTACCAAAACGAGGATAATCACATCAAATTAGTATGTACATATATGCATTACCTTGGCTTTCACTTGTATGACTCCTTCCATTCTTACTACTCAAAACACCTCCTAAGTACTGCAAGTGCAAGAACCTTATACATGATCATTACCCATTTTATACTAATAATTGCGCTGTAAATGTTTAAAATTACAGACATGTATGGGTCAAATATGAGGCACAATTGGGTCAAATATGATGCATAATTCAACACTATCGATCACATGCATATGTCTTAATCGGTCATTTTCCCCTGCAAACATTTCCTGCCGGAGACAACGTGGTTTTCAGAGAAAAACTCACACCATTAATCCTGCCATTTTTATTATAATCAAAATCTGCAAATCCCAAATAGTCATAATAAATGGAAAAAAAAGAACACCAAATGATCTTCTTCTCCAACTAACCCTTGGGAACTTATAACATTGGTCAAATCAACATGTTCTTCCTCAAGAAATCGAATCAAATGATGGAAATTCTCTTTCGTGGGCTTATAATGCCCGCTCCTCCAACTTAATTCCTATATACCAAATTCCAACATAAATATTCTATGCATTCTTACATCATTTAACCATTGTATGGCTTGATCTTTGTTACTCATGTTACAACATTCTTCAATCTGCAATTAATCACCAAGAAAAATTCATCTAGCTATCATATTATTTACTAAAATGAGGATAATCACATCAAATTAGTATGTACATATATGCATTACCCTGGCTTTCACTGTATGACTCGTTCATTAGCTGTCAAAGAGTACACTTCCATTTTTACTACTCTAAACAACTCCTTAGTGCTAGTGCAAGAACCCTATATATGTTCATGACCCATTTTATACTAGGAATTTTGTTGTAAATGTTTAAAATTACAGACATGTATGGGTCAAATATGAGGCATAATTCAACACTATCGATCACAACTCTTAATAGGTCATTGTCCCCTGCAACCTTATCTAACAGTCCATGCCATCATATTGGTTTAAAATGTTGCACAGTATTGTTATGAATTTTTTTTTTTCAATTCCATCTTCAATTGAATGAGATTTATGAAATTGATTTGAGGTTATAATCTGACTTCGAAAATGAATCATTTTGACATATGACTCATGTATTTTGACTGATGTTTATAAGTGTATTCCATATTTTGAGTTTTCCAACAGTTGTTTATTTGCCAGAAAAATGTTAAAATTTTGGGTTTGGCTTTTGAATTGGAGATTCGGTTCTAAACACCGGTTCGAAGGTTTTATATATTTTTTAATTTTTTTAAAATATATTTTTTGAAAAATTTCATATAAATAATAAAATTACTCCTATACAAAATAACAATATGTTTCATTAAAGAATTTAATATAAATTAAAATTTAGAATCTACATTTACATGTACAATAAAAATTAAGAATAATAATTTAAGTACAAACTATAAGCCTAAATAATGTCAACTTATAATACAACTTTAAAAAAAAAAAAAAAAAGACACCTTAAAGTTTAAGAGTAAAATAACATAATATTTATATATTTTAAAATAAAATTGTCTGTTTAAGATTTCAAAATATGCAAATCGAAACCAGGTCAATGATTAATGAATCGTTGACGCCTAGTTGGGTTTCGATTTTCCGATTAGGATGGGCATCTCTATAGGTAGGAATCTAATTTTTTTTTTCTTTTGGTTTAAGCATCAATTGAAAAAAAAATTGTTAAAACACATGTTGCATTTTGATATTAACCTATAAAATACGATAACAACAAACTAAGTATTCGGTGTCTTGAATAATAATGGGTTTTTATGAACAATATACTCTCTTTTGAATTATAGTTTTATAGTCATTAACTTTTATATATAATTGTATGACCGTACATAATTATGGATGTTTGATTGATGTCTTGGATTGTGCTTGAGAGTGACCTTACATATAAAGTATAAAACTTAAACTTGACATTTAATTTCATTTTTATAAATTATTATTTGTAATTGAATTGGTCATAGTTATAAATTAACTCTGATACCCTTTATCGAGGACTCTTTCAGCTTCGTTTTTTTTTTTTGGCTGAAAATGTTTACCCCATATCTTTGAAGACACATCTGTCCGGGAATATATATTCAAAATAGAGACGAAAAAAAAAAGTTCATAATTCTTTCTTATTAGTTGTCAACAAGAAATATGAAGTGAAAAGTAAAAATCTTGAAATTAATCTATACAAGAAAACAATTGATGTAGTTCAGTATTATTAATCCACGAAGAAAAAAAAAAGAAACTGAAAGAGAGCGCGAATGAAATTAAATTCAGTGAGCAGAAAATTTGAGGCTGGAAATTCATGGACTGGCCTACGTATTGGCCAAGGGAGGGACCGGGTCCATGTGTATGTGGTGAAGAATGGAAAAATGGCGGGAATAGAAGTGGGTGCATGTGTATTTTATTATAAAAAATAAAATTAGGTATGTAGAAATTTCCATCCTAAAGAAATCTAGGTGGATATGCATCAAAAATATTTTTCCTTCATATGTATTTCTGACCAAAAAATATATCAAATATATTTTTGACCACCTAAAAGATTAGATTTCTTAGACAAAGGAGTTATTGTATCAAAGAGCCTGCACATGGCATTCGATCATTATTACAATTCCAAAAGTCCATCACTGCAATGGGATGTGTCTATTTATCTATCTCTTGATTTGAAATGAGAGCAGGTTTGAAAAAGGATCTTAGAGTGTCTAGGGTAAACAAAAAAAAAATCAGGGGTACTTTAATTTAGTAATTTGTATATTTATTTAAGAAAAAAAAATAATTAGTTTTAATCTAATATTATCAAATTCTCGTTGAAGATATCAAATTTTAGAATTTTTAAGGTAACTTCGTCATATCTAAACTTGATGATTACTCGTTTTCATTAATTATTGGTTTTATTTTAGATTATCACTGATTATGATCAATTTTATAACAGACCCAATTTATTTATTAATTCTCAATTTTAAACTCAAATTTTGACTATTTTTCAATAAGTGGTTTAATTTAACCTTTTTTCTTAATTCAAGACTTCAAATTAGATTGAATTCTCAATTCAAAACACAATTTATTTATAATTATTAATGTTTGAAATATGTTTTTAATACATTCCTTTTCTATGTATGTCAATACATTCCATATATTTATTTATTATTATCCTATACATTCCATATAATTAATTAAAGTCACTTAAGTCACGTCAAGGAAAATTGTAAAAGTGAATTACGTGGGAATTACGTGGGAACAAATGTCATAAAGCAGCTGCGCATCATTAATATGTTAAAACCGTTATCACATCACATGTGATAGTAGTCTGTCATAACGCATTTGCGCGCCATTAATATGTTAAAACCAAATTATGAAGAAAAGATTATGAAGAAGATAATAGAATAATAGAATAAAAATAAAAAATTAAAAAAGAGTTAGCTAGGATGAATAGAATAATAGAATCAAAATTCTCAAAGAAAACCAAATAACCAATCAAAGCAAAAGGACAAATACACATAATGCAATACAAATCTCAAACTTTTACACACTCACAAATACACAAGTAGAATGTTTTGATTTTCTTTTTCTTAACAGGCTACGTATATGGAACTTGGAAGTATCGTGATGTTATTCAACAAGTTCATGTGAAAACATAATGGTTTTTTAATAAACTAAATTTTTTTTTCTTGCTTTAAAGAAGTCCTGAATTAATTATAAAGAATCCTCAGCAGATTTTGAGAAAAGGTATGGTAATGGGCACATAATTGGCTTAAGAAAATATTTTACAGAAATAAAATGTTTATTAAAAAAACACACACAGACACAGACACAGACGAGTATGGACTTCTTTAACTTTAGATCAATTATAAGCCCAACTAGTAAATAACTCTAATAAAAAGAACTTTTATTCCAAAAGAGCCTTGGCTGGAATTGGGCCGAAAGCCCAATTATATATGATGAGTGCTCAACTAATTAAATATAACTTTAATTAAATATATTGAATTAACTGAGACCCAGATCTGCAAAGATCCATTTAAGATGCATGATGTTTATTAGTTCATTAGCTTCTCAACTACACTATTTTATCCTTTGTATAACTATTTTTTGTCAAAACATTCCAATTATCTTTGGAAACGAAAACATTGAGTTTGGTGGGCCTCAATTGGGCCTTGCTAAATGGTCCATTTAGTGAAAGGAGGTAAAAGGTTTGTTGACTTTAAAGGCAAGCCCATTATTTATTTCTACAACACTACCTTTACTTCCAACTCCTATTTATAAAAATAGACAAAAGAAGAACTTAATTCTAACATTTGGTGGCTAATAATTTTCAAATGTTATATAAATAAATAAATAAATATATATATATATATATATATATATAATAACAAAATCATTCTAAAAGTTTTTCCAGAATAGTAAAATCCCATCAAAAGTCAACGATTCAACTTTTTTTTTTTTATTTAAGTAAAAAAAAATTGAATTGATTGTTGCTATTTTTCAAATGATATTTCCAATTTTTATGGATCAATTTGATTTATTTCATACCACCAATAATTCTCTAACCAACACCACATATATTTTGATTTCATCCAAAAAAAAAAAAAAATTCTATTTTTCTACTTTTGGCAATATTCGTATACTAATATGTCTTATATAAAATGAGTAGATCTTACGTGAGACGGTCTCGCATGAGATCTTATGTAAGATAGAGTTCATATGGATTAATAAGGCAGATCAACCCATTCAATATGTTCAATTTTAATCTCATATAAGACTATATAAAGTTTCGTCTCACGTACGTAAGACGGTCTCCCGTTAATTTTTGCGATATAAAATTTAGTAGCCAACACATTTCATGAAAAAACGTGATAGTCAATGGAATTCATAATGAAGTAATAAAATCATAACGAGACCATAAATGATTTCCTTTAAAGCTGGTATTGTTGTATTAATTCTTTTTAGTATATATAGTTTCTTATACAAACTTACATTATTATTATTAAACAAATTAAAATAAGACTTAATTATGTTATCTCCTTTTTAGCTATGTATACTTTATGATCGTTCTAAAACCATATATATATAACTATTTGTCGTTTGATTTTTTTTTTCAAATTGTGGAACTATTAATATATTCTATTAGTTAATCATTTTTTATTTTTTTTTGGTTTTTTTTCTCTCGGTTAAGATTCTTGAGTCAAAAGATGAAGTCACCACTCTTGAGAAGTTAAGATTGAAATCAATTGAGGATGACCATGACTGAGATATATTCTAAGTTAAGAGAGATTGTTGATGAATTCTCTTCTTTTGATGTTCGAATTTTGTGATTTTTTTATGTTTTTTATATTCATTATTCAGCATTCTATATTTCTTTCTTTTAATGTTTCATATATTTTGCATCTTTTTTGTTCAATTCCCACTTATTTAATCAAATAATTAATGTTTGATATTAGTAGGTGTTCAACTTAACAATATCATATATTAGTACGAGTTCAACTAAAAAATATCAGTTGTAGTTTAAATCGCTGACCAATTGTTTGTAATATTATTTTATTAATTAGAATAACCGTAATTAACAAATGCAATATACTATGCAAACTCATATGTTAATATCTTCTATTTTAAAAATAGTTGTAGTACCATGTGTAATGTTTAGTTTACTATATCTATCAAGTATATTTTGAGATTTTATAGTTTTCTGCCTGAGTAATGTTTAATTTACTACATTATAGATAAATTTATACTGAAATGTGAATGTATCTAAAAGACTAAATCTATATAATCACAATATATGTATCAATTTATCTATATATAATAAAAAAGATATTCTTCAAAATCTATCTATAATCATACTGCTTTGAGTTATGTAGTCATATTTTTTGGTTATTATATATTACATAAAGGTAAGACTATATTGGATTAAATATATAAAATATCACATAAATATATGAGTAATATCACATAAATGTATATATGTATTATTATGCTATATATATATATATATAAACTTTTATATATATATAAAAGTTAAAGTATTACATAAAGATAATGATATTTATATATAAAAGTCATACTAATATAACATAAAAGTCAGACTAATATAATATAAATGTAATACATGAATAAAAAACAAAACAAAAAAATCCACGGATCCAAATAGACCCGATTGCATTATACACCAATTACACATGAGACAAACTCTAAACATTTTCGTAATCTTCCTAAAGATTAATAACACTGCTGGTTTTGATTTTTTTAAATAGTATTATTATTTATTACTATGTGAAAGAACACTATCTTCTAGCACCGTCTCCTGCTAAACAAATTAATGTCATACACTATTTTTATATATACTATTTGGTTTTCCTGAGAATTTTTAAATTTCAAAACCTTTTCTTTTTGTCAGAAACATTCCGAATTTCTTTTGTTAAATCGTGCCTAAAATAGAGACATTTTAAAACCCCAAAAAACCCCTTTGTGATGGGACTTGTCAAGACAAATCAATTTTAACGAAACATTGTTTAGTTCACTATAATATATAGTTGTGCTCCTTCCATGGTTCAATGAATTAATTAATCTTATTTCCTTTTTGCATAGAATTAAAAAAGTTGATCAAAAAAAGATTGAAAAATAATTTAAAAGTACTGTTCATTTGTTTGGTTTCATTTATAAATTTTGCTTTTCATTCTTCAAAGAAAAAAATGTGTTTTTGTTTTCATGTTTATCTTTTCCTTCTCCCAAAATACTAACTATTTAAAATCTCAATGCTAAAAAAAATTAATTATATTAACATAATATTTTGGTTTTTTTCTCTAATTAAACAAAATAATAATGACGACATTTAAAATAAAAAAAATGTTTCTAAAAACATTTCTTTCCAACATAATATATTTTCCAATCCCACTCTCAAAATTTATTATTCTGAAATAATTTCTCCAGAATTACCAAAAATAAAACAAATAGAATATATAGACTTAAATATCACCTAATGAAATATTTCTGTAATCCTTGTAAAATTTACTAATATTGCATAATACATGCATTTTTTTTCATAGAAAAAGAAGAAAAACCTAAATTTACCTAAAAAAAAAAACCTAAATTTAACATTCATGTATATTTATTAGAAAAACTATATATGTTTGTCTTTACAGAAAAATGTCAAAAAGAGTAAAATTATTAATGAGATTACAAGATTGAGTCAAAGGGTACTATATTGCTTGCATGTTATCAGTGAGTGATCAAATCCCTCATAAGTGACTCAAAGAATAGAACAGCTCAATCACTAATAGACATTTGAAGTCATCTCTACCATTTTCCTGCCTTCCTGCACCTCTATTAATGCAATATATACGTCTATTTTATTTTATTAAATAATGGATTATCTTCAAAAATGTCATAACTTAGTGTAAAAATATCGTTCATCATTATTTTAATTTAAAAATATTATTCAAGTGTAGTTGTGCATGTGCGGTTATAAACGTGATTATATATGATATTTGCATATAAGATTATAATAAATAATGGTTTATGATGGTTTTACATAAATTTTATTATTATTATTAATATTTAAATATTGGAACCTTTTATGCTTTAATTGGTGCATTAAATATGAATGGGGGCCCTCTCTTTTGGGTAAATAAATGTCATTCACACACACATTCCAAATGTGATGTATTAATTGAGCAGACTAATTTCACTAATCCCAAGAAACCTAAATCAACCCTATATTTTCAGGGGTTTTAGGTCTTTTCATCAGCTGGAAAGGATATATAGACATGAGTGACCTTTTCAGCTTTCCTTTCTCTTGAACGTTGAATTTGCTCAACAGGTTTGGATTCTGTCACAATGAAAAGATTAATTATGTGTGATCATTGGCCCCTCATTCTTGCATCATAAATGCCTTTTCATTCCAATCAATAATAAAAGATTAATGTATTAGTTTTTGAGAATCACTAAATTGTAAAAGTAGTGTGTTATTATGGGATACCACAAAAGCATTTTTTTTCAATTATATCAAGATTCAGATTGGTAAGATTGATCCAAAAAGTAATAGTGTCTTTATTAATTGTTATATAAAATGAGAGTATTTCTCACAAAATTTATCCTAGAGTTTTTGGACAGTTACATAAATTTTAATTGCAAATTAAGTAGGTATTAAATTATATTTTTCCAAATTTTGTTAATACTTAGTCTGTTGAACCTTATTTGAGATTACGTTTTTATCTATTTGTGTTTACCAAATATTAAAATATGATCGTCTCATATAATGGGATGAATATTGGTTTTTCACAAGATTTAGAAAATCACTTGAGAAGACAATTAAATAAAATTGATTTCCGATATATTATTTAATGATATATATATATATATATATATATATATATATATATATAGTTTAAATATCGTTGAAAATAAATATGTTAGAAAATACGTGTCATAGTGTTTTTTTTACTGCATCTGGCTTGCTTGTTGCTAGTGATAGTTTCAGAAAAACATTTATATATAGTAATTTAAAGCTGATGAAAAAGTTATTTATGAATTAACCAACATTACTAATTACTAAGAAAACATTTAAGCAAAAGTCGATGGGAAAAAAATCGATAAATAACAAAGGAAATTGCAAAATCTGGGAAAAAGGAGAAAGCATAAATTAAAAAGTTCTTTTTTTGAAGGTAAAAACTTCCATGCAACTGGTGTACCGTGCAATCCGCACTTTTATATTATAAATGTAGTACATTTATGTTATAAATGTAACACCTTTATGCATGTTCATTTTAAAGGTACAAATATTTGTACATAAATGTACTACATTTATAACATAAAGGTCTTCCGTGCAACTCTGTGCACCAGTTGCACGGAAGTGTTACTCTTTTTTGAATAACCAACACTGTTCTCATGTCTCGCCTCACTCATCCACCACAAATATTATTCAACTATTACCCACTCTTGAGAAAGAATGCTTGTATTACCCCTCTGTATTCGAACTCTGCTACACAACATTGTTACATATTTAATAAAATCGTATGTCATTGTTTTGTACTCCAAATATCTAATATTATTAAATATAGTTATTTAAAGTTTCATAAATTCAAAGTTAAAACACCTAAACTTTTAATTTATATAAATATTAAAAGTATTACATATATATTTCATATTAAGATAATATATATAATTATTATTATTATTATAAGATATATCTAGATCTTTTTAATTCTACGATTATGAGTTAAAAATTAAAATTATTAAAAAAAAAAGGTCAAATAGTCCAAAAAAATCCAAATTTTTTTGGGTTTTTGCTATTTTGACCAATGTTTTTAATTTTATCAATTCATCCATGATTTAAGGAAATAATTGTTATTTTGACCAAATTTAAATTTAAATCAAAATTAAATGATATGTAAAATATGTGGCAGCCATGTTAATCTATTTGAGCCCACTTCACATGGGCATGTCATGAAAATAATATGCTTTCATCCTCCCCTTTTTCCTCTTCTCCGTCCTCTTTCACTTGCCCTTGTTTGCTTGCATTCTTTGTTCTACTTTTTCCTTATCCACTACCTGTTAATTTTCTTGTTTTCTTTCCATTTTCTCATACACTAGCATTTAGTAATTTCTTTTTCTTAAATAATTTCAGTTGAGCCTTATCCCCCTCCTAGTATTATTTTCTTTTCCAAATCGGTATGTAATTAATGATACAATGAAATAACCAGGGATCGAGGGAGTTTGACAATAGTTTGTGAGAATTTGAAGTGGAAAAGAGCTCTGATTCAGAAAATATTAACAAAAATTAGGGCTAAGAATTTTAGGGGAAACGTAAAATAGTTAGTTTATAGGCGGTTCCATCTATTGGAGGTGCAGAAGTCTAGAAGCAACAGGGTTGTGATTGCGAACATGTGTTGTGGAAGGAGATGACTGAATTTGACAGCGATGGTGTATTAGATGGTTGAGCAGCCTCCAAAGATGAAGCCATTTACATCTAGCTCTTGATATAGCTGCTGCAAGAGAATTATCTTCGGAATTTGTAAGAGATGTACAGCTTAGTGGGCCTTCTTAATTTTCAATTGGGCCTGACTATAATGACGTGTTTAGTTAGTGGAAAATAAAAGAATGGAGTTTTGAAATGCAGCCCATATTTAATGACAATTATACTCTCTAATATGCTATTTAAATACAAATTAAATATGAGTATATGTAATAAGTATTATTTTGTATTAAAACTGAACTATACATTTGGAACATTCAGAGAAGGAAAATAAATTAGCATAATATTTTGAGGGTTTAGGTATTTTAAATTCAACAGTGTGTTTAACGTGTATCTTTATTTATGACAACTCTTCTTCACCTCAGAAATTGCCAATTAAAGTTGAAGTAGGAAACTGAAAAGAGAAGGAGAAAAGAGAGATCATAAACCGAAACTATAGCAAGAAAAAGAATGAAAGTGCAAAGAGTATTTTCAATGGTGTTTTTGAATCATAATTTGAAATTATTTATCTATCATATTAGAATTTATTTTAGCCTTTTCAAGCTAAGCTTCATTACCTTTTAACGAAATTATTGCAAGCTTTGTCTTACAACTTCCAAAATGAGGATTCAACTTTTCTCCAATGAAAAAAAAAAAAAAAAAAAAGCAAGTGGGATTTGATGATTCCCTTTTTATTTTATTTTATTCTTTTTACATAAAAAGGTTAGTGAGGGTAGGGCACAAGTACTTGAAATAAAACTACGATTATTGATTTCTTCACGCATAGATAAGTTTTTAGTTATCATATATTTACTTTATTAATTAATTATTCTTTACTTTTGATGTTGACGTCACCCACAGCTTTGAAAATTTCGACCATCTCTTTCATTTCCTTTTATTTATTTAAATCTATTTTCAAATATTAAAAGTACATTTTGTTTGCTTGTATAGACTTCTTTCATGATGCACTTCGTATTTCTTGTTGATAAGAAGAAAATTAAATTATGAAAAAGCTGATTTTTTTTTTTCTTTTTGGTAATTAAATTGAATTATGTCATGTTTACGATTGGTCCAAAGTAAATCTGTGCCAGCTAGATCACAAATGGCGTATTGATCAACTTTCGGATCATGACACTAAAAATAAATTACATGTTCATACACTAAAATCTATAATATGCAAAAGACAAACTCCACGCAATTTTCTTGCAAAGACAAAGTTCACATAAGTCCATGCATCCTGCAATTTTCTCTCCAGTGAAAGTCAAACTCCACGTATAGACAAGAATAAGATTATTTCCTAAATGGTATCATCCACTTAACATTATATATCTCTTTTAGATTCTTTTTTCTAATTTCAATATTAAACTACATTTGATATTACCAATTATATATGGGCACAGTTACTACATTTAATTATAGTAATATTTTTATTTTCAAAAAAGTAATCTATAAGTTTTAAATTATTTTCAAAAAATAATTAACTATTATTATTATTAGTTATTGAAAAATTCTTAGATTTTGTATACCATATTCATATTATTTACGCAATTAAAATATTTTTTTCTGATTTAATGATATTTGATTTTTAATTTAAAATGATTGAAGCTGGAGACTAAAGGCTCTTAGTTTGATGTTGTTGTATTTCATTTTATACAATATATGTTATGCTTACAAAATATTCACACACACACACACACACACACACACACATATATATATATATATATATATATATATATATATATATATATATATATTCATAATGTTGTAATATTCCTGTATAGTTATTTTATAATCATAAACATGCATGATTGTATTTAACAAATATATATTTGTACCATATTATAATATGTAATATAAATACCAACAACTTAATTCTATATATATATATATATATATATATATATATATATATAAATTAAGATATCTCTCTCATGCACGTGGACACGCTCACAGAATTAGATGATATATTATTTCCATTTTTTTTCATGCCTAAGTAAGCATCCAATAAGACTCAGATTGGTCACGTCTCGACCATATTAAAATGACGGTTGGGATTAAATTAAAGATTCAGTTGGGAAAATATTAAAAAAATGCAATAATCAATTAGTTGAAAATTTGACCTAGGATAATTTAATAAAACATTCGATTACTGCTATAAAAAATGTTACATGAAATGACAAAATGTTACATGAAATGACAAAAATGACAAAAAAATAAAAAATAAAAAAATGATCTGTGATTGCCGGTACTAATACTTGGAAGTTGCATGTGTCCATTTTTCATTCATGTTCTCAATTTAATTTAATATTCTTTACCTTTTGACGTCACCAACAACTTTGAAAATTTAAACCATCTCTCACTTTCTTTTATAATATATTATTTAAATATATTTTCAAATATTAAAGTACATCACTTGTATGGACTAATTTCATGATTTCCACTTTGTCACTTCGTATTTCTTGTTGATTAGAATAAGAAATATGCAAATTAAAGCTTATTATTATTATTATTATTATTATTATTATTATTATTATTATTATTATTATTATTATTATGGCATTTTGGTTGTATTTTGATATTTAGGAATATTTGTCCAAACAAATCGTATGTGCTTCAAAGATATAGGGTATATAAAGACATCCAGCTAGAACACAAATGCGTATTGAACCCTCGGGCCGTGACAAATCGTATCGGGATCATTCAATTAATATATATTATATTTATATGTTCATTTACTAAAATCTATAATATGCAAAACAAAAAAGTTTGACTAGATATTTCTATATTTATTATTATTTAATTTGTAAATTAAAGTGTAAAATAACAAAGTAAATATCAAATTATTGATTTTATAATTTACAGTCTGGTTTTGCCTATCAACAAACTTGGTTTGGGTACAAATTTATATGTTGTTTATTCTTGGACCATGCATCTTCCTTTTTTTTTTTTTTTAATGAAAGTCAAACCCACTTGGACCAAATTAAAGAAGATAAATGGTTGTAGATCGGAGAGTGGTTGGATTTTTCATTCTTTATTTTTCATTTTTTTTATTTTTAGTCCTCTATGTTTAAGAAATATCATTTTTAGTCCTCTAACCTGCTATAACAGGTAACTATTTTTTCATTTAAATTTAATTTTACCACCATTTTTTTTAATTGAGAGAACACCAATTTTTTTATAAATCACAAATTTATATTTTTCATCTAACATGCCTAAATTAATATTAATAAATAAAAAATTATTTTTCATCCACTTACGTGGGTTAGAGTTTTGTTATTAATTATTAATATTAATAATTTGGGCACCCCGAATGTACTTTTTTTAATTGAGAGAACACTATTTTTTTTAAATCATAAATTTATATTCTTCGTCTAAATAAAAAAATATTCTTCATCCCAATACAAGGGTTAGAGTTTTGTTATTAATTATTAATATTAATAACTAATAACAAAACTAATATAAGTTTTGTCCAACTCTTTATAGTTCTTTTTATATATATCCTATTTATCCCTATCTCCATTAATTCACCTTGTAAATGTGTAGTTTAAACCCCCTAAAAAACCAATTACATAGCTAGTAGTATTCATTTAAGTATATTATATACTTATATAGATTCCGTGTCACGTGTCACGACTTTAATGAATTGGTTTTGTTTAGAATGAGTTTGACCCATGTCCTCATATCGCCATTATGCGAACTTCTTTTTCTTTAAATTAATTTCAAAAGGAAGAAGAAGAAAGAAAGAAAATCATGCATTTTTCCATGTTCTGCATATATACACATAATTCCAAGGAAATTCTATTAATTAAAACATTATTTTTGGTATAAAAAGAGTCATTCTCCCAGTAATTAATTATTGTTTCGTTTATATTCAACAGCATAAACGCAATAGATTGCGACGTCTATATTTTAGCAAGTCATATAATAATTAATCTATACCTTTTATTGTGTGGTAAATATTAATTTCTAAGTGTTCATATATACTCCTTAAACGGAGAATGGACCAACACATGATGATTTGAAGGAAGGTGTAGTACTTTTTTTTTTTTTTCTTTTCCTTAAGAATCCAATTATATGTA
This sequence comes from Scutellaria galericulata, assembly GCA_946896805.1. Lineage (NCBI taxonomy): Eukaryota > Viridiplantae > Streptophyta > Magnoliopsida > Lamiales > Lamiaceae > Scutellaria > Scutellaria galericulata. The sequence continues at coordinate 16,141,463 of OX335797.1, forward strand.
CAGCTTGATTTGAAAATGACTTCTAAAATTATAATCACCTTTGACGTTCAAATGTCTATGCCAAAATTTGATAGATATACATCTCTACTTAATAAACAAAATGACACTTGAAAATTCCATCCCACAGTAATTAAAGAAAATAATTTGAAAAAAAAAAAAAGGGATGGGTAATGGCCGGTAATATTTGGGAGTTGCATATGTGACAAGACATTATCTAGTTATGTCCATTTATTTTCTCAATTTAATTAAATATTCTTTAGTACTTATGATGTTGACGTCACCAAACAACTTTGAAAATATTAAAGTACATCACTTGTTTGCTTGTATGGACTAATTTCATGATTTCCACTTAATCGTCATTTCGTATTTCTTGTTGATAAGAAGAAAAATTATGCAAATAAAAGCTGTTTTTTTTTTTTTTTTTTTTTTTGGATATATTACGATTTGTCCAAAGAAAATGTGTGCTTCAAAGATATTGGGTAAAATTCTATGATATGCAAAACAAAAAAAGTTTGACTAGGATTTCTATATTAATTATTATTTGTAAAGTGTAATTTGCAAGCTGGCTCGTTCACGAGCCTGTCAACAAACTTTCAAAGAGTTCACAAATTTATATGTTTTTTTATTCTTGGTCCATGCATCTTGCAATTTTTCTCTCTAGTTTTGTCCCGACACTCAGACCAAAAGTAGATTATTTCCCAAATGGTACCATCCACTTCATTACACAACTATTATAGATTTATTCCCCTAATTTCAAAAATTAAACTACATTTGGCATGACCAATTTATGGGCATAGTTACTAATTGTATCCGATCATATTAGCTACATGACAGGATTGCGAACTGGGGTGGGTAGAGGTACTAAAATTATTTTATTATAATATTTTTTTATGTTCAAAAAAGTAATCTATAAGTTTAAAATTATTTTCAGAAACTATTATTGTTATTAGTTATTCAAAAAATTCATTTATAATATTAAAAACATTCTTTCTGATTTATAATATTTGATTTTAATATAAAATGATTGAAGAGACGAAAGGCCATTAGTTTGATGTTATTGTATTTCATTTATACTGTACCATAATATATATTATACAATATATGTTATGCATACACAATATTCATATTTCAACACATATTCATAATATTGTATTGATTATAATTGTATAAGTATGTACAATCATAAAACATGCATGATGTATTTACAAATATATATTTGTACAGTATTGTGAAATTTAAATTCCAACAACTTAACTCCGTATATACACAAATTAAGACATCTCTTTCTGCACGTGGACAAGCACACACAATTAGATGAGTCTTGTGATCATTTTTTCCTACGTATCTAAGTATCTATGAATTTGAACCAGCTCCACTATGTGACTCAGACATCTCGTCCATAATTGAATTCTAAGACTAATATTAAATTAAAGATTCTGTTGTTGAGAAAAAAATTGAAATAATTAGTTATACGCTAAAAAGCATATATATTCTGAAAAAATCATCACAGTAACCAAAGCTTGCAAATTTGACCTAGGATAATTTATTGAACATTCGATTGATTAATCTAACTTTGCAATTAATACCGTGGTTAATCCTTTAATTTACATGAAAACTAGTATAAAATGTCACATCTGCTACAAGGAGTTTGTTATAGAAAGATCTGAGGTAAGAATGGAAAGGGACTGCCACTACTCTTTGTCACCTGAGGAAAGAGTTAGACAAGTGGAAGTCGAGGTAATATACTTTCTATTTTGATCTTACAAACTTATGTGAAGTAATTATAATATTGTTTCTATATATGATGAGTTTAAATCCTTGATGATTGTAGATCGGAGAGTGGTTGGATAAGGATAACAAAGCTCAAGGCTTTGTCGTTCAACAATGGTTAGAGGCAGTAAGTATGATACACACCATTATTGTTTTTTGTTCGTTTTTGGACCCTAACTAAAGCCATCTTCTGATCCTTGCAGAATAGAAGAGGGTTAATGCAGGATAAGAATGCAAAGATGTTGGAATCCAAGCACTGGCTTGAAGCTGTACGAGTCCTTTTCTTTTGAAAGCAGTGTATAAATTTAAGACGAAACAAAATATTGTTAATTTTCTTGATAAATTGAATGCTTTCAGATTGACCCCGATCATCGATATGGATCAAATCTGTGGTTGTATTTCATGGAGTGGAAGGAGAACAAGAGCTCAAGGACTTTCTTTTCATGGCTTGATAATGGAGATGGGAGAGGGAAGGATGTGGAGAAATGTGGGCGGCGTATGCTAGATGGACAAAGAGTCTCTTATCTCCAAAAACCAGTGAGTTGACTCAGTACATGATGAAGATGACTCAGTAAATGTTGGTTTCTTCATTTCTTGTTAATGATGAATAGGTGGAAAGAGAGGGTTTTGAAGTGATGGTGAAAAATGGGAGGATCTACTATAAAACAAGTGGGAATCCAGTGGAAACGAAGGCGGAGGAGCAATGGATCTATGCTTTGAGTCCATGGAAAAAGCTGTATGTTGGGAAAAAGGAAAAGGGCTCATTTCATCACTCCACTTTCTTAGGTGGAGCTCCCGTTTTAGCGGCTGGCTTCATACAAGTCTCTCATGCCACTATCAAGGTCTTCTTATTTAATTAACTAATTTTGAAATATTATTAATAGTCTTAATTCCATGTATGTATGTATGTATTACTTTTTTTCTTTGTTGGTGGTGGTGTTTGATTTTCAATAAATTATTTGATTTTGCTACATAGGAATTAAGTTGGAGCAGCGGACATTATAAGCCGACGAAAGAGAATTTCCAACTTTTGATTCGATTTCTTGAGGAAAAGGAAGTAGATTTCACCAATATCATTAGTTCCCAGAGGGAGGTTGGAGAAGATCATTTAGTGCTGTGTTTTCTCCATCATTATTATTATTATTTGGGATTTACAGATTTTGATTTTGATAAAAATGGCAGGATTAAAGGCGTGAATTTTGTCTGAAACGGGGAGTAGAATCACGACTTTCCGGCTGGCCGCTGCTGTGGTTTTGAATGTCCTGCATTACAAGTTACAAATAATACTAGTAGCATTTTCCCATACAAACCCTAGCTATATATATTGTAGAGAGAGAGAGAGAGAGACCCACCTTGTAACTATCCTTTTCTCTTTCAGAAAATTAACTCACTTTTTAGGTAATATATGATGAATGGGTTTTGGGTAATTCTATCGAGATTGTAAATAGTACGGATCGATCCATTTAAAGTTGGTGCATTAATGAACACAGAATCTTTACCATGACCACTAATTTGATTGAAACTTGATCTGTAATTTTATAAATTTAAAATTAACTTATATTCTGTGATTATTAATAAAATCACATTATATATGTGTGCTGCATCTGTGTGTGATGAAAATATGAAAAATCGAGGAATGTTAAGGTTAAATGTCAAATTCCACTTGATATCATAAATTCCGATAGAGAAAAAAAAGACAGAAATTAATTTGACAATTTTTAGGTTATAAGAATAAAATGATATTTTTATTTTAACCAGATTAGAATTATATTTAATATTTTTATGGTTTCAACTATTAGGACTCAATTTATGCAAGCTATTCATGTGTTCTTGAACTTTTATTCATCATAGTTGATTGACCACACTTAATAATTAAATACATTAGGAAGTTGGTTGGTACACTAGGTACTAATCTTGTTTTGTCTTAATAGGATTAATAAATAGCTTTAATAAGATATCATTTTCATGATCCCAGTGGACTTACCAATTATATTTATTAGGTGGTTCAAAAAAAAAAAAGGTTTTTGAAAAATAAGGAAAGAGATACAGCAATGGAGAGTTGGGAAGTAGTCCTAAATCCTGTCTAAACTATCCTTCATTTATTTCCATGTTCATCTATGTGCATTCCACTCTATGGAAGAAACGAAATGTTAAAGTTGCCCACAAGTTTAAAGGGATTTACATAAATTTGTCAGGTTTTCAAAATCGTTTTCAAGACTTTCAAATATTTCTCTAGACTGCTGTAACATTAAATTTTATTTTTTTAATAAAATTTGTATAAATTTTGATCTTCCCATTAATAGCAACTAGAATATAAAAATATAAAAATCTTTTATAAAAATGTTGTTGGTCAGCACTCAAAGTGGGACCTTCCCCCAACTGAAAAATTATTCTTTCTGTTATCACATCTCACCAGGGGATAATCAAATGAAAATTAGGAATTGGGAATCCCAACTTTAATTATATATTTTTCTGGTCCTACATTTTATAAGGCAATCAACTATTGCGACTTTTATTTTTCTTCCATTTATTTCAGAACATGTGACCCTAGTCAAGAATTAAGTCAATTTTTTAAGCAGTGGTAAACACTTTGATTCATTTGATGTTTATAGTTCATAGTTTATTCTCTCAGAAAATCTAGCCCTAAACACCAACAATTTATCAGAAAATATGCACATAATTAACATAATTTTAATTTATTTAATTATAAAATGTTTTCATATTTTAGTTTGGTACTTTAATATTTTCCTAAATAAATTTCTAATAATTTCTTTATTTAGTGTTTTTATAAGATTTTTTTTAATTACAAGATAAGTCTGTTACCTTATGATTCACTATGGGCATACTAATATGTATCTACAGTTTATGGACTAAAAATTCAACACAATCATTAATTTCAAATCACACTATTTAAAGGTACGAGATACACATTAGTTGTGGATAATTTAAGACATGCACCCACGGTGGATAAGGGAACATTATTTTTTACAAGCAAATATGTTACCCTACCCACCATATATAAGCACATATTAGTGTGTCCACTGCTAATATTTTAAAAAATTTAAATCTAGTAAATAATTATAAGATTTTAATCATATATAATTTGTTGTATTTGTTTAAATTAGCTGTCGATTCATCTGTTAGATATTTGATCAAATTAGTATTTTGCCTCAAATATAGGTACGAAAACTTTACCTTTGAAAATTCTACTTGAAAGAATACAACCTTACAGGTGTGAGCTCAAAAAACAAGAGAAACAGATGAAATTCATAAAAGTGGGAATAATAATGCATTTAATTTTTCATTGGACCATAAGTTACTAAAAAGCAAGCTTCTCTGAAAGAGACAAAACAAAAGCATGAGCATGTCATTGTCACACAACTAGAAAGCAGGAAATGAAACAAAATAAGATGAAAACAAGGTAACTATATTCCACCAACCACCACTCAATTAATTCCTCACATGCCTTTAATCCATACTCGGCCACTCTATATTAGGAGGGAAAAAGTTGGGTAGAATCGAATCAAAATTCTCAAACAAAACCAATCATAATAAAACTATTTTCGATAATCACAAAAATAGTATAGACGAAATATATAATGGCGTGTATCTTTTTTCTTTATTTAAACAAGGCCTAAAAAAGAGTCAAATGTGTCCTCATAAATTTTTGGAAAGTGGTATAATGAAGGGGACATGATTGGCTTACAAAATAACCCGAAAACAAAAAGGAGATTAGAACATTAGTATATATGCATGTAACAATCAAAAAGAAAGATATATTAAATGATGTTTTTGTATTATAATTTGAAATTATTAATTCTATCATATTAAATTTTATTTCAGCCTTTTCAAGCTAAGCTTCATTATCTTTTAACGAAATTATTACAAGCTTTGACTTTTACGGACTTCCAAATTGAGGATTCAACTTTTCTCCAATTAAAAGAAAAAATAAGTGGAATTGATGCTTCCCCCCTTTTTATTTATTTATTTATTATTATCATTATTTTACATAAAAAGGTCGGTCATGAGGGCACAAGTGGAAATAAAACTACGATTATTGATTTCCTCCCACATAGATAAGTTCTTAGCCATCATATTTTTTGACTGATCACTGAAACTATGAAAATTAATTATAGAAAAATATTTTGAGTACAAAAATATGTCATGCTAAGTTTTATCCCAATTTTGTGTTTCAAAAAGTATATATATTATGAAATCAATACAGTTAAACACTCCCAAGTAAGAGCATATATAAACTTCATATATATGAAGTATATTAGTTGTGACTTGTATTAATGAAATTAAAATAGAAGATGTAACTATATCGGCATTATGGCATCTTATTTTTCTTTAAATTTTCTTTTTTTTTTTTTAAAGGGAAGAAGGAAAGAAAGAAAATCATGCATTTTTCCATGTTCTGCATACACAAAATTCCAAGGAAATTCTATTAATTAAAATATTTTGTTTTTTTGGTATAAAAAAGTCATTGCCCCAATAATTAATTAATGTTTCGTATATATTCAACAACACAAACGCAATAGATTGCGACGTCGTATTTTAGCAATAACTGTTATTAAATATGTACCTGTTATTGGGATTTTTGGGTGTTTCAAAATTATTTTAGAGCAACTAGATACTTGTGGAAACAAAATTTAATGGAGTTAAGGATAAATTAGATTTAAAGAACTGAATAGGAGGGAGTACTAAAGTAACCAAGGTTCATGTACGGACAATATTAATTATATGGGTTTACTAGGAGTAATGTATCATTAATTTTAATCTTTTTAGGAGAATAATATTACATATAACTTTTTGGGAATTATTAGATAATATAAGAATAAATTGGAATAGTAACAAATATTAGATTTATATGCGCCACCATTTTAATTAATTAGTTAAATAGTTGGATTTTGATCCCATCAGAAGATAATTAATCAAAAGACAATCAGTAGTCGTGGGATTATTAGCACCTCCTTTTTAATTTAGACAAAAACAAACTTTTGTAAAGTGATCACTAAATTAAATATCCTTAAATATAAATAATGTAAACTGAAACATATTTCCCCATGTTCAAACTTTGTCTCTTTCATATTGGGATGTTACAAATATCTCAACAGCTTCTTTTCTTGATTCCACTTATTATACATCTTAACTAATTCAATCATCTAAACTTAATTCTAAATATCTAAAGAAATCAGTAATGATCGGCAGAGACCCTGTTGAGAGGGAATGTAATTAACGTTTTCTTTTTTCTCAAGTTGTTTCGTATTAGACTTAAACCTTGTTTGTCGCGTAAAATCGAATGGAAGTACATTATTTCGTAGATTTTTAGATCCTAATTGGTCGAGATGTTTTAATAATATTCGATAAATAGTCGTAGAACACAATAAATATCATATGGACCAATAAGTGTCGAAGATATTAAAAGTATTTGGTTGTTGGGATACTATTTTTTTCCTTTTTAATATACAATTAATATAATAGGAATTTTAGAGTGTATATTAATTAGAAAAAAAAAGATTTAAAAATGTTGGTGGATATATTAATAAAAAAATGTGTGGCTAATAGTCCCACCCAAACAGAAGTGTACATTTGGTGTTCCCATGATTCGAGGCATGTGGTTTTATTTAATTAATATTATTGGCATTGTGTGAGCCATTCATGATTCACATAGAGGATCTAGACAGTTAAATTCTTTTAGCGTAATACTCCCTCCGTCCCGCTCAAATTGCACACTTTTCGTTTTCGTCTGTCTCAATCAGATTTGCATACTCCAAAAATGGCAAATAAAATTTAAAAAATTGTCCTTTACTATTCAACATTAACACTCCAAAAGCAGTTTTTTCTTAACCTCCGTGCCCGTCCCTACGTGCAAATTTGAGCGGAATGGAGGGAGTAATATTTATGGATTGATTTGATGAGCTGTTTACCTTTTGGAGGAAATGTAGATTTATTTAAATTTCTGGTAACGATGGCGGTAGTTTTCCAGACTTTTCAAGACTTTCAAATGTCTCATTAGATTATTTTTTGTGCAGTAAGTGTAACATTGAATATTAATAATTTTAATAATATTTAACAGCAAGTAGAATATAAAAATCTGAAAATCCAAGGAAAAATGCTGTTGAGTCAGCACTGACAGTTGGATCTTCTCCTCTAACTGAAAGTGTCTGACTATGTTGCTGTCTGTGGCCATTTTTTTTAAATTAAATATTTCAATTTAATGAATTTATTGACTTATTTAAGGAATGATGGATTATAAAACTCGTCCGCTATCAATCTCACCCATGTATAATCAAATCAAAATTAGGAATTAGGAATTAGGAATCCAACTTTAATTATATATTTTAATCCTGGACCTACATATTATAAAAGGTAGCCAACCATTACCACTTTTATTTTTCTTCCATTTATTTTAGAACATGTGACCCTAGTCAATAATTAATTAGTCACATTTTTAACTTGGTAAAATATCTCCATCAAACCAAATAGTTTTGATTTTTTTACCGCATAACATAAATTTATTACTTTTCTATCATAATTTTGATAAATTGTCTAAAATAACTCTTACACTTTTACTGTTTACGATGAGAATAAGATGAGTCAACCAATTTATGTCCTATCAAGATATTTAAATTTGAATGTAAAAATATCATTTTTAATAGATTACGGTAAAAAAGAAATTTAATAGAAAAATAAATTATTATAGTAATTATGATATCATGGATCGTTATCCCTTTTCAAGTAATGGTAAACAAAATGATTTATTTGATGTATATAATTCAAAGTTTATTCTCTCAGAAAAGCCATATATAAACACCATCAATTTAAAGGAAAATATGCACATAAACATAGAACATACGCGCGCACATATATCATCAAGATTTGCTTGAGTTATGAAGACAATATATATGTCAATGATTATTTTTTTTCTTTTTGTTTTTAATGTCACACCAATCAACATTTTAGCAATGGCAAGATAAAGACAAGTGAAGCACTATATGTCAATGATTGTCATTGTTATCAAATCCGCAAGAAAATTACCATCAACTATAGTTTACAGATAAGATAATATGATGCCTCGAGTTTTGGTACTTTTATATTTACCTAAACAAATTTATAAAATTTCTTTATTTAGTATTTTTAGATTTATTTAATTAAATTTTTGATGAGTTCTTTATTTATTTAAATAACTATAGATAATAATTTCAGAATTTTAAATCTATTAAATAATTTTAAGATTTTATTCATAATTTTTTGATTTGTTGAAAATTAGTTTTCGAATCATCTGTTAGATCTTTGATCAAATTTGTATTTTGCCATCGAAAATTTGTAGAAACTTTACCTATGAAAATGCTACTTGAAAGAATACAACTTTGGGTCCTTAGCACAATATAGTAGTATATTAATACACTAACAATTGCAGTCATTGGATCAACAATCACTCAATCTTGGCCATCCATTTTTATTTTCACCTTTTTTACCTATGATATAATTCTAAAAGCATTTTATATTTGATTTATTACTCCCTTTTCAATCCATAGAAAAAAATACATGATTGAAATTCGATTCAATTGATTAAAAAATGAATACAATGATATTACTTTATTATCTTTGGCTAACGATTTTATTAAGATTCGGTGTTCCAATTTTTGTTGTATCAATGATGATTATTATCAATTTCCATTCTCAAAGAAAACCAATCAAAAGTAAATTATGTGTCCAATGAAAAGTTGGACATTTAGATCCATATCTCAAGAAATCATACAAAATAATAAATGCCTAAAGTCAAATAGAAAAACACATACAACAATACAAATCTGAAAACTTTACACACTTTCAAATATGGACAGGTAGAATTTTTTATTTTTTTATTTTTTGCGCTTCATACATGCACATTAGTGCATCGTGATGTTACTGCCAAATTTTTTTGGGTTCATATATACATACAAGTGCATCATGATGTTACTAAACTAATTTATATTCAAAATTGATTTATCTTTCAAAAATCCGGAAACGAATGCAATAAGAAGAAATATTTAATAAATTATGTCCTTTTTTCATTGTCATATATATATTGAAATGTCTTTTTTTAATGGTTTAAAGAAGGCCTAAAAAGATTCTTCAGCAAATCTTAAAAAATATGTATGGTGCTGGGGACATAGTTGGCCAAAGAAAATGTCATACACAAATAAAATTTTACATTCAACCAAAAGAAAAAAAATTACACATGACACGACTGACATGAGAGCAAGGGCTTTTTAAATAACTGTAATTCCTCAAAAATCATGGCTGGAATTGGGCCGAGAGATACAAGTTAAGCCCAATTAAATTGGATCAATGCTCGAAGTTTATTTTAAGTGAACTGAAATCCAATATTGAATTACAGACCCATATATTTATATAATTTTCGATGAATAAATATTGCCATTTAAAAAATATTGTATTCCTTTGTAATAAATTTTTAATCTTCTGGACTTCTGATATCATATTTGGGTCCCACGCCGTAATTTCATAGTCAATACTCAATACAATTTTCTCCCTTGTATACTATTTGTAGTTTGTGAAAACATTCCAATTATCTTTGCAAATTGTCAGATAGAGCTTGGTGGACCTAGCTATTCGCAATTGGGCCCGACTACAATGGCCCATTTAGTGAGAGGAAGTAAAAGGATTGGGGGATTTTAAATGCAAGCCCATTATTTATTTCTACAACCCTATTTACCAAAATATTAATATTTGATTTGCAAATATATATATACACACACACACACACACACACCATCCATCTCATATTTGATAGTGAGCAGTCGATACTATTTTGTAGCAACTTCATTTTTGTCAAAACATTTCAACTATCTTTTTGTAAATTGTAAGAGAGCTTAGTGGGCCTTCTTATTTTTCAATTGGGCCTCATTAAATAAACGCGTTTAGTGAGTGGAAGATAAAGAAATGCAACCTATGCTTAATGACAATTATACTCCCTAATATACTATATAAACACGAATTAAATATGAGTGTATTATAATACATATTACTTTGTATTAAAAGTGGACTATACATTTAGAACATTCAGATAAGGAAAATAATTAAACATGATATTTTGCGTACTTTGAGCGTTTAGGGATTTTAAATTCAATAACGAGTTTAATTTGCATCTTTATTTACACTAAAAATTACAACACAACTCGTTTTGACTTCAGCAATTGCCAATTAAAATTGAAGTAGGAAACTTAAAAGAGAAAGAGAAAAGAGAGATCATAAACGGAAATTAGAGCAAGAAAAAGAATGAGTGCAAAGAGTATTTCAATGATGTTTTTGTATTATAATTGAAATTATTAAATCTATAGGGGATAATCAAATCAAAATTAGGAATCCCAACTTTAATTATATATTTTTCAGGTTTTACATTTTAAAAGGCAGAGAAATAAAAGCATGAATGCATGTCATTGTCTATAAAGCAGGAAATGAAACAAAAGAAGACCAAAACAAGGTAACTATATTCCACCAACCACCACTCACTTAACTATATTAGGATGAAAAAGTTGGGTAGAATCGAATCAAAATTCTCAAACAAAACCAATCATAGTAAAACTATTTTCGATAATCACAAAAATAGTATAGACGAAATATATAATGACGTATATCATTATTTAAACACGGCCTAAAAAAAAAAAAGTAAAAAATGTCCTCGTATAATTTTGAAAATGGTATAACAAAGGGACATAACTGGCTCAAAAACTAACCAAAAAAAAAAAAAAAAAAGGAGAGAAGAACATTAATATATATATATATATATTTAACATTCAAAAATAAATAAATTAAAAAAAAGAAGAAGAAGAACATAGCTGCATTTGGGCCTTTGGCCCAATTAAAATGATGAATAGTATTAGAGACCCAAATCTGCAAAGATCAATTTTATTGAGAATATTCTATATTTTCAGAATAACGATACATGATTTAACTTTAGTACATTAACACCTGAGATAATAGGTTTCACGTGAGTATATATCACATAAATTCCTTATATATATTGATAAAATTCATGTATGTAATTTTCCTTAATAAATAGATATTACTGTTTTTAAGAATATCGAATTGCCTAATTTATTAATTAATTATTTATTCATTTTACTTTTGGTTCTAAACATTTCAATTATCTTTGGAAATTGAAAGAGAGAGCTTAGTGGGCCTTCTTGATTTTCAATTGGGCCTGACAATAATGACTTGCATAGTGAGTGGAAGAAAAAGGAATGGGCTTTTTTAAATGCAACCCATATTTAATGACAACTTTACGCACTCCCTAATATACTACTTAAATACAAATTAAATCTAAGTATTGTAGTAAGTGAGATAAATAATACGTTGTACTTTCTATAAAAAGTAGACTATACATTTGAAACATCAGAAAAGGAAAATAAATAAACATAACATTTTGAGGGTTTGTTAATTCAATAGCTTGTTTAATTACTTGTATTTTAATTTAAAATGAAAATTATGACACAATTCCTTTTTACCTCAGCAATTGGCAATTAATTAAAATTGAAGTAGGATACTTAAAAAAGGAGGATGAAAGAGAGATCATTAACCGAAACTAAATTAAGCAAGAAAATGAATGAGATTGCAAGTAAAAATTTAAAATTTGCATGTGTGACAAAACATTATTTAATATTTAGTTAAATATTCTCAATTTAATTAAATATTCTTTACCTTAATTTGATGCTGACGTCACCAACAACAACTTTGAAAATTTAGACATCTCTTTCACTTTCTTTTATTTATAAAATCTATTTTCAAATATTAAAGTACATCGCTTGTTTGCTTGAATAGACTAATTTCATGATTGACTTCTACTTTGTCACAAATCGTATCGGGATTATTCAATATATCAAAATAAATTATATGTTCATTTGCTAAAATCTATAATATGTAAAACAAAAAAATTGACTAGATATTTCTATATTTATTATTATTTAATTTGTAAATTAAAGTGTAAAATAACAAAGTAATATCAAATTATTGATTTTATAATTTACAAGCTGGTTTAGCATTAACAACAAACTTTGTTTGTGTACAAATTTATGTGTTGTTTATTATTGAACCATGCGTCTTGCGTTTTTAAAAAAAATTTTTTTAATGAAAGTCAAACTCACTCAGACCAAATTAAAGACGATAATGTCCTAAATGGTACCGTCCAGTACTTGTATTTTTTTTTATAAAAAAAATTAAATTTTACATAGACATCGCCATTCACCAATCATGGTTAGGGGTGGCAATCGGACGAATCGGATCGGAAATAGGGTGTTTCGGAAAAAATCCGAAAATTTTCAGAATTTAAAAACCAATTCCGATTCCGATTCTGAAATTTCAAAATTGTAAAATCCATTCCAATTCCGATTTTTCGGAAATTCCGGAATTCCGAAATTTTGGAATTTTCGGAAATTTTTCGGAAATTTTATCATTAAAATAATAAATTTATATAAAATGTTATCATTTTTAATGAAATTTATGATATACTTACCTTTGAAATTAGATATTCACTTTTTATTTCATATAAAAAATATATGATATATTTACTTATTATATTTTGATTTTTAAAAATCGGAAATGCTGCCTATTATCTTTTGTCTATTACGAAAATGTTTGAATCATTTGCAATGAGAACTATTAGTCTAGTGGTAAGTTTCTTACTTTGAGTGTGAGAGGTCTTGAGTTCGATTCTCTAAATGTCTCTAATCTTCATTTTATATTCCAAGAATTGTTATGCACTTGACAGAATAGGATCATAATTTCCGAAAATATAATTTCGGAAATGTTTCGGATCGGATTTCGAAATTTCTGAAATCTTAAAATTAATTCCGATCTGAAATTTTTTGGAAAATTGGAAATCGGAATTTCAGATTAAAAATATTCGTTCCAAAATCGTAAATTTTCGGATCGGATTCGACGGATATCGGAAATTCTGTTCCGATTTCCACCCCTAATCATGGTACACTCACTAATTCTATCCAACCTCGGTTAACTAGGATACGATTGCCTGGGCTCTGAGGTGGGTGGAGTTACAAATAATAATAATAATAATAATAATAATATAATAATAATAATTATTATTATAATTATTATTTTATTTTATCTTCAAAATGGCAATCTTTAAGTTTAAAATCATTTTCAGAATTTATTAGTATTATTATTATAATTGTAAACAATTCTTAGATTTTATACATCATCTTTAGATCATTATTTCTACAATTAAACACATCATTTTTGATTTTATATATTATTTTTAATTTTTAAGTGATTGAAGAGACTAGTTTCTATTGTATTTCATTTATACTATACTATTTTCTAACATATAATATTACAAAATATATTTTTTTTTTTTAAATACAATATATTAATACATATTCATAATGTAACTATTGTGTCGAGTATATATGCTATAAACATGCATAATGTATTTTACAAATATAAAATTGTACGGTATTATTTTATTAAAAATTCAACAACTTTTAATTTCTCACAAGATGAGTTTTGTCATTTTTAATTTACCTACCAAATTTAATTTTCCTTTTATGTTGACAATGTTTTGAACTATGCATGCAACTCCAATAGAAGGTCCGATGGTCAAATCTTGACCATAAGATTCTAGGCGAATATGAAGATTCCAAGGGGAATATGAAATATTAGTATAAAATGGGTCACATATCCGAAACAAGGGTTTGTGTAATAGTCAAAATGGAGAGGGACTGCTCCAACTCTTTGTCGCCTGGGGAAAGAGTAAAAGAAGTGGAAGCTAAGGTTAAGCTTTCTATTTTGATCTTAGAAAATATTTATGGTAATATTCTGATATGATGAGTTCAATTTATTTCCTGATGATTAATTGTAGATCGAAGAGTTCTTGGATAAGGATAACGAAGCTCAAATCTTAGCTGCTCGACAATGGGTAGACAGAGTAAGTGACAATACAAGCACTCATAGTCCATTGGGTCTTTTTTTTGGGCATTAACAAAGCCAAAGCAATCTTTTTTCAGATTAGTACCAGCTTAATGCAGGATTATAATGCCATGATGTTGGACAAAGATTACTGGCTAGAAGCTGTGAGTTTTTTTTTTTTTGCTCATGTTGGGATCTTCACGTTGGTGAATCTTGTGAAATTTTCTTGATGGTTTCCAGATCGACCCTCTTCATCATATGGATCGAATCTGTCGTCTTAAAATAACCAATCATTTTTTTTTTTTTGCTCATGTTGGGATCTTCACGTTGGTTAATCTTTTCTTGATGGTTTTCAGATCGACACCCTTCATCGATATGGATCGAATCTGTTGTCTTATGAGAAGGCGTGGAGGAGAAGTAAAAGCTCAAACACTTTCTTTGATTGGCTTGATAATGGCGAGGGCAAAGGGAAAGATTTCAAGCGCACGGTTCGGCGGCGTAGGCTAGACAAAGAACGAGTTTCTTATCTACAAGAACCAGTGAGTTAACTCGGCGTAGAAATGATATGAATAAGATGAGGGTTTCTTCATTTCTTGATTTTTAATTCATTTGTTGATAATTAGGTGGAAAGAGAGGGTTTTGAAGTCATTGTGAAAAATGGGAAGCTATACTTCAAAAAAAGTGGAGATCCAGTGGAGACTAAGAGCAAGGAATGGATCTATGTATTGAGTCCAGGTAGAGAGCTGTTTGTGGGGAAGAAGAAGAAAGGCTCATTTCATCACTCCACTTTTTTAGCCGGAGCTCCGGTTATGGCGGCTGGATCCATAAAAGTCTCCGATGGCGAAATCAAGGTGGCGCCTTTGGATGCAAGGTTTTACTTTTTTGTTTTTTTGAAGAAATTATTTATGTTGGGATTTTGGTATGCAGGAATTAACGTTGAGAAGTGGGCATTATAAGCCCATGACAGAGAATTTCGAACGTTTGACTAGCTTTCTTGAAGAAAAAGGAGTTGATTTGACGAGTGTAATTAAATGATTCCGAGAGGTTGGAGGATTTAGTGTTTTTGGATCCATTTATCATTATGATTTGGGTTTTGCAGATTTGATTTGATAATTAAAATGAAAAAAATGGCAGGAAAGACGTGGATTTTGAATCTCCGGCGAGAAAATTGGCGGCGAAGGAGGTCCGAGTCACGACTTTCCGGTGGGAGTGGCGACCACTATGGTTTTTGTCTTACATGCTTAGAATAAGTGTAGAGGAATTTTCACATATCGTGAAAAAACCCTAGTTACATATTTATGTTTGTTTGACCAATAAGAGTATTCCGTCTGCTTCCGATCTAGAGAGAGAATATCAGACAGATGTATTGCAGAGAGAGAGATGTGTGTTTGATTAACGTTTCGCCGCGTCTGCTTTCGTTCTCAATATTATTTTTAAATGAGAATTAATATGCATTTGATATTTTTATAGTGATTGAATATTTAGGAATTGGGAAATCTGCTGAATGTTGAAGCAGAATGAAGCACGAGCCAATGCAAAACAAATGCAAACGTAACAAAGAAAACTGAAAAATCTTGAAAAAAAATGAATTTATATAATATAATTTAAATTATAGCTGGAAGAGTACTAATTATTTATGAAAAATCATTTTTTATATCCAAACAGCCGAACAGGAACTTTTTGACGCCTTGGCGACTATTCTACTAGCGTTCTCTCTCATCGATCCATCACAAATATTATATTTAATTTGAACAACAATTTACAGACATATAAATCTTCCAAATAATTAATTAATAATGATTTCTTTTCTGTGCCAAAAGAGAAATTTATGGGAGTTAAGTTTCCGCTTTTTACTTGATTCCACCAGTGTTGAAAGTGTAGGACTTTTATGAGGTGTGTGGACACATTTTTTGTTTGCAAAATTAATGCAATAAAGAACAATCTGAAAATTATTGATTTTCAAAATAGATATAAAGAGTCAACATAAACCCGGACTCGTAAGTATTTATTTAAGAGTACTTTTCAACGCTTTTATTTATGGAAAGCTTTAGTTTAATTAATTGGGTATGTAATATGTTAGAGAGAGAGACCACCTGGATGTAAAGAGTCAAATATTCTAACAAGTTAGAGAGAGAGAGAGAGAGAGAGAGAGAGAGAGAGAGAGACCAGCTGGATGTGTAAAGAGTCAAAAATATTCTAACAAGTTAGTGAAAATAGATATAAAGAGTCAAAATAATTGATTTTGTTTCTTTTTTCGTGGAATCTCATCGTAAGTATTTATTTAAGAGTACTTTTCTAAGCTTTTATTTATGGAAAGCTTTAGTTTAATTAATTGGGTATGTAATATGTTAGAGAGAGAGAGAGAGAGAGAGAGAGAGAGAGAGAGGAGACCACCTGGATGTAAAATATATTAATTTTCTCTTTCAAACATTAAGCATTTTTTTGGTAAATCATGAATGGTTTATGGTTATTAATTGAAAGCAATAGGATCCATTTTAAGTTGGTACACTAATTAATTTACAGTAGAGAAAGGAAATGTGTTATATATTATACTTTATGTTTGATTAATTGTTTTTATATTTTACAGTACTTGTCTAGCACTGTATATATGAGTTACCATGGAGGATTTGCCTTCGAAATTTCTCAGACTTTTTTAGTCTTAGGAACTTTTTACCCTCTTTCATGATGTTATCTATATTTGACTTCTTCTTTTTTTAATTGTTCTTTTGGAATATAGCAGAAATTTAGTAGTGACTACAATTTTTTGTAATTACAATATTTTAATAATATATGAATAAAAATTATGAGTTAATTGGTTAATTAGTTGTAATAATTGAAGTAATTGGAAATCTTGAAATTATTGTATATGTACCTTTCTCGTACATGTTCGTACCTTTCTAAAATGCCTTAAAGTGAATAAGACAGTGACTTTTAAAATAGAAAAATAAGAGGTTGAGGACACTAGCTATATATTAATATGGGTTTACATATATATATAATTATTTGACTATAAGATAATATAAGGATAAAACGAAATAGTAAAAAATACTAGATTTATATGAGCCAGCTATTTTAAATTAGTTATGTATGGTGGGATTTTGATCTCAATTTTAATCAAAATGACATAACAATTGAGGTAGGACTATTATTACTATATACCTTATTTTTTATTCAGACACTCATCAAATTATTTAGACAAAAACATGGATTTGTAAATTAACAAAATATCTTTATATATAAACAATGAAAATTAAAGCATATTCCCCATGTTTAAACTTTATTCCTTTCATATTGGGATGATACAATTATCTCAACTTCTTCTCTTAATTCCACGAAACCTTGATATTCCCCATTCTTATATATCATTTTTTTTCTTTTTAATATACAATAATATAATAGGTATTTTAGAGAGTGTATTAAACTATTAAATATAAAAAAAGGATTAGAAAAAATTAGTGGATCGATGCATTAATAAACAAAGTGTGGTTAATGGTCCCACCCAACCCAAATAGTAATCAAATATTGCAATTTAATCCATACCATTAAAATAACAGAAAAAAAAAACACGAGAAATTAGAACAAAACAAAATGCAAGATGGACTAAAACGTGGGGGCACTCTCTCACGTGGGGAGTATATAGTTGGTGTTCCATCATTAATGTGTCGGAAAAGACATAAGATTAATGCATAAATCTTCCAAATAATAATGATTTCCTTTCCAAATAATAATGATTTCCCAGTCGTAAGTATTTATTTAAGAGTACTTTTCTAAGCTTTTATTTATGGAAAGCTTTAGTTCAATTAATTGAGTATGTAATATGTTAGAGAGAGAGAGAGACCACCTGGATGTAGTTATATTAATTATCTCTTTTAAAAATTATGCATTTTTTGGTAAATCGTGAATGGTTTATGGTTATTAGATGAAAGCAGTAAGATCCATTTTAAGTTGGTGCTATTTACAGTAGAATTTCTATAATTATACATGATTAACTTATACTCCCTCCATTCCTTTTTAAGTGACGTTTTGAAACTTTAAAATTTTTCCTATTTAATTGACGTTTTGTGTATTATTTCCATATATGCCCCTATGATTAATTAATGTCTAAATTAAATACATTGTATAATACCTATGTTTTCAATAGAGGCATGCACCAGTAATAATTATTGTCAAAGAAAAGCTTAATTAATGAGGGGTATATTAAGAAAATAAAATTATTCTTAATTTGTGTGTTGAGCTGTAGGACGTCACTTAATTAGGAACGGAGGGAGTATTATATAATTATTAATAAAATTAATTACACATTTGAGTGCGCTGCATCCGTGTCTGAAAATCCAAAAATTCGAATAGATCAATGTGAGAACACGTTACACGCTTAATTCCTCTTGATTTTATAAATTTGATAGAAAAATGATTAAAATTGAACAATTTCTTGAGTTACATTACTAAAATTAATATTTTTATTTTGACAGATCGACCGACTAATATGTTTTTGAATGTATCTTTTATTCATCAGTTGATCGACCACCTCTTAAATACATTAGCAGTTGGTTAATTTGTAAACTAATTAGTAATATTATTTTGTTGTAATATGCCAATATTATAGGTTGAAAGTAATTAAATTGACACACACTTCGTTTTAATAGGATTGGTAAATAGTTTTAGGGCTCGTTTGGTTTGTAGGATGAGTTTGTTATACATTGGACAAAAATGTGGGATTGCACTGTTCATTGAAGACAAAATAGAACTTTTTTTGGTGTTTGGTATGTTGGTTTTGTGTTGGGTTTGGGTCAAATTTTGTGTTTGGTTTGAATGGTTAGATTGAGTTAGCTTATAGTTGTATGTTTGGTTTGCAAGTTAGATAATATATAACATGTGAAATTCCCAAAATGCCCCTAATTAGAGTTTCCTTTCTTTTCTCAATTCAAATTTAATATATATAATTTAATATTGCAAAATTTAATTATATAAATATATATTAGAAGATTAAAAAAATAATTTAATTATATATATATATAATTTAATATCCCAAAATTTAATTATATATATATATTAAAAGATTAAAAAATAATTTAATTATATATATAATATCCAAAAATTTAATTATATATATATTAGAAGATTAAAAAATAATTTTTTATATATATATAATATCCAAAAATTTAATTATATATATATTAAAAGATTAAAAAAATATTTTAATTATATATATATAATATCCTAAAATTTAATTATATATATATTAATTTTTTTTAATAATTTAATATATATATATATATATAATATCCGAAAATTTAAATATATATATATATATTAAAAGATTAAAAAATAACTTAATTATATATATATATAATTTAATATCCCAAAATTTAATTATATATATAATATCCAAATATTTAATTATATATATATTAGAAGATTAAAAAATAATTTAATATATATATATATATATAATATCCATAAATTTAATTATATATATTAAAAGATTAAAAATAATTTAATTATCTATCTATAATATCCAGAAATTTAATTATATATATATGCAAAAAGTAAGGACATTTTGGTCCAAAATCCAAAGTTACTATTTGGCTTATTTAAACCCATCAAAATTGGTGGGTTTATAAAACACCCCCTAATCCAACATAATCACATAGATAAAATCGGGCCGAAATTGTAGTCCAACTTGCAAACCCCCAAACCAAATGGTGGTTTAGGTTGGTTTGTAATTTACAAACCAACCTAAACCCCCAATCCCCAATCCAAATATGCCCTTAGCGATTAAGATAAAAATAAATAAATAAAAAAGCAGGTTTTTGTGTTGAAGAAATAGGGAAAGAGACAAAGTAATGGAGAGGTGGGAAGTGGGGGCGGTGCAACTATAAAATGAAAAGTAGGAAAATTAAAGAGAATGAAAACAAACCCTACCTTTCCCACGTTTTTTTTTATATTTTCATATTTCATTTTATATTTATTATTTTTAATAAATGATGCCTATTAATTAATAATGATATACACTGAAAAAGAGAATCTGGTATGTGACATTCCATACACAACCACTATTATATCAAGAACTTTTTACCCTCTTTCATGATGTTTTCTAATTTGTCTTTTTTTTTTTTTTTTTAATTGTTCTTATGGAAATAGCAGAAATTTTATAGTGACTACATTTTTTTGTAATTACAATATATGAGAGTAAAAATTATGAGTTAATTTGGTAATTAGTTGTAATAGTTAAAGTAATTAGAAATCTTGAAATTATTCTATACCTACAGAAGAAAGGTACGTACATGTACGAGGAAACAATTGACTAGTACTTTAATATTTGAAAATAGAAAAAATCTGAGAGGTTGATGGTGTAAGAGAATCTTCAACTCGATACACCTAACACTTTAGATTATACACGCTTTTTAGAGCAACTTCTTGTTTTACACCAAATAAACCCAAAACGAGAAAAGGATCAAATGGCATTTAAAGAACCCAAATTGAATCTTCAATTCAATTCAATACTTGTTTTACGCCTTTTTTTTTTTTTTTTTTTTTGGATTATATAAAAAATTCCCAAAAGGAAATAAATATCTAATGGAGATTGATTTAAAAAAAAAACTATAAGTTGGACAACACTTATACTACAACAAAGTGAAATTTCTAAAATGCCGTTTAATTAAAGTAAATAAGAGAGAGTGACTTTTAAAATAGAAAGATAAAGAGGTTTATGTGGACACTAGCTATGTATTAATATGGGTTCACTAGGAGTAATAGGAAGTGATTAACATTACATATATATAATATATTTGGGAATTATTAGATAATATAAGGGTCAAACGAAATAGTCAAAATATATTAGATTTATATGAGCCAGCTGTTTTAAATTAGTTGTATTCCCCATTGGGATGATCAAATATCTCAACTTCTCTTAATTCCACGAAACCTTGATATTCCCCATTCTTATATATCATTTTTCTTTTTCTTTTTAATAAACAATGATATAGTAGTATTTTATTAAACTATTAAATATAAAAAAAGGATTGAAAAAGATTAGCGGATCGATGCATTAATAAACAAAGTGTGGTTAAATAGTAATCAAATATTGCTATTTAAATCCATACCATTGAAATAATAGAAATAATAGCTCGAGAAAATTGGAACAAGACAAAATGCAAGATAGACTAAACGTGGGAGCACTCTCTCACGTGGGGAGTATATAGTTGGTGTTCCATGATTAATGTGTCGGAAAAGACATAAGAACTATCTAAATTTTATCAAATCGAGGCAAGTGGTTTTATTTAGTATCATCGTAATACTAAATTTGAAATGAAATCAAAATTTAATTATATCATGGTAAATTGGTAAAACTAAAAGTAATGGATTCCCTTAAACAGTGAGACCGTTTTACAGATCAATTTATGTGGGATAGGTCAATTCATAATCCACATTTCACAATTTACATACAAATTTATGAATTTGATTTATGGGTAAAAAAGATCCGTCTCACGGAAACTATCCGTAAGACCGTAAGTTTTTGTGAATTTTATTTTGTATCAAGGCAATTTCTTATATTCCTCCATCTCATGCATAGGTTTATTGGACTTTTTACATGGATAATTATGTGCATATTAGCCCATTAAATTAGTAAATTTTCTACTATCTTCGTGTTTAATAAATACTATATTTTGTAATATATCTATATAGATTAAATTGAATAGTATAGGAGTATACTAATACTAATAAGACTTGAGACAACACTCAGGTCAACGGACGTTAAGTAATAAATACTCTTATGTAATGAGGTAATGTTTTTATATATATCATGAATACTTGTGTGTATTAGGTATTAATGCATTTGGTTCGAGATTATAATTCTATGACTAATTTAAGAAATTGTAATTCAATAAAAATAACACTTTGATTCTGATTATGCAATGTTTTTGTATTTGTATCATATAATTAATTCTATTGTGAATATCATATACTATGTAATATTTATTTGTGTGTTAGATATATTTTTGAGATATTATAATTTTAACAAATAACACTATATATAGCTAAATAAGTACATGATACAAAAATATTATAATATGTAAAAATTATTATTTAATATACACAAAATACTACTTGATACAAGACTCACTCTACTAATAAATGAAGTAAATAAATATCACTCCATATAAAATATTAACAATATATTTTAGACATCCACTAACAAAACGAACCTATACATGGGAAGAAATTTTTTTATTAATATACTTGGGTTTAGTAATTTTCATATGAGACAATCGAGTAGGAATATTTAATATAACGGGAGAATTGTGCCTAGAGATAACAATAAATAAAGGCTACGTATATGGAACTTGGAAGTATCGCGATGTTATTCGAAGAATTTATAAAAAAAATAAAAATTCTGGTTTCTTTTAAAAAAAATATATCGTTCAAAATTCCGGAAAGGAATAAAATAGCCTATATTTTATAATCACAAAAATAGTATGGAAGAAATATTTAATAAACTAAATTTTTTATTTTTCTTTATTTTAAAAAGTCCTGAATAAATTATAAAGAATCCTCAGCAGATTTTGCGAAATGGTATGGTAATGGGACATAATTGGCTGAAGAAAGAAATGTTATACAGAAATAAAATGTTCATTTAAAAAAAAAAAGACACAGACACAGACACAGACACAGTCGAGCATGGGCTTTCCTTTAGATTATAAGCCCAACAAGTATTTAACTCTTTTGAAAAAACTTTTATTCCAAAAGAACCGTGGCTGGAATTGGGCCGAAAGATACAATTTAAACCCAATTAAATATGATGAATCCTCAACTTATTAAATATAACTTTAATTAAAATGAATCGATTATATTGAATTATTAAAGACCCAAATCTGCAATGATCCATTTAAGACACATGAAGTTTATTAGTACATTTAGCTTCTCAACTATACTATATTTTTCTCCTTTGTATACTATTTTGTAGCAAAGTTTTTTTTTTCATAACTTTCTATTCTCTTTGAAAATGATAGGATTGAGTATGGTGGGCCTGGCTATAATGGTCCATTTAGTGAGAGGAAGAAAAAAGATTGATGACACTGAAGGCAAGCCCTGACATTAAAGGCAAGCCCATTAATAATTCTACAACCCTATCTTTATTTCCAACTCCTATTCTATAAAACATCACAAAAACTCATGTGAGGCGGTCTTACGGATAGTTACCGTGAGACGGAGCCCCATCACCTACAAATAACATATGGATTTTAGAATTTGAATTGTAGATGATTGAGTTATGGATCAACCCACCTAATGCAATGTAATAAAAATTTATGAGATGGTCTCACAGGAGATTCGCTCATAAAACATAGACTAAAGAAGACCTTAATTCGAACATTTGGTGGCTAAAGAATTTTTCAAAATTTAGAGAGAGAGATTTCAATATTAATGGTGACTACATATACATAATGCAAAATAATTGGTAGCTAACGTAAGTATCATATATTATAATTTGGTGGCTAATATATGTACCAAATATTATATGTTGGTGCAATATAATTGTCGTTAAAGTGTTTCACAAAAACTCAAAAAGTATTTTATATATATATGATTATATTACTCAACATTTAATGGACACAATTAATATATAATGTAAAATAAAAGTTTAGTAAAAAAGGAAAAAGATTGAAACTAAATTGAGAAAAAAGCACTGACTTTTATCGGTAATAAAAACAACAAGTAAATTGAAATAAATTATGTTTTTTAAAATTACAATTGGAATAACTAACTTTTCCTAGAACTTCATTCATAATTACTTAAGCATTTTCGAAGTCTTCCTAAAAATAATAACACTGCTTAATCATTTTGACTTTACAAAATAATATACTCCCTCCGTCCACAAAAATGGGCTAGTTACTGTTCACACGAGTTTTAAGAAAATAGATATGATGTGTAAAAAAGTAAAGGGTATTGTAGTAAAAAAATAGATATGATATGATGTGTGAAAAATAAAGGGTAAAGTGAAATTGGAAGATTAAGTGGGTGGGGTCAATGACAATGTAAGTAAATAAATGTAAATTGAAGGGTATAAATAAACGATAATATTGATATTTTAGGAAAGTAATCTATTTTGTGTGGACGGACAAATATGGTAATGCAGCCCATTTTTTGTGGACGGAGGGAGTATTATATATTACTCCCTCCGTCCCGCTCAGATTTGCACGTAAGGACGGGTACAGAGATTAAGAAAAAACTGCTTTTGGGCACGGAGCTCAAGAAAAAACTGTTTTTGTAGTGTTAAAGTTGAATAGTAAAGGGCAATTTTGTAAATTTTATTTGTCATTTTTGGACTGTGCAAATTTGAATGGGACGGACGAAAATAAAAAGTGTGCAAATTTGAGCGGGACGGGGGAGTACTATATAAAAAACACTGTCTTCTAGCCTCCTGCTAAAAAGTGAATATAATACACTACTTTACATATATATACTATTTGGTTCCTATGAGTTTTTCAATTTCAAAACAATTTTTTCTTTTTTATTTTGTCAGAGAAACATTCCGAATTTCTTTTGCTAAATTGTGCCCA
This sequence comes from Scutellaria galericulata, assembly GCA_946896805.1. Classification (NCBI taxonomy): domain Eukaryota; kingdom Viridiplantae; phylum Streptophyta; class Magnoliopsida; order Lamiales; family Lamiaceae; genus Scutellaria; species Scutellaria galericulata. The sequence continues at coordinate 16,166,722 of OX335797.1, forward strand.
AACTAGAGATTTTAAATCAGAAAACCTTTTTTTTTAATTGGGGGGGGGGGGGGGTGGATCGGGTGATGGGACTTGACAGAGAACCAAATCAAATGAATTATTTTTATTTCGTTTTTGCATGGAATTCAAATAAGTTAATCAGAAAAGATCGAAAAATAATTAATAAAAAAGTATTGTTCCTTTGTTGGTTTCATTTTCAAATTCCATTTTTTTATTCTTTAAAGACAAAAATGTGTTTTTGTTTTCCTTCCCCCAAAATACTAACTATTCGAAATCTCGATGCTAAACAAAATTTTATATATATATATATATATTAACATAACATCATTTCTTTCCAACATAATATATTTTCCAATCCCACCCTGGAATTTTATTATTCCAAAATAATTTCTCCAGATTTACCAAAAATAAACCAAATGCCTAATTCTCTTTCAATATCGATTAATTTTAGGTTGACAAAGGGTAATTCAATATTATTGTGTAATCCTTAATTCTAATATCATAATACATACAATTTTTTTCATATAATGAAAAGAAAAAAAATAACATGCCTGAATTTATCAAACAAATTTAAACTATGGGGTGGCAATATCTTCGTTCCTTTCCATTAATGAGATTTCAGGATTGAGTCAAAGGGTACTATGGTGAATGCATGTTATCAGTGAGTGATCAAATCCCCCATCAGCGACCCAAAGAATAGAACAGCTCAATCACTGGCAGACATTTGAAAGTCCTCTCTTAGGAATTAATTAATGCAATATATATGTCTATTTTATTTTATTATATAATGGATTATCTGCAAAAATGTCATAACTAAGTGTTAAAATATCTTTTATCATTATTTTAATTTAAAAATATTATCCAAGTATAGTTGTGCATGTGCGGTTCTAAACGAGATTATATATAATAATTTTTATCTAAATTATAATAATGGTTGATGTTTTCATAAATATTAGTAGTATGTTTAATTATGTGATATTTAATTTTTTTTTTTAATATTGGAACCTTGCATTTCATGCTTTAATTAGTGCATTAAATATGAATGGGGGCCCTCTCTTTTGGGTAAATAAAATGTCAAACACACATTCCAAATGTGATGTATTAATTGAGCAGACTTATTTCACTAATCCCAAGAACCCTAAATCAACCTGAAAATATAGGGGTTTTAGGTCTTTTCATCAGCTGGTGAAAGGATATATAGACATGAGTGACTTTTTCAGCTTTCCTTTTCTCTTGAACGTTTAATTTGCTCAACAGGTTTGGATTCTGTCACAATGAAAAGATTAATTATGTGTGATCATTGGCCCCTTATTCTTGCATCATAAATGCCTTTTCATTCCAATCAATAATAAAAGATTAATGTATTAGTTTTGGAGAATCACTAAATTGTAAAAGTAGTGTGTTATTATGGGACAACACAAAAACATTTTTATTCAATTATTTCAAGATTCAGATTGGTAAGATTGATCCAAAAAGTAATAATGTCTTTATTAATTGGTATATAAAATGAGAGTATTTCTCACAAAATTTATCTTAGAGTTACGAGTTTTTCGACAGTTACATAGATTTTAATTGCAAATTAAGTAGGTATTAAATTAAATTTGCAACTCTCTTATACTAAAATCACCACACAATATGTGTATTCAACAACATTTCTATTTAATACATGATATGTATTAAATGTCATGAAACTAATATCAAATGTAACAGAGGATCCAATCCTCACTCACGTCCAATTCATGAAATTTTATAGTTAAAAAAAAGAGTAATTAACACTTGAGTCTCATATGTATAGAATGATTTTGCAGATAGAAGTGTAGCTCTGCAGTCTATGCTTCCAAAGCAATTTCCCTCTTCTACACAGTGTCATATTAAGAATTACTTGGAAGTATGATTACTTGGAATTCCTGGGGCGAGGGTTTCGCCTTTTTGCTACAAGAATTACTTGGAAGTATGATTCAAGAAAAAAAGGGGTTGAATCTTGGTCTTTGTCAGATAGCTAGATTTGTCAAAGTAGCTAGAAAAAGTGGTGTTCAGTTCAGAATCACTTGCTTCTATAGCAAACCCTACACCACTCTATATCTGCCTATTCGAGAGAGAGAGAGAGAGAAGACTAGTTTAAATATGAAGTGGTAGCTAGCTAGCTGATCCCTCCAAACTTGTCCATTATATTATCATCACCACCATCTCTCTCTCTCTCTTTCTCTCCATTATGTGGTCAAGATTCTCTTGTTTTCTGATCATGTTTTTGCACATTTTCAGTTTGGATGAAGTTTCAAGCAGTTTTTTTCCACCAAATCATGCCTTTGCTCTTAACAATCAAGGTCATCACCATCTCTCTCTCTCTCTCTCTCACTACAATAAAATGGGAAATATTCCTCTAATTACTGCTAGTTTTTCATGTTACAGGCTCAGTTCAAATTCACTCTTCAAATATGGGATCATTGGAAAGAGAAGAAAAAATAGGATCAAAGCCACCAAGGTGTGAGCACAAGTGCTATGGATGTATGCCATGTGAAGCCATTCAGGTTCCCACAACCACGAGCCATGTGGGTGTTCTCTACACCAACTATGAGCCTGAGGGTTGGAAATGCAAGTGTGGCCCCACCTTCTACACCCCTTAATTTTTTTTTATTTAAAAAAAACATTATTTCATGTTTTTTGTACTGTGTGTATGTATCATGATTTGGTAAACGACAGTTTTTGCTATCATTGGCCTGTTTTTATCGAATTGATCTTAAATTAATTTTATTGAATTTTTTCATGATTTATATATGAGATTAGTTAAGTATAAGTATACTAATAAATCAAATTATTAATTAATTCATTTCAATTAAAGTACATAATCTAAAAAGGTATGATATATCTACTAAAATATAAGTTTATACAAACAAATTAAGTTTAATTAGAAGTTTCATGTTTACCATAAATAAAAGTATACACATTTTATTCAAATTATTAATTTTATATTACAAGCTTCACACATCTATTTACGAGATAATGATTCGAATATTCAGGAATCAAATTAAATGAGTTGAAATGAAATATTATAAAATGTCGACCTCCATAAAATTTATAAGTATATTAGGACACTTACATTGATTCATTCTAGAGCATTTTTAATTAAAAACAAGGCAAAAAATTGTATGCCCCAGGGGCACGGATCTAAGATCCGTGCCCCCAACCTGACCCGGCACATGGGCCGCTTCCATGCGCGCCCACGCGCCCTATTATGGTATGGCCGCGCAAAAATTGATTATATATATTTTTCAGGTATTACACATTTAGTCTTCAAGTATCACACATTTACTTTTCAGGTATCACACATCTACTCTTCAGGTATTATGCAGAAACAATGTTGTTTTCTTCTCTTTACCCTCTTTTTTTTTTCTTCTTTCTCCTTCTTCTTTTAATCTATTTTCTTATTGATTTGTTATTCTTTTTCTTATTATTCTTCTTGTCTATCTTCTTCTTATTCTTTTATAAATTGCCATGAAATCATTTATGAGGTTTTCCCCCTTTTTTATTTATGAATAATTTTAAAACATTGAAAATAAATTATTTCAAATAATATGAAATCATGATTTGTAGAAAATTTGACAAAAAATATGATGAAATCATGATTTGCAAAAATTTTGAGGAAGAAGATGATGAAACATTTGAAATCTTAAGAATTTCAGTAAAGGTATTAGTTGTATGCTCTTAAGGTATCAATTGTTTACTTTTAAGGTATCACACATTTACTCTTAAGGTATTAGTGCAGAAATAGTGTTGTTTTTTCTTTTTCCTTTTTTTTTTCTTTTTCTCTACTTCTTCTTAATTTATTTTCTTATCGATTTGTTATTCTTCTAATTTGTTTTATACATTCTTCTTCTTCTTCTTCTCTATTTTCTTGTTTTTATTCTTCTTATTTACATATTTACTTTTAAGGTATTAGTACTTATAGTATAAGACAATTCTTAAGGTATCAATTGTATGTTTATAAGATATCATTTGTATACTCTTAAGGTATCAATTGTATACTTTTAGGTATTACATATTACTTTTAAGGTATTGATGCTTATAGATAAGATATTACATATGCACCTTTTAAGGTATTACATGCTTACCTTTGAGGTATTAATGTTTTATAATATAAGATATTAGATATGCACCTTTAAGGTATTACATATTTACCTTTAAGATATTAATGTTTATAGTATAATGTATTAGATATGCACATTTAAGGTATTACATATTTACCTTGAAGATATTAATGTTTATAGTATAAGGTATTACTAATGTTTATAGTATAAGGTATTACATATTTACTCTTAATGTATTAATTGTTCATTTAATGAAAAATATCACTTGTATACTATTTATGTATCACTTTGTAGCAATTAATGAAGAAATTGAGAAGGAAGAGAGAAAAAAAAAAGAAGATGAAGAAGAAGAAAAACAATGAATTAAAGGGGAAGACAAAAAAAAAAAGAAAAAAAAAAGGAAGGAACAGGGAGAAATGAGAAGAGAAAAAAGGAAAAAATAAATAAATAAAAAAATAATGTTGGGGGCACATGCCCCCGGGGCACATGCCCCCGGGGCACATGAGTGCTGCCCTTAAAACAAAATGAGTGTTAATTAATGTAGGTGTATTAAGTGTGTGTTTTTGTGTAATTATGGGTGTGTTAAGATGTAATAATGACATTTGTGTCCCCTTTTTAATTATTAGCTAATAATTGGATTGAGTGTGTATTAGTGGATAAAAATAATAAAATAAAAATTAGTGGATAATGAAATCAACATGTAATGATTGTATTTGTATTAAATTGATGTAAATTTGTGTTAAATTGATGTAGATGTATGTTTTTAAAAAATAAATGTTTTAAATTAATATGTTGGCACGTGGATCCCACACTAAAATGGTGTGTTAATAATCCATTAATATATCAATATTTGCCCTTATAATTTCGAAGCCTAGTCATCATTGGTGTTGGTGGGCCTTGTCATCTATTTTTAATATGTGGGCCTCCACATATTAAATATCCGATCTAAAGAATGTGTTATGGATTAATGATTAATGGACCAACATCAAATCCCAGATTACTATAACTGTGGATCAATGTATTATTTATGGGGCTGGATTAATGATTAATGGACCAACATCAAATCCCAGATTACTATAACTGTGGATCAATGTATTATTTATGGGGCCGGCTATCCGCACCCCGAATTTTACTAAACACACCCCATTTATTTTCTTTTTGATTTAAAAAATTCAAAAAATAATAAAAATACAATTTTGCCCTTCTTAATTAAAAAAAAAATTCTCCTCTCTCTCCTCCCCTCCCTCTCCCTCCCGCCTGCTTCTCTTATTTTCACTTTTTTTTTTCTTCTTTCATTCATCTAACCTTAAATTTGTTAACAGAAATCATTTTATAAGTTAACAAAATATATAATAATCGTGTGAAATTGTATAAAAAGAACAAAAAAAAAATAACAACAAATTTGAGGACGGTTCGACCCTGGTTTGTCGAACACAATTCTTTGTGTTCGACTATTAGGAGTCGAACACACATCTTTGTGTTCGACAAACCATGGTCGAACGGGTCCTCAGATTTGTTGTTTTTTTTCATTCTTTTTACACGATTTCACACAATTATTATATACTTTGTTAACTTATAAAATGATTTTTGTTAACAAATTTAAGGTTGGATGAATGAAAGAAGAAAAAAAAAAAGAGAGAAAATAGAGAAGCAGGCGAGAGGGAGGGAGGAGAGAGAGGAGAATTTTTTATTTTTTTAATTAAGAAGGGCAAAATTGTCATTTTGCCCTTTTTTGAATTTCTTAAATAATTAAATTTATAAATGGGGTGTGTTTAGTAAAATTTGGGGTGCGGATAGCCGGCCCCATTATTTATTACGTATACAAATATAAGAAATGTGGGCCTTATTGTGTGTCCCACATAAGAGTATAGAAATACGCGATAATTGGGATAAATAAAAATATTAAAATTTTATAAAAATTGTATTTATATTCGTATTTCTTAAGTTCATATCATATTTTTAAGTGATTGAATTTATTTTAAGTAATTGTAAAAAGTCCGGAATTGTGGCAATGGTGGGAGGGATAAATTAAAAGTGGTGTCATATCAAGTTTAAATGAATATAATTTAAAATAATATTTATAGTTTATTTCATATTTTTTGGAATTTTCATAATTAGGTTTTAGATAATTTATATTAAGTATAGTTCTAATTTTTTTTTTTATAGATTAAAGAATATAAAAATTAGACAATATACTCATAACTAATCAAAGAATTTATGATTCAAAATATTAAAAAAAAAAAATGTCTAAATTTCTGCTGAGAAATATTAATAAGGATAATTTAGAAATAAAATTACATAAAATTCTAAAATGATTAATTAAAAACAAAATTTAACCAAAACATAAATGAGATTTTCAATATAAAATCCTACTACGTGAGAGGCCATTCACCATTAAATTAACTTAAATATATCCGAAAACGTTTTTATATAAATTTTCATATATAATTTATTCGAGAATAAAAAAAGGATTGAGCTTTACGAAGTTAACAAAAAGAAAATTACAGAAATGGTTAAATAACGAAGAGAGAGAGAAAGAGCGTGAAAAATGGCGTTGAACAGAAGACAGACAACACTATTTTATCGCATCTCTTTCTAAAAACTCTCGGAGTCTCTCTCTTCTCAGACTTATTTTTCCATTCCTTCTTGCTTTCTCTCTCCTCATCGCCATCCCTGAGCTGATACTGCATCCGGTTTTGCCCCACATTTGCGTTTTGTCATCGTTTGCTCAGGTAAAACAACCAAGTAAGGAAATATATTTATTTTCAATATCTGTTTGCATTTGTACGTGTGCTTTAATTGTGTTCCTATTAATGAGAAATTATGTTGCATATCTGTTATTGAAATTTTTAATAATCATAAATAATTAATGTTCTGGAGTTGCAGAGGAGGAATTTTAGCTGGCAATTGTCCATGTGCATATTTGTTAACTTTTGTCGTTTTTTCCTGATATTGCGGAGGCGGCAATTTGCTGTTTTTTTTTTTTCCATGATTAATTGAGTTTAATAATGCTTGAGATGATTTTAGTAATAGTCACGTCTTTTAGTTTGAATTAGAACATGGTGATGCGTAATGTGATTGGCTTGAGTGTGTTAATGATCACGTAATTGCGTAAATGCAAAGAATATTGGAGATAACTTCACAGAGTTGATTTTGATTTAATTTTCTTTTAGGTGGTTCTTAAATATGCAGATTCAGTAAGGTAGGAAATTTTCAGGAAGAATGATTATAAGCAATGCTTTCACTTGCCTGGTGAAGGCAAGTGCTGTGGGTTTTCTTTGCATGATTCTCTGAAACAGCAGAGTAGAATTGAGCTTCGAAAGAATTACCAATGGCTGGGGGAAGAATAAGGGCGAAGTTTCGTAGGAGCAATCTGTATACATTTGCTTGTCACAGGCATCGAGATTTTAAGGTTGATGAAACACCGGACATCCAAGGACCTGGTTTCTCGCGGGTTGTACATTGCAACAAGCCTGATATGCATGAACGGAAACCTCTGAAATACTGTGAAAATTATATTACCACCACGAAGTACAACTTCCTAACCTTCCTGCCAAAGGCGATATTTGAACAGTTTAGACGTGTAGCCAACTTGTACTTTCTCCTAGCTACAGCCTTATCGCTGACTCCTGTGACACCATTTGCTCCTCTGAGTATGATTGCTCCATTGGCCTTTGTGGTTGGATTGAGTATGGCTAAAGAAGCTCTGGAAGATTGGCGACGGTTTATGCAGGATATGAAGGTTAACTCAAGAAAAGCTAGTGTGCACATGAAAGATGGTGTGTTTGATCTTAAACCCTGGATGAAGATTCGGGTTGGAGATGTAGTTAAAGTAGAAAAGGATCAATTCTTCCCTGCTGATTTGCTTTTTCTATCTTCAAGTTATGAAGATGGAATTTGTTATGTTGAAACTATGAACTTAGATGGGGAGACAAATTTGAAGGTGAAACGAGCCCAGGAGGCAACATTATCTCTTGATGACGAGCCAACTTTCAAGGATTTTTCTGCAACCATAAGATGTGAGGATCCCAACCCCAGTCTTTACACTTTTGTGGGCAAATTGGAATATGATCGTAATGTATATCCTCTTGATCCATGTCAGATTCTCCTCCGAGATTCAAAACTTCGGAATACTGCCCATGTTTATGGGGTGGTTATATTCACTGGTCCTGACAGTAAGGTTATGCAAAATTCTACAAAATCTCCTTCTAAAAGGAGTACAATCGAGAAGCAAATGGATAAAATAATATACATCCTTTTTAGTCTTCTGGTGCTTATATCACTCATGAGTTCTGTTGGTTTCATGGTGAAGACTAAAAATGATTTGCCAAATTGGTGGTATTTACGGGTTCCAGATAGTGAAAATCTCTATAACCCCAACAAACCACTAGAGTCAGCGTTTTATCATCTTATTACTGCTCTTATGTTGTACGGATATTTGATACCAATATCCCTCTATGTGTCAATTGAGGTTGTGAAAGTCCTTCAAGCCCTGTTCATAAACAAGGATATTCACATGTATGATGAAGAAACTGGAACTCCTGCTCAGGCTCGGACCTCAAACTTAAATGAGGAATTAGGGCAGGTTGACACAATCCTATCGGATAAAACTGGCACCCTGACATGCAACCAAATGGATTTTCTCAAGTGCTCCATTGCTGGCACTGCATACGGCACTTGTCCTAGTGATGTAGAACTGGCTGCTGCGGAGCAGATGGTCATGGATTTGGATGGCCAGGACCAAAATGGCACGCCCGATTCATTGGATAGAAGTAGACGTGAATTTTTGAGAACAGAAATTCAATTGGAGACAGTTGTTACTTCAAAAGATGATATAGTTAAATCTCCAATAAAGGGATTCAGCTTTGAGGATAGCCGACTCATGACAGGGAATTGGTTTAAAGAACCCAATGTTGATGACATCTTGTTATTTTTCAGAATACTATCAGTTTGCCACTCTGCAATTCCAGAGCAAAATGAGGAGACAGGAGCTTTTTCCTATGAAGCAGAATCACCTGATGAAGGTGCATTTCTTGTTGCCGCCAGAGAATTCGGGTTTGAGTTCTGTAAAAGAACACTGTCAAGTGTACATGTACGTGAGAGATATCCATCCTTTCAAGAGCCTACTGAAAGGTGACATAGCAAACAAATAGTTCAAACTGCCACTTGGAATATTAGTTTGTTTAACCAGGTTCTGACACATAATATTTATCCATAAATTCAGGGAGTACAAAGTTCTCAATTTGTTGGAGTTCACTAGCAAGAGGAAGAGAATGTCTGTAATTGTTAGGGATGAGAATGGTCAGATTCTTCTCCTGTGCAAAGGAGCTGACAGGTGTGTCACCAATCATATGTACTTTGCAACTTGAGTTCCATTCAAGGTTCATAACCCAAATCCCATCCCCCAACAAGAGAAAGAAATCTTTAGGAAAGAATTAAAGGACGGAATGGCTTTTACCTTAAAAAAATTGGCTGTGTATTTCTGATTTGCTTTCATAGCACCTTTCCTTAAATATAATAGCTCGAAGTTGAGTTATTAGTATTTATGTAATTCCTTTCTGCAACTCTTATTCTTGTGTTTTTGTTTCACTGCATTTAAGCTGTTTCCTTTTCACTGCATTTAAGCTGTTTCCTTTACTCGTGTTTCATGCATTTTTTTGTTACAGCATCATCTTTGATCGGTTATCAAGCGACGGGAAACAATATTTGGAAGCCACCACCAAGCATTTAAATGAATATGGGGAGACTGGATTGCGGACTCTTGCACTTGCTTACAAGCAACTCAATGAGGCAGAATATGCTGCTTGGAATGAAGAATTCACCAAAGCAAAAACCTCATTTGGTGATGATAGGGAGGCAAACCTTGAGAGGGTGTCTGATATGATGGAAAGGGGCTTGATACTTGTTGGTGCAACTGCTGTGGAGGACAAATTACAGAAAGGAGTATGCCATACAACCTAACAATGCTTTGAATGTATCAGTTGACAAAGATTGTTTGTTATATCCCTCGTTCTGTTTTTCTTGTTATGTCTCCATAGGTACCCCAGTGCATAGACAAACTGGCACAAGCTGGTCTCAAGATTTGGGTTCTGACTGGTGATAAGATGGAAACTGCAATTAATATAGGGTCTGTTGGCTTTGCCTAGTCATTGGAAAATTTCTATTATCAAAGATTTCTAGATTCTGAACCGAAATCTCATGATGCAGGTTTTCTTGTAGCTTGCTTCGACAAGGCATGAAGCAAATATGTATAACAATGAATGCCGACATATCAACCCAAGATTCGAAACAGGTAGTTATTTGTTGGAATAAAAAATTAAATGATATTTGGCAAAGTTAATTTAGTTCATGCTGGCCTGCAAATTGATTGTAACCAGAAATCTGCAAAGGAGGACATCTTAAAGCAAATTAGCAATGCAACCCAAATGATCAAGCAAGAAAACGATCCACATGCTGCATTTGCATTGATCATTGATGGGAAAACTCTGACTTCTGCACTGGAGGATGATATAAAGCATGACTTTTTGACTTTAGCAGTTGAATGTGCTTCTGTCATATGCTGTCGAGTCTCACCCAAGCAGAAAGCTCTGGTAAGAAAAATACTTAAATTGTACACTCAAAAATTTTCAGTCACCCTCTTCTGAGTGTCTGTGCATGATTCTTTGTACTATGCTGTTGGCTTATGTGATTTTTGAATTTTCGTTCCTTCATTTCATGCTTATGTTATTTGACAATTAGATTACGAGATTAGTAAAGGAAGGAACTGGGAAGATCACATTAGCTATTGGTGATGGTGCGAATGATGTTGGCATGATTCAAGAAGCTGATATTGGTGTTGGCATCAGTGGATGTGAAGGAATGCAGGTCAGTGATAAATCTGTCTCACACCTGTTACTGCATGCATCTAGGTAATGAATAATTTTGAATGTGGTGGAAGTATTGAAGGGAGGCTTGTAGAAATTTCTCCACATGTATATTAATCTGTCTTGATTATCTGCTTCAAACAAACTTTTTGGCCAATTTATCTGTTTGATAAATGCCAACAAAATGTAAATATACTCTAGTTTTCTGGTTCTTAAAATATCTGCTCGTGTTTTCTTCAACCTTATCCACTACCTTCCACAATAATATTTCAAACTACTATTCTGCTCTTCATTTTTCTGAACATGTTGAGAATTTGACTTGTTGATTTCATCAAAGCTTTGTGCTTGTGGCTAAATGTTAATAGCTATAATGCCTTTAACGTCCTTTTTTTTTTTTTTTTTTTTCAAGGCTTAAATAGCTGAGGAAAATCCTCTCTCATCTGAGAGCCCCTGTATTGCATTGATATAATCTAAAACTGCCGACTTATTGTCTGTCATTTGCAGGCTGTGATGGCTAGTGACTTTGCTATTGCTCAGTTTCGGTTTCTGGAGAGACTTCTGGTTGTACATGGACATTGGTGTTACAAAAGAATAGCTCAGATGGTAATCATAATGAGTTGAACTCAATAAACTTCATGTGGCGACTTAGTCATACCTGAAACGGATATTTCTTTATCGCTCACCTACATGCTATCTCTGATTCATTCTAACTTGAACTGCATTACTTTAATGCAGATTTGTTATTTCTTCTACAAGAACATTGCATTTGGCCTCACAATCTTCTATTTTGAGGCATTTGCTGGTTTTTCTGGACAGTCAGTGTATGATGACTGGTACATGCTCCTATTCAATGTTGTTCTCACTTCGTTGCCCGTTATTTCGCTTGGAGTGTTTGAACAGGATGTCGATTCTGAAGTGTGCTTGCAGGTTAGTCAGAAAAGTGTAGAAAATACGACAATGAAGTTAGACTCTCGTTTTGATCCACTTGCATTGATCTAATTTTTGCATGATCCAGTTCCCAGCACTGTATCAGCAAGGGGCAAGAAACGTGTTCTTCGATTGGTTAAGAATATTCGGGTGGATGGGAAACGGCCTCTACACTTCCCTCATTATATTCTTCCTCAACATCATCATCTTCTACGATCAAGCCTTCCGCATTGGTGGTCAAACGGCCGACATGACTGCTGTCGGTACAGCTATGATGACCTGCGTTATTTGGGCGGTCAATATCCAGATTGCCTTAACAATGAGCCACTTCACATGGATACAACACATTCTCATCTGTGGTAGTATAGTCACATGGTACCTCTTTCTTCTGGTCTATGGAGAGATGTCTCTTTCTCTTCAAGTGAATGCTTTCAGAGTTCTCTCAGAAATTTTGGCCCCAGCTCCGATTTACTGGACCACCACTCTCCTGGTCACAATGTTGTGCAATCTACCGTACCTTGCTCACATCTCGTTCCAAAGATCGTTCAACCCGTTGGATCATCACATCATTCAAGAGATCAAGTACTACAGAAAGGACATCGAGGACGGGCTTATGTGGATCCGGGAACGGACCAAGGCTCGACAAAAGACCAAGATCGGGTTCTCTGCGAGAGTCGATGCGAAAATCAGGCAGTTGAAAGGGAGACTGATGAGGAAATATTCAGTGGCAAACACTCCTGCAGGCCAACAGAATTCATGATTGATATGAATAATCTTCTTCATTATTTTGTTCCTTGATAGTAGAATTAAGGGATTAGGCTGGTTAGAATGTTGTGTTTTTTTGGGCCTTTTTTGTTTCATTTTCTTTTGGCCAGCATTGTGAGGTAAAGGATTTTAAGCTGAAGCACTACTAAAGCTACTTTATGTATAAAAAAACAGAAGAAAAAAAGAAAAAAGGAAAAAAACTTATGTACAGCTTCTGGAAATAGCATGTCAATATTTACCTCATTTCACCCTCTTCCTTGTGCATTTTGAGTTATAGTTTGGATTAGTTTCATATTTTATTTTACCAATTACATTGTGTTTATATTGATGTTGTAATGAAAGATTTGGAATGTGTTTATGTGATTTCTTGAGCTTTTTTAATACATTATGTGTTTTAGTGTTGGTATATATTTGTAATGTGCAATATAAGATGTGATATTCAAATAAAAAAATTATGTTGCTAAAAAAACATTTATTTAGGGCTTCTCCATGAGCAAGATGCTAAAACTATTATGATATTTATTTAAGCGAAAAATGCTGCAATTTTTCCCAAATTATTATTTTTAACTAAATACAAATTTGGACAGGAAACTGTACTCACTGCTAGTAGTTAGTAATAAACCGTTGTCTTAAAAACGATATTTTGTTTCAATTTATCTATTATTTTTGTTATCAAAAAAAGATTTATGATTCTTTTTTCAACTTTATCCCTATCTTGTTTTTCGTACTATTGTACTAGACTTTTATTAAGTGTCGTACATTAATCATGCCTATTAAATGATATAATACATTCAGTTTACATATATAATTATGTAAATTCAATGTTTTCTTAATTGATATGAAACTAATTTAAGTAACTTTTAGTTTAAAATGAAGGTAGTAAAATAATAATAAAACATATCAATCAATTTTTATTTTTGGACCAATAATGTAAGGCCCATGGATAGGCCAATCAGCCTATTATTGGGCGCCCGACAAACATGCGGGCACAAGTACGACGTCGTATGTTACCTTCATCTTTATCTAAAAGGGACACGAACAGAGATACAACCTCAAAAAGAAAAAAATAAAGAAAAAAGAGTAATAGTAAATAATTACTACTTAGGTTTTTGCGAAGCTAAAAAATCTACGAGTTTTCTTGATTGGATCGACGCTATGAGGAGCAACCCATGAATTGATTTTGTTATTTTCCGTATAAAAATGTCGTGTCTTTATTCCACCTCTCTCTCTCTCTCTCTTGAATTGTGCACAATTTAGCTTGATCTGATTGGGTTACTGGAGAGAGAGAGAATTAGGGATTCTATAATTTGAATTGGATGGAGCCCCGAGTGGGGAACAAGTTTCGGCTTGGAAGGAAGATTGGGAGTGGCTCTTTTGGGGAAATTTATCTAGGTTTTTTCCCTTCTTTTTTTTTTTTTTTGGGTTATTTATCCTTCGAATTTGATCTTTCTCTGATTGGATTTGTTGTTGTATTGTTGGTTTTGCAGGTACTAATATCCAAACGAACGAAGAAGTTGCTATTAAGCTTGTGAGTAGCTTTAAGCGTTATCTTTCTGGATGTAATCTTGATTATTATATTTTTATTAGTGTAGTAAAACCCAGTTCTCATAGCATGCAATTTACCTTTGTTGAATTTGCTCAGGAAAATGTCAAGACAAAACATCCTCAATTGTTGTACGAATCAAAGCTGTACAAGTTGCTACAGGGAGGAAGTAATGATCTTTGTTTGATCAGTTATCTTTCCTCTTCTTTTTCGAGTCGTTATACTCAATTTAGCATCTTCTCTATTTTGTAGATGGAATTCCAAATGTTAAATGGTTTGGAGTTGAAGGAGATTATAATGTTCTTGTGATGGATTTGTTGGGGCCTAGTCTTGAAGACTTGTTTAACTTTTGTAGTAGGAAGCTGTCTTTGAAGACTGTTCTTATGCTTGCTGATCAGATGGTATAGTATTTGATGTGCTTATGTTTGGTTAAGCTTATAGATATTTTCATGTTTCGATATTTACATGGAAAAATGTGAGCATTTTCAGATAAATCGGGTTGAGTATATTCACTGTAAATCTTTCTTGCACCGCGATATCAAGCCTGACAACTTTCTAATGGGATTGGGCAGGCGTGCAAATCAGGTGTGGTTTTTGGTTTTATTTTTAAAGTGGGCTCAATGTCGTTTGCTATTTTTTGCTTATATGATTTGTTGAATTTGTGACTCCATCAATTACATGTAGGTTTATGCCATAGATTTTGGACTTGCCAAGAAATATAGAGACTCCTCAACTCATCAACACATTCCTTATCGGTAGGCTGCCTTCAATATAGATGTTAAGGGCTCAAACCTTTAGCAATTTAAGATTGTATCGTCTCTTGCAGTGAAAACAAGAATTTGACTGGGACAGCCAGATATGCAAGCATGAATACACATCTTGGCATTGGTATGCACGAGATCTATATTTATCTTTTTCAGTTTTAACATTCGAGATAGACACCCTGATTAAGCGCTGGTTTTATGTTTGACTATTCGCTACTGCATTTACAAATGTGTAGAACAAAGTCGCAGGGATGATCTAGAATCACTTGGATATGTTCTCATGTACTTCCTTAGAGGAAGGTATATGCCATGGATCTAACTTTTTTCTGGCCATCTACTTTGACTTCTTTTGATATGTGTACTAAATTTTTGAAAAAAAAATGTAGCCTTCCCTGGCAGGGACTGAAAGCTGGAACCAAGAAACAGAAGTATGATAAAATTAGTGAGAAAAAAGTTTCAACCTCTATCGAGGTAAATGTCACCATATTCTGCTTCAGATGATTTTGTATTTCCAATAACATGAGACTGACTTAGGAATTCAATATCTGTACAGTCTCTGTGCCGTGGATATCCTACTGAGTTCGCATCTTACTTCCATTACTGTCGTTCACTTAAATTTGATGATAAACCAGATTATGCCTATCTGAAGAGGATTTTCCGTGACCTTTTTATTCGTGAAGGTTTTGAAACCTACCTTACAACTCCAACATTTTCTGCTCTCTATTCAGCTTTTTATCCTTTGACTCTTTGTTATGCTTGCTTTAGCCTCCTCTCTCCCCTTGCAGGTTTTCAATTCGACTATATCTTTGACTGGACAATTTTGAAATATCAGCAGGCACAGCTTCCTGGTCCTCCATCTCGTGCTCTTGTTAGTAACTTCGAATTTTTGATTCAATTACCTCCTCTTGCCACCAAGATCTAAATCTAATGAATTTCATGACAGGGAAATGCTGCTGTGACAAGTTCAGGGATACAGCCTGCTAATATTAATAGGCAGCCAGGTAATTCTTAGGCATTTAGTTAATTTACATCTTATTGGGTTGCAGTTGCTTCCCTTTGCTGCTGCTATTTATTTTAAATAAATTAGGTACTTGTGGTGGATTATATCATTTCCTGTTGGACCATTAACTTTTTTCTACCACTCATTATTAGTAAGCTTGCTGTGATCTTTTTGGTTAGAGTTAAGTGTTCTTCCAACAACAATTTTGTAGGTGTTGAGGAAGGTAAAGCCTCTGGTTCGTCGGCTAATGTAACTCATGGCAGAAACCTTCTGAATTCTGGAAACTTGTCTAGACAGAAAGGTGCAGCAGTTGCAAATGACTTCACCATGGCTAAAGATGTAAGTACACTTAACACACCCTAAAACCAATAGAACAAAATCCTCCTTATTTTCTCCTCTTCGCTTCGCCTCCCTCGTAATCACCCTCATAGTGTTTGTACCACACACATTTCTGGTCAAGACTGATTTCTTCTGAAGAGTCTGACAATAGTTCATGTGTTAAATTTTTTTTGGCTGGAGATTGATTTTCCTAGATTCTGTTCACTATTTCATGTTTTGATGTAATTTGCTGGCTGGTTCTTGCAGTTATCTAGTTCCAACATCAGACAAAGCGGATCATCAAGGCAACCTGCTGTTTCCAGTACTCGTGATCCAGAGGTTTCTGGCAATGATAACAACCCTCCAAGCACTCGTACAGCAGATCCTAGTCCAAGAACAGTCGGGATTAATCACAGTGCTCCACAGAGAAGTTCACCCATAGTATCATTAGACCACAAGCGCTCATCTTTTGCTAGAACCACCTCAAACGTCAAGAATTTCGAATCCACACTCAAGGGCCTAGCACACCTCAACCTTGGCCATGGTGAGAGGGTACAATATTAACTGTACTAATAGCTACTTTTCCTCGTCCGTTCCTTCTACATATCACTATGCTATACACGATAGCAACCGGGATTATATTGTATCCACTATACAGTAATCTGCCATATGAAATTGATAATATTACGCGATGAAGATTGTTCATAGAACACATGACATGAAAATGAGTTCTTTGTCTCAGGTATCTTTGTGCTTTACTTCTTGATTTGTCTATAAGATGATGGCATGTGGTCACAGAATTTATACTGTAAAATGTTCATATTGATGCTTATTCATATTTTTCTGCCTTGTGATTTATCTTTCTTGTTTGAGGTGGTTTGTTATTATAAATAGGTACGGGTAGAGTAATAAAAGTTCGACAAACCAGGGTCGAACGGGTCCTCAGATTTGTTGTTATTTTTTCGTTCTTTTTACACGATTTCACACGATTATTATATACAGTACTTTGTTAACTCATAAAATAATTTTTGTTAATAAATTCAAGGTTGGAGGAATGAAAGAAAAAAAAAACGAGAAGATAAGAGAAGCCGACCGGAGGGAGAGGGAGGGGAGGAGAGAGAGGAGAAATTAATTTTTTTTTTAATTAAGAAGGTCAAATTTGTCTTTTTACTATTTCTTGAATTTTTTAAATCAAAAAGAAAATAATTGGGGTGTATTTAGTATACATTTATACCTTGGCCTTTTCATTTCTCTATCTAGAAAATATTTTAAAATTAAATATAATATGTGGTGATTTTTTGTTGGTGTCCATTATGTTGGTTTTGGTAGTTAAATCAACAAAAAATTCTGGAAAATCATCTATAAGTAACAAATAGTAAAATTTTAAAGTGATGATTAAATTACAAAATAGACTATACATTTTTCCCCCTTCAATTGGCCCTTTATCATATTGATTGTTTGATCAACATATCAATCAATCCAAGAATTCCAACTTCCTAAAAGTAATTAAGCCCAAGTGCACATTTATCTATTATTCATAACAAACAATCATATACATACATATATATCTATAAATTACAGGACCATGTAGATCTAAAACTTGCTACACACACACACAACTAAGTTAAGCATGATTGAAATACTGTGGCATGTTGTGATAGCATGAAAGTTTTGATTTGCAGTAATGCAGTCAATGGTCGTTGCTTACTATGGTAGGTCCAAGTACTTCTTTATTTACACTCACATTGAATTCATACCTAACCAATAAATTATTGTTAAGTAATTAGGTTGTTACTTCTTAATTATTTTTGTTTCTATTTTCTTTCGTACATAAATTTTAATCAAGAAACTAGAAAGTTGGGTAATAATATGTACGAGAAATTAATGATCAGTCCTCCTCCACACCCCCCCCCCCCCATCCTATTTTGTGAAAAAAGATTTTATTTTTTTGTTAAATCATAAAACTTTGGACACAAAAACCTTTATACCGATTCTTGAAAATGGTTCTTCATTCTTCTTTGGTCGATTTCATGTCACTTTTATTTAATTTGTTTTTGTATTTAGTGGTTATCTGTAACCAAAAGATAGAATAAAACGTTTGTTGGAAAAAAAATAAAAATATGTAATAGAAATAAAATTTGAAAACATATGATATGCAATAGTTTATTTATGGTTCTGTTGGGAAAAAAGTGAATAGTGATTTTCTATTTGGAAGAAAAATTATTTGTTTTGACCATAATGCTTAGTTTTCGCATTGTTAGCAAGAAGAAAATAATTATAAATAAAATGTATTAATCTACATACCGAAAAATGTTATTATAAAATGTGAAAGTAGGATTTACAATTTCATCCATATCTTTCTTAATAATATCATGTTGAACATTTTTCTCCATTTTGTTTGTAGACTATTGTTTCTTCTTGTTGAGAGACTTCATTTTGAATGCTTAAAATAGTTTTCAACAACACAATATTTTTCATGAGGTTCTTCATTAATTTGAAGTAATATTAACTTGAAAACATGAAGATAAGAGCATGGAAGAAGAAGAACAAAAGAAAAAGGGCATAATAACAGAAGATTGAGAATATGTATATTTATAATTTGAATATGTATACACAAACCGGGTCGGGTAAATAACACGAATCCTATCCTAATGGAAGTACAGAAATTCTACTCAAGTGTGAGTTTTTTGATGCTCTCATTTCTCTCCTTTCTTCACTAGGAAGTGAAGTGAGTATAATTAGTCTTGGAAAAAGGAGATTAAAAGTAAACACAAATAGGCACTAAAATAAAGTGATTTGTTTGGTAACAAATATAATGAACCCTTCTCACAAAGTAATTGAACTTTTATCATTTCTTGTCCTTATAATAACACTTACAGTTAGACTTACAAGTTACAACCTGTTAACAAGGGTAACAAATTTAAATAAAAATAGTTTGAATTATTCTGTTTTAATCCATATATCATTTCTTGTTCAGAAAAAATCCATAATTTATTTTCTTGAAGTTTCAATCATAGTGGGAAAAACTAAACCAATTGTTTACATAATTTGATTTTATCATCAAGAATTTCATAACCCAACCAAAAAAAAATTTGTTTAAACAACCTGAATCCATGACAAATAATCTGAAGATCACATCACAAATTCTCAATGGTATTATTTCATCATTTCAATATCTTGGTTGGATCTTCAAAATAAAGAAATCCACAACCCTTATACAAAGATATATAAGAGAGAGAGAGAGAGAGAGAGAGAGAGAGAGAGAGAGATCTCACCAAATTCCATGAACCACATGGTTGCAAGTATTCTTGATCCATCTAAAACTCTTCTTCAAAGAACCCTTCATTTTGCCCTCCATATCATAGGCCTTATAGCTTGCAACTCTCTTTTTCCTCTGAAATTCTGCATCCAAATTAATACCCCAATTCTTAGTAGAATTTACTTTCTTGATTTTCACTTCTTTGAAGTCTCCTTTGATATTATGATCAATATTTGGAGCAAGATTATGAGCATAACTACTGTAACTCCTCAGACCTTTCATCTTGCTTGGCTGCACCACACTTTCTCTGCTTGATTTTGATCTTGAAAATTTCTCCATATTTAGCAAAATTTATTGAATTCAAAATAATTTTTGCTTTAAAATAGAGACTAGGTAAAAAATTTTTTTACTCTGTTGATGATTTTATAAGAGGAATGGAGGAGTTTCTGAGGTAGGTTCAAGCTTTTATATAGGGAGTTCTTAGGCTTCAAAGTCCCTTTCTTTTCCCTTCTTCTTTTTATCTTTAAATAATTAGAAAATAAAATCAGATCAATTACCCAATATCTGATATTAAAAAGTTCTTTGATAAGATCAAATCACTCGATACCTAAATTGATTGTTAGAAATTTATTTGGGCTTTATTAGAGAAATATAACAAATGACCCAAACTTGTTCTTTCATTTGATAACATGTAAATTTGACTGATACTATATAATAATTGTACTATCATTTACTTGGTTAATTTATTTTATTTTAGTCAACGGCATTTCTTTTTCGCAAATTTGACTTATTGCGTGGGGCTGATACGCTGCGCCGGATCAGTGTCTGTCCAAATTATTTATTACCAACTTTATGCCTTCTTTCCAGATCTTTTGCCTACTCTCATACATACAAGATTTGCTTTATTATTTTAATCTAATAATAATAGATTATCAACTTTAAACCTAAGTGGGCTCATTGAGTCATCAAGAAAAACTCAAATTTGAACTCCATTCAAGATCCCAATTCAAAAAGATTAATATTATTGATTCAAGTTAAGTTTAAAATGTTTGCAGAATAGTATTATGCTCCAAATATTAGCAGAAACTTGCAAGTAATTAGAATGGCGTTTCAAGAAAATACTAAAAAAGACAAAATTGAGTAGAAATCAGAAGAAAACCAAAATGATAATAATAATGAGAATTAACCAAAATTTCAGGTAAAAAAGCGAGTACGTTACAAAACCATACCTACAAACAAAATTGGTCTAGTATAGATGTCCTCCACCCAAAAATGCGTAGCAAAAACTGGGTGCAAAAGATAAAATCTTTGCAAAATAAATAGACAAAGAACAAATTAAGCTAGCAACAAGAAAATCAAAAGGCCCCCTTTACCAGAATCAAGAAACCTAAAAGACAGCATCTTAAAGAAGATCGGCTACGTTCGATGGAAGTTCTTCGACGGTGACGTTGTAGAACTTCTGAATGTCTTGGAGCATCTTCTCGTCCTCCTTCGTCATGAAGTTAATGGCCACACCTTTTCTTCCGAACCTTCCACTTCTTCCGATACGATGCAGGTAGTTTTCAGGTTGAGTCGGAAGATCATAGTTTATGACGAGAGATACTTGCTGCACGTCGATACCACGAGCCAACAGGTCAGTGGTGATCAGAACACGAGACGAGCCTGAGCGGAACTCGCGCATGATTATGTCTCGGGTGTTCTGGTCCATGTCACCATGGGTGGCTGAGACGGTGTGATCACGGCTTCGCATTTTGTCGGTGAGCCAGTCGACCTTCCGTCTGGTGTTCACAAAGATGACACTCTGAGTGATGGCGAGAGTCTCGTAGAGATCACAAAGTGTCTCCAATTTCCAGTCTTCCTTTTCGACGTTGACATAGAACTGCTTGATACCCTCGAGAGTTAGCTCGTCACGTTTCACCAGAATCCTCACAGGCTTGTTCATGAACTTCCGGGTGATTTCAAGGGCTTCGGGCGGCATTGTGGCGGAAAACACCCCGACTTGTACCTTAGCTGGCAGCAACTGGAAAATATCGTATATCTAGAAGCACAAATATCCCATAATTAGTAAGGTCACCAAGAATGAAAACAAATGTAGTGAAAGAAATGTATATATGTATGTATATACCTGATCCTTGAATCCTCGAGACAACATTTCATCGGCCTCATCCAATACAAACATCTTGATGTAATCAGAACGAAGTGACTGCCTACGTAACATGTCAAAGACACGACCAGGGGTTCCAACAACGACATGAACACCAGCTGAAAGAATGCGCTGATCTTCACGAACACTGGTTCCACCGACACAAGCATGAACCTTCACACCAAGGTAGTCACCAAGTGCTCGCATGACCTTCTCAATCTGTTGTGCGAGTTCTCTAGTGGGGGCCAAAACCAAAGCCTGGCATTGTGTCAAACCATAATCGAGCTGCTGCAATATGCCAGAACAGAAGGTGGCAGTTTTCCCAGTTCCAGACTGAGCCTGCTGAATAACATCGAGTCCCTTGCAGAATGGAACAATGCCCCTTTGCTGGATGGCAGAAGGCTTCTCAAAACCTTTAGTAGAGAGAAAAGGAAACAAAGAGTGTGAAAACACTATTACTTGAATTTTAGTAATAGCAATATGGAAAATAATCAGTAAAGAAAAACGCTTAAAATAGTTATACAACTCTACCAATCATGTATGAGTTTTAGAACAATGGTCAGAGAAAAGGAAATCATTGTTAATGGAAACATACCATAGGCGTAAATGCCCCTAAGGAGGTTCTCTTGAAGACCCATAGAATCAAAAGTATCATAAACCTCATCATAAGAAGTGAAGAATTCTTCCCCCTCAACTTGGAGCCTGCACCATAAAATTAAACAAAATAAACCATCGAAACAGATATATTACAATAAGTTCACTAAAAAAGTTGTATTAACATCATCTTTTACAAGGTAAACTTACAATTCATTCATCTTCGCATCGAACTGACGAGCATCAAACTGTGATCCTTCCGGTGCCAAACCTGCCATAACTGAAGTTTGGTTGAGATAAAGTTAGTATACTTGATAACAAAGAAATGGAGTCCATAATTAAACATAACTGGGCAAATAAATTTAAAAGTTAAAGCAATGGTTGGAAGAGCCACAAGCTCATACTATTTTAAACATAAAAGATAAAAGATGTTACAGAAGAGCCAAACATGCAATCCATTCATTGTGGAGTACAAGCATTAAACTTCTGTTCCCATGTTTGGGGTTGGGCAATGTGCTGTCAAGAACAAAGACTAAATAGTCTATAAATAATAGCACAACATTATGCTCATCCCCAAGATTCAAAGAGAGAGGTTCTCAAAGGCTCATATGCACCTATTAACCTTGAGTTGCCAAAAGTTAACATTTTTATCCAAAAACCAAGCAATTTGCACAGAGAAGAATACTTGTGTATCTCAGTCCAACCCTCCTATCAAACTAAGTGAGCAAATAAATTAACAAATTCCAACTCAGTACGGAAGGAAGCTCCCAACTTTTTTAAGATAAAAAAATATCACAGAAGAGCCAAACTTGCAAGCCATTTAATGTGGAAGACAAGCATTAAACTTATGTTCTCATGTACAGGGAAAGGCGAGGTAAGGTGCAATCAAATACAAAGACTCAATCGCCATTGAATAATAGCACCACATTGTCTTCGTCCCCAAGATTTACCAAGACAAATATCAAACAAAAAAGGTGTCTATAAACCTTGTCAAGAAAATCATCTTTTTCCTCCAAAAACAAATCTTACCAAGCAATTTGCACAGAGAAGAATGCTTTAATATCTTAGTCCAACCCTCTCTGAAGAACTTAATTTTCAGCAAATAAATTTACAAAATCAGGCAGTGGACGGAAGGAAGGAGCACAAGAATTTTTTTTTTTTAGATAAAAAATGTCACAGAAGAGCCAAACTTGCAAGCCATTCAATATGGCTAACAAGCATTAAACTTATGTTGTCATGTTTGGGGCAAGGCGAGGTAAGGTGCTATCAAGAACAGACAGCCAATTGACATCTAATAATAGCGCCACATTATTCTCGTCCCCATGATTTACAAAATACACGAACTATCAAACAAGAAAAGACCCCATAAACCTCGAGTCACAATAATCATCTTTATGTTCCAAAAACAAATACATTACCAAGCAATAATCACCAAGACGAAAACTTTTAGATCTCATCCCACCCCTACTCCTCCCTGCTGTCAACCCTATACATTAATGCAATTCACGAAACTTAAAACAGTTCAATAAATAAACCAACTTCCACAATAAATCCCATAATAGAAAAACCCCACATATATTAAAGATTTAAATCGACAATGGTTACACCCTAAGATCCCAACGCACGCCAAAAAAAAAAATCAATAAATAAATACAAATAGTCACCAAGGATAAACAAGCATATTACATTAGAGGCTTTCACAGTAACACAATATGTACAATAACAGATCAAACGCACAAAAGAATTCAAAACCAAAAAGAACAGAACGTACCTACAAAACAAAAAAAGATGATGAAAGAGAAGAGAAAAAAGAAATAGGTGAAAAGTAATCGAACCTTAGAATGTAAATCAAGAAGAGAGGATTGATAAAAGTGCAGAAAAACTCCTCGGATCTGCGCCGCGGAGTTGGAGAAGTAGAGAAGTGAAAAAAAATCGCTTTTGTGTTTGCAAAAAACAGGGGCTGCTTTAAGGTTTCTCCTATTTTATACTGAAATTGCGGCTAGGGCAACTACCAATCCTAACCTTACTATGATACTATACTGAAAAAAAAAAAAAAAAAAAACTATTTAAGAAAATATAAAATCCTAACATCACTAGAAGTCTACAATACATTGCAACACTTGAAAAAAAATTAAAATCACAATTTTTTAAGTACACATACTAACACTTGAAAATAAAATCTCCAAAATATATTTATTTATTTAAGAAAAAAAAAATCCTAACATCACTAGAGGTCTACAATACATTGCAACACTTAAAAAAAAATTAAAATCACAATTTTCCTTAGGGACTATAAGCACAACTCTAATTTCTAAGAGCACAACACTACTTTAAAAATATATATATTTCAATTTTACCCTTAGGGTTTGTGCAACTACTTCGGTTCGGTCATTACGACCGAACATGCTTCACGGTGTTCGGTCATGGTGACTGAATGTGCTTCTCAGTGTTCGGCTAGGGTGGTTAACTGTCCTTCTAAGCGTTCAGCCAGAGTGGCCAAACACTCTTCTATGTGTTCAGCCAACCGAAATCGAACGAAACTGCTCCGATTCAATCGTTTTTTTACGTTTTTTCCTACGATTTTCACACATCTAACAAATTTGTGGAATGCTCGTCATTATGTTGACATTACATTCTTAAAAAAAATATTTAACATAAAAAAACGTAAAAAAATCGATCAAACCCGACAGTCGTCACCCGTCCTTGCGCGCTCACAACACTCTCGTCACCCATCGTGCGCGCGGGCATCGCGCCCCCGTCCTCGTCCACGCGCGCGCCGAGCGCCTATCCTCACCCGTCCGCGTGCACACAACTCTCCCGTCACCCGTCGTGCGCGCGCCTAGCGCCCAAAAGAATGTTCGGCCACCCGGCCGAACACCGAGAAGCACGTTTGGTCACCTTGGCCGAACACCGTGAAGCACGTTCGGTCGTATTTTTTTTTTAAAGTAGTGTTGTGCTCTTAGAAATGAGAGTTGTGCTTATAGTCTCTCCCTTTTTAAATACACACTAACACTTGAAAATAAAGTCTCGAACTTTAATGAAATAACTTGGATTGTATAATTTTTTTGAAAAAAATCATAATATTAAAAGTGGATTTGTTTAGATTGAGATTTAAATGGATTTAGCCAGTAGATTTAAATGAATTTTGAAAAAAAGATGGATTTTGTTTTTGTTTTTAGATTTTATTGGGTAAAATTATAATTAAAATGTTACAATTACATTTAAAATTGTATTAATTGTCTATCTCAAATTCAGATGAACTAGTTATGTATTTGGATTGGGACTATAGTCCATTTGAATTCGAGATGAACAAAATTTCAATATTTGTTTGTTATGAGATGCTTGAGGATTAGAACTCTATCATATATTTCCTCAATTTCCCATAAATAACATTTTTTTTTCTATAATTTTTAAATGTAATGATGACATGATTATAATATTACCCTATAAAATTTAAAACAATCACAAAATTATCAAAATACAAGCAAAATCCAGAAATAACTTCGCCCAAAGACACCCTAAAGGGCCTAAACAATTACAAACAAAATATTTGTCAAAAGACCTTTTTTCTTCTCTTCTTCTTCTTCATTTTTTTTAATTTAATTTTTTTTACTACTATATTTTTTGGGCTAATTATCTTCAAAACGTCAAAAAGCTTCGAAATGTCCAAAATGCCCATGCAATATTAGGGTTAATCCTTGCCTCGTTTTTTCATTGATTCCATCAACAATTTCACGCAATCTGATTCTATTTCATCTCTCTTGAAAATTTCGCAAAAGATACTCAAACTTAAACACTGCAGATCTCCACAAATTGCTGTTCCGCAGCTCGCGAATCGGGGTTAAGGTAAAGCACTCTCGAAATTCGATGTGTTGATTCATCATAAGATTGAGTTGGTATGATTTCTGCTGTTTCAGATCTTAAAATAAGAAATTTTGCATTGAATGATTGGGCAATGCTTGGTTTCAGCTTATTCAAGTCTAGTTAGTGTAATATTCAAGTCAAAAAGTGGGGAATGTGGGCATTTTGGTTTAATTTTGATCTGGGCTTGGTTTGAACATGTGAAATTTAGCTGAAAAGGGGCTTATTGTGAGATTGATTGAATTAGGGTTCTATGATTCTGACATCCGATGTCACTGTGTAGCACTCATTCATTCTCGAGCTAACGAGGAAACTGATGTCAATCTATTTGTAATTATTTTCATTCTATCAACCGAGTTAACTAGTATGTTGGTTTCATATAATTGGCTGAACTTATGTTTTTCACTGTTTTTAAAGTATTAGATCGTATTTTTTTTTGAATAGTTGCTTATACATGGAAGTTAAAGTGATAGTGTGTGGCTTAATATAGTGGAATTTTATGGTTTTTGTGTTCGTGAGGCGTGTTTCTTGGAACATATTACTGAAATGTGTATATGGCAGTGAGAGTTTTATTGTTATCAAACAGAAGCTAAGTTATGGTTAAACCTTTTTACTACTTAGTTAGAAACATGATATCTTTGCTGGGATCTTATGTATGTCAGACCAGGTGCTCTGAGAATGGCAGACAATGATGCACCAAATGAAAACATATCCTCTGGCGATAACAATGTACCTCTGCAAAATGATAGTGAATTATCAATTGATGCATTGGCAAGGAAGGTCCAAGAGTCGCTCTCGCTTTCAAAGAGGCATAAGTTTTGGGAAACCCAGCCTGTTGGCCAGTTTAAGGATCTTGGAGATACGAGCCTGCCTGAAGGCCCAATCGAACCACCAACACCGCTCTCTGAAGTCAAACAGGAGCCGTATAATCTTCCAGCTCCCTATGAATGGGTTACATGTGATATAGGTTCTGAGGAGGTGTGTACTGAGGTGTATTCTTTGTTGACCAATAATTATGTAGAGGATGATGAGAACATGTTCAGATTCAATTACTCGAAAGAGTTTCTTCGATGGGCGCTTCGTCCTCCTGGTTATTTCCCAAGCTGGCACATTGGGGTGAGGGTCAAGACTTCAAAAAAACTGGTTGCCTTCATTACTGGAATCCCTGCAAGAATACGTGTCCGTGATTCTGTCGTGTTGATGGCAGAGGTAAATTTCCTGTGTGTTCACAAGAAACTTCGATCGAAAAGACTTGCCCCCGTTATGATCAAAGAGGTCACACGCAGGGTTCATATGGAGAATATCTGGCAAGCGGCTTATACTGCTGGGGTTGTACTTCCTACACCGATAACAACCTGTCAGTACTGGCATAGATCTTTGAATCCAAAGAAGCTTATTGACGTTGGATTTTCAAGACTCGGTGCAAGGATGACAATGAGCCGAACGATAAAGCTCTACAAGTTACCAGACCAAACAGCAACTCCCGGGTTCAGAAAGATGGAGCCTCACGACGTGCCAGCTGTCACTCGTTTGCTTAGGAATTACTTGAAGCAATTCGCAGTCGCCCTCGATTTTGACGAGAATGATGTTGAGCACTGGCTGCTTCCAAAGGAAGATGTCGTGGATAGCTACTTGGTTGAAAGCCCTGAGAGTCATGAGATCACCGATTTCTGCAGTTTTTACACTCTTCCCTCATCGATACTGGGTAGCCCCAACCACTCCATTCTGAAGGCCGCTTATTCTTATTACAACATATCCACAAAGACTCCGTTGCTTCAACTGATGAACGATGCTCTCATTGTTGCCAAGAAGAAGGAATTCGATGTCTTCAACGCATTGGATGTTATGGAAAATGAGACTTTCTTGAAGGAGCTGAAATTTGGCCCGGGAGATGGGAAGCTTCACTACTATCTCTACAACTATCGGCTAAAGCACATTCTGAAATCGTCAGAACTCGGGCTTGTGCTGTTATAGATCGAGACCACGATTCAACTCTGCCATTTTTGTATGAGTGAGCTTTTCTCTGTTCATTGAAAAACCATCCCTTTATAATTTCTGACTGTTGTTTAGCATGAATTTTGAAACTGATCATTTGTATCTGACTTTTCTGGGTACTCTATTCATCTTGTATTGTCTTGAAATGGGGATATCCTTCTTTCATAATCATTTGCTGTTTTCAGTTCTTAAATTTTCGAATCCAATACTGAAAATAAAACCAAATGCAGCAAAGCTCATTTTCAATATCATTGTTCCTAAGGATACGCATTATACAAAAATATCTTCTTTTTTTTTTTTTTTTAAAGCAAGACTTTGTGGGACGATTTAGCTATTTTTATATTAAAATAAGTAACTTTAACTTTCATTCAAAAATTAGTATAATATCATATTCTGAATGAAATTACTGGAAATTAGATGTCCATAAAAAGTAAACCAAACGAGCATTGACTTCCCACGAAGGACATTAGAAAATGAAAAACGAAATTCTTCATATTTTTAACAAGAAATATATTTTTAGCATTTTTAAAATTGAATAAAAATACACTCTTTTTTGTAATTATTGGATTGGATACTCACTTTGTTTCAAAATGACTATCACTTTATAAACTACAAAATTGTTTCGATTTAGAGTAAGTCTCCTGTGCAACCGTCGCACATGCGACGGTCAAAAGTATGTGATTTTCGGGCATAAGTATGTGATTTTCAAGTATAAGTATGTGATTTCAAGGCATACTTATGGTCGAAAAAGGCATACTTGTCAAAAGACATACTTATGACCGAAAAATGCATACTTATGGCCGAAAAAGACATACCCATCGCATGTGCGACGGTCTCACATGAGTTTTTGTGTTCGATTTATATGTTGTATTTGTTGTTTTTCCGTCACATTCAATAACTAACTTTTCTTCCAAATTTGTCCTTTTTTTTTTTTTTTTTCAAATCTTCATTTATGGAAATCTCATCTTTACTATTAAAAAAATCATGATCATTATATATATACACACACATATATATATACATATAAGTATTACAAATTTTCTTAATTTATGTCAACCTTAAAATAAAAAATTGAAATGGAGGTTGTATTCAAGTATATCTTTCTATTTATTCTTCAAATTCACAATTTAAATTCGTAATAATATCACGAATTTATTAAAAAAAATAATATGAAGAATTTTTAATTAAAGACCTACTTTGATTACACAACGAATCTCTCTTTTTTACTCGACGGTAAGACAATTGGGTGAGTCTATCCACATCCTATCAAAAGCACACCTCATATACTAAATGCACTCAAATTAAAATAAATATAATTTAAAAATTTCTAACCAAACCCCAATATACTAAATACATCCCAGTTAAAATAAAAATATCTTAAAAATTTCTAATCACACCCCAATTAAAATAAATATAACTTAAAATTTCTAACCACACCCCAATATACTAAATACACTCCTATTAAATATAACTTAAAAATTTCTAACCATACCCCAATATACCAAATACACCTCAATTAAAATAAATATAACTTAAAAATTTCTAACCACGACCCCAATAAATCTCAAGTATACCCTTTAATTAAAAAAAAAAGGAAAAAAAAAATTGATCCGATCTTCTTCTTCCTCCCATCTCCTCTCGATCTTCCACTCTCTCGACCATATCTTACTGGTCGAACATGAAAACATTTTTCCATTTTTTTTTTTAATCTATGTATCTCGTTTGTTTTTCTGTTTAGTTTATCTTTTTTTTTTTTATGAAAGTATATCATGGAATCTGAGTTGTGAAAAAGAAAGTTTGAAATTGAAGATGGGTGCAACGGAGGTTTTGAGTTTTTGAAGAAGTTGAAAATTGCTGTAATGGAGGGTTGGAAAGTTAGAGGAGATGAAGATGAAATGAGAAAAATTAAGGATATTTAGGTCTTTTAATAAATATTTAATTTTTTATTTTTTAAATGGGGTATGTTTAGGAATGTGTGGGTGTGTATAGCGGCTATAGCCCCACCCAAGACAATTAGTCAATTATATATGCTGAATTTTTTATTTTAATTTATATATTTTTAAAACAATCATCTGCAGCGCACCCCCTACCCATCCACCCCTCGGCCCCCACCAACCACACCCCGCCTGCCCTTTTCGACTGTGCAAAAGCCAACCCCAAACTCTCATCACCGAGCGATTTGATCTTTTGATTTGTTGAAGAACAAGGGATTTCGCCATGATGTATTCGGCGAGAATTTTGCATCACGCTAAAAAGGTGTTCCTTTTTCCATGCCATTTATCAGTTTGTAGGTTAATTAATGGCTGCATCTGGTTTTTATGCCATTTGGTATTCTGGGTTATGTTTGTGTGATCGAATCGTTTCGATTTAAGTCGGTAATTGCATGTGTTTTTTTATGCGGAATAGTGAGCTTAATCTGAAATGATTGGCTATCTATTTGGGATCTTACGCTGGCTTGCTGAATCTGTGCTTTACTTTGTTTAGAATTTTATGCGTAATCCGGTTTGTAGATTGTGTTTTTGGGATGGGTTGTATAGATTTTTATCATTGGAATTGACTTTTTGTTGTGTCGTTTGAGCTTTAATGAAATGCTAGTAGCTTGAGCCTGCTATACATGCTTGCTTGAGTGTGGTTTGTTGCAGTGTAACTTTCTGAGAATTGTGGTAGTGGTAGGAATGGGTCCGACTATAGACTTACGAGGAATTATCCTTGTTATTTGCTCTTTTGAGAAAAAGTTACTTCTTCAATTACTTATGAAAAAACAAGGAAAAAACTATTGGCATTTCATTATTTATGTCTACTGTGGGAGTTTACTTTGATTTTTGGAATGACATAGCCTTGCTTTTTTCTTACAGCTCCGACGAAGCAATAATGTTTTACAAGATCGTGCACTCTCAGCACGCTGGTTTTCAAACGATGCTGGGTCATCGATTGATAAAATTGATGGTAAGTTATGATTTATCTTTGCCCGTTTCAGCAGCATTGGTTTCTCTCTTTATTGTAAGGCCATGAAGTTGTGGCTGTGGTTCATGTCTACTTGTGATGAAGGTTGGAGGTGCTTAGTAGTTTGGCTTTCATCTAAATGGTCATTGGTAAAAGTTGGTTGGTGTAGTCCCCAAAATATTTTATCTTAGCACTGCATTGCTAGAATTTTTTTGCTGCTAGATATGTTTTGCTTACAAATACAGATCCTAGATCAAATTATGAATGCCACATCCTACTTCTCTTACAACTTCACTGAATACAAAAGCCAAACTAGCTGTTTAAGATTTCTTGTAAAGGAGCCTAAATCAAGCTCTTGAAAACAGAACATAAAGGCGGTGATGTAATATGGTCATTCTTTTTGAAGTTCATTAAACATTTAGAATATGATTTTCTTAAGAAACGTTTGGAATGGTGGTCAGTCACTCAGATTTTTGTCGTATAGAATTTAATGGATAACAAACTCAATGAATTTCTATTTTATTAGTGCTTTGATATGTAAAAGAACTTTTATCTAATATCATCATGTGTCAATTGCCATAACTTCAATCAAATGGGGTTGTATGTGACTATATGTTTATTTGTGTTAGTATGTATGCTTGCATA
Source organism: Scutellaria galericulata (assembly GCA_946896805.1). Classification (NCBI taxonomy): domain Eukaryota; kingdom Viridiplantae; phylum Streptophyta; class Magnoliopsida; order Lamiales; family Lamiaceae; genus Scutellaria; species Scutellaria galericulata. Next base: position 16,198,427 of record OX335797.1, read on the forward strand.
TTGCCTTTGGACTTTGCATATTCAACATTGTCTATCCTGGTACAGTTATTTCAAGGCACAGGCCTCTTGGTACTGGACCTGCAGACAAGAATGGCAGTCCAAGGTTCTCCAGTAGCGGCACTTGCAGTCCCCGTCACATATCAGTGAATGGAGTCATGGTGATTAGATCCACTGGAATTTTTTATTCTCCTCTTTTCTAATGTATAATGAGTATATAATTTGTATTTTCGTTGTGAAATTCGAGAACTCTAAGTTGTGAATTATGTAATGAAGATGTCATCTGCAAGAATGAGCAAGGCAAATGCTTTGTGGACCACAAGAAGACTTCACGCGCCAGCAATAGGCATGCAATACAACAGGTTCTCTCAATCTTTCATGGTCAACCATGTACCATCTTGTAAAAAGATATTTTTCCTGACTGGTTTGTTTAAATATTTATGTTTCCAGCCAACCACAAAACTTGATCAGATATTTTTCATCAGATTCAGGTTAGTTTCTTGGAACCGGGTCGGTAAAATTCTTTAAGTCTCAGCTTCATACTTTAAGGGATGTCTTAAGTTGTTTGCTGTGGGAGGGAAGGTTAAGAGTTAGAATATTAATTCACCATATCTTTGGTTGCATTTGTCATAGTGAAGATCAAAGTACATCCAATTCACTTGGCCATGCAGAAAAAGTAATTAGTGACTGAATAAGTTAAAATGTTCTCACTTTGACAGTTCTTTCCAGGATGTAGGATGATATTTTGTTCCTCTTTCTCTATGACTTTAGTTGGTGGATATCAATCAACAGCTAAACATGCTTCTGTCTTTTAGGTCTTCCACCACACCAAGAGATTGGAATGCCTTCTCTGTCACCTACAATGACGGAGGTATGCGTTTTTTCTGAAGTTCTCGAACCATGTCCTTATTCTGTTTCTGCAAATATCATAACTAAGTGATCTTGCTTTTGGTGCAATGTAGGGTAATATTGCAAGGTGGTTAAAGAAAGAGGGTGATAAAATTTCTACAGGAGAAGTACTTTGTGAAGTGGAAACTGTGGGTCCTTTAGAATCTCATTGTATTCATCACCTGGCTGAATGAGGCACCATGTTCTCTTGTAAGTCTGATTTCCATTTTCGCTTACTTGATTTTTTTAGGACAAGGCGACGGTTGAAATGGAATGCATGGAGGAAGGATATCTAGCAAAAATTCTGCGGGGAGATGGAGCAAGTGGGATTCAAGTTGGTGAGGTATTTTTCTGGTATTGAGTGTATGACTTCTTATTCGCACTAATCTTGCAACTTTTGTGGTGATCTTTGTCGACAAACATTTAGTTAGAGATCACAAGAATCAAGTTATTTACTTGATTGAGAGCTTTATGATTGATTGTGCTTACGGTGTCTTCAACTTTGTGTATATGCTTAATGCTATCTTATTATGGTGTTGGCTGTGGAGGTCCTTATTTCATTATCTTTCTGTGTTGCTTGCTACGATTAATTTGGATCATCAGATTTCAGCTGGTTCAAACTGGATTTTTTTTTCTTTCATAGATGAATTTTTATCATATGATGAAATTTGTTCTCTTGGCTGCTGGCATGGTTTAGTGAATTTACATGAGTCTTCGTATTAGTTGTTGGGGCTAATAGACCAAAATTATATATGGTTTGCTAGCATTGACAAACGAATCAGATATGTTAACTGGTATCAACATTAAAACCAACTAAATATAATTGGCAGTAGTTGCGCATCTAAATATAAATGGAAGCTATACTTTTGCCTATAAATTTCAGCTTTGGATGCAAAGAACTGATGTTTGAACTGTAGAAGTACCACCTAATTACTTTTGATGACTGACCAAAGTATTATTTGACTAGATAATTGCCATAACTGTTGAAGAAGAGGAAGACATTGCAAAATTTAAGGACTATACTCCAACTTCAGGTGCTGCACCTGAACCTGCACCCAAAGAACCTTCTGCCCCAACGCCACCAAAGCAAGAAGTTTCAGAAGCGCCCGTTACTTCAGCAGAGCCAAAAGCTTCCAAGCCTAGTGCACCATCTTCAGCTGGAGATCGGATTTTTGCAAGTCCTCTTGCCAGGAAACTTGCGGAAGATCATAATGTAAATTAAATGCTCTATCTATAAAGTTACTCTACTGTTCTACCATGGAAAATAGGATTTTATTATCATGTTGCATGTTGCATATATCTTGAAGTGATATGTATCATGCAAACCCTTACACTGCATTAATGTAGGTATCTCTTTCAAACATCAAAGGAACTGGTCCTGATGGGCGCGTTGTCAAGGCTGATATTGAAGACTATCTTGGTAGTTCTCTGATGCCCTGTGTCAATATATAGTTCTTCACATTTTAATGCTTTCTTCATTTGATAACATCTTGTTTTCTAGAGTTTATTGGATTTGAAATTCTAGTTGATTCTTGAATCATCAAATAAACCTTTTTACATTCTCTTTGCTGTAGCTTCGGGTGGTAAAGAAGCTTCAAAAGCTCCTAAGGCTGACACCACAACCTCTGCTCATCTAGATTACTCTGACATCCCACATACCCAAATTAGAAAGGTAATTATTTAGAATTGCTATCACATTCCCCATATTTACAGTGGTGGTTTGCCTTCATTCATTCTCATCTAGCTGTTACATTCATCCTTGGTTTATGAAATACCTGAAACTTACACTTACTGCATAGATTTTTATGATGGTGACATGGTATGTGGTTCCAGTAAACCTTATCATACCTTATCAAAGCACATGCTTCTCTACAAAGTACATGGTGTTGGGAAGTGTGGCACTGGGTTGCATTTAGTGTAGATGCTCAAGACAAATTTTAATCAGATCTATTTTAGTGTCTCAGTTGTGATGAATATTTGTTCATATTAGCTAATGTATACCAATCATCTGTGGCAGGTGACAGCATCACGATTGTTGCAATCAAAGCAAACCATCCCTCACTATTACCTAACTGTAGATGCATGTGTTGACAATCTTATGGAGTGAGTGTGCAGTCTTATGCAAATGAGAATAGCCCTTTCAACGTTATCATCTTATTGACCTCAATCTCTACTTTTTCTGCAGAGTGCGTAGCCAGCTGAATTCATTGCTAGAAGCTTCAGGTGGGAAAAGAATTTCTGTTAATGATCTTGTGATTAAGGTATGATAGACCTTTGGCAAGAAAAAAGTATTTTTCTTTCTCTGTTTATGACCTCCTCCATTAAAAGATATATTCATGCTTATTGCTTCTTTTCTTTTTCTTTTTTCCTACTTCCCTTCCAATTTACGACACATTCTTTTGAAAGATATTTGTTTAAGAGAACCTCCACCATCAAACGATATATACATGCTTATTGACTCTCATCTTTTTTTTTTCAACTTCCTTCCATTTCTACTACACATCCTGTTGAAAGTTATAAGATTCTTTTAATAGTTTGCCAACTTGTTATAATTTTCTTGGAATAGTTAAGGACCCCTAGGAGGATTAACTTCTTTTATGGATCTTAATCATTATATGCTTGAATAGATTTTTTCAGTTCAATTAACTTGATAACTATTGAACTGCAGGCTGCTGCATTGGCTCTTAAAAAAGTTCCCCAGTGTAATAGTTCATGGACCAACGATTATATTCGCCAGTAAGCATGCTTGACAAAGCAAGTTATAGTTCAATTAGCACATTCTTCTTAATTATAACATCTTTCTGTTTCCTACACAGATTTCACAATGTGAATATTAATGTTGCTGTGCAAACAGATAATGGACTGTATGTACCCGTAATTAGGGTATGTCATATTGTAGTCCCTCTTTCAATTCAAGAGTGATAATCTGATAATTATGCATATCATAATTCTTTATGCTAAAACTTGCAGGACGCTGACAAGAAAGGTTTATCAAAAATTTCTGAAGAAGTTAAGCATTTAGCTCAGAAAGCAAGAGAAAACAGCTTGAAACCGGAAGATTACGAGGTGAAATAGAAACTTCATTATAAGTTTTCCGAAAGACCAATAACCTTATTGTATTGATTGTTGTTGTATTCTCTTCAGGGTGGTACTTTCACAGTATCGAACTTAGGGGGTCCTTTTGGCATCAAGCAGTTTTGTGCCATCATCAATCCACCACAGGCAGGCATTCTAGCAGTTGGCTCTGGTAAGTTGGCTCTATCTCTTGCTGTTTTTATTTTGAAAAATGGTGTATTTGGGCCCCTGTATCAAACAGAATCGGTACAACGACTTAGTTATACAAATGAAACTACACCCCTACCTACCACCCCAATTCTAAATGAAAGTGCACGGACTATATAAAAATTCAGAGTTAGAACCCAAATATGTTTTTCTTTTCCCTTTTATTTTTGTATTGTTACTGATTTTGTTCTCTCTGTCTGCACGAGCAGCTGAGAAAAGGGTGATACCTGGTGCTGGTCCTGACCAGTATAAATTTGCGTCATTCATGTCCGCAACACTAAGCTGTGATCATAGGGTCATTGATGGTAAGTTACCCTTTCACATTCCAAGATTAGACATAATACATCAATTTCTAAATCATCATTGTGGTTCAACTTTCCTAATGACATGTGGGTACTGTGTGTTTAGGTGCCATCGGAGCAGAATGGTTGAAGGCCTTCAAAGGCTACATCGAGAATCCGCAGACAATGCTGCTTTAAAGTAGTTTATTAAATTTCCAACTCTGAAATCGTTCTGCTTTGATCCCCAAATCACATCAACAGACCCAATCCCAGATGTTCTTTCGAGGCTTTGTGTTGTCTAGACCTGATTTAATCCAATCTCGTTTTCTTTTTCCCAAATAGAATCTATTTTGTGAGGGTCACACATTTTTTGAATAATGAGGTGATTTATTGTGCACAAAATTTTGCTCGTATAGAGTGTAAAAACCTGCAGTGCATGAGATGATTCACTTGCCTAGTATTTCTCTCTGCTACCTCGTTAACAATCTGTAAAGAAAATAAAATTTCTCTTGAGATTGATTTGCTCTCCATTTCTTGAACCAAATTGTGGAGTTAAATCCCTCCTTTATTTCTGATTTTTTCTTGTTTTCTCAGTTCAAATTGTACCCACCTTTGTTTACGAATAGTCATATAGCATAAATGGTGGATTCTACACTCTGTAATCTATGATGTATGAAAGAGAACAGACTTTTAGCAGACATGATAGATGCACGCTCAAAGGAATTGCCAATTCAAAATTTCAATAAAATGTTCTAGTTTGTTTGTGTAGCAATTATATCGAACTTCTGTCAAACCATATACATGCAACTTTGAACAGTTTGATCATTTTACATGCAAAGTCTGATAATTCTATATTTTTATCTATCAAATTCGAACTCTTTCCAATGTTCAGGTTTCGATCTGGAATCAAAGCTGAGTAATTAGAGCATTCTTCAAGATAAACGCTTCATAGATATCACTAAATTGGGATTCATGAGATACTTGTAAACATAGAAGTTCCTTTGTCTGGTAAATGTGTTCTAACAATAATCGTATCACAACATAACCACTGAACGAAAGAGTTGCCAGAATTCTAGACATAGTACTTTCATAGCCAACCACCGTACAAACCATTGGAAAAAAAAAAATTTAGAAACAACAATATGAATCTCAAGATCATGCATACATTCACTTGGCATTATAAACACCATAATGGTTTGTAATGGTCTGTTCAAGTGCATATTTACAGCTTATATCAAAGGACTGATCGGTGTCAGGAGGCTGGATATGAAGTGTAGATATTATAAGATACTAAGCTACAAGAATTACGAGCATTAGGGAAAGGAGGAAAGCCCCTCGGCTGAATCAGCATAACGGGCAAACAAGAAAGTGTACATGAAGTGGACAACAAAGCATGGCGACTCAGATAGACAATTATCAGTAAACTATAGCAACCGACTATCAACTGCAACAAATACAAACATAACACGATTACTTAATCCTTTTCTCTTGGAGCATCATTCCCATAACTACAAACAAATGAAAAAGAACTGTCTTTCACATGAACAGGATAGATAGACAGGAGATGACAATCACAACATCTAAATATCATCCATCTGAGGAACCACCCAACCAAAAATCAACTATTGCACAATCATAACTATGAAACCCACGCAGGTTGCACTGTCAAGATAATCATGTACAAACACCCCAAATGAAGCAAGTAACACAACAAGGAAACCAAATTAAACCAGCTTATTTGTTTAGAAACAAAAGTACCCATGTACATAGATGCTTCTTCAACCATCAAGTTCATCGATCACCCCCAAGGAACCACACAAACTAACTAAAATATTGCACGACCATCACTATGTAGCCACACAAGTTACATTTTCGAAATAATCAGGTCCACAAACACACAAACAAAGAAAAAACAGGCAAGAATGCGTAGAATTTTATCAAAGCTAATTATCAGCTATGGCAACTAACTTTAGGAAGCCGACACCTGATAGAGAATAATGACATAAAGAAAGGACATGTAACCCGTGTCCCTAAAACGATGTAACCAATGGAACAGTTTAATCTGAAACAAAACAGCCCACACACAAAGATACTTCTCAAAACATTCAAAGGAATAAAATGTGAAAAGTACATAAATTTATCCTTCAAATGAATATTAATGTTGCAGAAGCAATGTTTCCTGGGCTTTATTCAGGAACCTAGGGTTCTTCCTACAAACTACATAGATTACATCCAATGGGATGAATGTTGATAATTCATAAATTAACTACTAGAATTATATACTACTAATAGAAAAGGTTGAACCCTTTCATACTACAAGCTTATATTTGACTCCACAGTAGCTAAATAATCATCAAAATCGTGCCTTTTATAAAAGTAAACCATCAATTAATTGATCAAGAGATGACCAGAAGACAAAGCAAATGCAAAATGAGATCCCAAATTAAGAAAAAAGAACAAAAAGTAACCACTCAAATCGGGACATAGCGTTTCAAAGCTTGTTTCCCGGTGACAGCAAGCCCCACGAGCACACCTCCGATCGCCCCCGCCACGGCGGCAGACCTTGGCCCCGAAGCCGCCTTGTAAAGCACTCCGGTGCCCAACCCCGCCACCACGCTGTTAATGACGTCATCCGTATCTCTAACCGCCACCATACCACTTTCAAGTCCGGCGTACATCAACCCTATGACGCCGCACCGGTTTCCGATCTGCCGACCAGCGTGACCTGACCCGTTGAGGATCCGATTGATTTTCAGCTTAAGCGTGTCGGTCGGCTCAATAGCCTTGACGGCGGAGCCGAAACCCTTGGCGGCGCCTCCAGTGGCTCCGGCGAGGTAGCCGATTCCGGTGTAATAGGTGAGATTCTCCCCCCATGAACGGCGCTGCGCTATGGCTTCCTCCTGGAAGAGGAATTCGGGGGTGCTGGGGAGATTGTATAGGGTTTGTGTGGGGAGGTGTAAATCTTGGTAGGGGTTGTAAAGTCGGCGATTTGAGCTGGTTTCATCGTTGGTATTGCTTTGATTCGGAGCTTGAGATGGGTACGCCATGGGCGAAGGGAGAGAGAGAGAAAGGGGAAGAGGGAGAGAGAGAGAGAGAGAGAGATTCTAGGTTAAATTTGCAACGGTGACTTCAGAGATGGGCTATTAAAACTGGACCGGTCCGGTTCGAAGATGCTGGATTTTCGCTGTGCCTCATGTAAACGTGCCAGACGACATCGTATCGGTCAAAATGTTGGCATTTAATGTCTTTTCTTATTACTTGCTTCAGGGGCCATTGCTGATAGATCCACTTTTTTATATTATTTGCAAATGAGTTCACCCCATTTTTCCACGTTTGTTTATCAAGTTTTTATTTTGATTAAATCAGAATTATTTAAATTAATAAATCAGTATAATTAATTTGGTAAATTAGATTAAATTAAATTATTTTGGATAAACTGTCTCACTCTCAGCTAATACCCAATCATTACAGTTTCAAGCAATGAAACAGCCGTACGAAAGCTCGCTCCGCCGCCGCCGAACATGACGGCCGCCGTCGCAGAGCTGCCATTTATGCTTCCGCCTTTGGCCATTGATCGGCTGATGCCTCCTCTTTCGCCCAGCAATGGATTCAAGCCATTAAGCTGCACAAAACGTGTTTTTGACGATAATGAGCACTACTTCAGTAGAAAGTCATTGAAGCAATGGGACAGGTTTTACAAGCGTCACCAAAACAAGGTTTCATAAGTTCTCTGTTAATTTCATGGTTAATTGTAGTTTGTAAGCTCTATTTCGACTTCAGCATTGTATTTGTTGCTGCAGTTTTTCAAGGATAGGCATTATTTGGAGAAAGATTGGGGCACTTATTTCTCTGATAATGATGATAAAGGGAAAGTGCTTTTAGAGGTAATTTTTTTTTGGAATTATTGCAATTACAAGAAAATGATAGCATCAATGGTTACTGCATATGTGGGGTGTTATTATAAGGAATTCTCCAGTAAATTAATAATGCAATTGCACCAAGGCTCTTTATTTTCAGATGAATCCTCTTCATGACATGTGTACCACTATCGAAAGAATGTAGTTTTGGTAGTAGTTTCAATTGACAAATTGAGTTAAAAATCAAAACTACATAGTTTTAATAGTGTTACATGGGTGGAACAAAATGGGACACAGGATCTGGAATTGCTTTCTTTTAGGCTATACAATATGGCAGAATAAGTTGTGGTGAATTGGTATATGATTGAAGTTATGAGCTTAATGGTGTAACTATATAATAGAGTTGCTATGTGTATGACAGGTTGGTTTTGGAGCTGGGAATACTATATTTCCTCTCATTGCTGCGTATCCTAAGCTTTTTGTTCATGCTTGCGATTTTTCAACTGAGGCTTTAACTCTTGTTAAGGTTTGTTCACCTTCTTTACGGCTTATGGGGATTCGTAGGTTTATCACTTGTTGTTTGGAGTTCAAGTATAAACTGTATGGTTTTGGACATGTGTGATGTATAGAATTTCTTATACTAAACGATTGGTGATCTGCCGAAGTATCTGTATACATAACTATTGCTGTTCCCATGAATGCAGGCGCACTCAAATTTTGATGAGGATCGGATAAATGTGTTCATTTGTGATGTCACAAGTGAAGAGCTCAGCGACAAGATTTTGCCATCTTCTGTTGATCTTGTTACCTTGGTCAGTGAAATGTCTTTGGCAAATAATCAATTGCATTATTTTGGTTGAAATGCTTCTGGAGTAGCTTTTATGGGCTCCCTTACTTGTTATCTTTATGCAGATTTTCATGTTATCTGCAGTTTCTCCAAATAAGATGCCTTTTGTGCTGCAAAACCTAAAGAAAATACTAAAGGTTGTTTACTTGAGAACTTGCTTTATCCTATCCATTTGGTTTGGTGTTCTTCTGTTTTCACTTTTTTATGGAAATACAATGTTTATCAGTGTATCTCATGTCATGTTACAGCCAAATGGTCAGATTCTAGTCAGAGACTATGCTGTTGGAGATTCTGCACAAGTAAGTTCCTCCTTGTTAAGATCTACTGTTGGTATTGTCTTGGTTTCTGATATGTAACGTGTAGACAGATTACTTTTCTCCAGATTCACATCCTGATAATCTTCTCTTCTTCTCAAACCAATTGTTAAGGTTTAACTTGTCGCGATTTATGCTGTTTCTTTCATAAAACCTAATGTGCATAGTTAGATACACTGTACAGTAAACATCATAACTTCATGGTCAAACAATGCAATAACTGAGAGAAGTGATTACTCTGAAATATTTATCTTGGCATAGGTTTGACAAATTATTAGCTCAATTACACACATTTTCTTAATTATAAAAATCATGTTACGAATTACAAATAGTTACTTCTATTTAGTATCTTAAATGTTGCAATCATGGTGTGTGTCATACAACTCCTTCCATCTTTTCTTCATAAAAGTGAGTAGCTGATGTTTTCAGATGAAGCTGGAGATCAGAAATCAGATTATCAGCAGTAACTTTTATTTTAGAGGCGATGGCACTGTAAGTATCTGCAAGAGTTTGGCTTTCGATTTTATTTGATTGAGCTATTTTTTAATGTAATCAGATTCTAATTATTGTTAGTTGATTTGCAGTGCTCATATTATTTCTCTGAAGAGTTTTTATCAAATTTGTTCGTCGAAGCTGGTTTCTCCATTGTGGATATGAGTACATATTGCAGACAAGTAGAGAATCGCTCTCGGAATATGACATTTCATCGGTATTATAAAAAAGCTTGTTCCGACATTTGAACTTTTATTTACAATGAAATCCTGTCTCTGGCTCTATGATTTATTCACTATCATGTTTCTGGGTGGCTGTAATATGGTCTTGCTGCTATTCAAATACCTTATTTGTTGTTTATACTTCTTTCTGTTGACGACTTTCCTGGTGTTATGTAATATTTTGCATATTGTTAGGCGTTGGATACGTGCAATTTTCAACAAGGATGTCTCGTAGATTCCTCACTGCATTTTTTTGCAATTTCAAAAGTTCAGTTCTAATTGCTATTGGTACAGAAGATGAGCAAGGTACTGGTGTATTTTTGTTCGATTATCTTTCAGGCTTCATTTCTTATAACTCACGTATGTTTAATAATGACAATGAAGAAGCCCCATTGCAGGGTTATGGATGGAAACAAACCAACAATGGGCTCCAAGACGTTTTAGAAATTTTCTGTATGCCACCCTGACATTGTAAAATCAGGAGTTGCTGATAATTTTTTTTTATTACATTGAATTCGTCCATTAGAACTTTATAACATCAATGTTATTGTTCACAATGACCACTAGAATTATTGTTTATTTTGCCTCTCCTCTCCAAAAGTTCATCACTCCCAAGAATTGATGATTGATAATATATTTTCCTATATATTTGTATTTATTTTGTTATTTAATTGGGTTAAGCAAACTTTTTTTTCTTGAAGTAATATTAAAATTATATTATTTCATGGGATTTGCCGTGTAACAGCCAAAGTGCTGTTCCAACTAGGCATGTCCATCTCACGACCTGAATCGTACTGCTGAGCCAGGTAACTATGGATGGTGTTAGAGGTATATCACTGAAAGAAAATGAACATATGTGTGAACTTTGAAATGCAAAGAAAAGATGCATTTGGAGTCTGAGAATGACAGACAACTGCAAAACCACCCTTCAACTTTCTCATTGCTGTTAATTATGTGTTTTATCTTTGAAGAACTAATACATAATCTCTAGAATCTGCTTTCAGGTTTGATTAGTGACACCTTGTCTCTAATCCGTTGCAGTTCTGGCAAAATCTCCGAGTCAAGATCAGGCCTGTCTTTCCTCCTCAGCTCACAGCACCTTAAGGCCAGTTTTGCAAAGGCTAAAGCCTCCTCGACTGGCCAGTCTTGCACTGTTGGATCAAGTATTTTTGTATATTCATCATTCTCTATCGCAGTTTCAACATGATGTGTCAATCCCATAGCTGGTTTGGCGGTGATGATTTGCAATAGCACCATGCCTAATGAATATATGTCTGATTTTGTTCCCAACATTCCAGTTTGTTGGTACTCTGGATCGATGTAGCAAAACGTTCCAGCAGCTGCTGTCATGCAGTATTGAGTAATACTATCAGCCACTGATGGCGGAACCAGTCTGGATAGTCCCACATCGCTGATCTTACTCACGTTGTTTCTGTCTAAGAGAATATTGGCAGGTTTGAGGTCACGATGCACAAGGGGCTCAGGCCTTGTTCGATGAAGAAAATTCAGGGCTGTGGCAATTTCTACAGCTATTCTGAAACGGGTTTGTGGTGATAAGGTGGGAGTGCCATTTTTTCGGTTTAACATGTCCTCTAAGCTGCCATTCTCCATGTACTCATATACGAGGCAACCATACTCTGGACAAGCACCTAGAAGGATAACCATATTGGGATGTCTCATACGGCTCAGCACGTCAACCTGCAGAATGTCCTCCATATGGTTATTGCAAGATAATACTTCAAAGAATCAACAATGGATATCATATAATGGTATTTACCTCTCTCTGGAACTGCTTTTCGCCTTGTGACATGTCGGGCCTCAGAACTTTAATGGCAACAGGTGTGTGATCAAGAGTACCTTTGAAAACAGGCCCATATCCTCCTTCACCAATCTTATCTTGACCTGAGAAGTAATTTGTTGCAATTTGAATTTCTTCAGTGGTATACCTTCTGTACTGGACCTCATTATGTGTTAATGCATCAATGGCCTTCTGCTTCTCTTGAAACTCCAGTTGGAACTTCCTCTCTGCAATCCTTCTCTTTTCCGACTCTAATTCTGCTATGCGTTGCGCCTTCTGTGCCAATTCAACTGCAGCCTTACACTTCATCTTCTCCTTCTCGACAATGGCCATTGCAGCCTCTTGAGAATGCCTAGCCTCTTCGAGGTTACTATCCTGCTCTGAATTCCAGCTCGTTATGCCTTTTGCCTATGACAACATCATGAATATCATTGTCATCAAGAAAATACATTACCATACATTGTAACTTGATATATATATATATATATATATATATATATATATACCTTATCTCTAGCTGACTCCGCTTCTTGAAAAGTCAGATTATTATACATCATTGTAATTTGCTTCATTTCCTGTTTTAATCTCCTTAACTCATCCTCCAGGTCCTGAAAAATGCAAACTGTCACCAAAGGAGCCAGTTCATTACAAGACAACCATGAAACCTTTCAAACTTACAGCAGCTTGAGACGAGTTGGAGCTTCTTGACATGTAAGAAACCTGGCTGGGGTCCAGAATATCAGAGGAGACATCTGAGGGGAAACTCCGGATGTCAGAACGGTCACTTGATCCAGACATGGAATACGATGGGCTCTCCTTGGTTCGAACCTGAAGATTGTACATGGGCTGTACGACACTGGTGGCTGGCTGCCTGGGCGGAGTCATGTGGCTCATTACACTGTCACCACTGGAGAAATTGGACATGCTGTAATTGTCAGCTAAGATCATAGACTCGAAGCTACTGTTGATGGAAGCTCCAGAAAGGGCTTGAGGAGACTCATTGCTGTTAACAGAATTTTGAGGTAAAGGTACTCTTCCAAAAGGCCGAGTGATCTGCTGATACTCTCTGCTGTTGTTAAAGTGTGGCGTGTTCTTCCCTCCATCTGAATACGATATATCCGAGGAAGCACTTTTCCAGCTTTCCTGACTGTAAGTATGAATATGTTTACGGTTTCTTCATAATACTTTATGAAAACATAATATTAGTAGTGATGAAAAAATGTGAAGTGCAATTGTTTATACTTACGGTCGAAATCTTGTATCAGTAGTTGGTAATGCATTAATCTGCTTCCCAGAATTGGACGAAGAACTTGTTGCACTGCCTGGTGTGTCTGGTTCCCTTGAAGATGCTTTCAGTTTCAGCGTTTTCCCCTTTGATACTGAGTACACTTTGCAAAAATCTGGTGCTATTTTTGCTAAGGTAGTTGGAACATCTGCATATTTAAATGCCCTAAACAACAAAAACAGTTCATGTTTAGTTTCAATCTAATTGTTATGATGAGTTTATACATATATAAGGTTTATAATGTGAAAAATATATGCAGCAGATGATACCTTGCTAAGGCGCCTCGATTTGAGGCGCCAACGACTATAGTCGTGATACTGTTGAGATTGATATACTCCGAGAGTGTGTTTGCAACGTCCTGCCCTTGCAAAACCACCTCCTTTACTCGAATCTGAAGAAAGAAATAGTTATCGTGAATCAGACTTTTTTAGGCTCGTTTATGTTCGTTTATTAGTTTATATTATATGAGGTTTAATTTACCCCTTTTCGAGCACAGAAACCGCGATAAGGAAGGAATAACTGCTGTAATTCAGCTGAAGTAGGTTCTCTGCCTTCTCTAGGACCATCATCTGCATAATATATACCAAATTTTGTGAAATTATTACAAGAATTATTTGTTATCTACAACAAAAGTTGCAAGAATTTGTTCAATACATTGCTTGGTGTGTAATGAAGATCTCTTGGGGGATATAGATTTATTTGAGTGGAAATGTCCCATTCAACCTCTTTTTTATAGTGTATGCAACTTTTCTACCTATCTTTTTCAACATGCGGAAATGACCAAAATGTCCTCTAAAAATGATTTTTCCTACTCATTTGAGAGTTTGTATAAGGGCATTTTTAAAGAAAACAGTGGTTTACCTGTATAATATGTGGAAAAGTAACTTACAGAGATGATGAATATAAAAGTTATTTGCATCATGAAAAGGGGTTAAAAAAATCTTGGCCTTTAAGAGAAACAATTAATATGAATTCTTGAATGCAAATACGAGATGAAATATTATGTTCCAAAAAATACATACTTGCATCGATTTTAACATGGATGAGGACCATTCGGTTGTCCTTCAACCTTAATTTTTCAATGGCCCATTTGACAGCGGATTGGCTGTTCTTGTCTTTGTCAATGCCGACCGCCGTGTTAACGATTATCTCTTCCGATGAATGTGATTCGTATATCGACATTTTACAAGACAAAAACGGGTTGATTTATTAGCCAAAGTATAGTGATTTTTAATTTGCATGGGAGAGAAGTGGCCAGTGGCGCTGGACAGCGGCACCACCGCAAGATGGGTGGTTTCCGGTGGCTGCTTGTGCGCTACCGGGGCTACTCAGCCACGCAACTACGTACCCTCACGGCGGAGGAATTTAATGTAATTATCGGAAAATATGAATATGTTAATTTTGAAATTTTTTGTATAATTTTTATAGTTTTTTGCCTATTTTTAGGTTAGGGGTTTTGCTTCGTAGGAAGTTCTGGTGTTCCTTGAGACACGGGATAATCGCAATCCTTTTATGTATAGTATGTATATATTGAATATTTTTAATGGAATGGGTGTAATAATTTTGAAATTTTGTGGTTTATTAGATATTGATTTGGAGATTAAACTAAAACAAATCTAAAAAGAACAACAAAGTATTGGATATTGACTTATATTTGACTTA